>JBAMCG010000040.1:21237500-22437500 GCA_037075325.1 Drosophila mayaguana | reverse complement strand
GTGCTTCTTCTTCTTATTCTTGATGTTGTTGCTGTTCCTCCTTCTGTCGCTGCTGTTGTTGTTGTTGCTGTTATTTGTAGTCTGGTGCAGTGCGACAGTGTTGGGCGTGGATGTCAGCAGCGGCCGCTTATGAGTAAACATGTATCCAGTTACACGCTGTTATTGTATGCAAGTGTCCTGCGTATCCTTTTCCTTTTTTGTATTTTTAAAGCCAGCCCGAATTGTGTCGCACACACACACATTTACACACTATCTATCTGTCTAGGTGTGTGTGTTTGCTTGGGACATCTGTAACCTTATCGCCTATACACTTTAGTTTTTGTTGTTTTTGTTTGCTTTGCGTATCCTGTGCTTCAATATATTTCATATAGTTGCTGCCGCCAGCTGCCTATGTGTGTGCACACATACACATGCAGAAACACAAACAGAAACACAAACACGCACACATACACATTTATCAATATACATATTATGCATTTAATTGAACACTTCACATAGTGAAGCACGCACGCACACAGACGCGCGCGCTCTTTCGCTCACGCACACCGTTTCAAATATCCTGCTGGTGCTCAACACACAAAATATCAACAACAACTCAGCAGTGCGGCATTGTTATTGTTATTGTTATTGCCTCGCTTGCTGTCGACACGCACACACAAACACACCCGCGTACTTTATGCTTTGCTTCGTTTTCCCGCATAAAACCGTTCGATCTCTTACGCGCTTTTTAGTCGATCTTACGTTTCTGTTTCAGTACGCTGTCGCGTCGCTGCGTGCGTTCACATTGACGTTACAAATCGGAATGAAGTTGCCCGCTCACTTGTAGCAGCCAGCAGCCTGTCAACACACACACACATTCATATACAGAACGTGAGCGCGCGCTCTCGCTCTCTCTCTCTCATACAGTGAGTGTGTGTCGTATTCTTTTACGTTGCGCTCTCAGTGGCGCTCAGTTGTGCAGTTTCACAGGCAGCATCCCCAGTAACGGCAGCGCGCGCTCTTGCTGTTGCTGTTGCTGTTGCTGTTGTTCCTGTTGGAGCTGTGTTGGCATATGCTGCAGGAAGTGGAAGTGGGCAATGAGCGGGCAGTGGCAGTGACAGAGGCAGAAGGAGCGGGAGCAGAGGCAGAGCTGTTGCCGTTTCGGCTCTCCCATCGCATTGCTATTTTGTATCTTCTGTTTGATATAGTTCTTTTTTTATGTTTTTTTGTTAAAGTGTGTGTGTGTGCTTCTAATTTTACACACGAAATTCCAGAGATGCTTTCATATTTTCCGTTTGATGATTTATTTGACTGCAGCGGCAATTAAAGGCCTTTTATTTCACTTTTTATCAACTGCATTTCCCATTGACATTGACGACGAGACCGAGGGGCGCGTGTTTTATTTATATTTTTGTTGCTGCGCGCACCCACAACACTCACACACGCACACACATATAAGCACGCACTCGTACGCACACACCTACAACAGTAGACTTTTTGTCTGCCTTTTCGCTTTTCGGCCTTAGCCAATTTTGCGTTGGCGGCTTTGTCCAATAAGCGCGTATCAACTTAATGAACTGCAATTAATTCATTATTATTTTGCAGTTTTTGTGCTGTTTTTCACGTTTATTCTTATGTGCTGTTTGTGGAGCGCATTCCAATGCCATCCGTCAGCAGCAGCAGCGACAATCAGAACCTGCTCCTGAAGTTTGCAGCATCCAACTGATACGACACACGAAGAGCCTGTTAAGGCGGCATCTAGCGGCTGCGTGTGGCAGCTGATAAGGCGTAGCAGACAGCTTTTGTTGGGTGGCGATTACGATAGGTTTCTATATATTGTGGCGGCGTACGATTAGTTCGTTAAGTGAGTAGGTTTGTGTATTGCATAAATCGTCAGGTACGTAAGTTTCGTTCACTTAGCCGGGACATGACTTAGTTTAGCGAGGACAACTATCACAGACAGTATCCTTCAAATGATTCTGTCACTGTCAAACTGTTTTTCTCAATTATCCCGTGAAAAGAGAAACAGGAACGAAATGGAACTGAAACACGCTGAAATGAAAATAACGAAAATAGTGAGAATATAAAATTAGAAGAAGACGTAAAAATGGAATGAAAATGAAAAGAAATCATATGGAATTGAAACAAAAATCATAGAGGCACTCCAATCCATTCAAATTTATAAAATTTCTTTTCATAAACCCCCATTAAAACTCATTTCACTTTAACATCCAAGACACAAAAAACATATGCGTATATTTATTGAAATAAGACAATCGTAAAAACTTAAGAGGCAATATTAACTAATTCTTATACATGTCGCAGAGGACCTTCTCCATGGGCGTATTGCCTATGGTTCGCTGAAAGAAGATCGATTCGATCTTATGTGAGTTGATCATGCGCAGAAGAGGAAGCATGAGTAGCAGACGACCGAAGCGAGCGATTTGAGCGGCGAATTGAGTTTTCGTGTGCTGCGAGAGCATGACCTGGGAGTAGATGGGAATGGAACAATTTAGACAGAGTAGGAGAAAGAGAAAGAGAGAGATAAACTTACATGCGCTTGATCCTGTAAATTTTCGATTTGCGCTGGATCCTTGAGGCCTCTGGTTTCGGGTCGGAAGAGCACAATCGCCTTGAGGCAAGCGAATTCAGCGGGATCCACGAGAACCGCTTTGTACTTGCAGAAGATTTCGTGCAGTGTACGCACATCGGCAGCTAACTACAGAGAGAGAGAGATAGATTTTATTGATGTTTCACTGTAGCTGTGCCTCCACTCACCTCCTCTTTGCTAACACAATTGTCTGTATTCGCATTATTCTCCAAGTTATTGCAATGCTCGGCGACCGAGAACAAGGCACAGCCCGTGGGATCGAGTGGAATGCACCATTGTATGGCATTCAGCAGAAATAGCTCCGACCAGGACTCCTCCAGCAGGATGACCTGGTCGCGAAACGATAGCCTGGCGAAGCTGGGCAAATTCTTGGCCCACTTCACGGCCATGAAGAGCAGTCGCGCGCTCGTCTCGTAGACCGTTTCATGCTGATGCGCATAGAGATTGGGCGACATGAACTGGGGCATTATGAAACTGGAATCGGATCTGCTGCCGGTATTGGGCTCCTCGTCGTTGGTCACGTCAATTGAGTCGTCTGTTAAGGAGAAAGTGTTGAAATTTTGAGAATATAATTTTAATATATATGAGATTAATGAGATTTCAATAAATTAAGAATCAAAGTTCAGAGATTGGATTCATCTAAACGTTGTCATAATCTGATGAACTAAAGACTTGAACTTTACATAGAAATTGTCGAGGATAGGATTTTCGATTTATTTAAGGCAATGATGGGAACATTTTTTGCTCTCTGGGTAGTGCTCTACCAGGCGTTACCCTTTAATATGAGGCGTGGCTATATCAAGTTATCAAATCATTATGACAATAATAATGATAATGGGAGGGGCAATAAGTGAATTAAAAGTCAATTCCAATGACAATAATGAGAAAGAAAAGCAAAACTCATAATCAATGACAAAGTTAATTATAAGGATAAAGAGAACGAGAAGAAAGAAAAGAACAATAAGAATAACATTGAGACTGATGAATGATGATATCGCTAATGAAAAAAGTAATGATAATAATGAAAAGTTATCTAATCTATCACATAAGCTGATCAAAAGCATTTTCGACTGGATTCAAGCTTTTGTCTTTTGCTCTTAAGACTCTCCTTATCTATCACATACATCACATACTATCTCTACTCACCATCATTATCATTCTCTGGCGTTGGGCTGGACGAGCTTATGGAGGAGACGCTGCCACCCGCATTATTCTTCTCCTCTCTTGTGGCGTCTGGCGCTGGTGAGCTGGGATCGATGCTGTGATTGCTGCTCGAGTTGGTGGAGTGGGAGATGTTTCCACTGCTCGAGAGCTCCATGGAGACCCCATAGCCGCCCATCTTGTCCTTGGGCGAGTGGTGCAGTCCGGCCGCAGCAGCCGCATTGAACATGGGAAAGCTGCTCGCATGAGTCATGTGATTCGTGGCCAGCTGCATGGAGGAGCTGAGATGATTGTGGTGCAGCAGACGTCCCGTTGGCAGACTGCCCAGAGCTGTGGAGGACGAAACTGTGATGCGTGAGACGATTCAGCGCGACCGAGCGAGGGATGTATAAGAACTTACAAGGCGGCGGCAGCAGCCCAGAGCCGTAGCAGGGCGGCGAGAGTAGCACAGGAGGTCTGCAAATGGCAAATGGCAAATGGGCAAGGGAGAGCAGAGAGAGCGTGTGTTATAGTTATGCAAATGACAGTGCAGTGGGTCCAGTAGATCAACTCACCCGAAAACACCAACGGCTACGGCTGCCTCTCGCAGCGCACGGCCGTGCTCCATCTCCCGCAGCGTCTCCGGCCGTATAGTGGCCGTGTTTCGTGGCTGTCGCTCATTTTGCACCGCTGTAATTGGAAAACAAAATGCATAAGTGAATTTCCTGGCACCACTAGCACCACTAGCACCACTCACACCACTGCCCAGGCCACGCCCAGGCAAATTCGTCTGCGCATAATGAGAAAATGTCACAAAATATCGCTTAACGCCTAACGCCTAACGCCTAACGCCTAAATGCCAAATAGTTTGGCAACACTGGTTGCGCGTGCCATCGCCACAGCCGGCGCTGTCGCCGCTCTCTGCGCTTCTCACTTCGCCTGGGGACATTGCTCGGTAAATTGGTTTTGTGGTCACGTGCCGCTTTACGCCCACAAATTGTTTTCCCATTTGTTTATGCAATTCTACCGCGACAACTCAATCTGTGCAACGTGTGCCACGCCCTCCCCCCTACCCGCATGCCTCCCTGCGCCACCTCGCGCGCTTTGCGGTAACTGTTGCCATTTTGCATATGGCTGGCATAATTTATGGCTCAATTGGCAGCGGGTGGGCCGAGCCATAATGAAGTGCGGCCTATTCTGAAGTTGTTAATAAGCGCACTCGACATCCGAGACGTGTCATGAGAGAGAAACTTAAACTATTGTTGCGGAAGCTGGGCGGGAGTGAGGGATTGTGAGCTTTGTATACGTGCTCGAGCTCGCAAGTGCAAAGAGAGTATATTCGCTTGTAAGGAGTATTTAAATTGGAGTGAGTTTGCTTGCTAAAGAGTTGGCAGTTGGTATTTAGATCTCTGCTCGATGTACATCGCAGCAGCTATAGCATCTACATCTAGTATAAATAAATATACATATATAGTATATACAATGATAGTAACGAAAACCAATAGCCAAAGCTTTTGGATTTTCGTTCTCTTCTTTCCTCTAATCTACGGGGAAATAAAAAAAAAAAAAACAAATTAGATTTTATTATCATTATGTAGAGTTCCTATTATATTTAGAAGCCTCTTAATCCTACAGACTTGTGGTTGAAAAAAACTATATACGAGAATTACTATAAATATATCGTTAAAGTATAACTTCTGCAAGCTATGGCCCTCACTTATGCCAATAAGTTCCGAAATTTGTAATGCTCAATTAATTTTGGATAGCTTTTTGACTCACTTTTGATTTCCGGATACTTAAAAGAATTAAGCCAAAAGTCTCTATCAAATTTTAGTCGTTAAAAATAAACAGAAAAACAAATAATCCATCAGTAATCTTGTAATCCTCCACATTTTGTTCTTTTCTTTTTAATGAATAATAATAAGAACTTAACAAGCTTTTTATGATAATAACTGAATCATCAGAGTACAATGTTGGCATATATTAAATCTATAATAAATTTAATAAACTGCAAATTCTCCACATCTATTGCATTTCAGGTAAGTCCAAATGGATTTTTGGCATAGCTAAAGTTCAATTATTATTCACGACTTCACATTTGCCACTGACAAAAGACAACAAAGTTGATTGGGAAAACAATAACTGAAAGGTACTTAGTAACTCTCTGCTGCACACAATGGAATGTGAGCAACTATATACATGACACACACAGAGGCATGCATATATATTGTAACTATATACCGGAACAATAATGCTGCGCTTTGTTTACTCAACTGCTATGGAAGCTGCTTAAAATCTGTCAAAGACAACGACAGACAGCAGCAGGTAACAAATCAATTGAGTGAACAATATGTAAATAAAGTGCACCACCCCAAAAAGTGAGCCACCAAGGGGCACACTCCAAGCCACAGGGAGATGAACAGGCAGGCAGCAGGCGGCAGGAGCAGCAGCAACCCCCAAGCAAGGTAAACCTTTTCGTTGCGTGGGAAAGGGTTAAGCGAGAGACAAAGAGAGAGAGAGAGAGAGAGAGAGAGATAGTGAGGAAGAGTGAGAGAGCGAGAGCGAAGCATCTTCTAGGGATATTTACATTAGACACGCTCGCACGTGTCGCCAGGTTTTCGTTTTGAGGTCATGTTAAAGAGCAATTAAACGTGCTTCAGTTCATTAGAGCGTTTAGACAGATTATGAATATGGATGAGAGAGAAAGAGATAGAGGGGAGAGTAAAAGTAAACGGGGTATATCTATACATATAAAATAACTAGTTACTACTGATTCCTAGAGCGTAAGAGTTATCGATTGATGAAGAGCTCAAACGCGAAGAAAGCCTGAAGAGTTGAGCTAGACTCACTTTGCTTGATGTAAAAATATAGATGGAGAGCAATATGCATATGTATAGCTGTGCTAATTGATTGAGAAAGATTTAATAATAGCTAGACTAGTTCTGCTAGACTATTGACAGTATTAACCCTCAAACTTAGGCCTTATCGTGTCTATGTCGAGGTGGAGATTTAAATGCACTACATTTAATTGAGATCTTCAATCAAACATAAACAAATTTTCAAATTGGTTCAAAGGATTCCAAAGGCCAATATATGAAAATATTTTATTTAATAAATCATGCTTAAATTTTATTCTAAAATTGTAATACACAGTCAAGCAACAGTCTAGAGAGTATCTGCTAAAGTAAGTACAATCATCAGCTGATAACAAAAAAAATCACCATTTTTCGATACTCTTTAACCTTATCTATCAGATTAGATTAGCCCAAACGCACTTTGACTGCGCATAGCCCACTGAAATCAAATTCGAGTTAATTCACTCACCATCCTTGTTCATTCCCATTTGAAGGCACTTCTTGAGCCTGCATGCCTGGCACTGGTTCCGATGGGCCTTGTCGACGACGCAGCGGCCGGTGCCCGCCTGGCAGCTGCAAAAATATAAAAAGAAAAAGGACATTTTCAGTTTGGCGAGTTGAGTGTTTAAGCGTCCGCAGGATAATTAAGTTAGACAGATGCCCAGTGTCAAGAATTGCAACATTTGTGAAATTTGGCTGGCAAGTGAAGCGTAAGCCCGCTCACTAAGGCTAAGTATCTGAGCTGCAACAAAAATTGTATCTGAACAGCTGAGTGGTGTATCTATTTTTGGCCTTTGTTCGGTCTGTTTCTGTGGCACGCTGCATGAAGCATGCGGCATGCGGCATGAGGCATGCGGCACTTGTGGCATTTTAATCAAATCACATTGACTGTCTGAAATCATTGCCAACCACCTCTTAAGCAGCCCAGCAGCAGCAGTTGCTCTCCCTCTCACACCCTCGCTCTGTCGGCTGTTTAAGTCAGCTTTTGTCTGCCTTAGTCATCGTGCTACATCTCGCTCGCACTCGCTGCGACGCCTTGTGCTGCCTGGTTTCGGCTCTGTCGCACTTGTTTGCAACTTTTGTGCTGCATCCTTGTCGCACTCTAAGCCTGCGCCAAAACTCAAAATACAAAATGGCAAAGGTTCTTTTGGCTTACCCCAACCCCTCCATTACTCCATTACTGCCGTCTTCCTCTGTCGCACGCATTTTTTATTTGCTCTGCGTGAAGTTTGACTAACTAAGAAAGCACTTAGCTAAATGTATCCTTCAGATACACAGTTCGCCTATGTATGTGTGTGCTTGTGTGTGCGTGTGTGTGTGTGTATCTGACCAGCCACTATTTGTGCCTGTAATATGCTAATTTTATGTTTTCGTAAACAAATCACGTAGATTGAAGCCAAGCTGTGAGCTGCTGCGAGTCGTTTATTGATTCATTTTTTTTCTTTACACGTTCTTTTTGGAGTTTATTTGGCAAAAAAAAAAAAGAAAAAATATACTGATTTTTATTAACTTTTCTATATAATTGATTACTTTGATTATGAGGCTTTAAATATATAAAAGTCTCAAACCTATTTTATTTATACCGTGAACCTATTAAAAATAGCAGATCCCATAAAGTTTATTTATATTCTCGCTATATCCTTGTACCTCAATTCCTATATTATTTCTAGTATATATTATAGTAAGGCCTCCTATTATACACAGTAGTACGAGTTTAACTTACTTTAGCTTAATTCAAGCAGCCGAATCACGGTAAACTTGAGTTGTTAGTTAATCTATTGAAAAATACAAATTTCAATATCTTTAAATGATAATGATAATATGATTATTAAATCCAATTCATTTATTCCTTTTATTTTTATAAATTATGAAATTTGGTTTTAAATGAGTTTTTCAATCTACTCGATATATAACTGGAGCTAAATTCATCCATTGTAGTACTTATGTATATATTAATGTGCTTCTCTCTCAGAATTTCCTCTTGATTGAATCTGAATATTGTTATTAAACAATTTACACCTTTGTCATTTCCCGGTAATCTCATTCTCGGTCAACTTCAAATTTCCACTTAATTCTCTTACCCTTTCTCCGCTAATTGTGCGCTTTCTTTCGGGGGCATTCAGAGACTGACAGACAGTGAAAAGTTGAGGTAGTATCTACCAGAGATATATATATATCCCACGTATGTGAACAACTACAGATTGTCGTGTAGGTGTCCCGAAGCTAAGCCTTTCAATTTTTAATATAGTCAAGCGTAAACTTTTACGCCCCCAATAACTAAAGCAAGGCAAGGCAAGGTAGGGTGAGTCCTAGGGTATGCCCCTCAGCCTTGCCACAACAATATCAACTTCAACTTTGAACAAACTTATTAACTTTGCTCATGCAATATTCACACATTATGAAACTGTTCAGACAATATAAAAAGAAACACTCAATCGACTTCCACTTTATTGAGTAATTGTCCGTAGCCGTTGCAAGATGGGTTTACGCCAGCTCTTTCCAGCGATGTACACGCTGCCGGAGAAGTCGTCCGTCAAGTCGCGGCAGGCGACGCTCTATTTGCTGAACTGCATTTTTCTGATGGGCATCAGGACGCCGCCGAAGGGCTGCTGCCTGTTCTTCATCTACGTCCTGTGGTCGTTTGCCCTAAACCTCTGCTCCACCTTCTATCAGCCCATTGGCTTCATGACCGGCTATGTGTCGCATCTATCGGAGTTTGCGCCTGGCGAGTTTCTCACCTCGCTGCAGGTGGCCTTCAATGCGTGGTCCTGTTCGACGAAGGTGATTATCGTCTGGATACTCGTGAAGCGCTTCGATCAGGCCAATGCGCTCTTCGATGAACTGGACAAGCAAGTGCTGCAGCCGGCTGAACGGGGCCGAATCCATCGCGCCGTTTCGCAGAGCAATCGGATATTCTTCGTCTATATGAGTGTCTATATAATCTATGCGACAACGACCTTCATCAGCGCCTGCATTAATGGCGTGCCGATGTTCCAGAACTATTATCCCTTTCTGGATTGGCGTGCCAGTCGCCTGGAATATTGGCTACAATCGGGCTTGGAGTACTTCGCCATGTTCGGCGCCTGCTTCCAAGACGTTTGCGTCGATTGCTATCCCATCAATTATATCCTGCCTCTGCGCGCTCATATGACGAACTTTGCGGAGCGATTGAGACTTCTAGGTCACGATCCGCAGGAGAGTTCGGAGGAGCGTTACGAGGAACTTATCGACTGCATAAAGCACCACAAGCTCATACTCAGGTCGGACTTGAGTCTCGCTATATCGTAGAGGAGGTTGTCAAGTTTCTCTCCTCTGCTTTCAGTTTCTGCGATACTTTGCGTCCCATTATCTCTGGCACTATTTTCGTACAGCTCCTCGTTGTGGGCTTGGTGCTGGGCTTTACCATCATCAATATTGTCATGTTTGCCAATTTCGCTTCTCGCATTGCTGCTCTCTCCTTTATGATAGCTGTCCTCTTGGAGACAACGCCCTTTTGCATACTCTGCAACTACTTGGCCGACGATTGTATGAAGCTAGCCGATGCTCTATTCGAATCGAACTGGATCTATCAGGATGAGCGCTATAAGAGGACCGTTCTACAGTTTCTACAGGCTCTACAGAAGCCAATTGTCTTCATAGCTGGCAATGTTTTTACCATTTCTGTGGCTACAAATTTGAATGTGAGTTGAGCTTGAATAGTTAAGAGAACTCGTCGTAAATGTTTCATTTTTTGTTTTCTGTATATACACTTATCTTTTTTCATCTCATTGACGATCTTTCAACTGTAGTGCTTATATTTTAAAACTCTTTCAGGCCACTAAGTTTTCGTTCTCGGTCTTTACTCTGGTCAAGCAAATGAATATTGCGGAAAAGCTATCCCGACCCAATGGAACAGAATAAAATGGTTAAAATTAACAATAATATCATCAAAGTGTTTTTATTCGAATCTGATAGCTTGAAGGATTCTGTAAAATTATCAATATTAATGATCTGTTTTATCTGAAATGATGTCTTGACTTTGGATGTGAAAGATCTCTTCCGCTCTATTTCTGCATGTCTTCTAATCTATTACCATCTCTGCCTCTCGCTACTGATACCACGCTTGACCTCTCTCTCTCTCTCTCTCTCTCTCTCTCTCTCTCTCTCTCTCTATACCACTGTAATTAGCACTTTCTCTCTCTTTTTCTTTATATATGTATATATCTCTCTCACTTTCTCTCTCTATCTCTCTCCTCTATCTCTCTCTGCTATGCTCTCCCCCACTCTCTTCATTTTTCTCTTTTGGTGTCACATTCTGTCCCATTTTCTCTCTCTCTCTCTCTCTATCTGTTCATGTTCATGACGCTTTCTCTTTCTCTCTCTCTATATATAATATATACATCTATAAAACTTTTTTTCGTCTAAACTAAAGCCATGTATAGTGATTTTTTCCTTTGCTCTTCAATTCCATTTCTCTCCGAGTTTCATAAAGCTCTGATTGAAGGCAATTGATTATAATTGAAATTGTCTTAATGCGGCCACCAGAGACGAATATATATATATATATAAATATATTATATAGATCCTTTCTGGCGGCACATTGACTTCGCTGACTATCCAAAAAACAAGTCACGTAACAGAAAAATAAACTCCTCGTCCAGCTTACAAGGTTTCACCCCACTTCACCCCACGTTTCCCCCTCGAACTTTTGCTCTATTTTGCCTTCCTCTTTCTCGAACTTTTTTCTGTGCTGCGATTTGGTCCTGGCTTAGCTGTTGACGGTGGTTGGGTGGTTGGCTGGTTTGCCATAAGGGTCTCTTTGAAACGAGCAGGAGGCGGAGCAGTAGGTGGGTGCTGCGTGCTTTGCTGGTGTGACGCGGCGGTCACATTTGGCCAAGTGTTTTGCGCTTAAGCCCTCCATATCAATCTCTGGGGACCGCAAGGATATAGAGATTTCGACATTTGTGATTTACCGAGCCAAGGATATACAGCTCAGAGGCTACACAGTCTAAGGACATATACATTACAGAGAATCATAATTTGATGTTGACTCGCCAGGAATTTGTCGCCCACAAAATATGTGGCCAAGGGGGCGAGGAGGCAAACTATGCGCTGATTTAATGATAATTGAAAACGAAACTGAAACAAGTGCCATAAAATAAAAACAAATTGTTTAAGTGCATGAGAATAGTAGCAGGGAAATGTGGGAAATATATGGGAATGTTTGCATATAGAAGAACAATATCTATAGTATATACCTTGGCTGATAGAAGTAATATAATAATATAATTAAATGAAATTATATTTGAAAACAAAATCTAAAATTCTAGTTACGTTTTGAGCACAGCTCCTATAATCATATTCAAAAGTTAAGGATTTTATACATGTATTATAACTGTACTACGCATAGCCATTCCGTTAACCACGCCGCCCCCTTGCCCCCTTGCCAGCTGGCAAAAGTGGCAAAAAAAACAAACATAAAATTAAATCCGCACTTTAAATTCAATTACAATTTGTGCGCGCAGGCTTCAACATTTTTGCCTTCAATTTTTAAATGGAATAAAATCAGAAAGAGAGAGGGAGAGAGAGAGAGAGAGACGGGGGTGAGCGAGATGAAGCTGCAGATGATGCTCAACGGGGATTTGTGTGGGCAAAGTCAAACGCATTCAAAAGTTGACGCTCAAATCCCAAAGATTTGAATAATTGTAATAAATTTTTGGGTAATCCGCCAGACAGGCCAGAAGGCACACCGAAGCCAACCCACCCACTTGCCGCCACACATACTCGCACGGGCTTGAGCCCAAGTGGGTTTGTGTACTTTTACCTACCGATAGATGAGTTTGCGTCGCACGCTGCGCTTGAAGAAGCCCGAGCAACCGTTGCAGGCGAGGATGCCGTAGTGTTTGCCGGAGCTCGTGTCGCCACACACCACACAGATGAGTCCCAGGTTCTGGCCTTTGAGCCGTGCCATGCCCGATTGATCGCCGATTGAGGCTGATTGACCAGCAGCTGTTGCCGACGCTGCCGCGGCGACTGCAGCAGCAGCCGCTGCATTCGCCTGATGATTGGAGGCAACGGCTGCTGCTGCCGCGGCGGCCGCTGCGGCTGCACTGTGATTCCAATTGAGCAGGCGACTCGGCGTCGTTGTCTGTGCCACTATGCCAGCTGCCGGTGCCGCCACAGATGTGGCGGCCGGGCCATGTGGCGGTGGCGGTGGCGTATAACAATGGCGTGCAGGACTGTGCAGCTCTGCGGAAGAGGGCAAGAATGTAGAAGGAATGAACAAAGAAGGAAATTTCAGTTGAGAAGCAAAAAGTTGTATAGCATATTTAATATGATATATATACAGAATAATCTAGTCTATAATATCTGAATGATCTCTCCTAGTAGTCTCAAGATTCTTACAATTAAGCAAAGATTCACTTTCAGAAGTAGACTAAGCATTGAATCTATTATGTCATTTAAGATTCTGATATAAAATCTATATATTCCAGATATATAATATTTATTTAAATAAATATATAATGCATTTTCAGTAGCTCCCCCTGGTTTAGCACATCTCGCAACACAAGAGTTTTCTATAAGAAAATCCTAATCTACTTGAGAGGAACAATTCAGCAGACACCTAAGTCAAATAGTTAAGTCCCGCAACTGTTAAAGTTTCTATGCGCAAGACGCAAAAAAGGGATATGCAATAAAAAATCACTTATGTAGTTCATTTAAATTAAATTGTAATTTGTCAAAAGGTTCTCGCTCACACTCCCTCGCTCTCTCCCCTCTCTCTAACTTACTTTTCCGATCTTATCCGAGCGCGCGACGACATTGACGCCCTGTAATCCGCAAAATATATTTACACATACAATTAGGGTGCCATTAGGACAAGCAGACCAGACAGAGAGAGGGAGAGAACGAGAACGAGAGAGAGTAAGAGAGCAGGTTCTGGCTGCTGTGGCATTAAATTTGCCACGGGGGACAATTGTTTAGCCATCACACCCTAATTTGATTGTAGTTTTCCATTCTGATTCGGATTTTGATTCTGATTCCTTGATGCACTTAACCTAACCCCCGACCAGGACCTGAACGAGGACCAGTTGCTAGATATTCTGGCACACATTTGTTACACTCGCCACTTGCCAGTGCGACGAAGCGTTCCAGAATCTGTCCGAAGGCTGTTTGGCTTTCATGCCTTCTGTCTACGGCCTCGACGTTCCAACTGTGGTCTAAGGCCCTCGGATTAGCGTCATATGCTTGCATTTTACCCCCTTTTGTTAATTTTTATGAGCTCGTTGAAATTCAGTTTGACAAAAGTGTTAAAGGGCGCCGCAGCCTCTCGTCCCCCCTCCCGCTTCCCCATTAGCTGTTCCCCTTTCTTTATGTTATGAATTTTTCGAAAATTTCAACTCGCATCTTAATGCAATTGATGTGATTATCCCAAATTGAATTTGTTTGCTGCGAGTCAATTTGCGGCTTGATTTTTCTTTTCCTCTTTCACTTTTCTCTTTGAACTTTTGGCATATAATAAATATTTTTATTAAATGAAATTTCATTATAGACGAAACATGTTTATTGTAGAATTTGTCTGTTGTTCCTTTGTTCTAGCCTTGGTTTAATTTTGATTTAATTAAAAAGCTAAACGTGGGTGGAAGCAGCTAAAAAAATGGTTCTAATTGTCGTTTTTTCCTGTTTTCTGTTACTTTTTTACTGTTTGCTTAAACGAAGAAAAGTCTAAAGAAAAAGCGTGGAAAAAGGCATAATTATGTGCATTTACACAAACAATTTGTTGACGTGCGTTACGGAATTTTGATGGAAGCTTTACATCCACCCGATTATAATATAATTATACAAACAAATTTCTTTTGTTTTTTTCATATGCCTTTTTATACCATAAGAATTTATATATTTAATTAAAGTAAGCTTTTTGCAGCTCAATTCGAAGCATACTTTAAGGGGACCCTTGAAATGATGTTTTGATATTTATTTACTTCTTCTATATTTCTTTCTCCTTTGCTTTATAGATATTCCTTAGTTACTATATGTATTATAAAAAAACTTTCTTCCTCTTGTGCAAGCTCATTCTCTCATTCTCTGTATACATAAGCATACATACAAAGATATGATCAAAGATCTTTAATTAAAGCTAGTTTAGGAATTAAACAACGTTTCTTATAGTACTATAGTTTTCTACAAGTATAACTAAACACTTTTCAAGATTTAGTATAGTCATAGGCAAATCGATAAAATTTCATTCAGCCACATCTCTTTAAAGTTTTTTATTTTGATATTTCTCCTGTTGCTTGCTGATGTTGTTGTTATTGTTAAGCATTATGCTGCCTTTGATAAACAAAATTAACTTAATCGAATGAATGAATTACAGAAAACACCTCACATCAGCCTCATTCATTAGTGTGGGCCAATAGTTTTAACAAAGCCTTGACGTTTTAGCCTCATGCTTAAATTCAAAATATCAAATTACTTTTACACAAAAGTTACATTTCAGATTTTCAGAACTGGGTTACTTCTGTTAATTATCATATTCTTAAACAATTCACAGTAGATTAAATTAATATACCTTGCGAAGCTGGACGCGTATCCGTTAAAATTTCTTCCTTATTCATAGCTAAATAAATACCAAAAACAAAAACAGAACAAACACAATTTTCTACTTTGTTTAAAACTTTGTTTTAACACATTAAATTCGCACAGGAGTTAATATTAATATTAATTATTGTTAATTAGACACTAGAAGCACTTTTAATTTTATGCATTACACGAGTTATTTTATTTAAATTTAATCTTTCTATTTATTTGTATTCCAAAAGCGACGGCTAACGTGCTTTTGTTAACGCACTAAGCGGGTCAGCGAGTGGATCGACTGGCTGCACCGACGGCAAGGACTACGGCGATGATGATGTTAACGTCTCGATGTACGATTTCAGATTTATCATAAAACCATGACAGAGGCTAAACACTGATGTGTCCAGTGCAGCAGCAGCCGTGGCAGCAGCAACAGCAACAGCAGCAGCAGAGCCAACAGCCAACCCCAAAATAGGATAACAAAAAAAAAAAAAAAAAAATGGAAAAGCTGTAGATATAATCCGCGCTCGGTGAGTGGGCAGAGGCTGGCCATGTGTGTGCCTGTATGTGTGTGTGACGAAACAAAAAGCACAGCAAGCCAAACCACCCAACCACCCACCACCCAACCAACGACAAGAGCACCAGCATCAGTAGCAGCAGCAGCAGCAACAGCAGTAGCTATAAGAGCAGAGAGCAGCAAGCAGCAGAGACGTTGGCAGCAGCATAACCTAACCGCATGGCAGGCAGCCAGCCCACTGTAAATTGTGGGTGGGTTAGGGCTGGTTGCCATATTACGCTGCGAAGACTTTTAGTGGCAACTCTGGTGGCGCATTTGCTTGTTGGCTTGCTTTGATTCGTTCCTTCTTGATGCTGCGGCCGACGTCGACGCTGCTGTTTGAGCGTAGGTAAGCCAAGCCGCAATCTCAATCTCCCAATAAACACCCGAGCAGCGCTCTCTCTCTCTTCGCTCACGCACGCACACACACATACTTCAGCACGCACGCATACATGCACACTCTGGCCGCCATCATGACGTAGCAGCAGCTGTAGCTGCAATGGAGTCTACATGGAGCCTCTGCCTCTCTCGTCGCCACTTCTCCACTTCGCTTCTTCGACACTCACTCTCTCTCTCTCTCTCTCTCTCTCTCTCACACAAACGCTTTCGGTCTGCCCATTTCGCCTTCTGCTGACGCAGCTGCGCGGGGTGTTCGCTCACATAATCGTCTTGGGTTTTGACATTTTGTTTTTGTTTTGTAATACCTTCTGTGATGTTAGTGCTTTCGAATTCGTCCCACCGCCCCCTCCTCAGCGACCGCCCACGCCTAGCCTCGCCAGTTAACTGTAATTGAATTGAACGGCATTCGGTATGCTGTGGCCTTTCGGTTACGTTTCTTGTTGTTATTTTCTTTCGTTTCGTCTCGTTTTTCCTTCATCTTTCTAATGTCGCAGCCTTAAGCATACCAGATTTATGGCCAAAACAATAATGGATAGACATCTGCGCTTACGATATTCTTCCAAATTAGATTGTATCAACTTATTCGATTACGTCAGTTACAATAACTTTGTTGTTGGCTTTTTATTTTAGGTAAATCTAATAAAATTATGGCAGGAGACTTTATCACATTATTTTGATATATATATATTCATATCAATAATAATAAAATGAAATAATGTGAAAGAAAAATAAATTATAATAAACACTAAGGTAATAATAATGAAATTAAAATGACAAGAATTGAATCATAGTCATCAATTAAAATATTTATAATATATAATCAAATATATATACTAATAAACAAAATATTGTGCATATAAGAATAATAAAATGGGAAAATATTTCAATTTAAAGTACATTTTAGATGGGAATTGTTTATTAGGATGTACGAAGAACCTTTTTTGTATGTTATTTATTTGTATTTAACTAAATATATTATTAATGTCATAGCTTACACGTTCTCTATTACATATTTCCCTTAAACTAACTTCAAAATTAACATTCCTAAAAAGCCGTTAGGGCTTTGCATTACTCACATATAATATATTCACCATATGTATGTATATGCATCTCTTATATTAATATGATTATAGCCTTATAAATATACGCTGCAACGCATAGATGTAGCTCATAAAGTAGGCGAAGCGAATTTCACAGCATCAACATAGCAATAGATACTCCAAAATATACTAAAAGCCACACACACACACAACGATATTCTTATGATTTGTTTATTTAATTTTCCTAATTGGATGACATCATTATTTCAAGTCTCGCAGGCTGGAGGCACCGGCAATGTATTCAACAATGCTTAAAGCCGAGCGCCATAGGCAAATCCAATAATCGATAAAAGTTCATCCGGCCACATCCTCTTAGCGTGTCCTGTTTTCATTTTTCTCCTTCTGTGTGTTGCTGTTGCTGTTGATGTTGTTGTTGTTGTTGAGGCTTTTGCTGCGCTTAATACGCCAACATTAACTTTGTAACAAATGAGATGTCGGAATACAACAATCACCTACCAGCTCCTACACACTCGCTCTCAGCCAGCTTTCACCCGCTCGCACTCACCAGCCTGCCGCTGCTCGCACACTCGCTCATACTCTCTCTCGCACTCTCACTCGGTCGCCTGGTCGGTTGCTCGCTCGCTCGCTCGCTCGCACTCTCTGCTCAGTGTTTGTTATGCTTGGGACAAAAGTGAAACGAACGCAAAAGTCAAAGCGCTTTGCTCTGGCGCTTTTTTGGCCACGCCCACGCTTGTAGGAGGAGCGAGCGAGAGCGTTATCCTGTAATATCCGTGCATCAAAAATGCCTGCCAGCAAGCGAGCGAGATAGCTACCAGGCAGTCAGCGCGTGCGAGCGAGACGAATATAGTCGAGAGGGTTGGTTCTTGACATTTGAACGGGCGACATCTCTTCTCTGCCAGCATACAGAACGAATTCGCATGCTTGTGTGTGTGTGTGTGTGGGTGAGTGTGTATGTGTGTGTGAATGGGTGTGAATAAGAACTGTCTTTTATTTTCACTTTGCTCCTTGTTATTTTTCCTTTTCTTTTTTTTTTTTTTTTTTTTTTTTTTTGTATGCTGCCATTGTATTATCAAGTGTAGTGCACTTTATTTAATCAATCAAAATTCACAAATTCCGAGTATATTTCGTATACGTATATACGTTCATTTCAGAAGTTAAGTGGGTTTTTTTAGGGCGGAAAATATATCTACATTTTATTAATGTAGTCGAACTTGTTGAAATAAATAAATGTCATTAAAAATTTGTAGTAAATATATTCGGATGCTTCAGTGCTTATTTATTTATTTGCAGTAAAGAGAAGAAGCTCGAGTATATTTTAATTGAATATAATATAACAGTTCTAGTCGTTGTAGAAGTCAGAAGTGTATATTATCTTATCTAATAAGCTCATACTACAATCTTTGATAAGACTGTGCTCAACTTATTTTACGCTTCCAACTGAACATTAAAATCTTCCAAAGATTGGCACGTGATACTTCATATTCGTATATATCCTATATGCCTATATTTATCTCTGTATGTAGCTGTATGTATCGGTATCTGTATCACTCACATTTATTGAGCTTGAATGGCCAACTTAATTTAAGCTCCTCAAAAATGTTAATGATTATATAATCAAAGAATTTCCGGATATAGTTATCTGAAAATCAATATAGGAAATACACTGGGGAAAACTATTGCCCAACAAAAAATGTCTATACCCCAAGCTCTTCATCTCTTCATCACATTGTTTATATCTGTTTTTGAGATCCTCTAAATATTTCGCTGCACATTTAATGCTTGAATTATTTTGGCAAAGCAGCACATCTTTTTTTATTATATACAAATACAAATATAAATGCAAACATTTCAAAGTCAATGACACGTGCCAGGTACACGGAGGCAGACGTATACCAGGTAAATTCAACCAGAAAAACCCGTTTAGCATAAACAAAGAACAATTTAAATCGCTTCGTTTGGCAATTAATTGTTTGCTCGTCTTTAGTTAGCAACTGACCACGCCCAGCGCCCCCTTCTCGACGTCATGATTCTGACATATTTACTTTTTAGCTCGTCAACGACAGCAGGACAAGGAAGTTGGGAGCTGGAAGTTGAAGTCAAGCTGTTTGGCAATCAGATAAAGTGATTGACGGAATGGTTTGAGAGGGGATGGAAGGAAAGGAGAATGAAAATATACATAGATGAAAAGTTTCTGGCAAATGTATATTATATATAGGAATCGGGCAGTGTTAGAGGAAGATAGTTTACAAATTGTTGTATATATATTTATTTACATATATGAAACTGAGAGGGAAGGGCGAAGAATCAGGCAAAAATATAGATGCACTGTTTCCCCTTAGACTAGTAACAAGAAAAATCTATGATCTAGCACCATTTCTGATATATCTATAATATTGTATGAAAGTCAGATTGAGAACTAAAAAATGTAGACAAATTATATTCCCTGAAATATCTACAGCTGAAAATATTTATAGGAAGTAGGGAGCACTATGACTACAAACCTTGTAGGAAACTGAACTGAACTAAAGAATAATATATTATAATATAAAATCTAACAAAATGCATGAGACTTCTCTGTGTAAATAATATAGTTAGACCTAAAAACCAGGATTACATCTTTACAATGTATAAAGGTAAAACATATATTAATACTCAAAGCCTTAAATTGATGTGGTGAAAGCGTGTATGAAGGGGGAAAACGGTTATATGATACTGAAGAAGAAATATGAAAGCCGAACATAAAAACAAATAGAAATATTGTAGTCGGTCATAGTATTTTCCGATTTGATACACCTCCAGTGAGCATACCAACAAAATGTAAAAATTTTATAAAATGGAAACACTAACAAGTATATAATCCTAATGCTAAGTATTTAGTGGAGAAGCCAGACCTACATTGCAAAAAAACTAATATACTCTTTTCATAATTTCACTTGTATAATTTTTATTTATATTATTTACTTAGAATAAGTTCTCATTAGGTCATGGCAAATCCTGAAATTATATCAGACAATGGAGGGACACTACAAATACTATAGCTATAAGACTATAAATGACGTTTCTCTTTAAATCTCTCTATGGCAACGTTTATTATAGATCTTTCAGAGCTATAGCATAAATAAATATGAAATGATTTCGATTAAGAGAGCTATGAGAGTAGAAAATCGTATACTACAAAATTCTAGAAAAAGGTTTTAAGAGCATTAAAAATCCTTATAAAATACATTCTACAGAAAATATATTGATATAAACTGCAATAAGCCCTTAAAGAATGCTGTTCGTAGCCAAAAGCTAAATACTATACAACCTAGGCATCTCTCTCACTCGGTTTACCCACACTAGGATCTGTAAATAAAAGTAGAATGAAGATTCTTGTTGTTGTTGTTGGGGAAGGCACAGTTACTATAACTTATATTTCTTAGTAGCAGGCTCTAATTAAACTAAAACAATTCGGTTTGTATGTTTTAAGCTTTTTTTCCATTAATGGGTTTAGTTTTTGTCTCTTTACTATATTTTACTTTTGTTTTTCTTTTTGTTCTTATTGTTTTGCTGTTTTAATTTGAATATATATTTTTGTATTTACAGTTTTTAATTATTTTATTTTTACGACTCTTGTGTTCGGTTCTCAAGTCAAATAACAGTTGCAATAAACAAGCGTTCAACTTAATTGCTCTCATTTAATATAATTTACAAGAAAAACTTACTTAAAGCTAAGTCTGCCTTTGTTTAATATTTACGTTTGCTGTGCTTACTTTTTCTTGATCTGTTGTTGTTTGGGTTTTCTTTTATTTTCGTTAACTTTTACTAGTGAGAATATTGTTTGATTAAATTATACATCGTTTTGTTTATATATATATATATCAGTTATATATATATAGCGACTTCTATAGATATACATATGTATATATAATTTCTGTTCTGTTCAATTTTTATATTGGGTGCTTAATGATTTCTTTGCTTTTGTATAGTTTTTTTATGATTTCTATTTTTGTTTTTTATATAAATAAAAAATATAATAATTTTGTTTTTCGTTTCGAATAATACATATATGTATATATGCCATACAAAGAAAATACGTTTTTGTGTGGGTGGCTAGGGAGGGGAATCTGTGTGTATTATGATTCTCATAATTTATGATTAGATGTTAACCACGTTAGACCCTCGTAGAGCCCGTCACCGCTTGTGGCACATGATGGCTGGACATACCAATTGCGATCTCTTATTCTAGTTAAGCCTAGTTTTTCCTGGATTTCATGTGGTTTCATTGCTGTAAATGAACAGGCATATATATATATTATAAGTATAATTTAATAATTTATGTGCAGACATTACCATCAGCTAGATCCTGTTTATTAGCAAATATCAGTATAATGGCATCGCGCATCTCTCTATCATTAATTATCCTATGCAGTTCAGTGCGCGCCTCATCTATTCTATCCCGATCAGCGCAATCCACAACAAATATCAGACCTTGTGTGCCTGTATATGACATATAGAATTTAAGATTAGTTGTATTCACTTTATATATATTACGGTCTGTCTTACCTGTATAGTAATGCCGCCAAAGCGGTCGAATTTTATCCTGCCCGCCAACATCCCAGACATTGAACTTAACATTCTTATACGTAACGGTCTCCACATTAAAACCGACCGTTGGTATCGTTGTTACAGATTGACCTAGTTTCAGTTTATAGAGAATCGCTGCAAAAATATTGAACATATCATATATCATTGAATGAAGTTTATCAAATTACTATCATAACAATTTAATTCTTATTTACTAAGGAAATATATATATATAAATGAATTAAAGTCAACTTTACTTCCATTGTAATATAAATATATTTTATGAATATAGAATATAGTTATAGTATGATCAAAAATAATAAACTACATTAAAAAAAAATGATATATATATATATATATAACGCGATATTTATGTATATTAATATACATATATATTTTATAAATTTATATCCAATTTCTTAAATTTTCTTTTAAGATATAGTCTTATCATTTTTTGGGCTATATAATTTTTTTTTTTCAAATTTAAATCGTATTTAAATAAATAATATCAATTTGTTTAATCGTATATATTTAATAATAAGCAAACCTAATTGAATTAAATTGGTAATGTAGTTAAAGTAATTTGCTATTTAACTAAGCACATTAAGGTCTCAATATATATCCCCCTCTCCCGCACACCCTCTTCGTAACTCACTTGTTTTGCCAGCAGCGTCCAAGCCGAGCATAAGAATTCGCATTTCTTTGTTGCCGAAAATTTTTGATAATAACTTTCCCATGATGATGTGTCATCCATTAAACGTTGGCCAAACTGCAAGACAAATCAGATTACTATATGCGCATATGGACAGAGAGAGATATATTGCAGCTGGGGTCAAGCGGTCAGAGAGCTGCACAAAAGTTGCCAGCGAAAAAATGTCATGATAAATTTCATAGTAATATAACTGCCATCAATTTTATTATTGTATGTGATATAAGCATGCCGCCACACACACTTGTACACTTTATATATATATGCATGTATATGTACACGCACTCACACAGTTACGCTTTTAGCATAATGCGTCAACGGAAGTTAAGAGCATTATTTTGCATAATAATTCAACTTACAACGCTTAAATTCAGAGAATTTATCGCTGCCACACGCACACACACAGGCAAACCCTAGACACACACACACACGCACGCATACAGCAGAGACACACAACTCAAGTACAATTGGGCACACACGCATACAGAGCGATCATAAATTAAACAAATATTAACTCAATGGGAGCCCTCAATTGAATTGAGCTCGGAACGCTCTCCATGCAGAAGCAGCTGTCATAGCCGGTCTGGCGGAGCTGCATGTCTCTCCTGCTCCTGCTGATCCTTGGCAACCAAGTAACATTCAGCGTGTGTGTCACGTCACATACACGCCCGAGCTCACACACAACACTCACACATACGCACGCATACACACCCAAAATTCTAGACGACGTTTGTTGGTGGAGATTACGCTGCTCAACGTTCGACGCGCGCCTTGGCCAGGGCTTTTACCATGTAGCGTTACAACACGTCGCGCTCAAATTGTGCATACAATGCATTTGCATGGAAAACAAAAACAAAAAATACTACTAAATTGTATTATAAACTATAACAACAACAAATTTTGCACTAATGTTCTCATATTTGTATGCGCTGAATGTTTTCTTGTTTTTTTTTTTTTTTTTTTTTTTTTATCAGCGTTGCCACCGTGAGAAAACATAAATGATATGTACACACTGTCGCACTGTCGAATGGCAGCGCCGTCAGTGTTGCTAAATGAGCACAGTTCGGTTGCTTAGCAGCACTGCTGCCAATAGATGGCGTAACAACAAAGAGCATTCATTCGCTTGCTCAAATGCTAATCATCTATAATCACAATAATAATATAGAAATATAATAAAATTATGGAATTAAGCTAATTACAAGAAGTGCAGACACAATAAAACATGGCTGGCATCTATACCAGAGAGGCGGTGCGCGTCAAAGTAAAGGTATGCTATTTTTCTCTCTCCTGCTGTGGCAGACAGAAAACAAAGACAACAATTTTCACCCGTTCTCGCACACTCACTCCCCCTTCTCTGTCGCCCCCTCTCGCTCACACCCACTCATAGAAATGCGAAGCAACGCGTCCTCCAGAATGGCGCAAATTTTCGGTGGATCCACAAATAACAACGTTGGAGGTGCTCTACTCCCTCTTAGCCAAGGCATTCGATATCAAATCGGATTTTTCCATCAAATACAAGGCCTTCGATCCAGCTGGCAATGAAATCTATTTGGCCGTACTCTCCGACTGGGATCTGGACGCTGCCTTCCTACGCATACACAATATATCCATACAGACGGCATCGGAGCCTTGTCTCATGCTGCAGATTGACGTTAAGCCATTTACCGTTGTGCGGGAGTGTGAAACTGAGACAACAACAATAACAACGACTGCGGCAACAAACACGAGCAGTAGCAGCCGAGTCAGTGGCACCGCTAGCTTCTCGGCTAGCGTGTCGCCGCTCCAATCGCTGGGTGTATCGCAGAAATATGTGCAGCATATGCAAACGAAATTGCCAGGATTGATCATGAATCAAATGGAGAAGACATTCTCCATAGTGCAGAAGGCCTTTAATCTATCGGATGAGCACATGGCAAACTTGCCCCCGCGTCCGCCTATGTGTGACAGCGAATTCCGTTTGTTCTTGGATGCACTCGGGCAGATTCAGCGCCGCGACGAGCTGAGAAAAGTGATTTTCCTGGGTGGCATTGAGCCGAGCTTACGCCGCGTGGTCTGGAAGCATTTGCTGAATGTCTACCCGAGTGGCATGCACGGATTGCCACTGGATGGGCATCAGCGCATGGAGTTTATGCGGCGCAAGTCGGAGCAATACTATAGATTGCGCGACAATTGGAAGGCGGCTGTGCAGCGCGGATCTGTGGCGGGTGAACTGGCCTATGTGACGAGCATGGTGAAGAAGGATGTGCTGCGCACGGATCGATTGCATCCGTTCTATGCGGGCAGCGACGACAATCAGAATATTGCCTCATTGTTCAACATACTGACCACGTACGCGCTGAATCATCCAGTTGTTAGCTATTGCCAGGGCATGTCCGACATTGCCTCGCCCCTGCTGGTCACCATGAACGACGAGGCGCAAGCCTACATCTGCTTTTGTGCGATTATGGCGCGAGTGCGTGGCAACTTTATGCTCGATGGCATTGCCATGACGCAGAAGTTTGCCCACCTGACGGAGGCGCTGAGCTTCTATGATCCGGAGTTCTGGGAGTATCTGAAATCACAGCAAGCCGATGATCTGCTCTTCTGCTATCGCTGGCTGCTGCTCGAGCTGAAGCGCGAGTTCCCATTTGAGGATGCTCTGCGCATGCTGGAGGTGCAGTGGAGCTCGCTCTGCTATGACAATAATAGCCCCAAGGAGCTATCTCTATACGAAAAGGTGCGTTCGGGAACAATACGAGAGAACAAGTTTATTGAGATAAGACTAAACACAATGTTTTGTCGGTTCAGGTTGAAATTGAGTTCAGATGTCTAGAGATAAGATGATAAAGCGAGTTCTTATATAGGCCCAAGTAGTCCAATAACTTCAAATAGGCTTCTTTTTTTTAAAGAACCCTTTGCAATTGTTTAGATTGAGTTCAGTTTTAGGCAAAACAGGTGCAACGGTAAACTATATACTATAGATGTATGTTTTTCAAATCAGATCTTTGCAAGGTCAGTTTCCACTAAGAGTCGAATGTTAATTATTATGAGAACTGCTACACTTGCTCGTTAATCCATACCTCAAGTTGTAACCGTATAGACGATAGTTAAAATTAGCTTCGTTGTGATATTAATATTGATTTTTAGAGTTTCTCATCTTAAACTAATTTACCTCTACAATGACTAAGAATAAAATGCGCAGGCCTTAAAAGTAATTCTAATGAGCAATGCCGTCAATTAGAGTGACTTACGGTATAGCATTGAGTAATACATGATCATATACATGAATCATAAAATGTATATGGTATATATATACATAAAATTTCATACCTGGCTAAAGGCTGCAATTTGCATCCTCTCGACGAATGTTGGGCTGAAAGTAATTAACTCACTGAAGAAAAGCTTCGAAATAACTAATTTCTTGACTAGATTTATCAAATTTATATAGATTTTGTGTGAGTGTTATGTCATGACAACTTTAAAATGTATAGAGCGTAGTTAATAGCATATGATATAATAGAATTTAAGCCTTAGTAATATGGGAAGGACTAGAGTAGACCCATTCCTATTGAGTGTTCAGATCAGAAATGAAGATATAGAGTAAGTGCATCCTCTATTGAGTGAATGCATTCCCAGTTCATTGAAATTGTAATAAGATCTCTATATAGTTTATTCATTTCCGGTTCTTGCAAACTCTTGAGTAGCTCCAATCCTACTTCAATAAAACTATATTCTAATACTATGTATGCTATATATTACTCTTATAACACCAGGAATTCGTGCCCATAACGGAAACCTCTGCGCCCAATAGTGCCAGCACGTTTTCAACATCATACAGCGCCACGCCCACAAGTCCATCATATTTGCTAACGAAGCCGAGGGAGAATCCCTATACGAAAGTTTGTGCATTGCGCAGACAGAGCTCGTCGGCGTCGCTCAGTTCGTTGAGCTCCTCGCTGGGAGCGGCTAGCAACAATGCCTTGGACAGCTCGAAGCGCTTGAATCAGAGTCTGGATGACAATATGTCGAGGCATGCAGCGCGTAGGCAGCGCAGGATTTCGGCAAAGGCGCATCAGAGTCTGGATGAAGCGAAGATGTTGGCGCTGATAGAGGGCGGCGTGGGCGAGCAGAATGCCAGGTCGGTGCAGGAGTTGAGTGCCAGCGAGGACACCGATGACGATGTCTTTGACCGCAAGGAGCAGCTGGTGGGCTCGCCGCCACAGTTCCATGAGACAAACCCGTTCAAGGACGATGCACGGCAGCCAAATTGTAATTTGAATAATAACAATAATATAGCTACACCGCCCGCTAGGGTATTCCTCTCATCAACATCATCTTCCAATTTTGGCGAGGAGAAGGCGCCACAGCAGCAGCAGCAGCAGCAGACGCAGCAGCAGCCATCGGTCCAGGGCCTGGCCAAGCTGCAGCAGAAGAATATTATGAACGTAAGCAATATGATAGCCAAGCAATTGGCCACGAATGCCAGCACGGTGAGCGAGAGCGTCAAACGCGTCAGCAGTACCAGCGGTGGACATTTCAAGGATCTCAAGGAGAAAATCGCGGCCAGCAGTCGCATGGGCATCTCGTTCGACAACGACGATGCACCACCAAAGCTGGTCAAGAATTTTAATGAATTCCTCAATTTTGCAGCGATCAACAAGAATCGCATTTCGGATCGTTTGGCCAATCAGCTGCAGATCAGCGAGAAGCCACAGAAGGACAAGGAGCTCGGCAAGCCGGTGGTGCAGCTGACCAAAGGCGGAGCGCTGGGCAGCTCTTTGGATGAATCGGACTCGTCTTCCATACCAGAGACCAGCTGGAGTGCATCGACAGCAGCCACAGCCATACAGCAGGCGCAGGAGCTGAGCAGTTATAGTTTGCAATTGGATTTGAATGCTGTGTCGCCTGTTAAGCAAGAGCAACAGCAGGAGCAGGCGCAGGCGCAGCAGCCTATAGAAGAGAGCACGCCCGATCAGGATGGCGATCAGGAGTATTATCCCATGACAAATGCCATAACGCGTGAACTGCGTTTGGAGGCGGAGAATTTGGATCGTCAGGTGTTTGGCTTGCCCTTCACGGAAAAGCAAATAAATACGGTCCTGGCCGATGATATAGAATATGAAAAGTTGGATAAGGACACGCTGGATATGGTGGACGATCTGAAGGAGAATGAGATCATCACGTGCCCCGATGTCAGTGAACTGCATATGAGAAGGCGTCAGCGGCTCGCCGCTGCCAAGAGCAACAGTGTGCAGCCCGCTCAGACTGATGCGCTGAATCCCTTCATAGACGAGAGCCAGCTAATGGAGGGCGGCATGCGCAATAGCAATAGCCTGCCCGAGGTCATCATGCCCATCTCAACGGAGCCGAATCGTGTCGAGGCGCCGACGCTGGTGGAAATAGCAACAAATGCGGATGACGAGAGCGCCTACAGCGCCTACACACGCTCACCCCAGCGCAGTCCGCTGAACGGGCTGAATAGCACAGCGGCTGCTCTGCCGCCACCGAGTGAGTTTGGGGGCGGCAATGCGTTCCTCATGTTCCTCTGCCTAACACTGCTGCTGCAGCATCGCAATACCATTATTAAGTCGGGCATGGACTACAACGAGATAGCGATGCACTTTGATAAGATGGTGCGGAAGCACGATGTGACGCGAGTCTTGAATCAGGCGAGGCGCATGTACTTTGAGTACTTGCAGGCGCAGCGCAAGAAATCGACAGCAGGAGCAGCGGGAGAGAGAGCGGTAGCGGGAGAGAGAACAGGAACAGGGACAGGAGGTGGAGCGGCAGTCGCAGTTGTCAGCACAACAGAAGCCACAAATATATAGCCAAAGCTGGTATGGAGATTGCGAGCGGATCAGGGCAAAGCTTGAGAGGGCTAATGACTGAAGACTTGGCTGAGATTCTCTCTCTACATATATATGTATATATATAGCTTAGAGGTCAAAGGAGATTTCTTTGGAATATATATAGTCTAAGGATTACAAAGAAAGGATATAACAGTACAGGCTTGTCGATGATGTTGGCTATTCAAGGAAATTTTAAGGATCATAGAGGAAGAATTCCCAAAGGCTCATATGATCATAGAGGCAACGTTTGACTGAGCTGTTGTTTATTTAAGAGAAAGGATCATACAAGAGTGATAGAGATGGAGAACATGTCACTATATAGATATATATATATATATATAGGATCACAAAGGACATATACATTACAAATCTATGGACTATATATATATATATATCTTGTCTAATAACTGTTAAAGTTACAACTACGATCCAAATTCAGCAGTTGCTGCTTAGCTCAACAATCGCTCCATTTTTATTTGACAAAAAGAAACCAAAGTTTTGTAAATTATATTTCTACTTTTGATTACCTGCTTTAGTTAATTATTTATTTAATTTATAAACTGCCAAATCGAACAGGCCAAAAAATAATTAGTTTTCCATTTCGCATTCCACACAAAACTTTTAACAATTTACGCTTACAATTTTTAATCTCAAACAAACTACGTACTTAATACTTGTAACTAAAAAAAACTCTAAAAAACTAAAAACTTAATTATTAAAATTCTCGCACTTTACTTATTCCAAGCGAAAACCAAATTTTTGCGTATATTTAATGAATTTCGTTTAAATTTTTTGTTTGTGCTCCAAATGTATTTTGTGTAATATTTTATGAGTAACGAAATTTTTAACAATTGCTAAATAAAAGCATTCCAAAACAAGAAAAATATGTGAATCAAACCAAATTTTGTTCTGGTGAAATTTTTTATATGTTATTGAAAAATTAAAACCAAATATTTTTTATATAACTTAAGTGCTGTAAATTTTTGAAATATGACAAGAAGTCATTGTCAATTGGGTAGCTTCAGAGCCTTACCGTGTCTAAGTTTTTTTAATTTTATTCAGTTTTTAAGTTCTTAAAAATGTGTTAATTTTGATACTAATTGGTTTAATTGATACTAAATTGGTTTTAAGATAAAATTTCAAATGCTTTTTGAAAAAAAAAAAAAATATATGAATTGAATATAAAATGACTCTTTTTCAACAAATTTTTAATTGCGAATTAATTAATTACTTATTTTTAACTACAATATAATTAGAATGCTTAAGAGAAATTATGAAAAAAATAGGTGATTCATAACAATCAATATAATTTAAAAGAAGTTAAGGTTTGAATTATATATAGCCCATATAGATAGATACCCATGGTGTATGCATTTTAGATAGATATGGAATTGAAGATTGGATTCCTTCTTATGTTATAAGAAGCGTATACATATATGCCTATATAAGAAGAATTTGTACTCAATGAGAATAGACAATGTCTATAAGACTATATATTGCTTGACAAAATTATAATGAGATATGAGGTGAGCATATCTGTAAACGATTGATGAGCTATTTTCAAGCTATTCAATCAAGTATTCCCATTTGCCATTTGTAGTACTACAATACCTGAACTACAATCAGCTTAATAACTGACAGATATATTATAAATAAATATAGGCTCAACTCTTTCCTTCTTAATGCAGCTTAAGTACATATATTTCGTATGATTTATTAACATATTCTCAAGGCTCAATACAAATGCTTTATTTTATTTTTTTCTTTACAAGGACATCATCAGCCGTCTTGCAATTTAGTAAATATCAAAATACAAAAATATTTATAAAATAATACGCAATTCACTTGGAACATTAAACAGAGAGACAAACAGAATTTAAAAATTATATTTCGCTTTGAGGCGCTCGCGTATTAAGAGCCCCTTGATGAGTTTCTTCCAATTGCCGTAGACGCGCGTCTCGTATTTCTCTTGCTCCCTGCGCGCCTGCTCCTGCTGATCCTCCTCCCAGGCGGCGATGACCACCTCGGCAAACTCCTCGCAGACCACAAAGCCATCGTACATGGGATGACAGGCGCCCTGATGGAAATCAAAGCCGATAACCGCATTCGCGCAATCTACGTTCAACTTCTTGCAGACACGCATCAAACCGGGCACTGTGAAGGGAATCAGAATGGTTCAAGCTGAAGATTAGTTATATATAATCGATGTTACTCACATCTGAGATGCACTGTCTTCTTGGGCAACATGCACGCCTTGAAGAGCTCCACATTGCCGTAGGCATTCCGTGGCACAATTCCGTTCTCGGCTGTGGGCGGTTCATACTCTTGCGTTTGCCAATAGCCAAAGATCTCCAGCGGTTGATCCTTGATGACGCTGCGTGTGAGCTGCAGGGTGATATATAGACTTTACAGTTATACACAGGCAGGCAAAGCTAATTTCTTGGCTCACCTTATCCCACTTGGGACGCGCCTTCACTACTTTGTAGGGCTGTTCGCCCAGCTTGACGACGCGCGCACTCTTCAGCCAAATGTCGCGCGAGTGCAGCAGATGCACACAGTCGCGGGAGTAAACCGGCTCGCCGCGTATAAAGCCCAGAGTGGGCGCATCTGGCGGATAGATGCCCTGGAATTTGAGTAGATGACGCTCGAGTGCGTACAAAGGGTGATCCTTGAACTCGGATATGGATTTGGGCAGTGGCTTGTCCGAGTGGATGCGGCGCAGCTCCTCATCCTCGCGTATGTCACGCTTTGTGCGCCTGCCCAAATAAGGAGCCAGCGTTTCGTCCAGCCAGGCTTTCTCCACACGCGATTTGCGCACTGTGGTCGTCCAGCTGGGGCAGTAGCGTGCTGTGACATCCTTTACACTCATATCGTCCTGGAAGGCGAATACGTAGGCTAGGCTCGAGGAAGCATTTCGCTGCAGGATGAAGGTTGAATTTTTTTTAGGAATTGGAATTCATCTGCAACTACTCCAACTTACCCTTATGGTATCCACGCAGTGCAGCTTGCACTTGAACAGATCTATGCATATCCATTGCTCCTCCACATCGGACCACACCTCCACCCACATGTCCGATGCCGTTGTTTTCTTCTTATCCTTGACGCACTCATCGTCTGTGGAGAGCACGCGACGATCTTTGCGTAGATGCTGCACTGCCTTGGGCAGCACCGGCGCCTTCTTGATGGCCGGACTGGGCGTGGAGCCTCCAGAGGTAGAATCACTGCCTTGGCTATGCGATTTTTGCAGCTTCTCCAGCTTTATTCGCTTCTTGGGCACTGGGACGCCATCGTCGCCGCCATCGAGTTGGGGTATGGCCAGCGCTTTGGTCTTCTGCTGACGCGTACGCAGCTCCCGCTTGGGCTCCATTTCTTTGGTTGACTTGGTCCTGGCTGACTTGGCTGCAGCTGAGGGAGCAGCTGCATCGGGGTGGCCCTTTAGGAACAGTGTTGAGATGTATGCCTTGGGCGATTTGCTGCGCGAGCGCGTCTCAGACTCCACGAGCTGATTCTCGCCGGGCTTGGCATTCTCTGCATCATTGGGCTTGGCCTTCTTCGCCTTGGTATTGGCCAGCATTACTTTGGGTATTACAGGAGAGCCCACTTTAGCTGCTGGATAGGAAACTTCTGCGACTCGCTCCTTGTCGGCGGATGCTTTACGTGTGCGTCGCGCCACTGGCGAGGGCTCCACTTGCAGCTGCGGCTGCTTGGCACGCTTCACTGCGTCCGTCTCGGGCAGCTTGGGTGCACGCTTGAGGCGCGAAAGCTGCGGCTTCACCTCGTGGGCTCCTTCGGTTGGCTTTGCGGCCGAGCGGCTGGGCTTGGGTGCTGCCGCGGCTTCATCCGTTACTGCAGCAGCTGTGGCAGAGCGTGAACTGCTAGCTTTTGGCTTTTGTGCGTTGGAGCTGCTGGGTTTGGCTTCAGCTTCCGAATTGCTGTCGGAGAGTTTGCTTTTGGATTTCTGGTTGCTTGACCTGGTTGAGCTGCCCTTGGGCTGTTCATTGGCTTTCTTGGAGCTGCTGCTGGTGCTGCTGCTGCTCTTTAGTTCTTCAGTCTGTTTCTTGACAGCTTTGGCTGGTAAATTCGAGCTGGAGCTGCTTTTTGTCTCAGCTTTCGGACTGCTCTTGCTGGCCGATCGCTTAGCAGCTGTGCGAGGCTTGGATTCACTTGGCTTCTGCTGCTCTAAATCTTCATCTTCCTCCTCTTCCTCCTCGGCTTTAATCGTCTGACTCTTGTTCTTCTCCTCCTGCTTCAATTTGATGGGTATCAAGTCGCTGGCCTGCGGTCGCAGCGCCATCGGCTGCAGATTGACAATCAGGCGACAGTTCATGCCCATGCCGCGTGCAAGTACAATGAATATGAAGATCATATCCTGTTTGCAGCGGGCTTCCTTGCGCTTGATCTGCTCCAGCAGCTGCTCGATTATGGCACGCTTCGAGCCAGTCTTTTCATGCGTCGGATACAAGTCCTGGCTGAGCAGCTTAATCGAGGTCTTGAACCAGGTGACAAACGACTGCAAATACTTCAACTCCACGCCCTTTTCGGTGGGATACGCATTGCGGCTAGGCAGCAGCTTGAGCGCCGCCTGCATCAATGTCGAGTCTGCCAGCAGGCGATTGTATTTGATGCTGCGCGCTAGCAGGCACAGTAAACTCACTTTGTGCATCAGCAGCTGGCGATCCTTGATGTCGCGGTTCATGCGACGCTTCAATGCCAGCTCCAACTCATGCTGTGTCTTCTGCTCTTTGGTCAGCCGCGTGGGTTGGGCGCCCACAACAATTTCCAAGTCTCCTGAAATATTGGGCGTGGCATCCGGATCCTCATCGCTGCTCAGTCGAGCATCTGCAAAAAGTCGGTTTTTCGTTTACAGTCTGTGTCTAAGGTTTACGTACAGGCAGATCAATGAAAGCAGTTGAGAAATTCATGTTTTTATCTAGGTTTTATTTCACTTTTGCATTTATATATTTATTTCATTTGAAGTGCATTTTAAATTTTTTAAATACATTTTTCTTTAACATTCACTAAAATTGCGCTAAAATTATGCTCGTATTTTTTACATATTTTTTTATTTTTATATAATTTTTTTTTTTTGTGAAATGAATACAATTTTGCTAAAGTAAATTCGTTTTAGCATCAGTTCTATTTTTTTTTTTTTAGCTTTTTATTTATTTTTTTTTCTTTGTATTTATTTTTCTTTTTGAAACACTTTGGAATTGCTGCCATAAAGTAAGTGTATTTATCATTAATTTTAAGTCTTGTTCTTTTCGGCTTTACGCAATTAAAAATGTATAAAAAAAAAATAAAATAAAAAAAATCAAAAGACACAACAAAATAAATGCATATATAGTAGAGCCTGCCTATAGTAAAAAATAATAGAATAGAAAACGAAAAAAATTAAGAAAAGTAAATGTGATTTAGTTTAATTGTCTTGTTTGATTTAATACTCTTCTTTCGTCTTAGGCAGTTTATTCTGTACTTTAAAAAATTATTTAAATTTGCATTATACTAAAAACTGTTTTGATTCGAATTCTATTTTTTTTCCTATTTTTAAATGTGCAAACACGCAGAATTGTTTAAAAAATTTTGCATTTTCCTTTAACATTTCACAACACTGAAATATTCATAATTTATGCTTTGTTTACTTTGTCAATTGTTTTGTGCTTCATTAACGACATTCAGAATTTATTACGCGTTTTTTTTGTTTTGTTTTATGTTTAAAGAGACTGCTAGTTCAGTGTTGATTAATTACGTTGTAGTGTTGGGTAGAGTTAGTGTTGTAGAGTATTGCATAAAGCGTGTGTTAACTAAAGCGCTTTAAGTGCCATTTCTATGCCATATTCAGTCTAAGAGACTATAAAGATATATGACCCAAACAGTTAGCAAAGCTTTAAAGTTTTTCTATAAACGAAGAGATTTCAAATTAAATTTGATCTATAAGAAATTTATTTTAGGGACTCTAAATGGAAAGGAAAGTCTGTAAGATGTACTCATTCATTGGAATATTTTTGTAATTAATTCAAATAAAAATATATAGAATTTCTAAGGAAAATAATATATATAAAATTTCTTGAATAAATTCTGCTAAAAAAATATTTATATGAAAGAAAAAATATTTAAAAATTTGGTCACGACTTTAAAAAACTAATTGAAAATAATCGAAAAGAATAGATTTTTAGAGCCCTAAATACTATAATACAATTTGAATTTTAGAAAGTTATAATATCATTTAGATAAATATTTAAGAAACTTTTTAAATACTATTTTTATTTTAATAGAAAAATTCTTGAGGTCAGATTATTTTTGTTGTAAATTAGGATTTTTGTTTGTGCCTAAGTTCTTAGACTTTTAAAAATTTATTTTTACTTTACTTGCAAAATCTTTAAATTCCACATTACGTATTTTATTTCACTATTTAAAAATTTGTTCAGGCATTTAAAAGTTCTTTTCAAATTTTACATACAATTTTTTTAATTCTAGAAAAAGTTGAAAAAATGTTTTACAGTCGAAAACCCTAAAATAAAACTAATATTTTTTAATAAAAGAAATATTCTTGAATGCGGTTTTAAGCTAATGCAAACTGCCTGAGCCTGGTTTAACAGTTATATATGTATATATATTTATGTATATAGAGTAGATAATTTGGTATAGCAGATATATATCCATATATATAGATATATAGACATTCTGTTTTCGTATATTTTCATCTGTATCTTCGTTTAAAAACACAAAACCTACGCAGTCTCAAACGTAGCAATTTTTGGAAGCTTATTATTATATATATCGTGTATATGTTTTGTTGTCTTTAGAGAATTTCTAGAATTTTTGCCTAACTATCAGAATCAACAAACAACAAAGATGCGACAGCACAACCAACTTGATCACCTGCTTCAACTACATACACCTGGATTTGTGTATCAACTGTTTCGTCTACTTTCGTTTCCTACCTGCAACTTCCTCGAAGTCGGAGTCATCGGTGTCGCCGGCGGCTAGAACTGTGGAAGCTGGCCTGGTCTTGGTATGCCTCTTGATGCGTGTTGATTTGGTTTTGCTGAGACGCGATGGCGCATCCAGGGGCGGTGGCTGCGTTGCAGCTCCAGTTGTCTCTGCTCCTGCTCCAGTTGCTGCACCTCTTCCTATTCCTGTACCTAGCGAACGACGCCTCGATGCGTGCATCTCCGCTGGTTGGTTATTATCGGTCTGTTTGGCGTAGTTTTGGTTCTCGCCCAATGCAAGCAAAGCATTGACATCCATTGCAGCAGCGTTCAATTTGGTAGCCGGCGGTGTGGCTGTGGCATTCCGTTTACTGAGCAGCGCTTCACGTGTGCGCTCCAAGCTGTTCGCATTCTCGAGTAGATCACGAAAATCAAAAGCCTTATCCTCCAAACTGCTATCGTTGTTATCCTCTGATCCCGAGCCGGAGTCAGAGAGTTGCGCTATGCCCGCATTGCAATCGAATTGCGGAGGCGGGACTGAGGGGGATTTCTCTCGGTTGGCCATAAAGAAACTGGAACCTAAATCGAGGTCAGCTGGGTTTACTAGGTAATCATCCACGCTCGATTCGCTGCTGGAGTCTATTGTGTTGTTGCTTTCATTGGGCGTTTTGGCGTTTTTTGAGGCCGTCAGACGGCTGGCAGAACCAGAAGCCGAAGCTGTTGGCGAATTCTGCTGTGTAGGCGAAGTGGGAAAGGTTTTGGGCAGCGGACGATATTGTTTATAGAGTTTCGAGCGCAACGATTGGCCGCTTGACTTTCGCTTCTTCACCGAGGCGCCTTTGATGCCACTCGGTGGCTTCTGCTCTCTGTAAAAGGAATACAAAATGATGAATTAATATTGTCAGCTTCGTGTTTGATTGATTGGCTTGCCTCTTCTTATTGGCGCACGACGAGGAGCGTCCGCTGGCGCTGGCTGCAGCGCCCGCTGCTGCTGCTCCACCGGGCGACTCCTCGAATTCGCTGTCATCGTCATCGGAGGATTCGCCGCCGCGCGTATCTTTGCTCGGTTTCCACTCATCCTCTTCGCTTGCTGAAAAGCCCTCCGACAAGGACTCTTCTTCTTCGTCGGACATTTTGTATGTGTATTTGTGTGTGGGTGCTTGTTGCTCGCAGGCTAAGCGCTTTACATGTGGGTGTGCGTGTGTGTGTTGTGCCACAAACAGTTATTGATTTTTACTGCGCACTTTTGGAATGCTCGTTCTTCGTTACCTCTTGCTTTGACAAACTTTAATCAATTGCCATTTCCTAGATTTAACTTATTAATTATAATCTTCTAATGGTTATATGCAGGCCGATTTAATTGTTGGCTATTTAAATGAGTTTGTGAAATTCACATCTCCGCGCTTGGCCTGGCGTTTAGCTAAGAAATGGCGATAGTCGATACGATAAATGGTGGTAGGCGATTACTGTATATCGACAAATATAAATAGTTTTGATTATTATAAATATATATTATTATTTTCTGTTGTATTCTAAAAAATGTTTTTTTTTTCTTTATGATATGCTTAATAATTATTTGTGACAAATTAATAAACAATCATTTTATTTGTCACAAATAATTATATTTGAATTTATAGTGAAGTGCTTACACACTGGTTAGGCGAAAATTAGTGTATTTCATTATAAATCGCTTGACAGCACTGTTGCATTTATTGTTTATGTTTTTATTAAATGAATTCTTCTGGGCAGGATTTGCATCCCAACTGGGTTGCTTTGAGCACCCTAAATGTGCCATTGAAGCGCTTTGTGCACGCTGGAGCTGAGGAGCAGGCGAAAGGGAAGGCGGAGAAGCACAGAATCGATTGCGTGACTGGATCTGAAGTGCAGCAGTTCTACAAGGAAATTTTAGAGACGCCCGCAACAGCCAAAACAGAAGCTATCAAGACAACTAAATGCAGTGCTACGTTACCTAAGAAACAGCCAAGACATCCCTATGACAGAAATCGTTTCTTTCGACTTGCAATGGGAAACAATGTGGAGCAGCTGTCGCTAATGTTCATTAGCGAGGAGCAAGAGCTGAATGCGTGTGATGGCTTTGGCTGGACAGCTTTGATGATGGCTGCGTGTGAAGGGGCAGAGGAAGCAGTTGTCTGGCTGCTGGAGCAAGGCGCAGCTGTGGAGATGAGAGATAAGAGTGGGCAGACGGCTTTGGAGTTGGCCAGAAGGAAGGGTCATCGGAATATTGTGGAATTACTGGAAAACTTGGACAAATGTGAAGTGCAAGCTCCGCATGAAGTGGAATCCACAGAGGAAGCTTTATCACCCTTCTACTGTGAGCTGTGCCAAAGGGAATATAGTGAATCAACTTGGCGCGACCATCAAACCTCCACGGTGCACAGATTCAACATGAAATCCCTGCCTCCGCATCGTCTGCACAAGTTCAACATCTCGGCTAGGAATCGCGGACTTCAACTGATGGTTAAGCAGGGCTGGGATCGTGAGCACGGACTGGGACCCCAGCAGAATGGTCGCCTATACCCAGTGAAGACTGTGCTGCGCAAACAGCGCACAGGCTTGGGAATTCAACAGCCACCGGCACGTGTCACACATTTCGAGGCTTTTGACACAAATGCGACCAAGCGACGCCATGGGAATCCCGCGCCACAGCCTCAAGAGAGACGCACACGCAACGAGATGAAGCGGGAGAGGCTGCGCGACTGGAGGCGAGAGCGTCGATTGCGACAGGAATTGAGTTGACTTTTGGTTTTAATGTGGGAGATTAAACTAATATTTGAGATGCGCTGAAATGTGATTATAGTTGAGGTCAAATAGTACAGTAAAAACTGGCTAAAAGTGCCAAGCAATGAAGCACAAGATTCGTCTGTGTTGGAAGAGCTTGAAGAGTATTATCAAAGATGATTTTAGCAGAAATTGTAATTGCCTTACAGTACAGGCTAGCTAAAGAGTACAGCTATACAGCAAAAACTGACTTGAGTGGAGCTCTATTTTAATACCCAGATCTGTTTGAAATTATATTAAAATTTGTATAAAAAAATATTGATTCTAATGAGATTTCACTGTATAATACTGTTCCAGATAAACGGGTATTCACTGTATATAAATATATCTGTTTCAAATTGCTGTATAATGTTAGAACGCAACGTTTTCGGCGTTTGGCTAGGTCAGGGCAGTCAACCAGCTCAAGCCCAACCGCCCACTCCCGCACCCTCATGCGGTTGACCTCTTGGCATCTACATGTCTTATTGGCCATGGTAAGGGTGGTTGGTTGGTGGACGAGGTAAGAGAGGTGCTCATTCGTGAAGTTTAGCCTGGAGTTGCAAAAACGAAAACGAAAGCAAAAGCTGTTGCATGACTCTCATTCTGCAGCTACAAAACGAAAAAAAAAAATCATTCAGCTGACACGAATTTCGCTTTGCGCCTGCGCAGTGAATCCTTTTGCTCAACCCCTTCGCGAAACGACGCCCATGTGGCGCGTATATAAAAAGGCAGCTTTTCCGAATTCAGTCTCAGTCGCGTTCGGACTGTGACCAAGTGAAGACGTGTTTCCCAGTCGTTGCTGCTCCTTCAACTCGGCTGCTCCTGTTCTAGTTTAAACAAAAAATTATAAATCACGGTGTGTGCGTGCCTAAAAAAACGTAGTAAAGTAATTAAAGGTGCACAGGGAGTTGTGCGAAGGTCAGCAAGAGGCGTGTGCTAGGTGAATTATCACCACTTGAATTATTTAACCACTTGCATGACAATTGTTAAAAGTTGAGCACAATTCAAAACGCAACGTATATATTTAGTGTCCGCATTTTGGTGTGGCAACACTGGTCGCTACCCCAGTTTCGATCAACAGCTGTTCCGACGTGTGCAAAAGCAAAGAGCAAAAACGCAAAGACAAAAACGTTGGCGTCGCATTTGTTATGCTTTATTTGTAGTTGTGTCTTCAACGTGTTCGGTTTACATTCAGCGTCCGTCGTATTGTATATAGTATAAATAATATTTAAAAATCAAATTCTACAATTAAAATAATGCCGACGTTGTATTATTTCGTGTGAAGTCGAGTGCTAAAATAATTTTTAAAGTATTACACAGTGGAAGTTATAAAATTACGCAAAGTACGCAAATATTATGCAAAACAAAAGTCAAAACCAAAAACAACAAGGAACAATTCCTGCTGCACATTTTGGACATGTGATTTACGTGAACTCGACAACAATTGAAATATGCTAATAATATGCATAGATGCGGGCCGCTTATACTCCTTTTGCATATACTCAATATATATTTGGTTTATGGTTTATTTCTGTAGCCTCACACAATGTGTACATGTGTTTGGTTTACAGAATTAAATTGTTTGTCTATGTTTTTTTTATCTGTGCGTTTTACTCGCTTTGCTCTCCTCACTCGCATCTGTCAGAGTCTGTTGATCATCAAAGTTCACGCGCGTTCGCACGCTCACTTACTCCCGCTCATTCGCTCTTTTGCTCTCTCCTTCTGTCCGCCTTGCGTTTCATGAACTTTGCGCGTGCCTTTCAATTTGTTTGATCTGTCATTGCAATTCCATCTCGCTCTTTCGCTCACCTCCTGGGCGTTCGCTTCAATTTTTCTTTGGTTTTGTGCTCGCTCACGTAACGGTTTGATTATTTAGAAATTAATGCAGTCCGACAATGACAGGCAAACGGGGGTTGCTCGGCATTTGCATTTTAAACGTATTTCTCTGTTGTTGGTTTTTATTTGCCGTATTCAAATTTGTGCAAAAAAATGTTGATTTATGTGCATAGACAGTGTTTAAAAATTAAAAACGTATAAATGTTTGCAAATTAACACGGCACTTAAATAAATATATAGTCAAAATCATTTTTGGCGAATATCTCAATCAAAATGATAAAAGAGCACAACACAAACAAAATCTACATTAGTGGGCGATTTCTAAAAGACATTAACAAAAGCAAAATATCAGAAAGAAGGTTGTCTGTTTAACCGTTAGCTCTGCAAAAGGGGCCATAAATACAAGGTTAAGAACACACGGAATTAAGATCAACATAGAGCAAAGAGATGTTCTAAAGCACGTCAACTCAAACTCGTAAATCTTTAAAATCTCAAAACAAACAAATATTCAAAAAAAGAAGAAAAAAAAAAAGAAAACAAATAAAATAAAATTTAATAATGTTGCAAAATATGTACTAGTACTAAGTACAGTGAAGGCCAGCTACAGCGAACAGTTGCTTAATTAATTTTAAAGAAGAATAAACAAGAATAGATTGCAATTAAAAACGGAATTGCTATTTGCCTAATAAAAACACATTTTATAAAAGAAAATTTGTATATATATAAAAAAATATATATTTTATATAAATGATGTACATAAATATAAAAATTTTATATTCATTTCTGTATACAAAATATAAAAAATATAAAAAGTGTGACATTCAAAATTCAAAAGAAATAGGCAAACCCTATATTTTTATCTAAAAACTTAAAAATTTCCCCAAGAATTATTTTTATTAATATATAATTTGTTCTGTTTTTTGTATTTCAGTAGATTGTATTGAATGTATTTTTCTTTTCTCTCCTTTCAAATTGCTTCATAAATTTTCCTTAACATAAAAACTGATTTAAAGTTGGCCATTTTTTTTTCTTTATAAAAGTTTACGAACCATTTAAATCTTTCTTAAACAGTTTGAGCACTTTAGCTTTTAAGCTTTACGAAACTTGCTTTAACCTTATAAATATACACCAGATATTTTCAGTAAAAGTTATGCTTAAATATTTCAAGTTTTTCTACTTTATTTTACTTCTTTAATGTTGAATTTTTGTATAATATAAGAAAATAAAATCTTGCCTTGTGGGCAGTAGAGCATCCGCCGTAAAGCCGGATGTCAGCCATATTAAAGTACAGTGAAACATGAAAGAGCTGAATTTGTGCAACTTTACGCAAATCAGCGCGCTAAGAAGATGTTCGTTAGCTTAGTTATCACTGTACTCAAGTGCTCATTATCGCCCACTCGAAGATATAATAAGAAGAAAAAACTCTTCCGGGTCAGAGCTCTGCCAACGCACAAAAAAGTTTCTTAAATAAAAATCCAAACACTCGCAGTAAAATAAATAAATACAATAAAAGTCGAGCAATAAAAAATAATCTAAATAAATAATAACAGCATAAAAATTGTAAATTCTTTAATTTTAGAAATGAAAATTGAGTGTTGAAATTTTGTTATTTGAAGTGAATTTCGTTTTAATAATCTTGTAAAAATTCATAATAAATTGTTTATGCAATCGAAGAGCTTAATTGAAATGCGCGAAATTTGCCATTAAAACAATTACAACAAATTATAAACAACACAAAATAGTAAACAAAACAACAACAATTGCTGCCCTCTCCGTCTTCAATCAAAAACGAAACAAAAACAAATCGATATACAACAAATGCCAGGCGTTTTTCATAGGTAAGTCAACAGTGAGTTTATTAAGGCACTAAAGCAAATCAAATCGGAGTACTCTGAGTGGGGTATGCACGACTACGAGATGATCTGAGCACTATGACTGTCATTGGATAATTTTGGTGTTTGTGAACTGAACTTGGGAAAAGCTATATATATAAAATAGTTGAAATAACAAAACAAGGGCAATAGCAGTGGAAACAGCTGTTAATGTTTTATACTTACCCAGAAGCAACCCACATATAACATGTATTGTCAGTTTCCTAGTCTCTGGCACCTATTCGGATTCCTAATATTTGATAAAATCTTACAATCATTTTTATATGAAACAAGGTTAGTCGTTACCTGCTTTTTAAGGACTTGGTTAAGATCCGTAGATATTGTAGATTATGAAATTCTTGTATTAATATATGCGGATATATAGACGGATAGACAAAACGGATTCACAGATGGAGAGGGACAGAAAGAATATAGATAAACAATATTCTAATATAGATAAACAATATTCTTTCTGTCCCTCTCTTAGGCTGTGTTTTGATTGATAGAAAGATGAAACAACAGCCAGAGAGACTGAAAAAGAGTCTGAAAGGTAGATAAAAAGACAGGCTAAAATACAGGCGAAAAGACAGTCCAAAAGCATGGCCGAAAGGTGCACTTGAAGACAGACAGAAAACCTGAAAGACAGGCAGCCGAACATCGAGGCGCTCAAGGCAACAAATCAATTATTTTGTGTATTTATTTATACAATATACTTATTTCTGCCTATTGCACGCATTTCAACCAAAACAATATACCCTGTTTACTTGATACTAATGCAAACATAGAAAGAATTCACGATGACTGTCTGACAGTCTATCTGTCTACCTCTCTGTCTGTCTGTCTGTCTGTCTGTCTCTTTCTCCGCTGAGGTTTTATCTACTATATAAATAGAGGAGCGTTCGTTTCATTGGCAGCGTTTCTAATGGCTGTGGCATAAATCTCTCACCTGCTGGAATTTTCTAATAACGCGAAAGTGTTGCACTGCATGAAATGAGAAATTTACGCGAAAAAACTTTAAACATAAATTACTGCATACAATTAGGCGCACAGCAGCGTGAGAGAGAGAGAGAGAGAGAGAGAGAGAGAGGGGGAGACAGAACATAAGAGATAGATGGGCGGGAAAATGTAAGTTGGAAAAGTTGTCTTTTGGCTTTTCCTGTTAGCAGCCACATGCAAAATTAACAAAAATTAGATGCGAACTTTGCTGCGGCTTTTGAAGCGTATTAAATTATCTTAAAGTTAAACAGCTGTAATTAACGCTAATTAAGCGCTTAACTACAGTTTGTCAACAGCATAATATAAATTACATGGAATGTGCTCTTTAGAACTTTTTGTTTATTAACATTCAGAGCAGCGAGACAATTAGCGAACTTAACTATTAAAATGTAAATTCAATTTACGGTAATGGAAAAAAACTATATTTAATATATGAAACTTTTATATATGTAAATAATAGATTTAATCTGTATAGCTGTATATTTAAATGTATATTAAAGCTGGTTTAATTGAAAAAAACAGTTTGTAATCTCTAGTAACTGCATTGCGCAATTCAAAAGATAGAGAGAATCGTGTTAACTAGTTTTAGTCAAAGCATGTAAAATAGTTAAAAAGAAGAGAGAATAACAAAAAAAAGAAACTGCGCCATTTTCTCTGTTAATAGTTAAAAAATAGTTGAAAGCGAGCTGGAAATTATGAGATAATCAAACTGTAGTTCCTGAGTAGTGGCTGTCAAGCTGTTAGAAAAGTCATATGTTTACTTTTAAAATTGTACATAGAAAATGCTTGTTATGGTTTTTTCTCAGTATACTTATATATATATATACATATATATATATATATATATATATATATATATATATATATATATATATATATATATATATATATATATATATATATATATATATATATATCTAATGTGCCTAAGTCGATTGAAAACGATGCAAACATATAAACGCATTCTTAAATGTATTCAAGAGCATTTTCATATGAATTATATGTAAAACAGATATTAAAATAAGCGCCTATTCATTTTTCCATGTAAAAACGAATAAATTATAAAAAGTTGAAGTCATTAATAGTAGTATTAATTTGATATTCAAGATATAATCTAACCTCTAAGCTTACTCTCTCTCGTTACACTCTCTCCTCTCTTTTGTTTTCCTCTCAATCATTATCTCTCTTTCTCTGGAATTTTCTATTTGCTCCTCTATTCCTCTCAGGCTTTCTTTCCATTTCTCTGCTTCCACTTATCTCACTTCCCTTCCTCTCTCTCTGCCACTCTCTTGTCCCATCCCTCCACCTCTCTCCACAACTCTGTCCCTCACAATTTCGCCCTCCCTCCCTCTTTCTTTCTCTCTCAGATATGTACACAACTTCTTGCAGAAATTCCTAGTCGCATCTAGACAGTCATCGCAAACAGTCCATAAAAATAAATATTCATCTTTATTTAACATAAACAATGCATTAAAAATGTGTCATAAGCTAGAAAAATTTTAAAGAAACTTTAATTAATTTGTTTTTGAAAAACTGCATCATCAAGTTGAAGAAAACATTTGAATAAAACAAGATTAGCTTAACTCGAACTAAAAAACAAATGATTTACTTTGAATTGTTTATTCATAAGTTTGCTAATTATTTTTATTCGCTTAGCAATGAAAAATGCATTATTAATTATTATCATTGCGGTTATTATTATTATTATTGTTGTTCCTACAGGGCCATAGTGGTTGGATGGGATTCGAACATGTGTGTATCGGCTGTTGTTCAAGGACAACATTTCCAAAGAAATTGACAAGAAAATGTATTATTAAAAATTCATAGCGATATTTGTTGCGAGTGGCCGAAGTAGCCTTCAAAAACTCAAAGTAAGAAGCAGAACGAAATTGCGCCTAATGTAATGGAAAGAAATCAGACAGTAAAAGATATGTATTGTATAGTAGACAGTTGCTGGACTAGAAGATACTCCGTAAGGGAGAGTCATGCCAAATATATGTAGATGTGTATGTGTATGATATATGTACTTTGAAGCAAGAGGACTTCCTATAAAAGAGTTTGTGAGGAATTTGATGTGATATAGCAATATATACTTTGGGAAAATTTGGAATAAAATAATCATAGTAGGTTTTGAAGTTGATATATTTGTATACGTTAAATAATCACAAAAGATGTTTTGTCAAGAGACAGAGCATACAATAGCAAAATATATATAAAAGAAAAATCTTCTAAGACAATTTTCAATCAGTTTTTCAAACAAACATCAACAAAAGGCTTTAAGTCACTTGCAAATTTTATGGGTCACGTCTTTTGGGCATAAAAAATCTGGCAAATAAAATTTGCTTTTCAATTTGAATATGAATTTTTAGGGCTTAACATTTAAGAATCAAGGCAAATCGGTTTATGACTGAACAAAACCAAAATCCAAACTAGACTAAACAATTTTCAAGCAACTGCCATGCGAATCAAGTACAAAGTTGTAATAAACGACTTTCGTATGTGATTTAGTGCAAGGCGACAAGAAAAGTTTGCAGACAAGCAAGGTCCTTGAAAATATTTACATAAATTAGCAGTTGCTTATGCTAGAGACCCTTTGTTAAGGCAAAAACTTCTGTAGAGGCCTGCCTTGGCTTGTACTTGATTTGACGAAGGGAAACCAAGAGTATATTAGTTCTTGGGTGGAGTCTTTCTGTTTGTAATGAAACTAGATTGTTGTCAGTATTATCATCAAAATATTTTCGTATTGCCGATTTGGAGATATGTCCTATTGGTTGAAACGATACTTACTATAGCTCTATAGCTAGAATCCCAAAGTATTTTGGCTGAATTTTACAGTTCGAACGCGAGATGCTTATAGTCAAAAGTATGAGTTATAACTGCAAAAAATGGACATATTAAAAATAATTCCAAGTATTTATTCAAAATTGAACGAGTATTATGCAATCGAATATGCCTGCCAGCAAAGTGTGTTCTTGTGTTTTTAGGTGCTGTTGACAGATTCTTATAGGCTTCGGAATCCAATCAAAGGCAATACAATAGCTTTAAATCAGGCACAAAGCAAAACTTTCTTGACAACTTAAGGTAAAAAGAGAGCAATAACGAAAGAGAGAGAGAAAGAGAGAGAGAGAGAGAGAGAGAGAGAGAGAGAGAGAGAGAACGAAGGTCTTCTGTCAATATTTGGTTGGCCTTTTAATTGCTTTTAGCAACAATTTCTTTTTAGACTTAAATTAGTTTGACCTTTGACTTTTAACTGTAGGCAAAAGAGTTGTTGATTATGCCTCCCGATTTGTATGAAGATTTTGTTCAATTTTCGCGTTTGTTCCAAAGTTAATTAGTTTTAATTAGAACAAAGTTAAAAAATGACAGCGACAAAAGGAGTTGCTAACGCAAAAGTACCTGCTGGCAATTAATTATAAATTCCTGCCGTGGCTCAATCTTCAGCCTCGAAAATTTGAAATGATAGAGAATCAAAGTCAAAGTAGCTATATTACTAACATGCCATTGATTTCTGGAGACTTTGACTTTAAGGCGGACTTTTCGTAGCCTTTTCTTTTATAAATAAATAGTATATGTGTCTGTATATGTGTATATATTTATACATACGCACACATGTGCTTAGTTTCCTGTTAGCGAGGCGCAGGCATTTGATTGAGCGTATAAAAGTGGCTTAGCGCAAGAGTCCTGTGCGAAAGTCAAAAGAGTCTTATTACAAAAAGAAGCAAATAGCACACAGATAGTCGACTGCATAATACTTGCTCAAGGTGCCAAAACAGTTATACGTGTTTCTAGTTGCTAACAAATCATTTTTGGATGATACATATACTCATTTCTTTATAGCTTTCTTTATATCTGTAATATAATGGAGATACTAGAGTTTGCTACATAGATATATCTTCAGAGTCGATGGGAGGTAGCATTACGAATTTTCTGTAAATTAGGTTATTATAATGTTTATATTTGAAACTTCAAAGTCTTCTACAAAATTGTCACACCACCCAAAGAGCGTATTCAAAATACCTGAATATATGGGCATTTAGATATAACCAATTTTAAATTCAATACCATACATACACCGTCTCAAAGACATTACATAAAAACCCATCAACTCTTTTTTCACTTTATGAGACGAGTATCAAAAAAGGACGAACCAGCAGCAAAGTGAAAGTTGTGGCAGCAACAAAATCCATTGAAGCGCGAAATCAACTTAATGCAATAGACTAGAAGAAGCAGCTGAAGTAGACGATACTGCCTGTAAAAGCCGCAAGACAAACACACACCTACACACACACCCAGACACATTCGATTGGACCTATACACTCGCAAATTTATAGTCAGCAAAGCCAGAACGCTAAAGCAAACATTTGCAGCTTATATATTTTTTGCCACATGTGTATAAGTGTGCCTGTGTGTGTGTATGTGTGCCTGTCCAGCCCACGTCATTTGTCGCACAGCAAAAAAAATTGCACGTTTATATCACTCACATAAAATTCAGATAGGTAAAAATATAAACAAACCACATGGAAACATATAAAAAATTTATTAGATCTAAATATTGTATATCAACATTTTATTTTTCATGCTGTTCTGTTCAAGTGTATTAGTCCAGACATATTAAAAATAAAAACAAATAAATATTAAAAGCTTACGAATATCTCAATTGAAGTCGCTAATAAACACAAATCGAGCAATTAATTAAAATTGCTAGCACTTTTTGTGTTTAAATTTTAATCTCGCTGCAAGCTAGCTAAATAACTAGCCTAGGGCTAATAGTCGATTTTTTATGAATTTGATTTTCAAACTGTATTTACTGAGATAAGGGGATTTTGTCGGCTTTACACTTTGATTCTGTATGCATAGCACGAGAACTATAATAGCTTTCGGCTACAGTTATTTTATTCTGAATCTTGTGAAACACATAAATATTTTACATATTCAATTTGTTAGATTCTGTATTTTTGGGGTTTGATCTATCTTACTTAATTCAAAGTGTTTGTAGCCCTTAGGGCTTAAGTGATTGTAAAGTTAGTTTTGTGGCTTTCCAGCCTGAACTAGAATTGTTGATAGATGCAAACTGCATTTTCGGCTGTGACAGCAAGGCATACATGTCCATGTATACATATACATATACATATACATATACATATACATATACATATACATATACATATACATATACATATACATAGACATATCCATATACATATCCATATACATATATATATATATATAATTTCACTTACTTATCGCCTCATTGCTATTCAAGCTGATAAACTTGAGACGACGACGACAACTACACGACAACAAGGCGCAATAAAAACAAATAGACAATCAGACAAAGAGTGAGAGAGAGAGAGAGAGAGAGAGAGAGAGTGCGAGAGAGAGAGAGAGAGAGAGAGAGTGCGAGAGAGAGAAAGACTGACATATGCAGAGACTGAGTTGGCGCCTTTCGTGTGGGAGGAGTAGCAGAAGTAGCTAAGACTCGACGCTGACAGAGCAAACAGTGCAAGATATTCAAGGTACACGCGTCTGAATGTCAGCTAAAGTCAGTTTTGTGATTTAGATAAAACACAAGGAAAAAATTTTATAAGAGCTCTATTTACTTTTGCTCAAACTGCAATCAACATCTTTCGCACCAAATTGCGTCAGCGAATAAAACTTTGAATTTTTGTTTTACAATTTTCGCACACAAACGTAGATGAACTTGAAAAGTACAAAAAACAAAAAAAAAAAAAAGCAAAAACAAAAAAAAAACCAAACAAGAAAAGCAAAAACTATTTCTTTCATGGAAACTTTCGCTGTGTTTTGGCTAAGGTAGGAAATAAGGCGTCTAAATTTGTTTCAAATGCCAAAAATTTTGTTTATTTCATAATGCATATTTACAGCCGGTTGAGCTTAATTGAATATTCCATCATTTACAATGGATTTTCGTGGGTGTTAGTGCATGACCATGCGAGCTAATACCCTGGAATTAAGCTGTTTTTGGAACGGCCTATGAAATTCAAATTGAATAGCTGAACTGTCAGACTGTTGGGGTATATCTGATAATCCCCTCTATTCTATATTCTATATTCTATATTCTATATTCTATATTCTATATTCTATATTCTATATTCTATATTCTATATTCTATATTCTATATTCTATATTCTATATTCTATATTCTATATTCTATATTCTATATTCTATATTCTATATTCTATATTCTATATTCTATATTCTATATTCTATATTCTATATTCTATATTCTATATTCTATATTCTATATTCTATATTCTATATTCTATATTCTATATTCTATATTCTATATTCTATATTCTATATTCTATATTCTATATTCTATATTCTATATTCTATATTCTATATTCTATATTCTATATTCTATATTCTATATTCTATATTCCATATTCTATACTCTATATTTTATATTCTTTATTCTAATTACTGGCTTACATTTAGCAGGGTATTTCTTGTTCCACTTCTCTTTTCTCTTCATTTCAATATTTTGGCAAATGTCAGAATTATGTTTTTGGAAATATCGCTCGGGCAGGTAGTAAAGCAATCTGTTAGCTCATATTTAAGTATTCATATTCATAGTAAAACCTAGTGTAAGTTTCTTGCCCCGATTCAATTCGCACGCAGCACGGCGTATGCACAATAAATCAATTTTATTACACACTCTGCTGACAAACAGAGGGAAAATTGTGATATATCTGCAAGCCATAAACTAAAGTTCGTTTTCACGCCAAATGCTTAAAAGTTGAATATATGATTGTATGCGTGTTAATGCTATGAACGTATTCGAAATCAGCTGTCAATTGTTAACGTCAGCGATAAGCTAAAAACAGTTGTTTATAATGAGAGTTCATTTATCCCGGTGGCGTAATAAAATGAAAATTGCTTAACAATGCTTGCAAAAAGTATGTGAATAAAGATGAATAAACAGCCCTAAATAGATTAAAAACAATGGTAGATAATTTGTTGTTGTTTTTCCTGCAGTCACATGCCGTATGCGCGTTTTATTTGCATATTAAGTATACGCACGGCTGACCGCAGCGATATCAACCAAAATGACCATAAAACTTCAGCATGTCCTTGGCCATGGCCATAAATATTGATGAAATTTGGTTGCTGCTGCTGGGTTAATGAATGTGGTGCGATATGCTTCGAATGTTTGTCGCATTCCCTGAGCAAAAGAGGAGTGAGAGAGAAGTAAGAGGGTGACGGTAACTGCACTGTTATGGGTGGCCAGCATAAATGGGCCAAGTTTTTGTAACCAGCTGCCACTAGCGCTGCTGCTGCTGCTGGGGCTGTTGCTAAATGTGACACTGTCTGTCTCTCCGTGTGTTTGGCCCGTATCGATTTTGAGCTGCAGCCAAGAGGCTTGACTTACTGCCGTCGACGCTTGAAGGCCAAGCGGTATTCCAAACAGCTTGGCGTCCCAAGAAACTGGACTAGAAATTAGCTAGGCAAACTTTATTAAACCGCAAAAATCAACTCGATATAGCACCAGAAAAACAAATGAAAACGAGTTATGTCATAAAGGCAAAACTAAAGAATACCCTCAGGCTCGATACGAAGTAGAGCTTTAAGGTGCACTATATTTATAGAGGAGAAATTATACGAAATTCTACTTCTTAAGTCTTGCGAGTGAACGATATCGATATTAATCGATATCACTAATGGCTAGCAATAGTCGACATGAAAATTGTTTCATTTGAGCTTGTTTTTATTGATATCGACTGGATTATTATTTGGATCAAGTATATACTTTTGTCTGTCATAAGCATTTCGATAAAGAGAATATACCCCAGAGACCTATTCATTATGCTCAGGGTATAAAAGCAAAATGCAATTTGTGACGTAGCATCAAGTGTCTAAATGATTTGTAATAATAGCCTGACCAAGTGTAGCAGCTGGGATAAATTGTTAATCCCAAAAGGAAATATACAATAAATTATTGCTTGAAAATATATTAAGTTCTATCTACAAAGAACGAAATATCTGAAATTTACTTGCAAATTATACTTAATATATTTGTTAAACATTCATTTCCGAAATCGAACATTTCGAAATGTGCCAATTGGCTTCCACATAAAAATTATTTGTAGCTTATTCCCATTAGCTTTTTAAACATTGTTGTTTACTGAATTTGTGAATAAAGAGAATATTTATATTGCTTGCGATACTATATTTTTGCTAGCAAATAAATATTTGAGCAAAGCTTCATGAAATGTTGAAGATAAATTATGACGCAAATGGGAAAGAAATATGTGAAAGATGGAAAAAAAATTATAAGGAAATATCAAAATTTAAATACAAAATAGCTTTACTTTTCTTTTTCTAAAATATCCGTAAACCTGAACCGTAAATCGAAAGTAATCTGTCATTCCTTCATTTATTTCATTCCTTACTTATTATACAAATTGGAGGGCGACTAACTGTGCGCATCTAATTTCCGCTATCCATCTTAGTAATTTCATCAAAAATACATGTCATTATCCAATAGCTCTAAAAAGTGTTTCGACTTTTTTATTGTACACAACTTTTTCTTGCTTACACTCTTAATCTGTTTTGGTTTTACGATTCAGTCACAAATATTTACAACTTCATCCTTGTGGCATTTGCAATGCACACGAGCATTATTATCCAGCGAGTGAGAGTGCTCGACTAGCAGATACCCTGAAATGTTAGATTGGAAGATTAGAAGGAACTGCTTCTGCTTCAGCAATATTTTAAGCTATCGATAACAGGCATCAGTTGAAATATGCAGCATGATTAACTACTTGATCATTAATTGTGTTTGATTAGTAAAATTATGAATATATTTGAAAAGTTTAATCGATAACTCGATTCACATCGAGTTCCATTAAGATTATTTCTATATGAAATTCGTGAAATTGTACACTCTTAATGTATATAATATGTTATCTTCAAACATCATGCCCATTTCCGTCTCTTCAATGGGAACAGGGTATTCAAATATATGTGGAAAAATACATGAAATAAAGAGAAAGTAAAATTTGACGCATGTCATAAACACGAGCGTTGATTTTTGCACAATTTTTATACGAATGTTGGCGAGCGCTTAAATTTTTAATGAAACACAAGCATATTTTGTAATAGCTATTCAAGAGGGAGACAGAGCTCAGTCTCTCTGCTCGCGCGCTCTCTCCCTCTCTCTCTCTCTCTCTCTCTCTCTCTCTCATACACACTCTCTGGCTGTGGAGCCTGGAGTTTGAGCTTGTAAACATGACTACAAATCCTTGTATATTGTTGACTCACGCAAACAGGGGCAGCTAGCCTACAATTTAACTTGCAGGCACACGCCCACTTTTCCTTTTTTTTTTTGTATTTCTACAAATGGGCAAAATTGGCTCTTTGTGTGCTGTATGCCACGCCCCCGCCGCAGCGAGCTGTCCGCCGCTGCCTGCCCCTGGGGTGCCGTTCCCGTTTTGCCTATTGTCCTTTTGGAGTCGTACTTTAGCCTGAGCCCTGGTACAGCTCACGCATATGAAATGTAATTTAAAGTTCGGGCTCTAGGTACTCCTGTGCATGCATATATAGTACTATATATAATTTCTTTTTGATTTATGTTTTTCCTTCACTTTATTTCAATGGTTGTGCAATCCTTTCAACTGCACGTTCTGCCTGTGCAATCGGCTTACTGATAGTCAGTCGGACTTAAGGTATTAGCTGTCTGCTTGTCGAGTGCTCACTGTAGACCCACAGTTATAACCATTAAGCAGATGTCACAGTCATGTGTAAACATGTCTCTCTCCTTCACACACTCGGTCACTTTCTCTCTATCCCTCTCTCTCTCTCTCTCTTTCTCTCTCTCCTTCTCCCTCTCTTTCTCTGTGGCTTTCAACTTCAAATAACAAGCCACATCGAGAAGTTTTAGTTTCGTGCTGACAACAAAACTTTTTCGCATTTGCAGTTTTTTTTTGGTAGAGGAAAGAGAAAAGCTGACATCGTCTTATGCCACGTTTTCGCCTTTGACCTGCCATGGGCAGTGCAGCCAAATGGGGTCAAAATGCAATTTTTAACAGAATTTATTTATGCACGTGCCGAAATGAACAGGCGACGGAACAAGCTTAAACATTGGGAAACTCGAGGGAAAATATGGCAAACACAGCAAGATTTTTAATTTTATTTAAATTGAAGATTTAAACAGGCAATCGACGTTAATAATTGCTGGCAGTTGATGAATGGGAGATGAAATTGTGGAAACAATTGAAGAGAAAATAAGCAATTGAAAAGGAAACGGGTAAAAATTAAAATTTAAGTTGGCGAAATCACAATAGTAACAAAAAGTTTGAAGAGAGAGAAGATTAACGAAATAAAGCTAAAAAATGTGTTAAGGAGAAGCTGAGCTTACTCTGGGTGAGTTGAAATTAAACTTGAGGCGATATCAGAGAAAAGATGTAAGCCAAAGAGAGCTAAAGCAAGAGTATAATTGAGTTAAAGATAGAAAATAGCTAGTTTTTCTTTGCTTAAGAATTTATTTACTGCATTTAGCTCGACTTAGGTACTGAAGCACGTAAATAACTATAAGGGTTTTTTACTCTTTATATTATGCTATTTTATAGTATTTCATGTCCGTCTGATGTCTCGGTGCTCCACAGAATATAATCCTCTCTATAATTCTCATTGAGTTTATCACGAATTTTGCATTGCACTTATACAATTTCGAATTTCGAATTCGAATTGAATGAAATACACTGATAAAAACGCAGCCTAACGCATTTAAAGTCTCCTCCACTTGCTCTCTCTACATTACCTTACTTTGATGTGTGGCAAATCACTTTTGCCTCACTGTTTAATATCAGCTGCATATCATTTAAGTTGGTTGAGTTTGTTGCTCTGGCGATTTGTGTGTTCTATTTCTTGTTTGTGGTTCCTGGCTGTTGATGTGTTTGGCAACCTTCAAAAGTTGGAAACCTCAATTTCGGGCTCTATAGTTTTTTTTTTTTGTTTTTTTTATTGTATTCTGGGCAAGGATTTTGTATTGTATTTTACCCCTAGTTTTTTGCTTGAGCTGCAAATTTCGTGTGCTTTATTACACAATTTTTATTCACATGTTTTAGGCGAGAGCGAGTGTGTGTGCGTGCCTGTAGATGTGTGAGTATATATACATATGCATATGTGTGTGTCATATGTCTATGTGTGTGTCTCTGTGGGTAGCTGCAGTTGCCTTAGGGGTCAGCTACATATGCGTGCGTGACTTTTTATGCCACGTGATTAACTTGCATGACTTTTAATGTGCGCGCTGCGTCACATACATAGACATGCACAAGCAAACACACATACATTTATGCTTATACACACATATATATATATATATATGTACGTGTATGCATATATATGACCCTGACTTGGCCAGCGGGCAGCTCCTGTCGACCCAATGCGCCGCGTGTTTGCATGCTATAAATACTTTTAGTTTTGTTTATGGCTTGCCTGCCGCAACTTGCACACACACACAGGCACACACATACATTTCCACTTAGCTGTGTGCGACTTTGCGTGAATGCGAATTTAACGCCTTTCACCTGCGGGCTTTCAGTTTTCGGTCTTCCAGTTCCACAACTGAGATTTACAAGAAAAAGTAAAAATTGTTTTGCTGTCTGATTCTTTCTCTACTTGTTTAGCAGCCACTTGTTGTTGTTGTTGCAGCTAATGTTGTTGTTGTTGCTGTTGCTTTTGTTGTTGTTGTAGTTTAACTGCTTGTTGCCGGCCTTTTATTCGCGCAGCGCGCGCGCTAAAGCATGCTACGAAAAATTTGTTACGCATTCGCCGGGAGCGGCACAAAATGCTTTGACCAAATGTTCATAAATACCCTGTAGAGCGAGTGGAAGGCTATATGGGCTAATAAGATACTAATATATGTAAGGAAAGAAAGGCATATATACAAATATACAAAAATTAGATATGGGAGATGTAGAGAGCCAAATAAATGATTAGCAAAATATAAAAACTTTGTCAAAAAAAAAAAAAAAAAAATAAATAAATAAATAAAATAAATTAATAAATAAATAAAATAAAATGAGGAAATAAATAAATAAAAATAATGTCAAATATTTTTCAAACAAAATATTTTACATAAAATAAATTTGATAAAAAATTATTTATTATTTATTCAAGTATTTTGTAGTTGATTTTGGCTAAACAGCACTGCAATATCAATTCAGATCATATAAGCTGTTCACACATTTCATTCAGGCTACAAGCTTTTATATTTCTGTTCCACAGGGCATCTATCAGTCGTTCATTGGCTCTGTTTCATCTGGGCAAGCAGGAAGTCTTTACATTATCAGCACTTTTAATAAATGAGTCAAACAATGCAACAGTTTGCATTAGGTTGGCAACTCGGGCGACACTTTGCGGTTGCGGTCGAGCGCATGGTCAGTTGGAGGCGTGGCAATGGGGCGTCAGTAGGAGACTAATGTTATGAACAAGCAGCAGATGCAAACAAGAAGAAAGAGCGCGCATTGCTGTTAGCAACTAAGTTGCTACTGTGCATGTGTGTCTGTGTGCGTGTGTGTGTGCGCGTGTGTGTCTAAGTGTGTGTGCGCGCCATGTGTGCATATAAATTAGCTTATTTAGAAGCAAAGTCCTTGAGTCGCTGCTCTTTGCAGGCGTCAATTGATTGCTGTTTAGCAACGCGTACTGCCAGCTGACACTGAAGGAGTCTTCCACACGCACACTGAGACAAAGAGACACATACACGCACACTCGCACACTCACTGATTCTCTCACACAAGTCAAGTGTCGTAAATGCAGTCAAGTCAAGACACTTAGTTCGCTCATTCATGTCCTTCTCAGCCGTGTATATGTATGTATGGGGACACCCATTGTTGGCGAAGTAGGCAACAATTATGCGTCGTATTTCAAGGATATTTGCGCATTACAATCCATTTAAAATCTCATTTACTACAGCAGCTGAGAAGCTGAGCAGCATCATGGCCTCACATTGCAGTCTATTATGCTCGTCTGTTCAGTTCTTCTTTGGAAAACTGCATTTAAATTTGTGTTAAGCATTTGCTGTGGCATTAGCTTTTAGCTGGGCTTGGCTGTGTTCCAGATAAGGACTAATTGCGCAGGACATTATGCCCGCTCCAATAATAAACATTAGCGTGTCCCCTGTGTACACAGAAAGAGCGTGTGTGAGCAAATGCAATGGAAATGTCGTATAAGCTAATAGAGATTTGCATCGAAAGATGGAGTGGAGCACGCTTTACCAATACTGGATATATGTATGTATGTATGTATGTGCCGCTGATTAAAAACAAGCATTAGCTTGATAATGAACTACAACGAAAAAAAACTATATATAGAGCTGTATAGTATGAAGCCATATCTATTTAGGTCATCTTTGGGCTTCAATACGATCTAATATATATTAATATATAATGTAAATATATGCTATTTCTACATGGTGACAAAACTCAGTCAGCCGTTGGCTGTGTTTATAGGGTATTAAATGAACACAGCACACAAAAATAGCTGTCAACAGTTCTGCTACAAGCTTTTTATTATCATACTTAAGCAATGCAAACGCATGCAAAGCACTTGCAAAATATTGAATACACTGAGAAAAATATGTTGAAAAATATAATAATTTTAATAGAAGTTAATTAAACTGAAAAATGTTCATAATATGCTAATTAATATTCAATATTTAATTTAAATTAATAAATAGTTAAAATGAATATTTAATTAAAAAGTACATTATGAGAGATGAGATTACCTAGAAGAACATACAAATACTATATGCTTTTCTCTAGGCATATTCTCTCTTTAATTTGTTCCATAGATATAATTATCAAATTTGTATTCTCCATAGATTTATTTCAGTAATTTCCATTTAGTTACCGTCATCGCTCACTGCTGTCATTTGTTTCTCTCAGTGTACATATATGTGCTGACTTTATGCTAGTTTTTTACGTTCGTGTGTGTTTGGGGGTAGGGGGTAGTTGGCGCTTGCCCTTTTATATATGGTTGAGATTAAGCCACCTTTTTAGTGCTTATTGCACAGGCCACTCCATTAGACTTAATCTCCGTGCATTACATTGCTCTTGTTGTTGTTATTGCTGCTCGCCCGGCCACAGTGCGCACGAAAAGTATGCAATGCGATTTTTTATGCCAGCTGCACGTTCAGTAATAACAGCTGAGCCGAAGCCAAGAGGGGGAGTGTAGGGGAAAGACGAGAAAAACAGTGTTATAAAACACCACAAAATGACCATAAAATAATAATAATAAGAATGAAATCAGCAAAAGCCAAAACAAACGTGAGCCAATGGCTCATAAAGTATAGCAGAATGAAGTGGGGCAACTAACCAATAGGGCAGCCAAGTCATGTTGAGAGGGAGCTAGGGCCGTGGAGCACTGGAGCAACACTCACTCGCACATATACACAGATATTTATATGCACATGCAATCCGCGCCAGAGACAAATCCGCAAACAGCAAATTGTATATATTTTCACACCGTCTGCTTGGCACACAACTGTTTATTTTATATGTGTATGTGTGTGTGTGTGTGTGTGTGTGTCTGCCCCATAAATTGGCCATAAAAAATGCTGGTCGAGAGCAGCGCAGTAAATTGGTCGCCTTGACAGTGAAACACTTGTCGTGGCACTTTACTTGAATTAGCTAAAAATAAACCAAGTTGTGGAATGCCCCTAATGCTTACTAATGCCGTCTTGTGATATTCGACGGGGGTGTTAAGTAAACTCGTGGAATTGTGCGCAAGAAAGGAATTTATGTGTATATTTATTTTGGTTAAAGGGTAGAACAATAGATAGATAGTGTAGTGTGGGGGAGTACCCCTAATGATAAACTGCAAATAGATTGATTACTATACTAATATATATTTATAACTCAAATGTGAAGGAGTTATTTATATAGATAAGAAAATGGTATGAAGGTATGTACATGGTATGTACATATATTGAGAGATATACATATAGATATATGTCTACATATAGATAACAATGTATAAGATTTATATAGAAGTACGTCATATTCAATAGCAGCCTTAAATTCTATCGTGAGTCAAATAGTCCGTGATAAACTCAAGCGTTCCCGAAACATTTTGTCAACTAAGCAACTCCAGGGGGCAAATGTAATTATAACTAAGAGCTAAAGTACACTGAACTATGAGTAGAAAGGTTATGTCCGGCGAAATATCCTATAAAAATCTATGATATGAAATACAATATATAGAGGATATATAGAGGATATATTTAAAATGTAATGTAGTATAGTCTGTCATGGAAAGATAAGTGAAAGTCTAGTCCAATGGATGGACTGCCATTATTATGGAGTATGAGCAGGGGGACAGAGTGCGGCCTGTAAAATGTATTGAGCATAATTAGATAACTCATCAAGGAAAACCAGCTAATCTCTATTCAAAACAATTTGTCATTGAGTCACAGAACTTGATGCATTCAACAAGCTATAAATCATGTGAGACATTCCGTAATCCACATTTAGAATACCCTTTTCATCTGCTAGGAGGTGAGTGCGCTTAGTTCGAGCTTGGCTTAAATGTGACGTCGGGCCATGATAAATGCTAAATGGTTGGGCAGGTGAGATAACTGAGAAAGGCGACAGCAACAATACAAGACACTAATTGAGCACACTTGAGTTTGCGCAACTGTGCGCCGTCATTTGCACCTGTTACCTCTGGTCGCAGCTGCCTGCTGTCTGCTGCCTTGGCATTTACATTCGGGTGCTGTGAGCCTTTGGCCGTGTGTCCCACCTGCACCTGTCACTGACACGCCACACCGAATACTTCATTCTGTTTGTTCGCTTCTTGTTCCTCTTCTGGCTCTGCTCTGCCTCGCTTTGCGTTGCACTTACTCTGCCGAAGATGCCTTTTGTTCCTTATTAAAGACGGAGTGTCTCTGCCGCATGGGCGCATAAATTAAATGAGCTCGTCTGCTTGTTGTTGTTGTCGGTCGTTGCTGTCGCTGCTCGAGTAAATGGCTGGGCATGGCCAAACGCCCCTTTGCACTGGCACCAAATGTCGATTCTGATAAAAATTACGTATACGTATGCGTGTGTACATACGCAGCTGGATAACAATCAAATGTGCGTCTGTGTGTATAAAAAGTTTTGGTGCTCGGGCAGCATTTGTCGAGCATTAGATGGCATCAGCTTCAATTTGTCCTCTTGTCTGCTTTATGCGCACTTCTCCCTCACTTATAACTATATATGTATATACATTCCCTTTTTGGATGTAGCCAAAAAAAGATAGAAGATTATTTTTGGGAATTATGCTTTGGGATAAGCCGCTCAAGGGCGAAACCCAATTACAATAAGTGAATACAAGCACATGCTCCTATGTAGGGTATACTTGAGGGGTATTTGAATGTACGTAAGCTGCAAAGAGTCACATGTAAATATGTGAGCGGTCAATTAAAATTCCCAATCAGAATGTCAATGGAATTGATTGAGTTATCAAATATCAATCGAAGGGAGAGGTAATTTACGCTCTGAACGAAGCGGATATATAAATATGGGAACTGCTATAGATTGAATAAAATACTTGAAAGATTGCTAGATGAAAATATATATACATATATTTGACCTAGTTGGATGAGTTCATTAATAAGTTAACAAACAAGGATTTAAGAACGTTGATAATCTAGAAAAATGACAATATTCATAATCAAACTAAGTTAAGTTGCCAAAAAAATAGTAAGAAATATGTTTAATAAAATATACTAATTTTTTAATGAAACAAATATTTATAAATATGCTAAATATTGAAAGTAATCTCATTCCCTTGACAGATCTGGAATGAAATTTCAGTTTGTAATACGAATTTAAGCACAACACAAACACAGTGTAAAATATATTTATAAGATTATATTTTTATATATTTATAAAATTATAATTTTATGACAAATTAGAAAAATGTTGGCGAAAATGTTATCCCAGAAAGCTTTGCTGCTTCTGAGACACTGGCGAACGCTGGCGAATTGGAGAGACTTGAGCCAGCTAACGGCTGAGCAAGCTGCCAAGGGTCAGCCAAAGGATGCAAAGCCAACAGTTTTAACGGTAGAAGAGACCAAAATACCCAAAGGAATGCTGAGCAGCACAAAATCTGTGTTTGGACCGCTTGTCGACTGTGATCGGATCTTTCAGAATCTCTACGGACGGCACGATTGGCGGCTGGAGGGCGCTCGCAAGCGTGGCGATTGGTATCGAACAGCAGATCTGATCAAAATGGGCCCCGAGTGGATTATGGACGAGGTCAAGCGAAGCGGGCTGCGTGGACGCGGCGGCAGTGGCTATTATGCGGGACACAAGTGGGACTATCTGCGGAAGGTGGAGGCCAAGGACAAGGTGCTGATCATCAACTGTGCCGAGGGTGAGCCGGGCACGTGCAAGGACCGCGAGATCCTGCGCCACGAGCCCCACAAAATCATCGAGGGCTGCCTGCTGGCGGGCTGTGCCATGGGCTGCGAGAGGTGCATTGTCTATGTGCGGAATCGGTTCTACAACGAGGCCTGCAATATGCAGTTCGCCCTGGCTGAAGCCTACAGATGTGGCCTGATTGGGAGTAATTCGTGTGATACGGGCGTTAAATTTGACATTATAATGCAGAGAGGTGATCGTTATCTAACCGGGGAGGAGACCGCGCTAGTTAATTGCCTGATGGGCAAGCTCGCGCGTCCACGCAGACGTCCGCCCTTCCTGCACGAGAAGGGCTACTTCGATCATCCCTGCGTGGTGGTCAACACCGAAACCTTGGCTGTCCTGCCCACCATTCTGCGAAGAGGCGCTGTCTGGTTCACCAGCTTAGGGAGCGATAAGAATTTTGGCACCAAGCTCTTTTGCATTAGCGGGCATGTGGTCAATCCGTGCACCGTGGAAGAGGAGATGTCGATGCCCCTGCGCAACATCATCGAGAAGCATGCGGGCGGCGTCTGTGGTGGCTGGAACAACTTGTTAGCCGTGTGGCCGGGCGGGCTGTCCGCACCGATGGTGGACGCAGCCTGTGCCGGCGGGGTGCTCATGGACTTTGATCACTTGGCGGCAGTTGGCAGTGAGCTGGGCACCGCTGCCATCATAGTCATTAGCAAGGATTGCGATCCGCTGCTGGTCATGCAGCACAGCATCGAGTTCTTCATGGATCAGACGTGCAAGCAGTGTACGCCCTGTCGAGACGGCGCCATTTGGCTGCCGGAGCTCTTTAGAAGCTTTGTGAAGGGCGAAGCTGTGCCGCAGATGATCGAATTCGTCGAGACCATCCGCAAGAGGATGGAAAACTCGACGATTTGTAGTCTGTGCGACAGTCAAGCGAATCTGGCTGGCAGTTTGATTCAACATTTCAGGCCGCTCATCGAGGCGCGCATTCTTCAGTATGCCAATTGAGAGAAGAGTTTTGTCTGTTTGTCCAATAAATTGCTTTTCAATTGCATATCGATTGAGTGTGCCCACCTGTCGCATATTATATTTTGAGCTTCCTGGCATATTTGAATGCCAGCATCTCACCTCCGCCCACTCGAGCTCACACGTGTCCGACCGGATGTCGTTCAATCGTTCAATGGGTCGCTTCAATTCTAAATGGTTTGTGTGTCCCTTATGCTCCTCCGCTTTGCTCTCATCCTCTCTCATCCTGTTGGTCGCCGCTTCTCGTTTACTTACAACAGCTTTACAACGTGTTGCGGAATTGATGAATGTCGTTGTCGTTAACCGGGAGCGTGCGCTGTGCTTATATAGCCAAACATGCGGCGGAAACTGAAGTCTGCTTGATTTGAAGATATCCTGTTCTTCACATACTCTAGATTTCCTGCTGCTCTGACTTTTCCCATTACAAAATGTCATAAAATAAAGCAACAGAGGCTAAAAGTCAATTCATTCACTTACTTTTTAGGAGACTATGAGAAAGATAAATCGATAATACTAATCATAAATACATAGATAAAAACTTATTAATGTATTTATTCTCATTCTGAAGCATATGCTGACCCAAATTGCAGTCATTTGCATTTATCGATAAATATAGCATATCGTCAATACTATATAACATGTATTTGAGCTACACATGTATATCGATAGCAGTAAGCGATTAGATATCGAATCTTTTTCAAGCTTCTACTCTGTTTTAATTAAAGTAAACTTATTTGCAGATCGAATACTTTATACAATCGATAGACATTAATACAGTTTAATTTTCATCTACAAACCTTGCCTGAACTTTGTCTATCGTTCTGTACACTCTTCGATAACAATCAGTTCACGAACTGCAGCAAAAGGGCTTTTAGCCCAGCAAGTTCTGATCCGAAAGGAAACTTAATCACAGTCTGTGTGCATTAGTATACTCCATAGACTAGAATCAATAGTTTTTAGTGCACACCCACACGTGCATGGCCTCCGCTTTTAGCGCACTTCCGGTGCAGGATATTGGAGAGCAAGCGGAGTCCGAGAAAGAGAGAGGGGAAGAGAGTGGGTTAGTGTGAGAAATTCAAGCAAGAGCACGAGTGTGGAAATTGCAAAGGACACTTTGTTGACACAAACAAACACCGAAGCATTTGTCTGCGCTTGAATGATTGCAGCAATAGAGCAGAGCACACATATGTAGGTATGTGTGTGTGTGTGGGTGTGTGTGACTGTATGTGTGATGTCATGTAATGTTACTTTGTGGGTCAGCTGTATCCTTTTTAGCCAGCTTCCTATTGCCAATAATCTAGTTTCGGCAGCCATACACATGCCGTACACTTAAGTAGGAGTGCAAATCCTTTCTTCCTCTTTGCCCTACACTAATTTGCTGCTAAGCGATTTTTTGCCCAAATCCTGATAAAAGTACATTGTGGTTGACTATGTGTGTGTGTGTGTGTGTGTGTGTGGGTATGTTTGTTGTGCGTGATTTGTTGTGGCTGTGGCTCATTTTTCATTTGTACCAGTTGCTGAGTTGAGTCTTATCTCAATTAGGAATTCATTCATTCCAACAGCTGAAGGCGCACTTGACAGTTGTTGACGCTCGCATCGCCCACATCCATCCTCCACGATGTCCTCTGTCTCTCAGTCTCCTGTCCTTTGCCTAGTTGTGCTGCTTCAGTGCTCGCCGCTGTCTGCCTGCCGTCATTTATGTGAGTTGAAATCTGTTAAAAATGAACGTGACGTAAATACAACTGAAGACCTTTGACTGCTATGTGGAGAGAGACCATACACTGGTAGAAAAATCATTGAGCAACTGTGAAACCTATGCGGGCCTTTGAAAGAGCGAAGTTCATCTAGGTTTTATGGCTTGTACTAAGTAATAATTAAGTTACAAATCAAAAATCAAGATGTTCGGCTTTTCTATTTTAATATGTTTTTTCATATATAAAAAACATTACAATATGTTTTTTTAATGTTTACAGATAGTATTCTGATATATTTCAAGAATTTTTATCTAAACTGATTTTTTTTTTTATTTTAGCTTAAAGTTCTTAATATTCAGACTTTATGTTCTCAATTTCTCTCAGTGTGTTGTCAGAAATATGTCGGTATTTTAATTCCTTCAGTATATTAAAAATATTCAAATTGCTAGCATGAGTGACTAACTGTTCATTCTAGATTTCGCTTTTCACTTAGTAATTTCAAATTGAATTTGACTTGGAGTCTTTATTTTCATCAATATATATTTGAAGTTTGATGGATAACTCAGTATACAAAAATTATAATTTATTATAGACTTTCTTAAAGCGCCTTTCTCTCAGTGTGCGCATGCATAAACCCTCGTTCATATATATCACACCTACCTGGCCGTGCCTTGAGTGATTACGTCAACTACTCATCGGCGGACGTCTAGTGCGACAGTGCATTGCAAATTACCGATGAAAACCACTGGAAATACTCAAGTTTTCTCCACTCTTTTCTCTCTCTTTCGCTCCCTTCTCTATTCATTTTTGTATTTATATTTTTTTTTTTTTTTTAGTTACCTTCGAGTGGTGCGGCATTGCACGGTTCGCTGATGGCACTTTTGTTGCTTTGATGCGGTATTTGAGCCAGCAGCTCGAATGATATGTCACTTTGAACTAGCGCCATTAAAGCAAATTTGAATAATAGTATAGCTATATATAAAAGCTCTTACTTTCATGTATAAATATACATATATATATATATGTATATGTATATAACTGTGTAATGTATAGACTGTGTGCTGACTCTTGTGGTTTCTATTCATTGCGGTCTGTGGTCACACTAGCCGCGCGGTCTTTGAGTAGTTGTTAGCGAGTTTGTTGGAATAATAATTAAAATAATTTGAAAGCATAACAGGCCACAAATGCCAGCCACTTGTTCGCTGTCTCTTCCTATTCAAAAGAGTAATTTATCAAAAAAACGATAAGAATGCCATATTTAGCGCTTGTTTTGTCTCTCTCTCTCTCTCTCTCCTTCTCTTGTACATGAAATGAAAAGGTTTAGTTGAATACAATCTGAATAATTTATATTTCTCTCTCTCTCTCTCTCTCTCTCTCTCTCTGCATCTCTTTCTCTCTCTCCCTCTCTGTGTGTCTCTCTCTCTAATCTCTCTATCACTCTCACTCTCTCTCTCTCTAGATCTGTCTGTCTTAGCCTCTTTCTCCTTCTAGCTTGCGTTCGTTGTCCCTCTGCTTCTCTCTATCTCTCGCTTTAATTGCACGCAATTGCCTCTCTTTCATTTTGTATGTTTCTCTTTCTCTCTTTCTTCTTGCTTTTAACGCTCCTTCCCGCTCAGTCTCGCTCTCTCTCTCTCTCTCTCTCTCTTCTACATTTCTCTGTCTCTCATCTTCTATTTCTCTCTCTCTCTCTCTATATGTATATCTTCGTGTATCTCATCCTCTTTTTCTTACCACATATATCTCCAACTCCGGCAGCAAACTCCCGTTACTAACTCACCGTAATGTACCTGCTTCACCTGCTTAACATACATAAACGGGAGGAAAACCGTAGCCTACTTTGCAGGGCAGTGCTCGCGCTCTCACTAATCTTGTCATTTACCCAAATTGTTTGGCCCCAAAAGCAAGCGCTGAGCATATTTAGCTGGGACGGGAGCTGAGGCTGAGGCTGGTGCTGTAGGAGGTCCTTGGGTTGGGTCTCTCTTTCACATCGTCGGGCACCCAATTGCTTATTAAAGTCAAATTAGAACTTTGAGCAATCATTAGAGTAGAGCAAGGCAAAGCAACAACAAAACAAAAAAGAAAAACCTCTTGCATAAAAAGGAAAAAGATGTAGAGAGTTTCCCTCTAGTTACGCCCGAAAATAACGTCGCGTACGTGGCATAGTATTAAAATGTCTTTTGTGCCCTGCATCATATTTAATGGAAGCGTTTATCTCAATTTCTTGAGCCTAACTGACTGCACACAAGCTAATCACGTGTACGCAGTGCTCACTGTATTTAGATATTGATTTTGGGCCAAAATGCGTTTTGTCTTCCTTGGCGCTCGTACGCGTATTATGCTGTGCATGGCCAGCGGATTATAATACGCGCATAATCTTGAAAATGAAAGCAAATGCCTTGAATTCCACAAATTAATCCAGCTCGCTAACAGCAACAGCTACAGCAGAATCAGCAGCAGCAGCAGCAGCAGGAGCAGCAACAGCTTCGCCTGCAACAACAACTTCAATGTGAGATAAGTTGGCATTTGCTGTAACTTTTCTAAAAATATCCTGCAATAAATTGCAAATGGGGCCTATTGTTATGGAAGGTTTATAACAGATAAGTTGTTTAATTTAATGTTTGAGATAAGCTTTCAAATCTCGGTTCAGATTGAGACTGGAGATTTGTCTTTATTTTATTCCGATGTAGCCTTCATCCCAGTTTTCTAGGGCACCTCATAGTCTAGCAGTTTGTTGCCTTCAACCTTCCTTGCGTGCAAGTGTTGTTCGGCTCTTGATTCAAGCTAAACTGTTGAAATGTTTTGCCGTTGCTTTTTCGCTTTTCTTTTCTTTTCTTCAGGTTTTCCACTGCTGCCATGGCGCACAAATTTCTTTTATTTTCAAATTTCAAAGGCGTCGAGTCAACTGTTGTCGTTAGCGTCTGCCTTGGCCTTGTCGTGGACTTGGTCATGTTTCACTTAACCTCATTCACTCTCTGCCAACATTCTCTCTCAGTCTCTCTCTCTCTCTCTCTCTCTCATTCTTACTCTATGAGTTAAGCAAAGCTTATGGTCATGCGTTGAATCTGCCTAACATTTGATGTCGTCATCAGGGATCAACAAGGGTTTAGACAGCAATGACATCTTCCCGATTTGGATGTGTATTGTTTTCCACTCGTCAACATGAGCGACATTTAACTGTGACATTTGCACAACGACAAGCTCAGAGCTTAACTCTATATGCGTTGTTCCTAATTGAGAGGTCTAATTGGTAGCTTAAGAAGAGAGGGATAGAGAAAAGGCGGGACAATACCATGGCAGGTAGAGACGAGCAACTAGGATTGAAAATAGGAGATATGAGATGAGAGATAAGAGATAGGAGATAGGAGATTGATAGGAGATAGGAGATATGAGATAGGAGATAGAATATGGAATACAGAAGATAAAAGATAGGAGATAGGACATAAAAGGTAGATAGAAGAAAAAATATAATAAAAAATATAATATATAATAAAGGTGATGGGAAATGCGAGGGATATGAGAATAGTTAGAAGTTTACAATTACAAAAAGAGAAGAGAAACGAAAACAAAAACTACTAAATTCGTCTGCTCAATCAACTGCATGAACATCAAAGTCACTTCATTGCCAACCCTTTTAAAACTTTATAAATAGTCGCACGCACTTCAAAACCAACTTCTAACAGTTTCTTTCTTTCTATTTACAGCAATTGATATTTTTGGTATTCATTAAATAGCACCACATGTTGAGCAAATTCACCTCGAACCATGTCCAGGTCTACCATCAGTATTCGCGTCCAGCTCCCATAAAGAAGCCCGTCAAGGTAAGCGTTCTGAATTGTATAACAGTTTTATACATTTTCTCTTAGTTTCTCTACGAGTTCTCTTTGTTACTGTCCCTGCCTGCATATTTAAAATGATTTTCTTGTTTGTTCAGTTGCCTAAGCAAATACAATTAGCATAACATGCATTATGCCCATCTGCCTCTTTCTTTCTCTTTCTCCCTCTCTCTCTCTCTCTCTCTCTCTTTCTGTGTGTCTATGTCTCCCTTAACAGGATTCAACTCCAAACATATTTCATTTCTAACATTCGTAATTGGTTGTCGGTGCTTTTGTTTCCACTTTTGTTTGTCCTTTTTTCGTCCGCTTCATTTGTTATTTACAACGCACTTTAAACAATTCTTTGCTCTTTCAATTAATATTAAAGTTGACAGGTATGTTTTCTTGCCTGCCAGTGGGCAAGTGACACTAGCTTAGAATTGAATGTATAACAGTTGTAGAGTTCTAAAGGAATTGTTAATCATTTCCTTTTCAGATTTGAAGAAGGTCTAAAATTAGCCTGCTCATCCTAAAAGAAAATCGGTATGATGAATGGAACTAAATAATGTTATACAAAAATATAAGACACTTGCTATAAAACGTTGAAGAGAATTCTCCAAACTAGAATGTAATCCAATCATTAAGTAAAATAGCAAAGAAGTCTAATTAATAATAGCTAGAAGGGATTATTGCGTTGTAGTACAGCTAAACAGAAAACCTGGCAGTTAGAAGTGTCATTGTTAATCCGTATAACTTATGCTTTAAGTTCAATTCTTGGAGATCTATAATAATATTCAATATTAGCTTCTAGCACAAACTGTTATACACTTGCACTACATTTTGTTACTCAGCAATAAAAATAACTGAAAAGTTAGGCTTTCAGCCAGTGCATTAGAATATTTCGCTTATTTGTCAAATTTAGCTTTTGCCAAGCTTTTCTTAATTTTGAATCTTCAGCACATTTTGCACGCCTGCATGCCAAAACTATTTTAAAATAAACTGAATAATTAATACAATAATTACAAAATATTCTCTTTTCCTTTCAACACCGAAATAAACAGGCTGCTTAGCCTACAGAGCTCAATACTAAAGTAGCGCATTGCGAGGATAACTGTTCTACGCTCAACATCGACATCGTTAACTTCGCTCTTCATACACATCAATCAAACAATCAGCGAGAGCACTCGCAGCGTGTGTGTGTGTGTGTGTGCGTGCGAGTGTGGGTGTGTATGTGTGGGGTTGGCCGCGCTCCGTTTCGCTCTCTTTAACTCATTGTGTCTTCTGTGTATGTGTGTGTCTCTGTGCGTCCATAGCGGACTATGTTGAAACCGAAACGTTTGGCCAAACAGAAGCCCAAAGCGAAACCGGTAAGTGCAAAACTCTCTTCAATTGAAATCAAAACTAAATTTTATAGAAAACAAAAAGAAGCTCTATCAAAACCTAATTTAACCCAAAACTATTTCAAATTTCTAAACAAGTAGAACGCTCTCTAACTCTGTCTCTGTCTCTCTCTCTCTCCCAACTCTATCTAACCCAAATAACGCATATTTTTAATTAATTTACGCTTCATTTCCGGCTTCCCTATTTGTTCGTTTCCAAGAAAAACTTTCTCTCCCTGCTAATTGCCACATTGACTGACTGCCAAACTGCTTTGTTGTGGAAGCAAAAAATACAAATAAAATTAAGTTTAAAGAGAAAGAAATGTTTAGCCTTTGTCTTTGCCTTCAAATAAATAACATTTCCTTTCTCTTTATTTTCAGTTTTTTTTTTCTTCTTTTTTTTCTATAAACTCTTTAAAGTTTTTCGTATTTGCTCTCTTTCTATTTTCTTTGGCACTGGCCTTGAAAACTTTTCTACGTAATGAATAATAATAATTAAGCATTAAACGTAGTCAAATAATATTAGTAGCTTAGATTTTTAGTTTCCTTTAAGTAGTTATGCTAGCTAATTGTTCTGTAGCTTGCTTTAAACAAAAATAAGTTGAGTTGGAATTATATAGAAATGAATTAAAAGTTCGCTAATTGTTAAGCCTGAAAGTATGCTCTTAATTTGTGGCTGCTCGCGCTCACTCTATCTATCTCTCTTTATCTCTTAAGATAGCTCAGCTGCTATCAGCTTATCTCAATTGTGACGTCACTGGGCCATTGGCAATTTGGAATCGGCATTTGAAGTGCAGCAGCTGCATGCAGTAAATGCTATTAATATCAACATTATTATTACAGTTAAGTTGGGGCATCAAAACTTTGTTCGTCCCTTGCACCAAAGCAATTTCAAAGTTTTTAATGAAGTTTGTTTCTCGCCTCAAACGATCGCAAAGAGCGCTCGCGCGCTTGAGCGAAATGGCAAAAGTAACAACAAATACATATGAGCGAGCGCTCTCTTCGCTGAGTTATTATCAATGTATGTATGTACTTGTTGCTGCTTTTGTTGCTATTCGTTCGATTGCTTGTCATTCGATTTTCAATGTGTGTGCGTGAGTGTACGTGTGAGCGTGAGTGTCTCTTGGCTGTGTGCGCTTATTTGCGCTTTTAATTAACACAGTTTGAGCGCTTTTGAGGGAAGCAAAACAAAAAAAAAGTTTGCTCAGTGCTCGCCGCGACTTCAAAGGCGCCATGTGAGTGAAGTTCTTTAAAGCGGGTAAATTATTTTGTTTTTTTTCTGCGTCTTCTTCTTCATATGTTTGCATCGTTCAATTTATTTGTTTTGTTTTGTTATACGTTTCGTGTGATTTGATGTTTATGTGTGGATTGAGTGAAGTGTTTTAGAAAATACAGTTACTTGGCTGCTGTTGCCACTGCAGTTGAAGTAAATTAAACAAATGCAAAATGTATTTTCCGACAAATTGGACGTTTGTAAGTAGAAAATCTGTTAAGCAAAACATTTCCCAATAATTGCAATTGTATATTGCATTTAATTGACTGAAGTTATTAACTTGAAGCTACTCGATGCATTGTTGTTGTTTTTGACGCGTAATTAGTGCGAGCGATTTGCGAGCATTAATCAGCAGCGGTTTTTTGCGCTCCCACCACATGCGCTATCAGCACTCGCCGTCTCTCTCTCACTTACTTTCCCTGCTTGTGTATGGGCTGCGCTCTCTTTAGCGGTAAATTGTATATTTACGCTCATAGCGTGTTAAAAGCTTTAAAGTTGACTTGCATTCAATGCGGTTGCCGTCCGTCAGTCTATGCGATTCATCACTGGAAGCCTTTGCTGCTGCTGCTGCTGCTGCTGCTGCTGCAGTTCATCAGCGACGCCAGCTTCACTTTCAATTTTCCACTTTAACGAGTTCCAATCCAGACGACAGCTGCTGAAATGGCAACAAGTGCAACCTGCTGGTGCAAGCGAGACAAGATGCTGGGCAATAGTTGAGGTTTACCGTTATGCACGACCTGAGGAATTTGATGTGGATATTAGGTGGAGTTTTATGCTGGTGCGTAAGTTTCATTGAGTTGGCCCTGTTGCCATGTTGCCAGTACGCCAAGCTAAATGCAATAGCAATTTATGTAAAAGCAAAAGAGCCTTCCACTGCTGCTGCTGTTACTGCGGCCAGCCTTCCCGCACTCTCTCTCTCTCTCTCCCGCTCTGTAGTTTTCTTGTTGCCAGGCAACTGTCAATCAGGCTGCGCTTCTGCTGTTGACAAATTGGCTGCTGATTTATATGTATGCTGCGTTCGTTATAGTTGTTGTTGGTCTGCCTGCCCCTGCCATATGTGCGGCAAACAGGTACTCTTTGGACTCTAGCACTCAAGGATGTAATTTATCTAGTGCATCCACTAATAAGCCAATTGCACTTGCTTAAGCTTTAATACCGCTCTCTTAAACTTAAGAGAAACTTTTGTAATTTTCGAGATCATGTGTGTGTGTATAATTGTGCACATTTACGCTAGAGCTGGCACACAGAGTTTACTTTGTTGTTCGCGTAGCTCAGCTGCTCAGACAAATAGAACTTATTCTTCATGCGCAAATGAACTGCAATGCTCACTGATCACAGCCAATTGAACTTATTGTGAACCTCTTGACGCATCTCTTATAATCACAAATGTTGAACTGCTTGTAAGCAGCTCAAATACATAAAAGCTGTATTTTATGAACTGCTTCAATGCAAATATGTTTGTAATAGACTTTAAAACGATGTAATGAATGAAAAGAAGTAAGTGCAACAAATTAGATAAACCCCAATATATATATATATATATATATATATATATATATATGTATTTAATGCAAAATTGTTGGGCTGATCAAGCGCTCGATGCAAATTTTCCACTGATTTAATCTGTTGCTTCGCTCTTAATTAATTTCAAATGTTATAACTTTTCTCTCATTGTCTTTTCCTTCATATCTCTCTCTCTCTCTCTCAATTATTTTGTTGCTCTTGTTTTTGTGCACTTGTTTTTTGCGCCCACTGAAAAGTTTTTCATTTTTATGCCTCGGGCGCACATAAAATGTCAAAGCTTTTAGTTTAATGGGCCGCCCAAGGGTTGGGGCAGGCGGGGAAATAGGTGCGTAGGGTTCGGGGCGGGAGGGCTGGTCGGTTCTTTGAAATAATAAAAAGATACTGTACTTGAGTTTTAAATGGGGCAGCTAATGTGACCACATGCCTGGACTGTCTGCTCACATTGTATCGTATATATGCTGACATTGCCACGGGCAAAGATGTCGAAAAAAATATATCCTGGAACTATTGTGTGAGTGGGGTATGTGAGGATTCCTAGAATTCAGGTGGATGTGAAAAGTGGCTAAGGGAAAATAAATGACAGAATAATATTTTAAAATGTAAAGTACTCAAATTTATAATATGGACAATTTCTAGAAATTTTGAAAATCTGAAGAAATGTAATGTAATGAATAAAACATTAAAAATGTAAAAGAAGGAATACCTTGAAAAGTCTCCGTGCGGAGTAGATTGATTGCAAAATAACTGTAGCTTTATTTTTCCTTATTGTTTTTTTGTGGTATTTAGAGTAATAATAATACCAAAAGCTTATACGGTTTTTTAGATACGCTTTAATATATTCTTTAAACGTAGGCTTTGTTTTATTTTTAAACTATTTTATCAATAAGTTAAATTAGTTATTAACCACTTTACAGGGTATTATTTCTATATGATTTTAAGTAATATTTTGTTTGTACCTAAAATGTAGACAAAAGCAAATTCGATGGGATAAGTAAAACTATAATAATTTGTAACAATTAAATATAACATTCGATGTATTTGATAATATAGAAAATATAGCTTAGCTTCTGAATTTAGTATGAATTTGTTTAAATAGTTAGTTATCCTATAAGAGAAGTATGCAAAAAATGCAGTTTAACAATAAATCAATGAAAGTAATATAAACAATATTTGGTATAATATTTCTCTTATATAAAGCGTGTGATATGCCTTGAAACAATTAGTTTTTATATTGTAAATCATATAGATATATATTAATTTGAATAGTAGCTGACAATCGCCACGCTTTCTAGACACACATTCCGGATATAGAGAGCTTTCCAGGGTACCCGAAGCCTTAGCATTGGACACGCCCACAACAATTGTTTTTTTTTTTTTTTAACTATGTGGGTTTTCTCGCTCAGTGTTTACTGAGGTGTTAAGTGAATAATTTCTATTGAATAATTAATTTGTATTTTATTATTTAGATATTTTATTGATGTTGTTTTCATTTAAATTGCATTTCAAACAAAATTACTGTAAATAAAATGAAGTGGTCAGAATATGTGATATAGATATACCAATATATATATTTGGGCGTGTGAAATATGATATAGCTATTAACTATGCTTAAAATTCACGTTCAATTGAATTAGCAAATATTGCATTAGTTGCCAATTTGTTCGCTTTGTTTGCCTGCAATTTCTATTTGCCACAATTGGTGGCAATGGCAAGATTGATTGTGGCAGCTGTCAGTCAATTTTGATAGCAGTTGCGTAGCGCTACCCAAGCTCCTCTGTTGCCCTGCCACAAAATGTGTAACTAACTGTGTTTGTCATTTGTTCCTCATTTGAGTAGCTAAAGGGGTATATCGGTTGTGTTGAATGAAAATGGATGAATGTCATTAATCGATATAAGTGTATACTATTCTAGATACGTCGATTTAAATACCCTTTTCTACAACATATTCATACGAAATCGGAAAACCTGTTGACTGCGAACGGGTATTGTGCAGTCGCAAGCACTCGATCTTTCAGATTCTAGCTTGATGTATTTGGTGTGTGTTTGTGTGCCTGTGGCAGCAATTGAAATACTTGTGGAGAGTCTGCACTTAGTGCCCTGTGGGCGTGGCAGTCTGTGCTAAATTCTGCTGTGGTAACTGTTGGTGCAACTGCATGCGGCACTTGGACAGCGCCACAAACCGCAGTCGCATTTCAGCTGCGGCTATGAAATCTAAACTGTTTGACAGGGGAGCGGGGGTTGGGTAAGGTTGGAAATTTTTTTTGCTTTTGTTTTGAAAAGCTGAGTTTCTGGCCAAGTGCAGCACACCTACTCAATTTTAGATTTAGCAAGTGGCACATGTTGCATGTGCCACACACATGCGACAAAAGTTAGTTGTCCCAGTGGGTGTGGGCGTCTGCAAACTGTGAGTGGACTGAAAAGTTTTTGAGGGAAGTGAAGGAAGGAACCTAAAATAGATTGTATTGTATTCACAATTAATTATTAATAATTATATATTATTATATCAATTATTGTATATTAATTATAAATTAGTGATTTTGAATCCTCATCATGAATGTAGTCAGGGGACTGAATACTTCATCTGGCGAATTATAGTATATGTATGTATATTCTTTCCTCTTTTATATATGCATAGGTGTCCGTCTGTGTTTGTGTTTTGCAGTTTGTTTTTGCAGCTGCGCATAGCACAATGTCAACTTTTTGTGAGGTTAATAATACCCTGCAGTCAGTAAACATGTGAGCATATTAAAAGGATGTAGAGTGCAAATAGAGTAACACAAAAATGAAATGTTTTGCACCTCTTTTATATAACAGCTAGTTCCAATACATTTATGATGGTTTGGTATATGACATATATAGGGTATCTAGCAGCTGTAATTCTCTTTTAAATAAAGTAAATTAATTATGCGCTTAGCCTATATATATATATATATTATATATAATATAATTTATCTATGACATACCCAGTTTTTAGTGTATATGATCTATGCAACCGGTACACTATGTCTACAGTGTATCTAGCAATGCTCTATTGGAAATTAAAAAGTTTTAAGTATACGTAAGTTAGTGTTTGTGTAGTATATATATACATATATGTATTCAGAGAAGACACATTAAATACAGGTTATATGCTCCACAAGTGCGACAAGTCCACAAAGTTTGTATAACTTATCAAAGCATACTTTTGGGCTCCGAACTTTTAGCGAGCTTCAAGCATAATCACGTAATTTGTTTAAATGTGCTCACGCTTTTAGCGAAGTTAAAGTTGCGTTTAATATAAAGTTAATTAGTTGAAATGAAAAACTTAATTTTAATTTAATTTTAATTTTCAAAGTCGCAAATTCAGCTCATACGACAAAGTGGTCTTGGTAGTAAGTCGATCGGTCAACAAACCAAATGCGTTTCCCCTGAAGTAAAATCATAACCAAAATAATAATAATAATACTAATAGAGCAATTTCTTAATAGATATAGTTGAAAATCGAAAGAACTCTCAACTAATTCATGTTCAATAATATTTCTCTTCTTTGCTTTAACACTTAAATACAACTACTCTATATACACGTTGCTTCAATTAAAACTTTTGTACATTTCCTTTCGAGTTTCTCTTCGAATTTTTAACACACATAAAAAATCTTGAAAATATTTTTTTATATTAATTATTTATGAATATATTTTTTCACATATTTTTTTACTTCATCACGAATAACACTACTCAAAAAACTTGTTGTGTGTCATGCACCTTGCTACAACAACAACAACAATAATAACGTCAACAACAATGAAAACAACAAACATGACCTGTCAATCACGCATCAATCAATCAAAAATATATGTCAATATTTTGTTTGTGTATACAACAATAAAATATAAATTGCTGTATATATGTCCCATCCATATAAAAAATATGTCAAATTAAAACAAAAAACAAACACACGCACATATTAAAGATACCATGGGGACTGAAAAAAATCTGTTGGGGTCTGATAAATATAACTGTGCCCAGGGTAAGCTATATCAAACATATCAATTTCAATTTCAATCTTGATTTTTCGTCAGTTTTTCTTTTCGTTTTATTTTATATTTTTAAACACTTTGCTGTCGTTTCTTATTATAATTGTCCACATATGCCTATGTTTCACTGTACCTTCTCGCATCAATCAATCACAAATCTGTTGTCTGTTCAGTTTGTACAAATTGCCTTAAATATTGTTTTGATTTGTATTTATGTTTGCTCTATCTATATATCTCTTTGTGTATCTAGTCGATGTTGTGTTGTTATCCTTCTTCTTCTTCTTCTAGGTATTGTAAAGCTTAGTTTATATAAGTTGTTACTTAAGTCAATTGGTCGTTGTTATTTGTGAACAATTTCTTTTATAGTTTATATCTATTTTTTCTTATTTTAATTTTTGGAAATATTTTATTGAAATATTCTTAAAATTTAGTTAACATACTGTGAGTATTTGGGAGTTGTATTAGACTTAGTTAGAGTTTAAGAAATTTTCTACCTCTACCTATACAGTACAAAGTAAATACATATAACACCATATTGAAGAAGTGCGTCCATTCAAGTTAATTAATTATTAAAAGTCAATTATGATTTGAGCTATCAAATGAAATTCTCATCCTAGTCCTAGAGAAAATGAAAATGAATTTAAAGTGCATTTAATACAGCTCATTTAAGCTTGGCCACAAACTTAATTAATTTATGCTTTATTAAATTGAAACTCGACAATATTCGGTCGAATTTCCCTAATTAATTGCTCGCCTTTGAATGGAGCCCGACTCGCACTTCGCCTTATCAATTATGCAAGACACAAAATGCCGAAGTGACAATTTTGAATGCATTTTGGCTTGGCCATTAGAGTTCCTCTACTCAGCTAAGCTTAACTCGTTCTGTTCTCAGACGGCTTCGTAATAAAGTTAAATAAAAATAGAAATTTAAATTCAAGTCTGATGCTGTACTATGTAATGGTATTAACTGCATACTTCCTGGCCAGCACACACTAATACACACACACACACACAATCACACACTCACAAACACAGCAAAAGCACTCACACACTTTCAGAAGCCAAATTGATTTGTTGCAGTCGAATGCATCACAGCTACACAGCGCCAAAATGCCAGAGAGCAAAAGCGTGAGCGGCTAGAGATGAGTTCGTGTCGTGGCAGGAAAATGGAAAATGCATTTAACATAAAACAAAGGAATTGATTCACATATATACAATAGTAGCTTAGAAAATAGCTTAAAATGTTTAAAATCTCAAAAATATATTATAATAGCTAAGCAAAATTTGAAATCAATTCTTAGATAAATATTTATGAAAAATAAAATATACTGAATTTTAACAAAGCTTAAAAAATTGTTCACTAAATATATTAATAGAGAGTATAAATAATATAAAATAAATACATGACCAAGATCCAGACAGTAATAAATGAAATGAAGAACAACTAGAATATAATATAATATATATTGCTCGCTACGATTTTCGAGTAGTGCATATATTTATGCATAGCATATATTAGAAGCTCCATTCTATATGTAAATTTTGCATTAACATCGTATGTCTGATAAGAACTTTAGAACTTCACTAAAATATAAAAATACCCTTAATCGTTTCATACTCCACTCACGAAATCACGCTGTCATCGCTGACAGTTCAGTTGCGCTAAGCCTTTCCACTAGTTATGAGTTTTCGCACTTGTTGCTCGACTATTTTTGGCCGTGTAACGAGAAAGGCTTATCTAATTTGAGCGCTCAATCGTGAACGCCTCAAACAAACAAAAAAACCTCAGAACTAGCTCCTACGCCGTGTCTCCCTCTCGTCCACACTCCCTCTCTCTCGCTCCCTCTCTCTCTCTCTCTCTCTCTCTCTGTCTGCCCACCTCTCTCGCTGTCATGCAAATAGTGCATTGTAAATAACTCGCGTTTTATCAGGAGTTGACAGCTCTCTCTCTCTTTCGCGCTCATCTATCATCTGGCTGTTCCCGTTAGCAGCATCGCTGGTGCGTTTCAGTTGAGATTCGCGTGCGAGCACACAAACAGCCAAAATAACGAAAGAAAAAATGCAACGCGGCATAATTAGCACGCATTAGTGAAAACGCAAGAGCAAAACAATAACAACAGCAATTGCATTAAAGAAAACTCAACCAGAAAATATTCATATATTCCATTTTCCGGGTGTGCATTCGAATTCGAAATGGTCATCGACTCACCGCACGCAGCTCACAAATATTTGCGTCGCATCTCGCGCGATTTCTCCACTGTGCGTCGCTTCAGCAATACGCCGCCTGTTGCCCCAGCTACGCCCCCACCCACGACAGCTCCATCCGTGGATGGAGCCGATGCACTGCCCAGTACGCCGCGTGGCATTCGCAAGCGGCAACGCTTGCGTAAACGTTCCTCCGTCTCATCGACGCTGTCGAAAGTTTTGATACTCAATGTGCGTGATTTGCTCAGAGCGCAGGCAGAACCAACACCGGAGGTACTTCAAATAGAAGCGGCCAATAGTAAACATAAATACTCAATCTATCGCCCCCACTCCTCCTCCACTAATCGCAGTCGTATGCTGTTGGTTAGCCAACAATGGCAGGCTTTAAATGTTTATTTCTATTCTGTATTGGTGGAAACTCTTTAGAGAGGGTATATTGCAGCTAGGTTTGATTAATATAATATCACTAGGCATCATATCGCGTAAAGCTTTAGTATAACTGCTCAGAAATCACAACAATGCACGTTTCGGCAAATACTGAGTGTCGATATCTATCGAATAATCGAATCGATTAACGCGATGCAATATACATTTCAGAAAATTTAAACTAAAGATCCCAAGAGCTAGTATACATATATATATTGATAACTATAATTTAACGGAATCTGATCGGTTTTTTTTAGTTTGAGGGAGTAGATTCTATTTATTTATTTATAATCCAATTAATACCGAGACAAATTATATGCCGATAACGATCGCATATCCAATTATCGCAGAAAGCTAACAAGTTCTGGATCAAATAATGTCTTAAGGCGGCATAATTGATATATTTTGTCAAACATTTACCGACTGCATCAAATATTTTTCCAAGGTATCAAGCTAGTCGTACCCTCCACACCGTACTCATGTTTTTGTTTTTATTTCTTTTCTAACTGTTGCATTTTCTACGAGTTGAGCCGCGCGTTTTCCGCTTACATCTCTCAAATAGTTTCGCCGTCCATTACCAAGTTTTTCCATTCGGAATCTTTTCTTTTATTTTCCCTGCTTACTTTTTCTTTTGCTCTGTTCTTTGCAACAGTTTTGCATGGTTTTCGCTGTAGCTTGTGCTTTGTCTTAACTGCAAATGCGTTAAGTTTCGATTCGATATGCCAATCGAATTGTTCAGTTAACTTAGCATGCTATTATCTGCCGTGTTTATCTGCATAGTGCATTAATCTTCTTTATTTATTGAAACATTAAGTTTATCTGAAGTTTTTTATCTGATTTTGTGATAGTTTTTATAACTTAGGTAATAAAAAAATAGAAAAATTGTAATGGATAATTGGATGAAGTAACATATACTGTAGAGCTAAAAACTATATTATCATAACGAGTATTATATAGTCGATATAGCCCGATGGCAAAATTTAAATTTGTCTATAAATGTTGTTTCTTATTTATTTTATATAAACTATATATTTTTTTTAATCATAACATTTTTATTTATGCTTTATAAATATTTGACATGCCTATTTGTATAGACTCACTTTCACAGCACTGACAACTTATAGTGTATATATACATTTGTATACTCATTCAGGAAAGTGAAATGAGTATATTAGTTTTTAAGTTTATAATATGTTTATATATGCCATTTATGATTTTAGTTCTTTGAGTAAAAACAACAACAATGCAGTGATCTAATATAGTTGAATAACTCCACAAACTTTCTAAAAATTTCAAGCTGAATTTTTATTTAAGCTCTATATAGCCTCTACATGTATATGAATTATTATTTACTTGACAATTCTAGTTGTATTTTTTTAAGGTGTACAACAAGACTCAAGTGTGTACAAAATACAAATATACACATATATATCTGATATATATTTGTATACAAATATTTGTACAAATCAAACAATTTAAATAAAATATATATAAATTATTATGCTCTATACATATATATTTGATTTAAATGTTTTTCATGTTTATTGTGCCATTAAACTTACAAATATTTCTTTCATTCAAGACAATGAACTAATACAAATTTCCTTCTGTTTTATTTTATTAAATCTTGTATCTCTCCCATGTGCATATGTGCATATATTTATATATATAGCATCAGCCACGCAGTTGGATCGAGACAAACTTCCAGAAGCGCGAATGCATCAAGTTTATACCATGCCCAAAGGACGATACAAAGTAAGTGCCAAAGCCATGCAAATCCAATTGCGATTCATTTACTAATTAAGTCAGTGAAGTGCAGCGGTGGCCCCAACTAACGCAACGAGGACAGCCCCACGCTTTGGCTCCAAAGTTTTGACCCAGTTTGGCGTATCAAAAAACATTTTGCTGCAATGTATTTGGCCCACTTTATCTAAAGTGGGTTAACTTCGTAGAGGGAGTAAAGGCAGACGAATTGGGCAAATTTGTGTATTTAGTTTCATTTTTGGCGCTGGCATTTCATTGTTTATTATTATGGCTGGCAGTTAAACCCAATACCCGCCCCACCCCACCACCAACACCACCGCCACCGACTACATCTCAAGATGCGCTCTCTAAACCAATTGAGATAAATGCGTTATAAACTTGCCTGCCAGCCTGTCTTGTCTGTCTGGCTCTTCCGCGCCTGACTCGGCTTATTTGGGTGAAAGTTTTTTGTTTTGCTCATTGCTACGTACAGTGTGCACAGTTTATGACGGCTTTATGACTTTGCCCGACTGACGTTCTTATCAGGCAGCTGAGCTGCTTGTCAAATATTTGGCAACGCGCTTTTAACCCACAATCAGTTGCCTGGCCTGCGCTGGCAGCTGTTTTAATGCCCTCTACTCTGCCGGCCACGCCTCCGCTGCTCACTCGTCTATCCGCCCACTACCTCCCTCTCTTTGTTGCTGTTGTTGCAGTCATTTACAATTGTTGGCGCTGACAATTTGTGTTGACAATTGCTCGGTGGCCGCCCACTGAAATCAATTGGCAAACAGATGGCCATTTACCTTCTCTTGTCCTGGCTAAATAAATTACGCTATTTACACATGCTTGTAAATTGTCTGTGTGAGTGTTAAATATTATTCAAGGCTTTGCGTGTCTTAAATGGCTTGATTGATAGCATGTGGGATGGCACGTGTTGCATGTGCCACGCATAAATTTGCAGATTTATTTAATTTGAAGAGCTGAAATGTAGTTATGGGGTATATTAGTTCTATAAGGGGGGAGGAATCAAATAGTAGGTATAGAGATAAGTGGGAAATGTAAAGAGAGAGAGAGAGAGAGATAGAGAGGGGCAGAGAGTCAGAGAGAGAGAGACAGAGAGAGAAAAATATAAGAGATGAAGACCAACAACATTTCTCCTATATATAGTTCGTATTGAATAAGCGAAGCATGCTCCACTTGAGCTCATTTTCTGTCTGCCAAGTAAGGGTATCCTTGGCAGGTAAGCCAAAAGTAAGCTTGGTACTGCAATTGATTTATTCATTAGCCAATTGTTACTGAGGGATGCATATGCGTGGCTTGTATTAGTTAGCTGTAATTGAAATTTATTGTTTAACAGGGCGCAAACTTTTGAGCAAATGCCAAGAGCAGCTAAGCAGATGAAGATAGAGAGAGAGAGGGAGGGAGGAAGGGAGGTAGGAAGACCGAAAAAAATGACAAGCAAACAAACATGGGGCCTCTGTCAAAGCTATTGTTATGGCCAAAGACGCATACTCACACTCAGAGAAAGAGAGAGAGAGAGAGAGAGAGACGGCGACAGACAAACAAATGTGACAGCTTTGCGTATGGGTAAACAAAAACAACAGCGGCAAAAGCAACAGCAACATCAGCAGCAGCAGCACCAACAGGAACCAGACCACCCACAATAAGCGCCAACAAAAGAGCCGCACATGCATAAATAACGGTTTATTTTACACGTGAGGCTTGCCTTAATGTGCGTGGGAAGCATGCATGCTTGTGTATGTGTGTGTGTGTGTGTGTGTCTGTTTGCTGCCTCGTGTCATTTATACAACACATATATTGACAATAAATCAACACGTCGTACAACAACAACTGATAGACATATATATCCTCCCACTCAACTAATTTGCCGGCAATATATATATATATAAATACATCCATATAGAGATGTTTCCTGTTTGGCTTTGTGCCACATCCGGTTGCAAGTTGACTTTAACTGCGGACTAACAACTCTTTTGCGTTTGACAGATGCTGCTGCGGCCAGGCACAGATTACGCATCAGACGATTGCTGGCATCGAAAGCGGCTCACCGGGCGACACCTGGCTGCCCACCAAGCACACACGCCCACAGCCCACCGATGCGTACGGCACAATTGAATTTCAAGGTGGCGCACATCCCACCAAGGCACAGGTGAGTTCAATGGAGCCGCAGCTGGCTTAGAGCCATAGAAAGTTCAGAAAACAGCAGCTCAAGGTGTGTTCGAATCAATTAGTTGGGTAATTTTGCGTAACTCATCTGTAAATTGCAATTATGAGCAGTTGATATCAAATTAACTAAGTGGAAAAGTCAAATTTTCTTAGCGTAACTACTTGCGTAGATAAGATAACTAATTGAGTAATTTATATAATTAAAATTAAAAACAAAATAAAATATATATAAGGAAGCTAAAGAATTTAAAATAATTGAAGTAATTTAGACATCTAATTCAGCAAAATTGATATTGATAGAAGGTTAAAAGACACAATATATATTATTAATATAGTTTTATTTTATATATAATTTTTTCATTATCTCTGCCTATAGAATTATTTCAGTCAAATCTACCCAACTAAAATATATTCTGACCACCCAACTTGAGCTAGCTATTTGAGTGGATTTTCATACCACGTAACTTAAGCAATATGCCACTTAGTTGCGAGTCACTTTGTCTCTCTAGAGGCGCGGCTTCAACTTTTGCCAATAACTTGGCCAACGAATGCTTGAATACATATATATTTATATATAAATCTACAGTATGTGCGTCTGTCATTTGATACACGACCGGAGCTATTGGTGCAGCTATTCACCAAGGAATGGAATTTGGAATTGCCAAAACTTTTGATCACCGTGCAGGGCGGCAAAGCCAACTTTGATTTGCAGGCAAAGCTGAAAAAGGTAAGAAAAAAGGGGATGAAGGTGAAGCAACAGTGAAAACTTCCAACTACGCAAACCAAGTGTCCACTTTCACACGCTAATTGAATGGTATTCAGAAAAAAAAAAAAACGAAGAAGAAATTCCTCAGATTTCAAATTTCAAATTCCGCCCCGTAGGAAATACGCAAAGGACTGTTAAAGGCGGCCAAAACAACAGGAGCTTGGATTTTCACGGGCGGCACCAATACAGGTGAGTCACTCGGATTTCATTTCACTTTTTACTACAGTCATCTGTTTTATGGCAACACTATTAAAGTCAACTTGAACGAAAGTTAAATAAGTTTCGAACCAAAGAAGAAGAAGAAAAAAAAAAACCCTAGACAAGACAATAATGAAACCCGCTCCACCAACAGCAATAACGAGCTGAAGTTCCAGTTGGGCATTCAGTTGAAAATTAAATAAATAAAAATCCCAAGCGGATATCGCGCAGTCAAGTGATTGCACACAGTTTCCGTATTAACTGAGCGACACTAAATACCCTAAGAATGGGAGAACATTAGAATGTTGAACAATTTGCCTGGGAGAGCAAAACTAAAAAGATTTTTAGTTGTATTTCCTAGGAAAAATCAGAAAATATGTATTTAAATGTCTGTCTGAAGCTAAAATATTGGTAAAACTATATAGAATATATATATGGAATATATATTCCATAGAAATATCAAAGTATTATCTGGTTATAAACATATCCTATACCTTTGTCTATATGCAATATGATCTACCATATATTAAGACAGGTATTGGCACATCAAAATCCAAGTTTAAAGCATTTATCTCCGTTAACCTTGTTACAAATCCTTTCAAGTGGAATTCTATATCTTGTTCAGTGAACGTATCACTTGCCCAAGACAGAATAATATTAAATTATTAAATCTATTGTATAAAAGTCTAATTCTATTTTTCTAAATATGCTGAGCAAAATGCATAATTTCTCTACAGGATATTCTAGTTTTCTTTTAGCGTATCTAAACTTCGTTCTTCACTTTCAACTTTACTTTTAGAGTCCTTGTTTTTGTCAGCTCTCTTTTTGTGATGCTGCAGCTGTTATTAAATTTTAGACACGCTGCTCTGCTAGCAAAAAAAAAAAATATATATATAAATATATACATATATATTTATTCAATATATATATACATATCTATACATTTATATAGTGAAAGTCAAAGTCAAGGTACTTGAGCTACAAGAAAAAAAGAAGCAAAATAAAACGCAAAAAGTAACACAGAAACTTATTCATTTCTGACATTGTTGTTGTTGCTCACAGTGTCTATAAGTATTTTTTTGTTGTGCTTTTTATGCCAGTTCAAGCAGTGAAGAGGGTATACAAGTTGCAAGTTTTCTTATGAAATATGAAATGTTTATACTCCTGTCTTGTCTAATAAAATATTTATTACTCCCGTTAGCAGATGATGAATCGAGAAAATTACTACTCTCTACTACTACTCAAGAAAAGAACTTACAATTTGAAATACCTATCAGTAGTATTGTTACGTTTACTTACTGTTGTCACTGTTAATCTCTATAGATTGACCAACATTTATAGTCCTTAAAAGAGTAGCGCATTGAGGCAGATCACACATTTTTATCTATGAGCAAGTATCAAGCGGTCAGTTGTACTCGAGACTAAACGTTCTTCTTTTTTGTTCATTTCCCATTGTTTTCCAGGCGTCACAAAGCAAGTTGGCGACGCTTTGCTGCTGGAGGGGCAACAGAGAACAGGACGCGTGGTCAGCATTGGCATTGCGCCCTGGGGCATTGTGGAGCGTAATCATGAGCTGTTGGGTCACAATCGTGAGGTGCCCTGCCACAGCATTAGCTCGCCAAGGTGGGTTCAGAAAAACAAAGACAGAAAATACAACTCAACCCACAATCCACGGCATATTTGATGGGGCCACATCACAGGTCCTGTTAAAGCTGTTCAGTTGGCAATTTGTGGCACCTGTTGCCAGGCTGAACTCTGCTGACACTTTACATATAAACTTTACTTGATATATTTTATTTGATTTGCTTTGTTCCTTTGCCAGATCCAAATTGGCTGTGCTGAACAATCGGCATGCGTATTTCCTGCTCGTGGACAATGGCACCATGGCCAAATATGGAGCTGAATTGATTTTGCGTCGCAAACTGGAGAAATTCATTTCAAATTTAAAGCTGCATCCATGTAAGTTACCAATGAGAGATCCGCAAAGCGGACATATGCAATCAGTTTCAGTTGGCTTTGCACTTGTGGCAAGCAGGCACTCAGAACTGGAAGAGGAAGAAACTTTAGAAATTGTGGCTAAGATTAATACGCTTTGAGGCAGAAGTCGTACAATAGCAGCCTGAGGAGCATTGTACAGAGTTCAGTTTGCATAAATTGCACACAGTCGTACGGCTCTTAAATCTGGCTTAGGTATGTGCAAACATAAGAGCTGAAAGCGTAGGATTAATCCCACTTGACTATGACAAAGATGGCGAATAGATTGAGTGAGACCTTAAGTGAGTGCAGTAAGTGCTATGAAACGCTGGATTGAGTAGCTTTACTATTCTTAATTGATACTATTCTATCTTAATAGTAACTAAGAGAGAGAAACAGGTGTAAACTGTTAGGGCTTTATTGTACTACATAATGAAAGCAATATAATAAAAAGCTAGAAGCTTTAATATGATTCATAAATTGTTGTCTCAAGCTTGAAGATTTGCATTCAAAATGGTGTAGCTAGACACAGACATATGTATATACTATGTATGTGTGGAGAAAGAGACAAGACATAGTTCCACAACTAACTCAACTTTCAGCCCGTGTCATTTCTTAAGGTTAAAAGTTTCATTTGTATATATATAGTAAGTATACGTTCAGCTCGTGGAACAGTCGTTTGTTCATTGAGGCTCTCTGCAAAAAGTAAGTATGAAATTACGAATGTGTAGTGGGGCTGTTCTCCTCTGTGGCCTATGGATGATTATTGTTATGATGATGATGTCGTTGCTGCTGTTGTTGCTGTTTTCTCTTATTATTATTATTATTATGACGACTGCCTTATACAAATAGCTTGAGATTGAAGAGTGGACAATTGTATTGCATAAATCATGCTGAGGTTAGGTTGAGTTGGTAGACAGCCACAAGCTGAGCAGAGCGATGCTCGCTGTGAATTATATCATTGACTCTCACCTTTGTTAGATACACTTTTATCCATATCTATATACATATATATATATATCTTTAACATAATTTATTTATGCCTTTGCAGTCACACATTCCAGTACGCCGGTTGTCTGTCTGGTGATTGAGGGCGGAACGAACACAATACGTGCTGTCCTCGAATACGTGACGGATTCGCCTCCAGTTCCTGTTGTCGTTTGCGATGGTTCCGGCCGTGCCGCCGATTTGCTGGCCTTTGTGCACAAGTGAGTTTAAACGGATTGTTATTTCTTTATACACATATAAATATATCTCTTTTTTGGCATCTGAATGATGGTGAGCTAGGCAATTAATGAGGCAACAGCAGTTAGTGAAATTTAATTAGTAACGCGCGTTCTCATGCAGGTTGAGCCTGCCGACTCTCGACTTCCTTCCACTGTTGCCCGTTGCCCGTTTGTTGTTTTCTTATTTAATTTGCGGCTGCCTCTGCTGCTGCCTTTTGTGTCTGATATTGTTATTAGTGTCTGTCTGACTGCCTCAGGCAGGCAACTTCACGTTCATTAAGTACACGACATTTTGGGCAAATTATTTAAATTCGGGGCCGGCTGACAAAATGTAGGCCACAATATTACGCATACGCCGCATGGCCCGCAACAGTACGCATACGCCGCATGGCGTAGCCCAATTGGTTTCCACAAACTTTTTGTCAGTCGGTTTTTTGTTGCTGCTCTTTCGTTATTTACCTAACAATTTGCTGCCATCCCCCGCATAGCCCCTCATCTGCTTCATTTAATTTAATGTGTTTAATTAGACGCTAGAGTTGCTTCTAACTTCGACTTGAACTTTTGTATATAAATTTGATATAGGTACGCATCGGATGGCGAGGAGCAGCCCGTGCTGGAATCCATGCGTGATTATCTCATTGGAACCATACAGAAAACCTTTGAAGTGGGCTTGGATCAGGCCGAGAAACTTTACCAGGAGCTGCTGCAGTGCACGCGCAATAAGAATTTGGTAAGTGCTTCTGTTTGGAATTGAGTGGGTGGATTTAAAAATAATGTTTGTGAAATTTTGAGATGCCCTAGAAGAGGCTTGATACGGCGATGTGGTATATCATATCTGGGGTTGAAGAAATTTGCAATTGCTTCATTGAATTTATGTTTACAATATATGAACTGAGCATTGTAGATGAGTATTTAAAAATTGTATTACACGCATAGCATTTCTGTTTCTTATAAACTTATTTGAAATACGTGTATTAGATACAGTCATAGATAGAGCTAAATATGTCAAAATATATATAGATACATAGCTTTGCAGTATTTAAAATGAGTTCCTCTGGGAAAAGCACTCACACACTCTCAAATTGCGTTGATTGATGTGACTTCTGCTGTTTAGTTATGGACCGAAGCCAGCCAACCCTTGCCAGCAGTTTACTGTGGTAGTTCACTTCAAAATCCCTGTGGATTGTTGTGTTTCTAACATGACAAGTTGATTTTCGTATGCTTAGCAAATACCTTTCGATAGCCTACATTATTTGAGTGGCTAATTGGACTAGTTCTATATATAAAATTGCTGACTGTTTATATAGACACAGCTTGCTGCGAATAAATTACTTTAATATTGTAACTTTAAGGCTATAACCTAGAAATGTTTCTAGGCATTAGACAGATTAATTTACTATATTAGCATTTGCTTACTCCAGTCTTACTCAGCTTATAAACCTCATATATGTTAGGCGAATATCCTTGGGAACGCAATATTTCAATTCCTTTTGTGGCCAAAATTATATGAAATTGTTTAGCAACAAAAGAAGAAAAATATTTACGTAAAGACATAAAAGCGAATCGTAAAAGATATTTTATAGATATTTAAGAGGTCGCCAGGTGGCTTTGGCTCAGCACTTTTTCCTGATGATTAAGCGCACTGAGGTGTTATCAAGTTAAATGTATTAAAGAAAGTTTCTTTAGTTTAAAGCATAAATGATTAATGACCAAGCGAAAGGCTTTCACTTTGAGCAATTAAAATGGCATCAAAGGTGGTGGAGAAGCTCATTTCACCTAGGCTTTGATATATTTCTGTCTATGTCTGTGTGTTTGTAGCAGTTCTTAAATGCACTTAAGGCTGTGACGCTTTTGGAGATTTAAATATTTAATTAGGGCACAGTTAAGCATGAATTAAGTGCTGAAAAATAATGAGCCTCACGCAAGATTCAATTGAACGTTTAATGAATTTTAAATCAGCTACGAAGATTTCTGCACACCACAAATAGAATTTGCTCCAGTTTCTGATGAATTTTGATGAATTTCGCTGTGGTTGTTATTAAGATTTTAATTGGTTTTCAAATAGGACAGACCTCTAACTTGGCTCTGCCTTCGCCTGCTCTAGGGCCCGCCCGCCGCTCTGCTAGACAAACATAATTTTTGTTTAGCGGTTTTTGCATTAGGCATTACTTAAGGCTTTATTTAGTGCCTCTCGCTCTCTCACTCCCTCTCTCTCTCTTTCTCTTGCTCTGCCTCTTTTCAGATTACCGTCTTTCGCATACAGGAAAAGCCGGAGGGCGAGGCACAGGAGCTGGATCAGACCATTCTAACAGCTCTATTCAAATCGCAGCATCTCAGTCCCCCAGAGCAATTGAGTCTTGCATTGACGTGGAATCGTGTGGACATAGCGCGCAGTGAAATATTTGTCTATGGACAGGAGTGGCCCAATGGTACATAAATACATTAGATATACAAACAGATATACATATATATGTATATATACTCTTCAATATGCTTAATATGTATTCAATCTTTGCATAATTCTGTATTGTATATATCCGCAGGCGCTTTGGATGAGGCCATGATGCAGGCACTCGAACATGATAGAATCGATTTTGTCAAATTACTTTTGGAAAATGGCGTCTCGATGAAGAAATTTTTAACAATACCCCGACTCGAGGAGCTCTACAACACAAAACACGGTCCGGCCAATACCCTGGGGTAAGTTGTCTCTCTCTCATTTCTCATTCACTTGCCTATGAATATGTATATGTATATATTCGTACGTATATCTGCACTGAATAAATGTTTGTCGATTTCTCCTATATTTTCTCGTTTTACCTTTTTTATTGCGTTCTCAATTGCAGCTACATATTGCGCGATGTGCGCCCGCATATACCCAAAGGCTACATTTACACGCTTCACGACATTGGTCTTGTCATCAATAAACTAATGGGCGGCGCCTATCGGTGAGTGAGAGCAGACAGCGTGGCGTATGCAGGCATCGTCTGCCTGCAGCTCACGTGTGTGCAAAGCCTTTTAATACCCTGCCAAATTTCCATTTCAAAAAGGGGTGACAGCATATGACAGTTTGCATTGTGTTAATTTTGCTTAGTATGTTGGCTTGGAATACCCTGTTAATTCCATCTCAGTGGGCACATTCTATTCTGAATAAGATTTATTCGCTTCAAATTGCATAGACACGTATATACACGTAAAATGATTCAAAATACCCTGTAATTTAGTAGGTGGGTATATGATTTTATGTGTTCATTACGAAATTTGACATCCAATTTTGGTTGAGTCTTTTCCTTGGTACCAGAGGCAGTAAAATCCAATAATACCCTGTTACTTAAGTGAAAAGGGTGTATACGCTGAAAATATTCACTGTGTGCCCATTTCATTGGAATAGGATTTTTGTTAGTGGGATTTGCTGAGATATAATGGAACATATACCCTCTCTTTAAAATAAGTTCGGGTATATGCAGATGCGTTAAAGACAACTTTATGACCACTACTGCTCTTCAGCTTCTATTAGCCTGGCTGTATTTCAAAACAATAGTGCCCTTAGATATCCTGCAAATCGATTTATATAGGGTATATTGTATTTTATGTGCATATAAAAACTTTTCCCACAGATTTAGTTTTGCTTACTTCTGGGAATTTTCCAACCAAAATTTAGCAGGGTATTTATATGGTCTGTTGTATATTTGATTACTCTCATTCGAAGCGAAGTGCGCACCCTACAAGCAAGAGTTAAAGCCCATCAAATCGAGCCGTTTGAGTAATTGTACCCCAACAAACACAAGAGCAGAAAGAAAGTTTAGTGTTGGCGCAACTGGAATTTGGGGGGGAATACACTACAAAAGGCAGCTGTCGTAAATTTCGGGGAAAAAGGTCGTGACAAACTTAATGCCTAAGTTATAATGATCGTCTTTTGGCATATAAAACGCGTGCCAATTAAAAGCTGAAGGCAGCCAAATGGACAGTGGGCGGCGGCACGTGAGTGGGCTTCAGGGCGGACCCAAACAAATTAGTTTATCACTGCAGCGCTTTCGGTTTATGTCTGTGTTTTTAGCTTTGACCCAAGCGCCATAACGATGGCTGCGAGTGCCTCAACTCCGAGAGTATGGACTGCTGCGGCCCGTGTCATGGGCCGACGCCTTTAACTTGTTGCCGGATTAAATTTGATGAGCCGCAACGCCGGCGTCAACGGCGCCTCCGCTTTGGCAAAAATTTGTTTATGAAAATGTAATAACTTTATTTTGGAGCGTGTGGAAAAGCACAGAGAGAAAAAAGAGCCGAAAAAGTCAGAGAGCAGGGCGAAAGCAGAAGCCAAAAGGCGTCTATAATTATTCGGCATTAACATTTTTGGCCAGCGAGGCAAAAACGCAGTGGCTTAAATTTAGTTAACGCCGCTTTTGAGGTCGTTTTGTGTGTAGAAATTTAATAAAATATACAAAACCTTTACCTTTATACACTGGACATGCTGGGCATAATGCTTAGGATCTGTGGTTTGTCTAGAGAGTGGGTTTGGAGTTCTTACTAGGTATATCTATGGAGTGCCCTTACGTTAATTAAGTTTTTACTTATTCTTCTTGTAAGCAGCTTGAATATACTTATGCTTATACCCTATACAAAAGAACAACTGAGTCCATATTCTTTTTACAGGGTACAAAATTACTTGTAAAAGTCATAAAGTTATCAATTAATTAATTTAGAAAAACTCTTCACAAATAAAATTTGAAAAGGGTATTCATTGGTCGTTAATTCCCATTTAGTTGGCTTGTTTTTCCTCTACTCATTGTGAACTGGCCCGAAAAATGTTTGGGGTTTCAATAGGAACGGCAGCTTCATGGCAAATGTATCAATCAAGTAATTTAATTAAAAGCCAAAAAACGCATTGTAAGAAGCGAAAACTTGAGCGCAGTTCTCCAAGAGCCGGAGCAAGAAGAAGAGCAAAAAATGGAACATAAAGTGCCCAAATTAAGGGTTCAGCACTGTTTATGAAGTCTTATTGAAACAATAACGAAGTAACATTAATTTTAGTTGAAGCTTTAAGTAAAGGAAAACAAATTTTGTGCTTTTGGCACATTTTTGTTCAGCTTGTTTATTGGCAATGGCTTTTGGCTCATTGATGTCGTTCAGCTAGATAAACTACTTAATTTAACACTAGCCTCTTGCTCTCGCCTGTTGTCCCTTCGCCTTGCTTCTTTTGTGCTTCAATCAAAGGTCACAAGCTATCTGACAAATGCCCATCTAAATGCTATTCGGTCTATGGAGCTCAACGGAAAGCTGAAAACTGAAACTGGCATCGAAACTGTTGTTTTGATTAAATTACGGTTCGCTTCTTGTTTTTGGCCTTTTCTCGCTTGGCTTGCCAAATACCTTTAGGGCGTGAATTTCATAGGCTCTCTGCGTGTGCTTGTGTGTCTGTGTATCTCTGTGTGTGACTGTGTGCTTGCGTCTGTGGTTGTCTATGTGTATCTGTTTGTCATTTCGTTCAGCAGTGTCTAGACATTTGAATGAGCAACAGGCAGACAGGCAGTCAAGCTGGGAGGCTGTCAGCCATTTAAGCAATCGTCAGGCCTAAAGACCTGGCCTGCCAATTGGTGAGTAATTAAACTCGTTGGAGTTTTTGATTTGCTTACCATAAAATTTGAATTGATTTTCCAATTGTCGCGCGTTTATGTCCCATAAATTATTTATGGCCACATTTTTTCTTTATTATGCTGGCTTTAATTGTATGCCCATAAAAGTGAGCAACAGCAGCTGCTTCGAGTGCCTCTGCGAATAATATTAATAAAACAAAACAAGTTTGTAAGCATGAGTTTACTTTGGACTTCTCAATAAGGAGCGCCTTAACAGGTCGTGTACTTATAAATATCTCATTCATGTTAAGGAACTTTAATGAAGATATCTCTACAAACACCGATCTAAGTAGCGATACACAGATACAGATACAGATACACAGATACAGATACACAAATAAAGATACACAGATAAAGATACACAGATACAGATACAGATATAGATACAGATACAGATACAGATACAGATACAGATACAGATACAGATACACATACAGATACAGATACAGATACAGATACAGATACAGATACAGATACAGATACAGATACAGATACAGATACAGATACAGATACAGATACAGATACAGATACAGATACAGATACAGATACAGATACAGATACAGATACAGATACAGATACAGATACAGATACAGATACAGATACAGATACAGATACAGATACAGATACAGATACAGATACAGATACAGATACAGATACAGATACAGATACAGATACAGATACAGATACAGATACAGATACAGATACAGATACAGATACAGATACAGATACAGATACAGATACAGATACAGATACAGATACAGATACAGATATTTAGAAATTTTCAATTGGAAAACAAACGCAATTACTATGTGTATTTTGTTCTCATTTTTTTGGGGTTCGAATATAAATCACTTAGGCAGATGCCTGGCAGATGGCAGAGGGAATACAGATACAGGGTTTTACAAAGGGATAAACGCCGGGCAGCGCCTCAATCCAATTGTTGACAAAGGGAATGCTAAACGACATAGCAATGCGGGCAGAGCTTAGCAAATAATAAAGAATAATAAAATGGAAAAAAAAGGAAAATTTACAAAAGAAAGCACAGACACTTTTTAAGGCTATTATTATTACTAGGTCCTCTCTCTTTCCCCCTTATCTCCCTCTCTCTCCTTCTATGAAATAAATAAATTTTGCTTAAATGCAAATTTTGGTTGAGGAATGACTTTACTTGAAGAACAAACCAAATTTTATTTGGCTAGCTATTTATATTCTGTGTGTGTGTGTGCTCGTATTTATTACAGCTCGTATTATACGCGTCGCAAATTTCGGCCCATCTATGCAAAGGTGATGAACAGCTATGCAAATGCCTGCCGCAAGTCCTCGACATATCAATATCAGCGCTATGCGGGGGCGAATTCGCTGAGCCTCGTCACAGGACTGCTGCCATTTACCACCGAGATGGCACTCTTTGAGTTTCCATTCAACGAGCTGCTGGTGCGTATACGTAATTTCTAAACAATTGCCCTTGTTGGACTCCATTACGCCTCAATTTATTTCGCTTTCTCTCCATATCTATCTCTCGTTCCCTGTCTAGATTTGGGCCGTGCTCACGAAGCGTCAGCAAATGGCTTTGCTAATGTGGACCCATGGCGAGGAGGCCCTGGCCAAGTCGTTGGTCGCCTGCAAGCTATATAAGGCCATGGCTCATGAGGCAGCCGAGGATGATTTGGATACGGAAATTTATGAGGAGCTGCGCTCCTACGCCAAAGAGTTTGAGAGCAAAGGTAGGTCGCGGTTAATTGTGGCCAAACGCTTGATTTAATTAACTCTCTCTCGACCGCAATGCGTGAGTTTCGAGTGTGGGCAACATTTGTCCGCCAATCGCGCAGCGCTTCTAATTAACGCACCTGACCTTTGCGGTCAATTAATTGACATTTGCTTTATTTGTGACTCTCTGTTTTGGTAGGCAACAAACTGTTGGACTTTAGCTATCGCCAGGATGCGGAGAAGGCGCAGCGATTGCTCACATGCGAACTGCACTCGTGGTCCAATCAGAGCTGCCTCTCGCTCGCTGTTGCTGCCAATCATCGCGCTCTGCTCGCCCATCCCTGCAGCCAGGTGATTCTGGCGGATCTCTGGATGGGCGGATTGCGTACGCGAAAGAATACCAATTTTAAAGTGAGTATGCGGGGAGAGGAGGAACCAATATACTGTATTCAATATTATCTGTTATATACTTATAGCATATTTTATTTATTATTATATTTTATTTGTAGTCTATATTATCTGATATATTTCAAAACATCCTTACAAATACCATTGCTTTTATTGTTAATTAAATATATTTCACTTTTCAACCAGGTCATTCTAGGCTTGACCATGCCCTTCTACATCAGGCAATTGGACTTCAAGTCCAAGGAGGAATTGCAGCAAATGCCACAGACAGAGGAGGAGCATTTGGAAAATCAGAATTTGGACAACGATGATTCAGATCGTTCGCAACCAGATGCTGAGGTAAGTTCAGCACATGCCAGGCTTTACTGTCTCTTTAGAGCTGATGCTGCTATCCCTTAAACTTTAATATTTGTTTAATTTATTTAACAAGAGTTTTGTTCACATTTTGTTTTCGTTTTTGGTTATTTTGTTCTTATTATTGTTTTATGTGCGTGCCAGCTCTTTGAAAGATATTTATGAAATTTTCAGCTAAGCTATATACTGAATATCTAATAATCTATATTAACCTATACATATTTATCATATATATCTAAATATAATTATATTACTTAACTATATATATCGTGCTATCATATACCCTACCAAATGCCATCTACCCGCTCTGTTTGTTTTAGAATGCCCTTTTAAAAGCCAAAAGATCCATTTCCTTGAGATATAGGATGGGCGCGGGCGGTAATAATCGCGACAAGGTAGTAAAAATCAACGGATACAAAATCCAAAGAAATAAATAAAATACATTAAAAATACCAACAACATTATTTCAAGCATTTCCTGTTCCCAGACTCTGTCTATTTATCTATACCTACTATATATACATGTTTCTGAACGTATTTGTTATTTTTATGTATTTGCTGTCGAACTGTCTGTCGGTCTGTCTTACTCCCACATTGTGTCTCTCTATCGCTATCTCTCTCTCTCTCTCTCTCTCTCGCTCTTTCTCTGTCTATGTTTCTCTTTGTGTATTGTGTATTCTTTGTATTCTGTCTATATTAACTATATACTCATACATTACTTAAATTTATGGCATCTAATTTGTAACGCATTATGTGTTTAGTTGATTTTTATTGATTTCTTCGCCCAGCCAAACTTAGACCAACGACTGCTGGGTTATTTTTAGTCAAGCCTTGTAAAGCGCTCGCCCTTAGCTGTTAGGAAACGTGCCCTAAAGCTGCTTTGAAGTTTTAGTCCCTTAAGGTTACTTTATACGGCAATATAACTGCTTTGGGCTGGTGCTATCTAGCCTTAAATTATGATAATGTAGTTGCAACAATCAAAACGAGTGTAAAAGGGGGGAACGTGTATTATAAGAACACGGACAACATAATATCAATCGAGCTGTATTCTAGTATAACAGTTACAGTTTAATTATAGTGCAGGATAATTGTGGTATAAGAGTATGATCAAACTGTTTAATTGTATAACATATTCACTGTTTAACAGCTGAACTGTATGGCTATGAGTTGTACAAGAGTATAACAGTTAAAATGTATAACAGTATAATTACTGGAAAAGAAGAAAAAACTATATCACATCATAGATGCATAATAGTATAACAGCTGTTATACTGTATAACCGTATAACAGCTTAACTGCGCTGCTAGTTTAACTATTGTATAACAGTCAAATAACACTTTGCCGTCATACAAATCAATTCATATACCTAATCTATGCAGTTTACTTGCTCTCTCGCTCTCTCCCTCTCTCTATCTCGTTCTTTCTTTATATCTATTTTTATTACACTAATTAACTCAAAAAGTGCAAGTTAATAACAGTTGAAAAGCATTCGCCATCATTTCATAGTCCTGCAAACTCAACAGATGTAAGTTCTTCACTAGAGCCCCGCTCACCTAGACACCACAGCCACTTCCGCATATCAACAATTTATGTAGACACAGTAAACTCTCTCCATATATATATATATATAATGCCTTATTCCCTATGTCCGCTGGGGTATATCCTTATTAAGTGCGAATTAACATTAAGCAGTCCTAACAGAACGCTTTGCAGCCGATGTCCCATGGCTTAAGGCTTAATTTAAAGTTCAATTAAGTAATAACCGTTATGAGCACAAACACACCACACACACACACACACGCAAGCACACGGCTATTAACAATGCAATGTGAAGTCAGCTTCCGTCTCCCCCCTACTCTCTCTCTCTCCCAATTTGTATCCCTGTCTCTTTTTAGCTAGTTATAGAAGCTGTTTGCTGTGCTCGCAGCTCTCAAGAGCACACTCTGCAGTTGTTCAAATATTGTTTTTCACTCATACACACCCATGCAGGCTCACACACAAACACACACACACCTATACACATATGGTCGTTTGTATAGAAGCGCAGTTGAAAATCCTTTAATCAGAAAATTAAATTAAAATCCATTGAACCTCTGCGCACAGCTATAAAGTTGTTAGGATAAATGACAACCGGTTGTTGTCATTGATTAAAATTCCTACCTGGCCCACCATCCCCAACTCCCGAGCGCTGTTTGAGGTTAAGTTTACCGTTATTATAGTTGAGCACCTGCACAAACCCAAACACAGATGTGGCATGTAGCGAACATTTTTTTTTATCAAGTTTGAATTTCTTTTGAATATGATTTTTACTGTGCGATTTTCACGTATTTACAAGTTGTTCTCATTTGAAATATTCATATCATCATAAAGTCGCATTTGTAGCTTTAATAGATTTCAATTAGATGATGTAAACAAAGATCGTAAATTGTTTTTACTTTTTTTTTAACTATATATATATATATATATATATATATATATACATATGTGTATATATATGCATATACGTATATCTGTAAAAAATATATATATACATATATGGAAACGTGCGATCCCCTTTCCCCTTCAACCCGTTGCAGGCTCTATTGGCGGATACTTATTCGGTGCGCGATACAAAAGTACACGAAAATGGCAAAGTGAGTAAATTCACAGTTACCCACGAATACAGTCACACATACAGATACACATAGCTACACACCAATACACACACTCTCAGTTGTTCATTCATTTACATTTGTGAAAGTTTTTAATTGAATGCGCTCCAATAAAGAATAATAATACATATATATCAATTTTCATATACAACGAAGACAATTCAATAATACTTTTTTTTTAAGTGTACGTCTAGCACATAATTGAGTGTACTTAAGATGACAAACTATAAGAATTATATAATCATATCAAGCATATTCGTTTATAATAATAGAACACATTGTATGACATGCGGCATATAACGCATACGTCCCGTAGCCCGTCCAAAAACAAAAAAAAAAAACCCTTAATTTGTATGTTCCTTTTTAGCCAAGCAAGTGCCATTAATTAAACTAACTAATTCATCTAATTCATTTGAAATAAAACAAACATGTTTTTTATTTTTTACTAAAAGAGAAAAAAGAGAATATTAAACACGTTAAGCTCCTCACACCGCAGTACTTTTCCACAGTACCATTTCGTTAAGTACTCGTTCGAATTTTGCAGGTTAATCTCACTGCTGGAGCGGAAGAACCACCCTCCAAAGTTAGTGTTGAATACCCTAACCCATAGCCTAACCAAGTAGTTTCAACTTAATACTTATTTATCCTTTACTATTTGTTTTCTCTGATCCATCGAATCGAATCAATTCACAGTTGGCTTTCGATTTGCTTTAGTACTTTTTGACGCTTTAGTGCATGTGCTTACCTCTACCTAATTGGCGCGTAAATAATTTAGACATCAAAAACACACCTGGCCTTCACGCAAAATTTCAATTAATTAACTCACTTTATGCAACATGTAGTTCAATATATATATATACATATATATATATATATATATATATATATATATAGATATGCTGCTATGTAGGTTAGTATTCACCTGCCAGACCAACTCTGCGTATGCGCAATTTTTACGCGCCTATACGCCGTGTGCACATGTACATATACACATACTATATATATCTATATATATGTATATACCTAGATAGATATTTTTTAGCTATATATACTCGACATATAGATATACATACTCTCGCACTTTGAATGCCTCTTTCCGTTCTGGCTAATGTTGATAATTGAATTCAACTCAATTTCAAACTAATTTCACATGCATTTTCACTCGCTGCACTCGCCTCTCACAAACCGAGAGACGCCAAACTAAAAGTATTTTTTCTTCCGCTGCTGACAGGTCTCGCTAACAGACTCGGATCCATCGCAATTCCGCGAATTCTTTCACCTGTCCGAGTTCACCAACGAGATTAAACAGCATCAGCCGCTGCGCCTGAAGAAGAAGTTTTACGAGTTCTACACGGCGCCCATTACCAAATTCTGGGCCGATTCGGTGAGTATTTGGGAGCGCTAAGCTTATTTAGTTATTAGCAAACGGAAATTAGTAGCTTGTGTTTAATTTCCGCTACAGCGCGCACATTTGACAGCGCGTACGCTGACTTATGTGAGTGAGTGCAAAAGGTTTTTCCTATTTATTTCATACGCTATAAATGTTTGTCAGATTGGGGTAGCTAAGGGCGACTAAATGAATTTGTAGAGGTGTTACGACTAGTTTTGATGAACAGAAAACCTTTGTCTTAGATATAGCGTGAATCGTCTAGACGTTTGTTAGTTAAGGTCAGATTTGGTGTTAAATGCTGGATAAATTTAGATAACATTGGAGGATATTTCAGGTGTATTGATTATTTAGATAGGTTGTAAACCTGTCTGACTGGTAGCATAGATTATGTATTACTTTAGTTAGTATAGCGATTTAACAAAGATTAGAGTAGAGTTAGGCTCAACTGAAAGTTGAAGCGATCTTCCATTCTCGATTTTTATGTGAAATCTATTTTGTCTTCACTCATGAAATTTTAACTATGCTCAGACGAGTAAGCGAAAGGGATTTATGTTTCATTTTCTATACCACATGTAATTGGAACATAATACAACAATATTTTAGAAGAGTAATAAAACATTCCTATAATGTCACTTCGACGGGCACAAAAATTAGATAGAGATATATTATTACCAGATATTGTGTGCCCCAGTTAAAAATGTATTTTGATTCACTGCGACCGATTATCTTATCTTAAATATCTATTGAGAGTGGTTAAAAATATTGTTAGTAGCCATGCTTAAGGTATATATATATCTGGATATGTAACTACATATATAACTAACAAATTATACTCTGGATAGAAGACAATTCCTACTGACAGCTTTCATAGCTTGTCTACAGGTATAACACAAAATGGAATAGTGCCCCAGGGTATAACTTAGTCCAATAATTGTTGCACTTTGGATTTCTACTTGTTTTTTTAATGTAATTAAATATGTTTCTGGCCATATTTGCAGATTGCGTACATGTTCTTTTTGATAATGTTCTCGTTTACGGTGCTAGTCAAAATGGGTCCGATGCCGCGCTGGCAGGAATGGTATTCGATAGCTTATATAACGACATTGGGATTTGAGAAGGTGCGCGAAATCGTTTCCTCCGAGCCGGTGGCCATTACGTAAGTAAAGTAATTCGCAAATTGAATTTCTGCCACTGTGTGTGTGCGTGTGTGTGTGTGTGTGTGTGTGCGTGCTTGAGTGTGTTTAATTGCATTTAATTTAATGATTATAAATGAGAGCTGCGCATACTTTATGCCTCTGTGCATTTTGATTACTTGCCATCGACTTCTGCTTCTGCTTCTTCTTTCTATCTATATCCGGTGCGTGTGTGTGCGATTTCCTTCGGAGTTTATTCACACTTGATTTACGGCTTTCGATTTCTATGGCGCCCTTCATTAATGCGATTCTGTTGCGCCCTGGCTTCATTTGCCTCATTGTTGTTGTTGTTGCAGGCATAAATTCTCGGTGTGGGCGTGGAACATGTGGAATCCGTGCGATGGCGCTGCCATAATACTCTTCCTCATCGGACTGGCTTTTCGCTTTCGCCCCAATACGATGGACATTGGGCGTGTCATTTACTGCGTGGACAGCATCTACTGGTATTTGCGCATATTGAACATTCTTGGCGTCAACAAGTATTTGGGTAGGTAATCAGCTCTATCGATATACACATACAAATATATATATATATTTATGGGCGCTATGGCTGTCTTTGTATTTAAAGGTCCTCTGGTCACTATGATGGGCAAAATGGTTAAGAATATGATTTATTTTGTTGTGCTCTTGGCTGTGGTCCTCATGAGCTTTGGCGTCAGCCGACAGGCAATACTCTACCCAAACAACGAGCCCACTTGGCGACTGATTCGAGAGGTAGGCAATGATAATTACTAAATCTGGGGTGTATATAGATATAAAGAGATGAGAGTTTAAGTGTATGTGTGCGTGTCTGACTCATTGAATGTTTTTATATAAAGAAATGAAGAGTTATTCAAGTAAAGCAATATGAATATCCTTGCAAAATGTAGCTAAATCTTTATATAAATTGTAAATCTATGAGAAAATCAGTATAAAAATCTTGTTGTAACAAGATAAATACATATACATATCTATTCTGCAAGGGTATTCAATATTTCGGTAAACCGGACGAATATGTACCCTTACGCTGATTACAAAATTTATACAACAAATTTTACAGTCGTGTAAATAATAATTCTTTAGCTGAATTGTAAAAACAAATTAAAGCTCATGCTAATTAATCGTGTCAGTCTGTGTGACTGACTGTATTTCTGTCTGTGTGTGTGTGTTTGTGTGTGTGTGTCTGTCTTGATCAAATATTAACATTTATGTACGTATACAGAGAGAAAACATTTTTATAAATATGCTCAATGTACACTGACAATTTTTTCAAATTGCAGCGCTTGTGAATTCTGTATTTATTGAGAGAAACGGAGTACATGCATTTACTTAAATCTTAAAACAAAAAACAATATTAATAACAATAATAACAGTAACAGTAATAGTCAAACATTTTATTCAAACTCAATTAAATGTAGTTATTAAAAATTCGTATTTAAGTAGAGCTTCACAGCGAGTTTTTTGGTTGACTGTTTTGACTAAGTAGTTATCATGCGAGATGGCGATGCTCGCTGCTCGCTAATCGATACTTCGCTAATCGATATTCGATTGACTAACTGCTCTTTTTCTTCATTGTGTCTTGTATTATTGTATTTCTTCATACTTTCGCCCTCATGCTGTCTTTCAACTGTTCACTCCTCACTATTCACCTCTCACGCTCCAATCTTTCACTTTGTTGCCATTCCATGCTCTATTCTCTCTCTCTCTCTCACACACACACGCATACCTCACCTTACGCATTTTGATTTTGTTATACACACCCATATATATATATGAATATATATATATACGCGATGCATTGGCCAGGTTATTGCCGGTTCAATCTTTGCGCCCGGATTTCAAGGCGCTCTCGGCCATAATAGTCGTTCACATAACACACGCATAGCTGGCTTTGGACCTAGTACATTTGCAGCTGCACATCATCGCAGTCATGCAGCAGCAGCAGCAGCAGCGGCAGCGGCGGCAGCAGCAGCAGCCAGCACAACAACAACAACAACAACAAGCACAACCACGATGCCGCCCTCTGTGACGCCCCCAACAACAGAAACCGAAACTGACACAAGCGAAACAAGTCACGAGCTACCAAATTTCTTGAATGGAAATCACACAAATGTATCTACAATTGGTTTGCTATATAGTGAAAAACAAAAACAAAAAGTGTTTAGCAATTGAGCCTAGCTGGCGTCCCTGTGTGATATATATTAACATATAATATATATTGGAGAGCTGTCTATCTAGTTGTTGTTGTGTGCCTCAAAAAAAGAAAATATAAAGATATGCGTTTGTTTTTTATTGTGCAAAGGATACTTTTTGTCTAATTGGTTTCTTATCAATTTACTTGCTTATATTTCATTATATAATATCAAAAATATATCGATGTTGTTTCAAATAAACCCCGCAAAATAGATATTCCCAATGATCTGTCTATCTCTCTCTCTCCCCCTATTTCTCTCTGTCTCTCTCCCGCGTTGGTTCGTTGACCCTCGAGTCTTCTTTTGCTTCCTGCTCGCCGACTACTTCGTTGTTATCTTTTCTTTTATATCATATGCTCATTTTAATTATATTACGTATACGCCATGCATGTGAATAATACAAAATGAAGATATTTAAGTATTTGCATCTGAGAAGTAAATGTGTGTACTCAGTTTCAAGTTTGTTAATAATTTCGTTGTCATTTATTATAAATTCAATTTTTGAAATATTTATTAATATTTTGTTATGCTTCATTTCTTATGCATGCGCATGGCCTGCGCTGTCTGAAAAATGTCAAGCGGCTTTTGTTCACTCAAACAAGGAACAGTCCCCTTGCTCCTCCCCGTCCCCTCTGCAAGGATTGCAGTATTGCACCTCCTGCAGCATAGCTGCTGCATTGTCTGCAGTTAAATCTCAAAAGATCCATCTAGTCAAGCAGTCTGGGCTGCAGCATTGCTGTAGTTATACTTTTTGATACACTGTACACACTTTTCGCAGCAATTTGCATGCAATATGCAAATGTTTAACAGAGTCAGAGTATCTTATGTTTACATCATATCCCAGCATGTTTTTGACGCCTTTTATATCATAGCCGTTAGCTAGCAAATGTAGGAGGGAAAATGTTTAAAGATATAGAAAAGTCATTACACATACAGATATATAGATACAGATACAGGTACAGATACAGATACAGATACAGATACAGATACAGATGCAGATACAGATACAGATACAGATACAGATACAGATACAGATACAGATACAGATACAGATACAGATACAGATACAGATACAGATACAGATACAGATACAGATACAGATACAGATACAGATACAGATACAGATACAGATACAGATACAGATACAGATACAGATACAGATACAGATACAGATACAGATACAGATACAGATACAGATACAGATACAGATACAGATACAGATACAGATACAGATACAGATACAGATACAGATACAGATACAGATACAGATACAGATACAGATACAGATACAGATACAGATACAGATACAGATACAGATACAGATACAGATACAGATACAGATACAGATACAGATACAGATACAGATACAGATACAGATACAGATACAGATACAGATACAGATACAGATACAGATACAGATACAGATACAGATACAGATACAGATACAGATACAGACTATGTCCAAATCTGTAGATAGTCAAGGTTGAATACCTTATTCAAAGCTTTAATAAAATATTGGTTTCGAAGTAGGTCTCCTCTCGACTCGACTTTTTAATGAGAATTCGAATCTCTGTTGGAGTCAAATATATCGAAAGCCATAAAATTGAAATTGAAAATCATCAACTAGCTGCTGGGAGCAATAATGTAAAATCAGCAAACTGTCCACGTTTAATTATTCAAAATCTATCACAAAATGCTCAGACACCAAGGGAGATGCATCCCATTCCCTCCCTCCTTTCTCCCTCCCTCTCTCTCCTCTCCACGCCCCCACCATGACATACACCTTGTGCCTCTGTTTAATCGCATAGCCATTAACCCGGCAAATGCTAATGAAATGGTGGCAGTGCCTTTAATGAACAGAGACCCAACTACAGTAGCATGCTGTTAAAACTAAAGGCAAAATGCACAGTCCACACACACACACATCCAACACAGACACACACATCGAACACACACACACATACATATATATATTATAGCAACTGTCTGTGTTGATGTGTAAAACTTGCATAAATGTTGACCCAGTCGGGAACGTGCTGTGGGCTCGTCTCCCAAATTGAATTAAGCTTGGTCATTTTTTTTTTGTGTAACTGGCTTTTAATGACAAACCCCTCTGTTTCCCTCTTCTTCTTCTATTTTCTTTTCTTCTCATTTTTAATTTAACGCTGCACAGGTCACCTATCAGCCGTACTTCATGTTGTACGGCGAGGTCTTTGCCGATGACATTGATCCGCCCTGTGGCGAGGATCCACGTCAGCCCGCCTGCGTGACAGGTAGGTTTAGCACCTATATATATATATATAGACATACCATATTCTGAAACTTAATGTTCTTTACAGGTCATTGGGTAACGCCCATAACCATGTCCATGTATCTATTGATTGCCAATATATTGCTAATCAATCTGCTCATAGCCGTCTTCAATAATATATTCAATGAAGTGAATTCAGTTTCGCATCAGGTAAGTGAATTACCATTGGGGACTGTTGGAATTTAAATGTAATTTAAATTAAACACGTAATTAAATTTAAGTAAATCGTAGTACAGTTATAAAAGAGTTTATTTAATTAAATATATATATAATATACTTTGGCATATACTGAAATTTGTCTTGACTACGAATTTTAAATGCATTCTCGGACTTATTGCTACTTAAAGCGTTGCCACCTAGTTGCAAATTAATTTACATTCAACGGCAAATTTAGCTGATGAAATAAATGAATTCTCTGTATACTTGTATACATAATTCATTATTTGCAACTATATATATCGAGATGTTAGCATTACTTAGCACTGAGCTTAAGCTCTGATTTAGTGCATAAGCCAATCAGACTTTAAATTGAGCTCATTTACTAAACAATGTTAAAATAATTTACAGCTAATTAGACAAACTGCAGCAGATGCTGCCACCTACTCACAAATAATTTGGATTTTAGCCCTAAGGCTGTTTGGCAGCTTTCTTCAAAGACAAACCTTAGTTATGCATGCCTTGCCACCCAGTGGCAAAGTAGTTTGTTGTCATTGTTTGTTGCCTCAGCTAGCTTTTAATAAAACAGACTTCATTTGCTTACAGTTAATTTGCTCAGTAATTCAGTTCCTAAAGCGTAATAGGAATAGTGAATTATTGCAGTGTGGTCTGCAAAACTTTGGCTGCCAAAGTTGCCACCTAGTTTCATCAGATTAATTGCAGCAATTAAGGATTTGCGTACTTGAAAGTCCATTAAATTCATTGCCAATCGCAGATGTTGCCACCTAGGTGAGAAAAGTCTTGTTGGCGGCGGATTAGCTAGCTCAATTAAATTGTTTTTTAAACTACTTTGCTCAACTTCATTTCTTTGAGCCTATGAAGTATAGCTGAAAGTTCTATTAAAATTTATAGTGTGAGCGCAGCCACCTAGAGGCAAATCTGTTAAACCAACTAGTCTAAGCGACTTAAGGTGAAGTTAAGCAATCAAAATGCGACTAACTTAAAGTAGAGGAATCTTATATGTTATATTTTACGTATTGTCAACTGCAAGCGCTGCCACCTAATTGCTGTTCTAGCACTTAAACTAGTAAACCCTTAAGCCAGCTCTGCCAGACTTTGTGCAATTGCAACATGATCAAGAACTTAAAGTTGGGAGGCAAAAAAGTGAAACTTTCAAATGGATTTTATTTAATTCTACGCTTTACCAGCTGCAAGCGTTGCCACCCAGTTGCATATCTCGTTGGCAAGCTGTTCAGCTAGCGCTATTTACTTTAAGCAAGTGCAATGTAATTAAGAATTTAAAATGGAAACAAAAAGGCTCCAAGTCTTGCCACTTAGTTGACCATCTCATTGTTAAGCTGTTAAACCATTAACTTTAACTTGAAATAATGTAAATAGTCTTAATCAAGTTTTTACTATTCATATTCTAACCCCATTTCTCTTTCTCTCTCTGGCGCTCTCTTTGCCCCGCAGGTGTGGATGTTCCAGAGATTCACAGTGGTCATGGAGTATCAACAGAAGCCGGTGCTGCCGCCGCCTTTCATCGCCTTCTGCCATTTCTATTCGCTGCTCAAGTACTGCGTGCGTAAAGCGAAAGGTGAGCCCGGCATGAGCAAGTTTAGCTTTATTCCCTGTGAGTGCAAATCAATCGGAGCGTGTCCCAATTGAATGAGAATAATGTACAAATCTCTATATTTTTTTACCCTGCTGCCTGCCGCATTGCTGTGTTTCGTCTACTACAACTGCTCTATTGTATATATGTACATGCTTATATAATCGACTTCTATATAATTGAAATGCTTATGACGATTATTCTGTTTTGTGCCATGAAATAATTGAATTGTATTGTATTTGTTTGTGGCCGTCAACAGGATTGGAGGTGCAGCGGGACAATGGTCTCAAGCTGTTCCTCGAAAAGGACGATCTGGAGCGACTGTACGACTTCGAGGAGGAGTGCGTCGAGGGCTTCTTCCACGAGCAGGAAATCATATTGAATCAGTCGACCGATGAGCGCGTCAAGAACACAACGGAGCGCGTCGAGACCATGTCACAGAAAATCGAGGACATCAATCAAAAGGAGAACATACAAACGGCTACCGTACAGGTGTGTAGCACACACACACACACACACACACATTCGCACACTTTTTAGTTTTTTGTTATGCAAATTCACAATTTTCTTCTTATTTTGCACATTGATTTGGGTTTTATGCGCATTGACAGCCAAGCCGCAGCACGCGAGAGGTCTGCGGGCGCCTGAGCTGGTTCAGCCGCAACGCTTAAATTGAAAATGTCCATAAATGTGTAGCAGTACGAGGGCTACCTCTATGTACATATATTATTTCCAGTCTGTTAAGCCTGTCCATATTTTATGACAATATCTAGAGCTAGACTTGGGTTTGTGGAGCTTTCCTCAACTGCGTTAAGCTGCATTTGACCTCTGCTAAAGTCAGCCCAGTAAATACAGTTCCCTTTTCGAATTATTCTGAAGGGATTCTCCTAGCTATTTTGAGTAACTAATCTCTTCTAATTAAAACTGCATTTGAAGTATTCAATCATTCTTGTATGATGATTAATTTACAGAGGTTAAGGTTATTAATATCTGGGTGAACTGTTTTGTTCCGAGCAGAACAAAAAAGAGCAAATTTGGTCCCACAAATATTTTATCGCAACCTACTTAATAGCTGAGCAAAGAGCAAAACCGATTATAACAAACAATCATTCACTGAATGAACCAGTTCAAATGAACTAGTTCCGTAAAAACCTATACCTTTGCCCAATAATCCTCTTCAACCCATTGTACTCGCATCAATATCCAATTCGAACAGTTGTTAGCTCAATTCTTGAGGCAGCCCTCTCCCTGGTGGCAGCTGCTTGTTCATTTGTATGCTGCTCCGACAGCCAGGACATATGGCATCAAGTTGTTCTTCGTTTTGAGCTCGCACTTTTATTGCAATTGCTACATTGTCGTTCATATTGGGTGTCTGTTCGTGTGTTTGCTTGCAGAACATTGAATTCCGTTTGCGCAAAATGGAGGAATCATCGGAGCAGATATTGTCGCACCTGGGCGTCATACATCGCTTCATGTCCGCACATACCACCGGCAATGAGGAGCTGCTGCGCGGCTCTGTGATGAACATTCCAGGCGAGATGCATCGCATGCGAACCATCTCAATGTCCGACAACGAGGGCAGTGGCGGAGCTGGAGGAGGCGGAGGAGGCAGTGGCGGAGCTGGAGCTGGAGGTGGAGGAGGCGGAATCGGCATCGGAGTCGGAGGCTCTGCCGGAATTGCTGCGTCATTGGGCCTGGGTGCCGCACTCACTTTAAATTCACTGCAGGTGCGTCTCAGCTGAATGCCTGTCTTTCACCTTAAACCTGTTGCCAATTGTTGGTTTTTTCTGTGTTGTTTACCTGAGCAGGTGAACAATCGACGTCGCTTCAATCGCTCGCTGACCGAAGTGCGGCCGGACGCGTACATCTTGGATGAGGGCACACACTTTGAGGTGGTGCCGCTGCCCGAGGAGCCCGACGAGGTGGTCAAGTCTCGCGAGGCCCTGAACGAGCAGATGGTGCGCAAGGCCTCCATGCAATCGGAGGCTGACTCCGATATTTACTTGCCCCTGTCGCAGCGGCCATCCACCTGCGACACGGTCAAGCGGACGCCCTATGTGACTGTGCGCCAGGATACGGGCGCCAGCACCGAGAGCAAGGATACCCTCACGCCCATGGGCAACAACGATGACGATCAGACCCTCGTTGGCGGCGACAACTCCGACGATGCTGCGCCGGACATGACATTTGAGGGTAATGCGAATTGGCCATGAAGCCGTAATGCTATCTACATACCTCTGCCCGTTTCTGCTTCCATGTTACGTTACTTTTTTCACTACTTCTAACTCATTTCGTTATCCTCCTTCAGCTGCCAGACATCGAGCTCTACGCCAGCGCACCGTCTCGCTCTGTCGCCGCAATTCGGAGACGTATTCCCTGGCTGGCGCTGACATCAATCGCTCTCACATCAGCCTCAATCAGCTGACAACGCTCTCGCGGCGCCAGATGAGTCTCACGCACTCCGAGCCGGACAGCGACAAGGATATGCCTCCAGTGCCACAGACGGGTATGTTCAGACAGTACTTGATGTGTGATGTAAACGATTTAGACTGTAAGCGTTAAATGCAAATAATGCGAGCGCTCCAAAATTTGACGCCCTTAACTAAAACCAAACTCATGAGGACGACGTCTGATCCAAACTAAAACATTAACTTCGACCAATCCAAGCTACCTAAATTGGCCAACATTTAGAACTTAACCCAAAGAGCATATAATCTCGTTGTTGTTGTAGTTGTTGTTGATGTTGCTGTTGTGATACATGTACAGTGAAAGCTCTACGGAGCGAACAATGAGAGTTGGCTGGGGGCTTGAAAAAAATTATTGCCAAAGAGAGTTGAGCAGAAGACGACAATAATAAATATTCAATTATTTATGTATATATATATATATATATATATATATATATATATATGTAGATTGAATAGTTTGTATGGGAGTATTATAGCAATGACTATAGGATATACATATGTATGTATATGTAGTATATGAACTCCTCTAACATCGGTCTATATAACCCAACCATGTCTGGTGGCTAAAGTGTCCAAATTTATTTTAAATGAAATCAAACTACGATCAAAATTCATTTGTGTCTAGTCTAGGGAGGCCATACTGTACAATCGCTATACGTCTGCTGTTAAGAGAGCATGCATAGGTAGTCTGGGCTATGTTCGTTAGCAGAGTTTTCACTGTACCCACACTCTAACTCTCATTATCTTTCCTTCTCTCTTGTTTACTCTCGATACACACCCATACATACGCGTACATACACAAACACACACACACACACTCGTAATTTGATCTCTGACGCATTCTCAACAAAAAACCTAACCTCGAACTCTAGGTAAATCAGTATTGCATGCGAAACCCTCCAGAAATATATTGCTGAAACTGCACAGTGAATATACATCCATAACGGACGAGCTGGAGAGCGTTTGCCATTTGATTGCCTCACCAACCGTCTCGCTGCAGAGCAACAAAGGTAAGTTGGCGTTGCTCCGATCTCCGAACTCCGAACTCCAATCTCCATCCAAACTCCCATATCCGATTGGCCCCCACAAAAAGAAAATTGAAAATAATAAACTAAAGCACTCCGAACCCACAAAATTGTGTAATATGTTTACTTGCTAACCGGGCGTATGCGTAATCTTCATTTGCCTTGTGCTTGCCAGCCAAAACCCCCACAAATAATAAAAATAAAAAAATAAAATAAAAAGAAAAGAAATCCCACGCAATACCTAAGCCTGCGACTGCGCCTGCGCCTACACCTGCCTCAGCTCCCAGTTGGATTCTTTATTTACTGAATCTTTGCATATTTAACAGCTTCCTTGGATCGTCCCAAGACGGAGATGTCACGCGCAGAAGCAGCTGCATTGCAGGAGAAGAAACACTTGAAGGAGTGCGAGGAGAATGATTACAGGATATTGGAGGGTCTCTTTGAGGCACGTGGCTCCATCGATGCCAGCGTGCCCTCCTATGAGGTGGGTTCTCTCTGATTCATCCTCACTTGTCATACACACTCAAATTCTGCTCTGTCTCTTCTCAGATTGGCGTCTCTGTGGACTATAGTCATCGCTATCCGCTGCGCAGGGAGACAGCCATTGAGCTGTCGCCCTCGAAGCCTGCGGCCGAGGGCGGTGCCATTGGCGCCGTCATTGCTGGCGACAGCAGCGATACGAGCGGTGCGGCAAGCAGCGGCTTTCAGCTGAAACACGAACGACCCTGGCAGCGCAATTCGTCCATGGAACAGCAGAGCTATCAGTCGCCGCTGGTGCCGACGCGTGCTACCAGCGACTTCCTCAATCCACCCTACGACAGCAGCGGGCGGCTGTTCAAGAAGTCCAGCGAGAGTCTGCAGAAGAATTCGAGCACAGACACGGATTACTCGGCGCATCCGTATCGCTTCATCAAGCAGAGCTCCAATGAGACAAACACCTCTTTGACCGGCTCCTACAACGTGGACACGCCTTCGCTGACGGCGGAGCCCAGTTTGGATGCCGGCGACTCGCATTCGGCAACGGGCATTAGCGTGAGCGTTGGCGCTGCTGGCGGCGCTGCGCAGGCGCGTTACCAACCCAAGCGGACGGCGTCCGTGGGCGCTGCCGATGGCAGACGTCTAAGGGACGACAGTTCCAGTTCGCTAGATCTGACGCAGGCAGCGCCAGCATTGCCAACGCGTCCCATGCAGTTGAAGAAACAGTTTAGTATGGACCAGGGCAAGCCACTGTCTGCGCAAACAAGCGCCGAGGCGAGCAGCACAGAGGCTACGGCTGCCGCTGCTGCAGGTGCTGCGGCAGGTGCTGCAGGTGCTCCGGTTGCTGCCAAACTGATTTCAACGCTGAAGCCACCCTATACAAGCAAGCTGGGCATGAATGTGCTCAAGGAGAGTAGCTCCAGCACCGAAGAGTCGCGCGACGGTGAGCCCATCTCGGCAACGACCTCCTCGTCGGCCAAGAGCAGCAGCACAGGTCTGGCCATACCGCAGATCAGCACGCATCTGGTGCAGGATGAGATAGCAAAACTCTCCTCCAACATCAAGAGCAGCACAGAGTCAGAAAAGGATCCGCCATATAACGAAACAATGTGTTAACTAACTGTATATATAGATATACGCTGTATCTGTTTTATCATCTATAGAGCAAAAGTATCTGTATCTGTATCTATCTGTTAGAGCAACTGAATCTGTTAGTGAGTGAATCCTAAAGTAGGGTGAAAATTCCTAAAAAGGATTTGCCATGTAACGAGACAACTGTATATATCTATCTATCTATGTATCCATCTATCTATAAGCAAAGCATCCGTATCTGTGTATTTGAAAGTATCTTTATCTATATATCTGTTAGTAATTGAATCCACCTTGTGCTCAATAAGCGTTGCTAGTCAACCATATATATATATATATATATATATATATATATATATATATATATATATATATATATATATATATGTATATCTGATAGATAGGCTGCATATCAAGCATATATATATATATATATATATATATATATATACAGATATAAAATTCACATTCGCCCAGATGGAATGCAGAAGCAAATTTCAATGATTTGACAATACATAGCACACAGATTGTCTGTATTTTTATATAAAATGTATTTATTTACACAGTTGTCAGTTTTTATTGTTGTTAATTAAATGTACAAACCAAATACGATAGAGCAGTGAGAAACTGGAATAGTAAATCAAAATGCATGCATTTCACATACAACTCAAGCGCATATTATATATGAATATCTGATTTTATCTCTTTATATACTCGATCTAACTGCTATTAAAATTATACTAAAAGGAAAAGAACTATTGTAACGAAAAACTGTATTTAGCTCTAGTTCCATAAACATATGAAATGTCACCTGCAATTTCACATATCTAAACAACCAACTTACGAAACTTATCAGAGAAGCAAACAAAAACTCTATATAGAGAGATATATATAAAAACTTAAAGCAACTTGTTGTACTTATGCATTGCCTATAAATATGTTATATATGTATATCTTTATATCTGTACTGTTATGTCTTGCAAATTCTACATAAAATTGATGTGTGTGTCTGTGTATTATATAGTTAGTTAGTCCATTTTACTTTATTTATGTATGTGAATATGTGTGTATATGTTTTAGCTAAACATAAATTGTAGGCAAAAAACAATTTGTATATACATATATAGATATTTTTTCAACAAAAAAAAAAACATGTTAACGTTTTGCTTCGTGTTAAATGCGTTTGTCATAAATAGTTTATAAAAATTATTGCATTTTATTAGAGTTTACATAAGAAAAGAAAACACAGAAAACAATGTACTTATTGATTTTAAGAGAATTAAATTTAATTATATATCTATATCAGTATTTTTGTCAAAATATTCTATTTACAGCCATTCCCGTTGATATTGTTGATCCTTACGATTTGAATGCACCAAGTCCTGTGAAAATATGTAAAGAAATGCCCAAGTTTGAGCTACTTTAAAAGAAAAGGACATTCTTTCTATAGCTATAACTCAACCATGTCCTTAATGATCTTTAAAGGATATATCTTTTTTAGGTCATGGCAGTCATAGGAATCGATTGGCATTCAAGGATTTCCAGGATTCCACCAAAAATTTTCTTCCATTTTTTGCAAGGCAAATGGTCGAAAAAGGGTCCAAAATTACAAAAATCGACATTAACTTGGCCATTTGATAGATAGCAATAATGATTTTCATATCACAGAAAGTTCTTAGTCTGCAAATGAATAATAAAAAATAAAAAGGACGAAAGTCCTTTAATTATCTGAGTTATGAGGAGTTTTTATCTGTGATATAAACAGCTATTTCTCGCTCTAATCCAGACGTATCTTGAAAAATCCTTTGTCAAAATGATTGGGGTCACCAGGACTATCAACTGGCCAAAGGACATCAAAATTGTCCTTGTGGTTTCCAAGTTACCAGGTATTTTGTGTGTTTTGGGCAGTTTGCTTGGCATAGCAGTCGCCATGATATGGCCAACGTACAAGTCCAAGATGTCTAGATGACCCCATATTATTTTGATGTGGATCGATGGCGATGCTTCCCACGAACCTAACGCATCGTATTTTGTTATCCTGCGACAGGATTTGACCGAGTTATAGCAAAAAAATAAATCGGCTAAAATACGAAAAAACCAAAATTCGTTGCATACCCTAGAGGGCAGTCGGTCTAAATTGATTAATTTCTTGATTTGAGCTAAAATGTGCCTGGTACGTCTGCGAATAGATAAATCGAATTAGCAGTTATGAGGCATAAATTTCGAGTCATACAAAATGGTGAAATCCAATGTAGCATGTCCTTTCGTCCTGCACAAAAGTCGAACTGGAGCTGCTAACACGTGGTTCATTAAATGCACTGCCTAAAAGTATGCAATTTTTTTTGTGAAACGAATAGAACGCACTGCTTGCATACACCGCAAATCAAGCAGTGGATGCACGACAAATTGCTGAACTGTACAATACTTCATTTGACGTTTAATTTAAATATTCCCATTAATTTGTATAAATATGTAATATATATTTAAAGCACATTTGGATTTCTTTTAGTCCTATCTTCGACAGTTTTTACAAAAGATGTTTATTTAAAATGAATTTAATTAAATTAACTTAAGTTTCTAGCGTATTGTAAAAAACAAATCAAGCATCAGAACTATTCAACTGTTTAACTTAAAGCAAAACAATTATTTAATACTTTACTCACTTAAATTTTAACTAGGATCAACTATTGCGATAAAACTATTTTTCTTCGCTTCTCTTTTAGGTTTCGTTTTTTTTTTTGTTTTCTTTCATTTATATTGTATACAAAATTTGTAAGTCTTTTACGTTGCCATCGAAACTTAAAAACTAAACAGTTATCTTTTTACTTTAGTAATATTTTATAAATATTTACAAATAATGGCAATATGGCTTGACTTTTCGGCGCCTCAAGCTCAGCTCTATAAATAACTAACTTTCCAAAAATTCCAACAATATCCACAATAACATTCAATGCTTCGCGGCTTACAACTTGCACTAGGTTTTAGTTATATAGATACGATATCTATGCATAGATATATAAATATTTATATCCATCTTCAAACACTCCTCTGTGGATGACTTGATCTAGAACAGACCTGTTCTTTTATCCTTAACACTTTTCTTTTGTTTTTTGGTATTTCCCAACTGTTCAGCTGGTATTGATGCTATTTCGCTTTTAACGTGATGTGATGTACTTGTTTATAGCTTAGCAATATGGATCACAATTTGTTGAGCTTAGTTATTGCCACTGTTAAGGTTCTCCGCCTCGGGCTCCACGGCGCCCTGGTGCACCAACTTGTCGAGCTCATCCTTCTTTGTGCGATTAAAGAAGCCCGCCTGCGAAAAGGGAGTAAGAATTTATTAAATGATGCCCTTGGAGTTGGTTTCTTTCAGCTACGCTACCTTGTACATGCCATAGGTAAGAGCAGCCAGCAGCAGGAGGCCACCCAGTATGGAGAGAATTATTATCCAGATGGGGAAGTTCTTTACCAGATGCTTCGATATGACATTTGGTTCGATCTTGCGCCTTATTAAAAGCGAGCTGCCCGTGGGATCGCCCTCTTTGCGCACACTCAAATCGATGAGGATGGCAAAGAACTCCCAGGGATCGATGAGAATTGCATTCACCTCGTTCAGATCGACGCTGTAGCGCATATTCAAATTGATCGGCTTCTCCGGCTTGAAGTTGTAGACACGCATAACAGCGCGCAAGCAAACGGTCATCTCCGGATCCCGACAGTTGAAGACAATGGTGCGATTCACTGGCAACTTGCCCTTGAAGTCCTCGCTGAGCAGTTCATGCGCCTTGACGTTCGAAATGCGTGCATATTGCTCGCGGTTGGCTGTCAAAGCCTTCAGGTCTCGTCGCTTACGCGTCATGGATGCTGTGGCCACTGAATCCGAATCCAGCTCCTGCCAGCTCTGCTCTGTGTGCCCACTGCTGCTCACGTCATAATGAGCTCCATTCTGACTGACGACGACCCGCTCTGTGTGCTTGCTCGTGCGCGTCGTTGAGATCTCAATGGGATTCATAATAATCTGCGTGTTGTTCGGGTCGAGCAGCTCGATGGAAACCAGTTGCGCGTCGTACGTAGCCTGCATGGTAATGTTGCCCACATTGACGATGGGTATGGTGGCAGTGGATCCGGCTATCTTATAGGCAACTGGAATATGGAAGACAACCTCCAGGGCATCCACATTGCTGGGCCCATTACTCTTGATCTCATAGTTGTTGACAATCACAGCCGAGTTCTTATAGTGCTCCAGATTGATGGCCTCATTGGTCTGACCACTATGGAGTGGATAAAAAAGGAGATTAGTTAAGATATAGTTTAGTTAGGAAATAGTTGCTTGAGTCTCACCCGGATGCATCGATTTCCGTGTACTCCTTGAGCGCAATGAGACTAACCAGCTTATTGTCACTGGGGTTCTGCTCGTGGCCAGTGCTGAAGACCTCGGCACTGATGGTCAGCGCCTTGCCGGTCAGGCTGCTCACATCGAAGCTGATGGTAATGCTATCCTTATCGCCCTTGCCCAACGGTCTGCCGCGATTCAAATCACAGACCATGACCGCCTCACTGACCTTGCAGTTGCCAGGTATCTGAGCGAAGTTCAAGCGACTCGAGCTCGTCACATTCAGCTGTGGCAGATAGGCAGTCTCTCCATTGTTGGTCACCTCATAGTTGATGCGGAGGGTCTTGCCGCTGCCCAGAATATAACTTGAGCTGTCGGAATAGAGAGAGCTGTTATACAAACTGTTCTACAGACTCTTCTTTGGCTCACCTCAAGTCCTTGGCAGTCAGCTTTAGATCGGCTATGCAAACGTCTGTGGCACAGCCCGTGCTGAAGATGATTTTCTCCGAGTAGACCTTTGGATCATCAGGATCCACAGCCACACAAGTATCACAGAATACTGAAAGGGAAGCCGAAGAAGTGGGTGTTAGGCCAGTAATGATGCGCTTTAATTCTCCAGCTTACCCTCCGAGTCTGGCACCTTCTTCGTCAGCTCATAGTGCATCTCTAGCTCAATGGGCTGGAATATGTCCTTCTCGCTGTAGCGCACCTCGCAGTCGAAGACTCGACACTGCTGTGTGGTGCCCGCCGTGGCATTGAAGCTCAGCTCACTGGACTGGGACTGCGTAAAGGTGGCACGCTTCAGCTGCGCATCAATCACAAGTTTCATGGCGATTTCCTGCTGCTGGGCAGAGCTGCCCTTAGCTGTTGTCGAGAGTCCATAGCAGGCCGTGATTTGGACACGATTCTGATCTGGTTTTATCTCACGACTCTGTGAGCGAACGGTGGCCAAGATCTTGACCACGGGATAGGCACGATAGAGGAAGACGGCCTCGGCGTTGGGCGCACCCACCGCCAAGTCGTTGAAGCCATTCCCATCGATGTCCGAGCCACGTGAAAGCCCATGCCCGAACATGTGCTGGCCATACTTGGAGGGCTGCTGCTGGGGCGAGTCCAGGCGCTGACTGGGCTTATCCCGCAGACCCGACTCGCTGCCCAGGTATATAAAGACGGATCCGTTGCCCGCAAATGGAGCGCCGACAGCAATGTCTGAAATAGAAATGGGTTCTCTAATTAGCGAGAGTTACGAAGTAGGAGTATAACGAAAAGGATATAGATAAATTGAAGCAATTTCAGGTGGATAAGTTGTGCAAAGAGACGGGAGCATAGAGTAAGATAAAGAAGCATATAAATAAAGATATAGAAGATGGATGCTATACATTTGATGACATATAATTTCCTAACTGAGAAGCTTTGTGTAAGTCCCAATTATATGACTAATTTATAATGCTCAATTTTAGAAGCTAGTAATAATACTACTTAAGTATATAATACTTTTAATCTATAAAGTCTACAAAGGCTCTCTCGTGCTGCATGATCTAGTCTGGTGTGATCTTGATAAATCAAACAAGTTTCTACAGAGGAATTCCATTTGCTCTTGATTATTAATCGTATTACAACGAAACTATTCACTTATGTACTCAAGCTGTTGAGAAAATAAAAGACTTAAGAGATTGATTGGCAGATGACTATACACAATACATATAAGATGTATATATTAATACATTATAATAACTAAAATATGCCTGAATAATATGTATGTATATGGAATAAGAATTCAATTACAATATCGGCTAGATAAATGGATATTTACAACTACTTCTAGTCGCTTGCTGAGTACTGTGTGTATAACAGTTATCTATGTGGGTTAGCATAGTAGCTCTAGCGAAACAGAGCTAAGCAAACAAAAACAAGGCCATGTTCCAGTAGAAGAACTGTTGTTAAGAGATTGCAAATATTTCGAAAATATTGCACTGTTGTATTCGCCAGAAGGAGGAGGGAAAGGCAGTAGCAGTGGCAGGGGAGCGAAGCAGGGCGTGCATAAGATGTCGTTTAACCCATGTCCGTTACTTACCGTTATAGCCATCGTGATTAATGTCGCCCAGCCGGGTGAGCGTGGTGCCAAAACGTGCCTTGGCCGTCACAGGCGGCGGGCAGAGCAGTTGCTTCATCTCGAAATTGAACTGGAATACATACATATATGGTATACAGATACATATATATGTATATATACAGCGATTAGTCATCAGGAAACAAAAGCTGCGTTTGCGGAATTACTCACCCGCCCCTTGTTAACGAACACGTAGATTGCACCATTATCGTGCGAGTCTTCGACCGCGTGCTGTGGCCCAGAGATGACCACATCCGTTAGGTTGTCTCCGTTGAGATCCTCGGCGAGCACCGCATAGCCAAAGTACTCGCCGAACTGCTCGCCGCGAAAGATGTGAAACGATTCGATATCGGCGCCGTGTATATCGAAGATATACGCCTCGCCCGACTGCTCGTTGGCCTGCGGCGCCGTGGCCACATACAGCAGGCGTTTCAGGTTGGTGCTATCGAAGTGGCCGGAGCTCACTGAGTAGCCGAAATATGAGTCATCCTTGAACCATTTAGGGTTTGGTATGTCCGTCTTGTAGTACACCTCCGGGGCATAGTCGATATAGTCGCCGCTGCCGCGTGTTCTGCGACGCTTCTGGCTGCTCGTGTCACGACGACTCGCTGACGGATCGTCCACCTGGGTGACCTTGCGATAGCGTATGACCGAGCCGCGCCACGTATAGATGCCCGGGGCGCCGATCAGGAACTGCTCACCGTCGTCCGACACGTGGGCACTGAGTCCCTCCTCCGCCAGGATATAGAAATAATACCGATAATCGCCGTCCTCCTTCACCTGCTCCGTCTTCAGGCGCAACGGCGAGATTTTCGTCACATTCTGCGGCTGATCGGCGAGCGTATCGGCCACCCAGTAGCATATGCCATGCATATGATAATCCTTCGACGAGGGCGCTATAAAGCGCGGCGCGCACACCAACAGCTTGTCCCCGTCCCCAGTGCCGCCGTCCATGGAGCCACCTAGCCACTGAAAGTCCCGTCGCTCCGAGTCCCATGTGTATTCCGTATTCTCGATGTTCCGATTGCCGTTGCCATCGAGCACATATGGGCTGCAGGTGCCGTTCAGCAGCGAGCACTTGTATATGGCGCCCGTCTCATTGACCTTGCGCTGCGCCTCCAGCGTCGACTGAGCCTGCGGTGCGCCCACAAAAATACTGCAAGCGAGAAAGAGAGAGAGAGAGAGAGAGAGAGAGAGAGAGAGGTTACAAATCTGCTGATCAATAAAGTTGACTTTAGCCAATTGCTCATTGCAATTAGTCGCATTCGTTTCCAGCTAAATTACGGCTGTGAGTTTTCAGTGTGTTTCCAGCTACGGTGACCAATCAGATAAAGACATTATCAACCAGCATAGCTCAGGCATATATACATATATATATTGATAAACATGCGAGCAGTTTGCAATTTAGAATTGGGTGTGTTGGTCGACATGGAGTTTGTAGGGGAACGGTGCTTGAGGGTGCGGGGGCTACTATCGATAAGAAGTATTTCATAAAATAAACTGTGCACAAGGCAAACTCTATTTGGAAATTAATCAATATCTGAAGCATTGACCAGCTTTTTGAATCAATATTTTCATGACTGCGAAGCAAATAGAATGGCGTATGGAGCAAAATAGCAAAGATTGCGATAAAAGTAAAGTTAAAAGGTCTAAACAGGGTGCACAGGAAGGATGGATCATTTGTCAGAGGGCGAGCAATGGGATCTGCTTGAAGTAAGTTAATTCCATGAACAACAATAGAGAATTATTAATTTCTTTTGTAATCATTGTTAATTAGGAATTTAATACTATTTCTCTAAAATAAATTAATTGATATTCATTTAAAATATAAATTTTATTTGGTTTACAAATGTTCAATTAAATTTAATTTATTCAAACTAGACTGTAATTTACAATTGTATTTTTAAATTACATTTTACCTGTAAAAATTTCTTCATAAACTTAATAACTTCATAAATAGAATTGTTATTTTTATATATTCTTTCATTTAGTTTAAGTAATTGATCTGGCTCGACTTGGCATTTATTTTCTGCGATAGATATATTTACCCATGTCTATATATATAAATATTTATATATAGTTATACACACATATATGTACATTCATATGTAGCATATGCCACCTTTACCTAATCTTATCAAAGAAACTCGACTAAAAAGCATTAGCCGATAAACAACAGTAGAACAAGGGATCGGCATTGACTAAACTCTTTTAGTTAGAAAATGTGAATAAAAAACAATAAATTCAATTGCTACAAATTGAATGTCTCATTCGACATATTATACTATATAGAATATGATGATACATACATACACAAGAGTACGTAATGCCCATAGACACAAAAGTGTCTCAAGTTATATCTGCTTAGAAGGGAAGTAACGTACGTGCACTGCCGGAATGCTTCAATATTTGCATAACTTTAGCTTTTCGTGTTTGATATCAGCCCAACGAAAATACACTGAAAATAACATGTCTAATATATAGCTCTACATTTTTCAACATAGGTTCCGACTTTACTTTCTTGAATAAAAAGAGCAACTCTCAAAAGTATACACAGTCAAAATTTGATACTGAATATATTTCTTTTATATATTAGCTGTTAACGGTATTCAGTGCAACCAAATTGTATTCAAGTTTATTTTGTATATTTCTTGAAAATATACAAGTTTACTTTGCTTGCGACTTTGCCGAATTTACTGAGTAAAAAGCGGTCTACTTTTCCGCAAGTGTAGTGTAATCTCACCTACGCAACCCACCGCCTTCCCCCACCCCACTCGCACACACTATCTGGCCTTTCCGCTTGTCAATTGATAGCTGCATAAAAAAATGACTTCATCGTTTGTACAACTTATTAAGTTGTGCTTTATTTTGTTCATTCACTTTTTTCTTTTATGATAGCCCCTGAACAGCATCCCACTCCATCACTTGGGGTCTCGCTCCGCACTCAATTTCGATTTCGATGAATCATCCATGGCAAACTCCAACCTGTTTGCTCTAACGGGCGCGAGTGCGAGTGAGCGAGCGAGTGAGAAGACGCGCCTAGAGCTTTAATTTTTCGAATCGAATCTTGGAATCTTGAAAACGGTACACAACACTTACCCGTGCGGTCTCAGGTTGAGGCTAAACCCGAAATATGACGCACGCACTTTCGGCATCGCCGTGGCGAACTGTGGATCTCTGATCTCCCTATTGGGGCGCGGCGACAAGTTGTAGGCGCATGCGCTGCCAGCGAGGCAGGCGGCGACCAGCAAGGCACCCAGCACCACCTCTCGACCTTGCCAAGCCATGGCTTTCAAACGAAAAGCGTTGCAATTGATGCAATCAATAAATGTGAAACGTTAAATTTTAAACGGGTTTATGCTATGGCTGATAATATATTATCACAACTGCCACCCAGCAACAAACACAGTCACACACACACGCACAAGGCAAAACGCACAATGACCGACGCGATGCACACAGAATGGCAATTATTGCTGCTCCGATCGCAACCGTCTCGAACAAATGTCTAAACTCAACTGAAAAGCTGTTTGCAGTCGCAGTTGACGTCGCAGCGACGAGTCGCAGGTAGCTTTTTGAGCGTGCGCTCTATGCTGTGAACCGCTCTCACTCACTCTCACTCATACGTACACTCGCCCGCTCTTTTACTCACAACGTGACCGGCTTACTCACTTTACCGTAATGTGTCCCGAGGATGAGAGTGGAAGTGTTTGAAAAAGCTGCGTTTATTTTTTCTATTATCTTTTCTCCTACTTCCATTTAAGGTTAGCGTCAATATGTATGGCCTTCCCGCATTAAATGTTTATTCCAAGTGCATTGGAAGCAACAACACAGGAACAGCAACACCTAGCGACATGCATATGCATGTGGGTGCAAGCGAAGCTTTGCATAGCTGATAACAAAACAAATTGAGAAAACTTTAACAATAACCGGTTAATCAAGCTTTATAAATAGCACAGCTTTAAACTCAACAACGACTTTAAAAGAGCTACAACTTTATTTATAGCCACTGATAAGCAGATTATTATATGCATGCGTAGAGGAGAATACGACTCAGATTTGAGCTTAGTCAGCCTAGCTTCAGATGGAGTTGGATCAGATGAATCATAGCTGTGCATCTATGCAATACACTCTATTAAGTTTATGTATGTTTGAATGTGCAAAGGTCATTAAATTGTCAACTAAGCAGCATATGTATGCAAGCTACCTGTTAAGCCTTTTACATACTTATGCAAAAACAATCAACAAATATTTGTTGATACTTGAGCGACAAGCATGAAAAACAAAACAAAAACACAAAGCTATGAATGATTTTACGAGTGCGTGAGCGTGACGTTTGTATGTGTGTATGTGTGTGAGAGTACTCACAGTCGTAACTGACCGTCTGTACGCCCAACACAAACCTTTGAGTATTTCCCAAAAAAGAGTAAAAGAAACACAAGATTATGAGTCACTCGCAAAGGCCATGTAATGTGTCACCCAGTTATGTACACAAACATACAGACACGAAGGCATCCAAAACTACAGACACTCCAAGGCATTTGTATAGGTACGCTGAAACTTGAGTTTCCGAGTGAGCAAAATATTTGCATATAGGATATTTGTTTGTGTAAATCAGTCACTGATCTTTCGACAATGAAGTCAACTGCTGAATATATTTAAATGCTGTCTCTTAAACATTCCCATTGGAAGTGCAGCAGAAGCAATTGCAAAATTTTATTTTTGTTTCTCTTCAAGTGTTGCTGAGTGTATGAAGTGTTGAAAGCTTATTGCATGGAATGCCCTATTGGAAGTGCAGCAAAGCAGTTGCCAGAGGGCGCCAGTGGGTGCACACACCGATACATGCGATATGCATATGTACACACATGTGTGTATGCCTTTGTGTGCATACATATAAATATATATACATGTGTTTGCATTTGTCGCCGTCTGGCGCTTTGTTGGAAATGATGTACGTGCGCATGTTAACGGACAATAAGATTAAGCCACGTCGTGGACCACACAAATCTTCTTCTTTCGCGCTGTGATTGCTGCCATCTCCATCAACAGCAACAACAACAGCAGCAGCAGCAATGCCAGCAGCAGCAGCAACAACTTGCGGTCAAAAACTGTTTAAGAACAAAAGCAGCCGCTGCTGCATTTGCCGTTGTTGTTTGAATCGGGTTTAATGACCAAGAGAAAAGCAGCTAAAAATATTTTTTGTGCGGTGCTAACTCCAGCGGGTTGAAGAGTCTCTATCCATATATCTCTTTCCCTCTCCCTCTCCCACTGTCTGTCTCTCTCTCTTTCTCTTTCTCTTTGTCGACGCGGGGGCGCGAGTGATGTATGAAATGGCGCCGCTGTAAGCAGACAGCACTTTGTGCATTATAATATGCAGCTGTTGTTGTTGTTATTGTTGTTGCTGTTGTTGTTGTTGCTGCTGGTGTTGCAGGCAGACGCCACTGCCGGCAATTGTCGCCGCATTTTGTATCCATGTGCTGTTTGTTGCGCAATTCGCTTGCCTTCGCTCACTTTACACATTTGATATTCGTTCATGGGAAATGAATCATAATCTTGTGCAGCAAATGAAGAAAAGCGAATTGCCAAATGGGGTTCATTTGCCCCCAGTGTAAATCAAGTACAATTACTAATTGCTTCTTCTAATCTGCATAATCAGTTGAGTTAACTATTTGATTGCACTTTTAGACCCAGGGGAGGGTCCTTAAGATATTGTAGAGTGCTCAACTGGGGAAATAATAAGGCAATGTTATCGATAAGTAACTAAGATTCGCAATATGGAATATAGGCACACTTATCGTTATCGACAATTGGTTCTTTGTAGAAACAACTAGCATCAGGCTAAAGCTATTTAGGGATTTCTTCGGCTCATTTATTGTTATCGATTGTCACTTATCAACATATGAAGTGATTTTATATATAGTCAGTTACATTTGTAGCTCATGTTTCATGTAACATCTGGTGTTACCTTAGTTCGATGAACTTTAGGCCCTTACAAAGAGCTGTTTATATATAGGGTATTCTCGTTCCCATTAAATTTAAATAGTTCTAACCATTTTTTGTTTTGGGCTTTTTGTTTATAGCAACTTCAATTGATGTGAAATAAATTACACGTTGTCGTGATTTTACGCGTAATTTCCGTAAATAATTAGGCGTACTCTCAGCTAATGGTGGGGCTAATAACAACAACAACTACAGCAACTAGAGAAAAACAAAATTTGTTGCCCATTGCATTGGGATGTTTTAAAGTGCGAGTCATAAAAAGTGGGCAGTTACCGGCAGAGGAAGTATCCCAATTAGCTATACAAGTGTCCATCCAACTAAAAAAAGAAGAGAACCAGAAACAACTAGCATTCGCTCAACACTCAAATGCGAAACTCGTTATAAACACGTACTACCCATAGTCGCACACAGGCGCACAAAAACAACATTGTCAATTGTCCAAAAAGAGAAAAATAAAGAACAAGAGAAACAGGCATAAACATACGAGAAAGAAAAATTATTACTATAAAAAATGCGCGAAATAAACCGAGAAATAAAAATGCAAAAAATAAAAAACCGTACGAAATTTGATGCTTTGTCATCTGAATCTGTGGCCCAAATTTGGCGACTTTTTCTTATGCCCTCCACTGGGCATATAAAGTGCGTGAATCAGCTTGCGAAAATGCAGTAAGGGATCTACATACATATATGATAGATCTGTGAAGCTTTAGCTTAACTTGGAATATTATTAACCAGATGCTACCAATAATAATGATAATTATATTGATGAAAATGAATGACCATGTTTATGATAATGCTCATGATATTCATAATAACAATGGTACTTGGCAGTGATAAACATAATTTTAATACTAATAATAAGACAATGGGCAATGACAATGACCATAACTGTAAGCCAATGCCACAGTTTATTGCTCGGCTTTATCCACAGTCGGCATCTATTGTAGCTAGCATATAGAATCCATATCATCAAGGCAAGCGTCTATCCGAAAATTTCATGACTACTTTAAATGATTTATTTCCCCAATGAATCATTCCCACAAAGCACGACTTGATAATATGCACTCATATGTGCCGCAATGCATTCTTATCTGACAATAATATGAAGCTTTTCGTTAATTATATAAGCTATACATATACACATACATATAAAAAATATATTGTGGATAACTGAATCATATGGTGTTCAATATTTACATATTCATGTGAAATAATCAATTGTAAGCAGATTTTTTATGAATGCAAATCATTTATTAAGGTTGAAGTAAATTTAATATGAATATATGATTGCATTATTGGATAATACGGATAAAATATCATATATACTAAAATTACTTTAGCATAGCTAACCAAAGTATTTATTTTACTTTTTTATTCCCTATTTCTAAAAAAAAAAGAAAATTCATATTTTGAATACAGACTATAGTTTCACACACTCCAAGTCTATGACAACTGCCTTAATCATCCAATATTATGTGACTCAGCGAGAGTATTTCCCTAGCGACTTGCTACATTTAACTGTTAATTTTTCTGTCTTTGTATTTTTTATTTTTTACTTTTAGGTTGATTTGATTTGATTTGCGGCTTTAGTTGCTGCTGTTGCTGTGATGTCATTGCTTGGACCAGTGTTCTAAGTATAAGTAGAAGCCACCAGGTCTATGTACAACGAAGTATACACATATGTATGTGTGGATGTAGCTACGTACATATGTATATTATATACATATGTATGTATTCGTAACGTATGTGGGTCGCGGCAACACAGAAGTGAGAGTTTGTCAATTGCTGCGAGAGATACGAGATACGACATACGAGATCTGGGATCCCAGTTTGAAGCCGCGATCTGTGGCAATTGGAATCGATGGCAATTGTAGTTGAAGTTTGTTATTTTAAGAGAATGCTGTTTCGCTAAGTGTTTTTCTAGTTTTATTTCACTTTTGTTCAAGTGGCGCATTTTTTCATTTATTTTTAACTATTTTGTTTCTTGGCGGTTTTTGGGCTTTATTTATGCAGCTGCCAAGTCGAAAAATTTACGGCTGAGAACGAGTTTTGTTGCGCTCTCTGTCACACTGTCACACTGTCAGACTGCCCGTCTGTCTGATTGTTTGTCTGTCAGAAACTATCGCCATTATTTGGCGCTGGCAAATAACAAACATTTAATTATGTGCCACATAAAGGTAGTCGATGGTGCTAAATGCCAAAAACGCCCAAAACAGTCCAAGAAAGAGACACACAAGCGCTAATTGAAGCTAATGATTTTACTGTGTGAAGTATGCCTCACATAATACCCTGTACGGGTAGTATAAGCCATAAAGTAGCTCTGCCAGAGGTGTTTATCTTCCGGTATAAATACAATTATGCTACTCTATATAAGTGGATAAGTGGATAGTATAGAATGCTCTTTCTCTCTATCTCTTATGCTCTCTATATGACTCTTCTCTGCTTTCTTCTTTCGATTTGATCAACACTCGCCGGTGGGTTTTTATTTGCCTTGCAAGCTTTCTATATTTTACTTTTATTTTTTAAGGTTGCTTCAGGTCTGTGCAAAACTTGCAGATAAATATAAGTGAAGATACTGTTATCAGCGCCCATCTAGCCACTTCCTGTTTTTCGTCTGTTTGTTCATCCGTTCAGTTATCTGTCTGTCAATACATCTATCTGCTTCTTCTTGCTTCGATTTCAGGCCATAAATATAGATAATCTAGGGTCGTGTCTATTATAACTTAATGCACTACAAGGTAACGGTTCTATTGGCTGATCTGTTAGATCTCAACTCCTTAAGCATATATAATCAGCCAAAAACTTGAAAGATAAGGTCAATCGAATACTCTGTATATCTATATCAAGAGTTTCACTTTATAAAATATAAATCCTTTTAGAATATAGAACTTCTTGAAACAAAACATAGCATCAAATTTACTCATATTAAAGTCTTTGCAGTCAACATATTGACTATGCCCCTCAAACAGGCCTGCTCACTTACAGGGTATCTGCCAGTAAGTCACTCTCACAGCACACTCCAACTTATTTGCTTATTTTCGTGAGCTGTCTGCCCCGTGTTGAAGTTGCTTCTTTGATTGCTCAATTTTGGGCAAGCGCTGAAAAATAATTTCAAGCATTTGTCATAAAATTGAGCCGCAGCTGCGAAATATTGACAAAGGTGTTGCCAAGCAACAGCAGCAACAGCTCAAATGCAATCGAGGCGGGGACAGTGGGTGGGGCCAGTGCTGGGCCAGGGCGGGGAGAGACAACACTAGAAGTCATTGCTTATGCAGGCGAGATATGAAATTTGTTGCACAAGACACAAATTGACGCTGCAAATACAAATGTAGAGGGCTCCACACAGACACTCACACACTCCCTCCCTCCGTCTTTCTCTTTCTCTTCTGACACTCACCTGGTGGGGCGTATGACCAGTGTGTAGCCAAAATAGCTGCTGCGCGTTTGTGGCAATTGGAATTTCAGGTGCTGCGGCGCGCGTATGACAAAATTTGCGCGTGGCGCATAGTTAAAGGCGTTCGCATAGCTGTGTGGGCGTGGCAGCAGCAAGACAAGCTGCAGCAGCAGCAGCAGCGGCTGCAGATGGCTAAGCAGCAGGCGGCACATCTTTGTTGTTGTTGTTGTTGTTTCAGTTGTTGTTGTTGTTGTCGTTTTGGGACAGTTAAAATTCAATTTGCATTGAAAGACATCAAATTCAATTTGCGCATGCGTAATTTCACTTGCCTTCAATTGGCTTTTATTAACAGACAGATAAAGCACCGTATACTATATATACATATATATAAAATACATGAATATACATATACATATATATATATTCACATTCAGCTTTGTTAAGCTCATAAATCACAATCAAAGCGTGCGTTTTTGGGCGATTTAATATGAATTTTATTTTGCTTTATATGAATATATTGTATCGCTAATTTTAATTTAATTCTTTAATTTTTATGTATACGTTATTTCCTTACATATGAACATTTTATATTCTGTTGTATAAAATGTTATATTTGCTTCTAAGATTAAATATTTATACATAAATATATTATATATAAATAAACATATATTTATTTTTTTTAAATTTATTTAAAAAATATTGGAATCTTTTATATTGCTTTATTAAAAATATTTTTTTATGATTTTTTGTTATTTAATTATTCAAATTTTAAATTTAAACTTTATTTAGCTTTATTTAAAGTTCGAAATTTGTATTTATTTTACACATATATTTTTTGATTATATTTTTATTATTTAATTTATTACGATTTTTTTTTCTGAATTAAAAAACTTGAGGTGCTGTTTAGCTGTCAAAAATTTAAAATTTAAACATTTTTTTCTCTCCATAAATTTTGTTCAAGTTTTCAATTTTTATATTTTTATACACTCTTTTATTTCACAATTATTTTTCGTTTTTAATTTTTATCTTACTTTATTGGGACTATGATTAACTCAATGTAATTGTTGATTTCACACGCATTTTTACGCGAATTTTGTGCACATTTTTTAGCCTTTGCGAAACTCGAATTAAACTTGAATTAAAGTACGAGTACGAGACACGCTCTACAACAATTTCGCTTTAATTGCACTTATATAAAAGTAAGGAAAATAAACTAAGCAAGTCGCGTATGTTGCAAACGCCTCTGTCGCAGCCTCAGCTCTGCTCTGCTCTGGTCTGCTCCGACTATATAGCGCTCATGCGTGCCTCGATCCGAATAACGTCGCCGGCTCTACACACTTGGCTCGTATTCAGAGTCCCCGTATTACAAATTACAAATTGACTTCACTCGCCGACCGCTTGAAATGGAATGAAATTCTCTGTTCTCAGTTTCGGTTCGGTTGCTGCTCTGTGCTCTGCTTTGATTTCGATTGCATGCGTGTGCACACACACACACATGTGTTTGTGTGCGTGTATGTTTGGGTAACTGTCTCTGCTTGCTCAAGTGCAGGCGACAAGTTTGTCGCAAGCAATATGCTGCACGTTAAGCAACTGTTTGGAGTTGGCGAGTAAAGTTTTAATTGCTTGAAACTGAATGTTGAAGAATATTAAAATCAGTTTAATGTTAAGGCCAAGAAACTGTTGACTGTTGTATTTTGTAGCTCAAGACGAGAGGATTTGAAGTATTCACCTTTGCAAGAAGTTATGCAAATACATATATGGTACGTTTACATGTGGCAATATGTATAGTCAACGACAAAATGTGTATTGACTTAAGGGAATCACGGATTATGTTGTCATCGTTTCTTCACATTTTCAGACCATCCGCATTTACAATGTGTATGCGTGTACATACATACATACATAGTATATACATATAAGCTATTTATAGCTTTCTATAGATTAGTTATCTAAGTAGACAAGATACTACGCTGAGTGAAGATACAGGCTTAGCCTCCTAGCAAATTCGTAAACATGTTGATAGCTTAGCTGAAGCTCTTCAATATTATTTACATTTCTATTTTAAGTCTCTAACTATGTATATACATATACAGACATACTCCGATCCACATAAGTTAAATTTGCATACCCACATAATACCTTCCTTTGCCTTTTGGCTTCTTTCATTTTTGTCGCCTGTCGCGCAATTCTCTTTCAATTCAATTCACAACCACCCGCAGTTGCAAGGCACTTGCATGCACACGCCCTCTCTTGCATCGCTCTTTCTCGCTCTCTCTCTCCCTCACACAAATGCAGATTGAAGGAAGACCGTTTGCATTCTTTATTGTCACCATGGAGCCAGAGCCAGGGCCTGTCTCGTGTCCATGTGAGTGGACGTACTTGTTTCCTTTAATGAGTAAGAACTCACTGGCATATGGGGAGCTCAGGCAGAGGCAGAGGCAGAGCCAGCGGCAGAGGCAGAGGCTGAAGTGGGCCCGGCGATTTGTCAGCTTTTATTTAATAAAATGCGCATAAAATACATATTTGGTTATAATTAAAAATGAAAATGGTTATTAAGCATGCAGAATGCCCGCAGATCAGCTTGGACATGCAAATGAGTAGCACATGTCGGCCATAAAGTAAGCAAAACAAAGGATGGCGATTTATATAGCAGATATATCTGTAAATGCAGATGAATGTGTGTGTGCATATATAGTGCATGAGTGCATTTATAGTATATAGATTAGCTATGTTTTTGCCGAAATTGTTGGGCCTGGCTGCAGTCATTGAACTTGTGTGCAAACAGAGAGAGGGAGAGAGTGAGAGGAAAAACAAATAATAAATAATAAATGCAGCAGGCATTGTTTATATACAATAAACGTGCTTATCAGCTGCACGGCGATATGATATAGTCTGGCCACAATTTCTTGTTGGGGTAGGTTTGAGTAGAGCCGGACAAGGGTGCTCATGGTGCCCCTGGCATGGAATTGAAACAAATTATATAAGTTTGCCAGGGCAGAGCTCAATTAGAAAGCACTTAGAGAGGGAGAAACCCATATGGAGAGAGCGAACACACACATGTGCTAGAAAGAGAGGGAGAGAGAGAGCAATTCAAGTCTAGTCACCCAGAGGCAGCTGATAAGCCTGTCTCTTACATTAGCTGCACTTGCCTCTGTAATTGAATTAGTCTCAGCGTTTACGTTTATCAGCCGCAATTGTGGAGCAATAAAAAGGCAAAGGAAAATAACGAAGTTTAACGCGCTGATAAGCTTCAAATAAATGTCAATTCACAGCTAGTGAATATGTGCTACGAAATATCAATTTGGAATTGGTTCGGCCGAGTTGCCCATTCTGGGCACACGTTTTATGCATAAATAAGATTCCTTTTAAAAACCATATAAATACGTAATACTAGAGTTGTAGGTCGTAAACATGTGTGTTTATTTGCTTTTCTGTGAGGTGGAAAGCGAGGGATGAGAAGGGAGCAGCAGATATCAAACAACAGCAATATGCGGTGTAAATAGGATGATATGCCCCGCAATGAGAGGCAGAACTACCAGCATGTGTGGATGGGTGCAGAAGTCAACCTATCCATATATAGACTTTATTTATATTTATTTATTTTCATAAAGCCATTTTATAGATGGAAAAACGTGTCTATACATATTTAAGAACCTTTAACTACAGGGTATATCATAGTTTAAAACTATTGACCCAACCAAGTGCATAGACATTTATGACTTCTCATATTTACCATCTCTAACTACAGGGTATCGCATGGCTGAGCCTTCGCGAACAGCCAGCGCCTATTACATACATATGCATTTCAGAATTTTCCATTTCAAACTTTAAGCAGCAATTTAAAAGTTTTCAATGTAAACATTGATGGCGGTAAATGCAACTTGCCACAATGCGGCAATGGATGGTAATGTTATAGCAGCACGCACAAAGTGTCGATTGTCTACGGCCACGCCCACCGCAAGCTCAAGCATAAGCACACGCCCAGGCACAAGTTAGTGCAGAGCATAATTAAGCGCTCGCTAGCAGATTTGACAGCAATTATGGCAGCAAGGCATTGCAGTTGCAGTTGCTGTTGCTGCTCGTGTTGCTGCTGCAGGGGCAACCAGCAGCACCTGCTACTGGGGGCGGCAACATGCACATACGCGTATATACATTTATAACATAGTTTTTATGTGCCACATAATTGAAGTTCATGACCCAACAGTCGCCCTCGCACGCGTCTGCTCTGGCTTGTGTGCCCCGCCTCCCTTCACTGTTGCTGCCGCCGCTCATGTTGCTGTTGGTGTTGCACTTGAAATGGCTGCAACATATGCTTGTGGCGCGAACAATGAGAAAGAGCCAAGTTGATGATAGCACTGAAGATGCCCTGAAATTCTCGAGCTGTTGCTTTGAATACTAGTACTAGAAGAAATGATATATATGCTTAAAAATCAAAGTCTTAAACACTAATATGCCGTATCCTACGTATATATAACAACTCGACTCTAAAGAATGCCTGAATCAAGTAGAAATATACAGAAAATTGTAATGATAAACGGTATTCTACAGGATTTCATGAATCAGGTTTAATGCATGTGAAAATAGTAATTTAATCAATCTTTATTGAAACATCTAAAAAAATTGATTGAAAATCGTAAGTTAACTATATGTAGAATATGTGAATATTTTTATAAACTATTGGAGAGATCGTTAGGTCAACCTTTTTGGCTTTATGCTCTAGATATTCAAGATATTGTATTAATATAAAATTATAAGCATAACTATAAAGTATTTAAAATATGATAGGAACTTATAGAGATGCTGATATCTCTAGCTCATGTACCTATAACTCGTATAGTTTGCGTACTATGTTGTAATCCCAGGTTCTAGAAAAGGTTCTATTCATCTTATCGACCAAAACGATTAAAATTATATAAGTAGTCAAGTATCTTGGATATATAATTGCTTTACACTCTGGGTTTAGTATATCAACTGTAATAGATTGCCGTTATCACAGTTGATATAATAAAGTCATAGAGTTTTCCTTCTATGCTTTACAAGTCAAAGCCCAAATTGTTCTATATACATACAGACTCGAATGCATACTCTATGCGGAGCTGATCATACCCCTTTACATATTTCTCATTTCTGATTAGTTTCACTTTCAAATGGGGATCGCAGTTCACTTGCAGCGCTTCGTTTCGCTTCGTTTGCTGCCCTTGAGTTGAGCTGAACTCCAATTCATTTGGATTGATGGTGTGGCTGTTGCAGTTGCAGTTGTTGCTGTTGTTGCTGCTGCTTTTATCGTGCCCCAATGGATTTAGTCCGCACTCTGTCTCATAATTATCTGTCGCCATACTTGACGGAAGTTTCATGCACTTTGCCACAACATTCACAGCTTAACGAATGCGATGCGCCTGTATAGCAAATGCATTTATCAATTTATCAACATGCGCAAGCAAACATGCATATGTACCATGGTATATACTCATAGATATTTACTACAATTGCCCATTGCTGCGCTCGTATCTACAAATAACTAAATAACTACTCAATGCCTCCAACTCCCGCCCACCTCTCTCTCCCTCACTCCCTCGCTCGCTGCTCAGCTGTTGTGTTGCCTTCGCCTTTTGTTGCAGCTGTGTAAATATTGTGGAAAGACGCCTTATTTGGTCAGCGCGACTTGTTGGACTGGAGGCGCCGTGGGGGGGTGGTTCCATCTGACAAAAGGAAGTACTGTCTGCTTTTTTAAGTGAAATCAATGCAGGTGTGCTGCCCTCTGACGTCAGACACATTCATTGATTTGTCGCTGCTACAAGGCAACTTTTTTTTATCGCTTTAAAGTTTGTTTTTAAAAAGCGACACGGCACATTCACAACCCGCTTCAAATTACAATTTTTGATATTCTAGTTCCGTTTCGACAACTGCTGTTTGCCTTAGTAAATTTAGTTTTACAATCGTTGTAATTTAGCTCATAGCTATAAATATGCCTAAGACTGAGCTAGTTGAAATAACTAAACTACTTGGGAGCCATTTAATAGTAATTAGTATGTTTCATTAGTTTCATTAGAATATTGTTGAAGTTGAAAGGGAAACAGAAAAGCTTCCGCCTAGATTTTGAACATTCTATTCATTCTTCTATCACCTAAATCTATAATATCACAAACTTCTTAGACATATTCTGTTGTTAATTAAATATTAAATTTTAGAGCAATTAAATATTAGATTTTAGTCCAGATACTTAGGGTATTTAGATAGTATCTTTCTCTCTTTCTCTCTCTCTTTCTTGAGGAAGTATATTGACTCTAGATGAAGTTCTTATTACCTTTCGATAGCACATACACATGCGTATTTATATTTTTATCACACATATTATTTACATGACATATTACAATTCTTATTTGAATACTTTCAGCAAGTTAAATAACATAATCTTTTCATTGAGTTGAATACAAACAATGATTCACGTTTCGTTGCTTTGCTTTCGCTTCGATTTTGCTGTGCTCTGGTTTGCTTTCAATGAATTACTTCGTCAAAAAAATATACTTTCGTGTGTTTTGCATTCCATAAATAAATTGCAGCAATTTTTGTGAAAATAAACGAAAAAGACTGAATGCCTGCCAATCAATGTCAGACAGTCGCTAACCCTAGCCCTAGCCATAAAAGCCAAATGGCCAACCCCCTTAACGACGGCGAGGCGCCGCTAGAGCAGGTAACAAAAAACACACACAAAATAATAATAAATTTTATTATTATTGTTGGACTAATTGAAACGGAAAGTGTAGCAGTTGCAGGTGCGTGGTGTGGCCGCTCTATGAAATATCGCCCAAGGCGAGAGACGCCTACTTAATGTCACCTTTCGAGCGAAGTAATCGAAGAGATCATTGAGAAAAAACCAAACACTTTCGCTGTCTGGGCTAGAGTAATTTTAAACTTGATATACACACACGCATATATACATATATATATATTTCTATTACACATGCAGCACACACGATTTAGCGCTGAAATTCAAAACTTCGTAATCAATATGCGCTGCAATTGAACGCAAATGTTGCATAGAGCAGGTGAAGAATATGCAAAACATTTAATATTTGAGTCATGGTCGACACTTTAGAGCTTCAATTTCCTTTATCAATGACAATAATTTGATCCATACCGAGATTTGGAAGCCGTTCGGCTCTAACAATACCAAAAGGCAGATCTATTACCCGGAACTTGTTCTCATTGAAACTATCTTCTATATCTAGATCTATATAATCAAGCGTAACTCTCTCTACTCGAACTCAAGATCTACTATCGAGGTCGGAACTTATTCTTAAGCAACTCATCTCCCACATCTATTTTTATCAGCTCAAGGTAGATCTATATAATCGAACCTCACTCGCTGCTTGTCACATTATTTCGAACTGTCGTTGCTGTATTTAAATGTTTGCCACTCGTCCATTGCGTTTGGCACGTTGTCGTCATAAAATAATCAAACTATCTGTTAAATGCTCTTTACACATCACATAAAAACTCTTTCTTCTTCTTCTTTTCTTTCATTTTATTTTCAATTAAAATTCAAATCAGGAAAACGAGTGAAGCGTTCAGAGCTGCAGCTGCATTTCGTTTGGAGTTTTTGGCTTAATAAAACTTATATATATATACGAGGCTTATATATATTAATATATACATACATACAGCTTATCTTCATAAATAATTATCAGTTTTTATTAATATATTAAGTGCTTCTAGAATATTAAACACGCGCCTTTAATAGCTGCCTTGCAGCTATGCTCACTGTTATGCATGCATATACACATATATATATGTTTATTACAGATTGGAGTGTGTCTTCCTTAATGTTTATTTTAACTGCTACTTGATCATAAATTTAATATTCAACTAATTTATAGCCACAATACTAACCACTTTTAAATGTTTGCAATTACATTTTTATTCATGTTAGACATCATTTAGCGGAGACACAGTGCAGGTTTTGTACCTAGCTAAGCATGATGGAGGGTGTTATACAAGCAGTTGTCACGAATAGTTGAGAATAACAGTTTAACTGCTTGAATAAAATACAGCAGATGCAAGCAGTGTGTGAGCTGCTGGTTTACAGTAAAAATATTCATTGCATACTTTTATGCGTTGAATTCTATGATAATCGTTGCATTTCAAATAAAGAAATGCTAAATAATATGAAAATATATGACACGCTTTTTAGTAAAATTATATTACTATGAGAACAATGAAAACTTAACTGCAATGAAGGTACTTCAAAGTTTTTATCCTGATATATTATATATACTGATATCTATATCTATTTCTTAAATCAGATGGGAAAGCAATTAATTTATTTTCATCTACTTTGAAATCCCTTACAAAAGCATAAACTCTTTAAAGACCTTTTGCATTGTTGAGCTCTGATTAATTTAAGATTTTACAGCACTGTTTTGTGTTTGACAGATTTCGTTATAAATTAAATTGTACAAATTGTGTGCATGCCATATTTCACATAATTAATACGCCTGGCACATTTACACATACACAAACACATAGACACGTGTGTGAGTGTGTGCATTACCTGCATAATTTTAGTTGGAAATTGGCGCATCTATTAATTTATGCATATGCACACGAGCATATGCTACACACGCACACACACACACATACGTACACATGTACAACTATGTTGCACACACACGCACACGCAAACATACACGCTGATGCACTGTCCAACTGCAAACCGACTAACGAGGATTATAATGACGCTGTCTAGCCAATTGCAATGGCTTTTGCTTTGATGTAAAGTGCCGACAGCACAACAAGCCTAAGCGGACTAATACACACACACACACACACACAGCAAACAGTCTAGACGAGACAACAGGCAGACAGCTTAACGCAAGGCAATTTCTTTTTTGTCATCGAATATCCTTGAGGCACCGCAAATTGCCGCCACTTAAGCTGCTGCTGCTCCCGCCACAGCCCCAGCTCCCGCAGCCCCGCCCACTGCCAGCTAGCCCCTTGGCCGCTATGCAGTTACCTAGTGCAGCGCACTAATTAGCGTGAGAAACGCGTGCGTGTGTGTGCGTGCTATTCAAATTGATCAAATGCTGCATTTTGGCTTATGCTGTGTCTCTCTCTCTCTCTCTCTCTCTCTCTCGCTCTCTGTCTCTCTTCCTCGATTAAGGAGGCTTCACTGTAGCTGACTTTGATGTTTGTCCATAATCGCTTTTTGTTTGGTCAACCATTTCATTTGATATACGATATATAGTCATCCATACTACACACACACACATACATAGGCACACACACACACATTTACTTCCGCTTTGCACATATTGCATTACGTTGCCCTCTCACGATAGTCAATACCAAAAATATTACGCATACGCCGCATATGACCCAGAGGAAACTCACACACACACACATTCGCACACACTCACACAATATGTCGTCCATATGCCATAAATTCTTATTAATATCATTTTGATCGAAAACTGATTCATTTCCTGCTGCTGCATCCATCTCGAATGTCAGCAGTTAGCACTTTGATGTGCGCCGGATATTTAGAAATTCATTCATAAATTAAAAATTGCCAAATATATATTAGAAATCCGCAAAGAAAATGCAGGAAAACGATTGCAAATACGTGTGGGCGGTCAAAATATATTTAAATCAAAAATCCAAAATCCAAAATTGCTAATTTCAATGTGGCCCACAAATCAGAGATAGAAGCAGAGCTGATTGCGCATACGTCATGTGGTACGCGCTTGTACAACTATTTTAGATATTGTTGTTAGTTTGTTATCAACAAAAAAAAAAAAAAAAAAAAAAAAGGAGGAAAAAAAGAGGAAAAAGGCTGCACATGCAATGCAGAATCTCAGGCAAATGAGTTTGCCACATGCATTGCCTTGTCATTAGTTCAGCCAGAGACAGAGAGAGAGAGAGAGAGAGAGAGAGAGAGAGCGAGACTGAGAGAGCGACCCTTAATGCACACGCAGCACGCTATTGCCCAATAAAACGCTCAGCGACGCTCCACTTGGCAGGCAAGGGCCAAGAGCAGCGGCAGCGGCAGCTACAACTACGTCTCCATATCTATTTAGACGTAGCTACGTCGCCGTCTGTTGCACATCAAAATTTCTTAATTTTTGCTAACGTCGCATCGCAGCGCGCTCCGCTCGCCGCTCGCCGCTCGCCGCTCGCCGCTCGCCGCTCGCCGTTCGCCGTTTGCTTAGTGCATGACGTGCAGTTTGTTTTTACAAATATCTGGCAATTAGATCTAAATTATGACGCTGTTTGCGCCATAAAGAAATCGCTTTTCTCGCTTGCCAGTTGCCCAGTTAACAGTGAGCAGTTGGCCAGTTCGCTGCAGTTGCAGTTGCTTCAGCTGCTGTTGCTGCTGCTGCTGCAAACAATAGACAGTTAAGGCCAGGCAGATATTTTTATGTTTATGTTTATGCTGATGTTTACTATATGGCCGCAGCATGGCACTTGCTGCATTTAATGAGCCACGCAGCTTGCCAACAACAGCGAACAAACACTCACATGCAGAGCCACACACACACACACACAGACACAGCTGCCTGCTATACAGCCGGAAATGCACACATACACACACAGAGAAATATGAAAAGAAACCGTTGAGGCAGCTGAACTAGCTATGCACCCTGTAAGACTTATAGTTGAAGCAGGTGATGTAGAAATGTATCCTGACTGACTTAACTAGAACTACGCCTTGTAAGCATTATGATTGAGACAGTCTAACTACAACTACACCCTGTAATTGTAGTTGATTGAGGTCGTTGCAATAGAAATATATCCTGTAAGACCTACATATGTAAAGTTGTAATTGTAAAACAGACAGATAAAACAGCTTTACAAGAACAATATCCTGATCAACTTATAGCTGTGGCACCTGAAATAGAAATTCACCCCGTTAGATTTATAGGTCTGTACAGATGATACAACTGAACTGAAATATGTCTTATGCGCCTAACTAACACTATACTCTGTAAGACTTGTAGTTGGGCAGGTGCAGTAGAATTGCACCCTGTAAGGGATTCATTGCCGAGAGAGGTATGCGAAGTATGAATTCAACTGAGCTTGATATTGACCCTGCACTTGGCTCTTCTCAGTCTAATATTTTTTGTGTTGCTGGCTTCTTTTGATCATTTGACTTATTGACAAATAGAGTAGTTAATTTCAGTGCATATATATACTTTAAAGGGATATTAGAAAATATCAAAAAGTTCAACGTAGTGAAGGCAGCTTGATTAACGATAAATTGAAAGCAAAACACCATTGTTTCAATTGTTGCGTATGAGAAGCTAGTCATACAGAAGAGAGATAATACCTATGACTATATTCTAAGTAGTTTAGTTTAGCCCATCATTTATAATCCCAGCTCAACAGGAGGCCTATGCCTATCCTTTACTTATGCATGCACCTCCAAGTTTACTGCATAGGAAATAATTTGATTGATGTAGTGAATGAAATGGAAATAGCTGACAGTCCCTGAATTATTAAATAATGGTTAAAGCTTAGCATAATTTAATGAAATCAAAACTTAGTTTTAGTGCTAGCTACAAGTTTAGTTTAGTGCTAGCTCTTAATAAATTAAGCTACACTTCAGTTCAACAAGACTGTGTACTTGAAGTGCATGTCAAACAAATATTTCCTATTTATGTTATGCCAACGGAAGCAATGAAAATTGTAATAAAAAGCAAATTAAATTTTTTTAAATTTATATATAGCATATATTGATAAAGACCTAAAGGCAAACAAACGTCTTCAACTAGTTTAATTTGTCTGATAAATATACTATACATATACTTGCTTAAGGCTTTAGAGTTGCCTGCCCAACTTAATGTTATGCATTAGCTAAGCCAATGCTAGGCTAACCACAGGGTATTAAATATGCAAAAATAACTTTAAGAAAGAAAAGAGCTTAAAAGCCGTGGGCCACATCAGCTGTTCAGCAAGTCGCCAACCAGCAGCAACAACAACAGCAGCAATTGCAGCAGCAGCAGCAGCAGCAGCAACAGCGACTGCAGCAGGTTCGTTCGTACTCTCACACACACAGGAACAGTCGGTCGGGGTCTCTATCTCCCTCCCTCCATCTCTCATTCACTCTCTTTCTCTCTCTTTCTTGAAGTTAACTTATTAAAATGAAATTTATATTTTTAACGGCACACTTCAAATGCTCGCCAAAATGCTTTTAGGCCAAAAAGCGGGCTAGTCCTTAAACACGAAGCAACAAGTCAACAACAACAACAACAACAGCAGCAGCAACAACAACAACACTAGCAGCAGTAACAACAACAAAAAACGAATTCTCAAACATTTGTAAGGTTCTCGCTCTCCTCAAACTGTCGCGCGGCCTCTCTTTCACACAGCACATCGCCATCTCTCTCCCCCACTCTCACACACACACTCTCTCTCTCTCCCTCTCTCTGTGCGTTTGGCTAGCTAAGCGAGAACTTTGGTTTTCAAAATTCAGTCGGCATTCGACCATCAGTTGGGGCGCACGTCTTTCAATCCGGCCCAAAAACAAAATCGAAATCGACAGCGAATCGAAACGTTAAACAGTTTTTACGCGCAAATATTGTTGCTAAACAACAACTTGATAATACACAAATACTTTTACAACAATTTACGAAATATTTTTTTTGTTTTACATTTACATAATTTGCTTGTTTTTTTTTTTTTCTTTTGTAATTTGTATTAACTTGTGCAAACGTTAACAGAAACTCGCGCTCAAATAAAACAAGAACAGGAAACACAAACTAAATGCAAATTTTGCAGTTTTTAATTTACACATAATAAAATATATATCTATCTATATATATATATGCATATGTATACATAAATATATATATTTACTTTGAGTTTGGCATATATATTCCGTTTAACTGTCATAAAAGTCGACCAACTGCAAAATGTGCCAAAAATTATTGTGAGAAAATTTACAACGTAAAATTCACGAAAAAAAAACAAACAAAATTAATAAAAAAAAAAATTAAATAAAAATAAATATATAAATTAAGCATAACCAAAATTATATAAATAATATATATAATAATATAATAACAAATATTAAAAACTTCTTAGCCACAATTGCAAACTAATAGAGGTAAGAAAAATTAAAAGCAATATTTATTTTGGTTTTTATTGGTGAAAAAACAGAAAAACATTTTTCTAATTTACATTTTTCCTTTACATTTTTTAGTACATTATATTACTATAAATAATGCAAAAACATAAAAGCCAAAATTTATTTGTACAATTAAAAAATAAGAAATTTTAGGGTTTAGGTTTCTTTATTTACTTTTATTTTTATTAAAATTTGTACGAATAGAAATTCTTCACATTTAATTAAAAAAAGAAGAAAAAAAACGTATACATAAAAAATATATAATAACATAAAATAAAACAAAATACATATAAAAAGATTATAAATTTAATCATTAAAAGTATTTGCAAAGCAATAAACAGTTTCAAGTTTTTAGCCTCTTGAATAAGAAGAAAAATTTAGAAAAAAAAAGATTTATTTTTAATATTATATATTAATTTGTTTGTGCTGTGTATGCATATCAAGTATGTACTTGATCTGCCCTTATATTAATATGCATATCTTCTCTCTGTTTCTATGTTTAAGCGCTTCGATCTCGTAATCTCGAAGAGGAAGCGCATTAACATGTGGCTGCGAGCAGATCAAGTTCGTTTACAGCAATCGAAAGCATTTCCATTTTCACACATTCAATTCGAGTTGAAGCTTTGCTTTAGTTAGCTTGAGTCAATGTCTTCTATGCTCAATTCTGGCAATAAATGATCAAACATAAAAATTTTGCACAGATAAATTATTCTCTATATTTTCGAAGCCGATTCGAATGCTGAATATGAAGCAGCTATGCAGGGTATCTGGCGGTCATTCACTTGCGACTAAAGCAGAGTAACTTATACCGAGCATATGTTTAGGATGTACGAAACATTGAAATTGCATATCCTTAAAGCACACACAAATTCTCTGCAATTTAAATTGAAAGAAAACCAATTGACAATAAAATATCTTTTATTGTGTTTGAACTATTTAATTTTATTACTAATGTTATTTTATATTATATATTTTATATTATATATATAGTAATTCAAATGGTTAAAATAGTTTCGAATTGTGCAAATATTAATGGAATATTAATATTTATTTGCTATATTCAATTTTTTAATTTGATTTTATATTAAAAATTGATTGAGCTTTGCTGCTCCTTAAGCAATTCTTAAGCAACATTTAAAGGCGACAAAACGATCTTTGCCAGTTGTCAGATAAAGAAAATAGGAACATGAGCGAGATTGTTAACACCTCCAAAGGCAGCTTCAATAAGGTGTGAAAATTGGTTTGGATTTTATTTGCTGTTTTTGGTTTTTTGCAGAAAACTGTCTACAAATTGTTTGGCTTTGATTTGTTTTCTCTTTTCTAGTGCAGCTGCAAATAGTTTTTCCATTCCATTCAGGCAATTATGAAAACAGAAAAAAACGTTTTCTATGCATATATATAGGAAAATAATTCCACGTATAATTGCCGTTCTCAGACAATAACAAAATTCTTGCATAGCTGTCAACAGAATTATCGAAAGACTCAATAACAGATCCAATTTCAATGTGCGACGATATTTATTTTCATTCGCTGCGACAACAACAACAACAACAATAATGAAGTTGACGACGATTTTAGATGGTTTATTTCTTTTATATATATATATATAAATCGCGCTCTCTTCTGGGTGCAGACAGTCAGTTTGATTCCCTGTTGCGTTCTTCCAATAGAAGACAGAAGACTGACAGACAGGCGGACAGCCAGACAGACAACGTGCGAGCGGGGCTTAGAGTATATGTAAACAACAATTTCACGCAACTAAGATGGCAAATAAACAACAACAAAAAGAGCTAGACAAAAACAAGAGCATACTCTAGGCAAATGTTAGACTGGAAAATACCCTACAGCCAAGACTCTGGCAAATGTTTGCCTGAACAAATTTTGCGTCTTGTGCGATCTTAGTGAATATTTATAGATGCTATCATAATAAATATAAAATTTAAGCAGAAGTCTTTGAACTGCCTTTAAAATTATGCATAGTGAAATATCCGTAAAGTTCTTCTGGAAAAACGTAAAGGCATCCAATGAAGAAATCAAAATCATTATGAAAAGCCTTGTCTTCGCCAAGGAATTAGAGATAAATTTTATGCATGTTTACATAGGAATAAATAAATGGGATTGTCATCTATATACATATATATGTATATATTTTTTGAAATTTCCTTCCTATAGTCTTTTAACTTTTATTGAAAGCGAGAAGATATATATATATATATATATATATAGATAGATATTTTTACGCTATCTACCATTACCCACAGTTAATGTACCCTTTTTCAAATAGTTGCAGGGTATCTGCGAAATTCTCGCGCGCTTTTCTTCAATTGTAATTGTGAATCCTATTGATTTCCTGTTTACCAAATGCTGAGACTGAGTCTTCCAAGCTGGCGTTAATGAGGCGTTCGACGTTGTTGTTGTGGTTCTGCCAGCTGCTGTGTGCATTAGATCAGAGTAACAGCAACAACAACAACACTCACTGCAAATATGTGCCCAGCACTTTGCAAGTGTCGGCTTTTTCGGCCAACGCTGCGTATGTGCAATGCAAACGAACGCGTGACGTTCGAGCGCAAAGAAAACAAACAAGAGCTCACTCCCCTATAGATGGATCACATGATGCGTCTGATGTGCTGCTCGCTCTTCCGCTCTCGCTCTCTCAGAGTGGGAGGCTCGACTCGCACACACAAACACACACACACACACACACACACATACACAAACACATACACAGATATAGTTAGCCGGCAGCCGGCTTTCGGGCAGCCGCAGCGTCTGTTTGGCTGCTCGATTGACCGTCGTCGTGTGGCCTCTGCTTTGATTTGTTTGTTTGGTTTATGTATATTTATTGAAAATTTACTGCTTGCATAACAAACGACGACGTCGCTGATGCTGGCCTCCCCCCCAGCCACTGCCACTGCCACGCCCCGCCTGCCCCGGCTGCTGGTATATGTAAATTTGCGTATGCGTAAGTGGGCGGCATTGCTTGGCTGATTGACTGCAGAAGAGGCTGGGGGTGTGTGGGCGTGGGCATGGGCGTGGCTGTGTGCTAGGTGTCACTGCCCAAATGTCATTAATCTCGCGCCCAAAAACAAAATAAACGTTTACTTTGGCTTGATGAGTCTGCTGAAAGGAATTTCCTGTTGTGCGGCATGCGACAAAATACCAAAAATTTCTTAAGAAGCGAAATATTGTATTTTTGAAACCCAAAACGCGGTTGACCTTTTTTTTATGCTATAAATATATACATATGTATATCTCTTTTTGGGTTAAGCCAGAACCTACGCCTGCTCTACAGCACAGTTACACAGCTACAGATACAGATATATCGATGCAAATACAGATATACAGAGACAGAGCAAGAGAGAGAGAGAGAGGAAGAGGGAGATAGAGAGAGGTATCGCGCTGAAGCCAGACTCTGTCGAGGCTAAAAATAACTCAGGTCGTAGACGATTGGCAGCTGGCTGGCCCCCAACTCTGGCGGCTGTGCACAGCTATTGCGCAATCGTGGCGGCAACTTTGTTGCCCCAACAACAACAACAACAATATCAGCGGCAGCCGAAGAAGAAGAGGCAGCAGCAGCAGCAGCAGTAGTTAAAGGCAGAAGCAGGAAGCAGCGGCATGAATGGTCACAGACCCTGGCCGTCGCGGAATGCCAAATGAACGGCGACAACAACAAAATAACGTTCGCATGGGGCGCGTAGATAAACGGATTATCTGTAGATAAGTAATCAATATATAAGCATATATCTACATATAAAAATTTATATATAACAAATATTTGGAGGTGTGTGTGGGAATGGATCAGCTATGCTCATAAATACGTATCTCACTTCCTTTCAATTTCCCACATTCTTGGGTAGCGCAGTCTTCACTCTAGGAATCATATGTGGAATTGAAAAAAAAAAAAAACGAATAATAGTGAATATTTACCAATTGAGTATTAAATTAGTAAGTAAGCTGGCTTATTAAAGGCTACATTTATTAATTATTAATTAAACAATAATAATCTTATAGGTGCCTAAATACTATGTAAATATATCGAATGAGGGATTTGACCATAGTATAAACTATAATATTATACAAATATACTATAAAATGATACTACACTATAATATACATTGATTATATTTATGATCTCAAGAAGAGTAAGAGTGAATGGGAAAAAGAAAGAGAGAGAGGGAGAGAGAGCGGATATGCATATATATATCTCTTTTAGTGATAAAGACAGAAAGGAAGTCCAATTCCAAATTCGATATTTAGCATTTATACATATATTATAAATACTTGCATGGCAATTCGTGATATCTATTATAGTCTTTTTGGCATTTATCACATTCCACTAATTATGATAACAGTTTTATCTAATTTGCAGAGCTTTGGCACTGTTTGCCAAGCACTTAGCGTATCATATTACCAATTGTTTTATAGCGCACAAATATGGACCTCAGTAGTTCCACCTCTGCTTATCTATATACATATAAATATATAAATATATATATATATATATATAAATATATGTATATACCATTAACTACTTAGCACAGCTTCTCTAATAGTTCTGTTTATCGTTGGCCATGTGCTAATGAGCTTGACCTGGCCAAAAGCAAGTGCCTGAGCATTAGATACCAACAGCACTCGACGACAATATGCAATGTGATAGACCTTGCAACCATCGGTGGCAAGTGCAACACACAGTGAACCTGCATGGAAATTTGGTGCAGCTAAATTGAAGAGTTTGAGAGTTCGTCTCTTGAATATGCGATGCACTTGTTGCTGAAGTGCAGCAACAACAGGCAACAACAACAACAACAACAGCAACAGCAGACGCCAGCGGATGCAATTCAATACAAACAACAAGAGCAGCAACAACAACAACAAAAATCCAGAATAAATGCCCAAAATACATGAAAACAGGTCTTTAAAGCCGACGTCGCGACGTCGGCCAACGGTCAAACTGCATCAAGAAAAAGGCCAGCCATATAAGAATATATATATATATATATATATAAAAGTGCATACATATATATCTGTATATAGTTCTATATACATTATGTATATGTGTGTGTTACTGGGGTTTGGCAATGCAGTTGCTAAGCTTTTGCCTGCTGCGGTGAATGCATTTTATGAGGTTGTTGTTGTTGCTGCTGCTGCTGCTGCTCCTTGCATTTCTATACACTTGAAGAAAAAAGGCATTATGAATATGCCATAGAAGCTGTGACGTCTTAGACAAACCTCATTCGTTTCTAAGAAATGCAGTTATAGCTATAGTCACAGTTCTAGTTAGCCTAAGTCACTGAGGATCAAAAGCCTTCCTTACAAATTAAATCATCCTGAATATTTAACAAATAGGTCTCACAGACTATGTAAAATTGAGTCTGAGCAGCTTAACGATATATTTAAAGTTCCGTCCTTCAAGGGAAAACAGTCCTAGTTTCCAGACCAGCTCACAAAAGTCACAAAACTAAAGTGCAGAAATTCCTGTAAGGGTATTCAATTTGCGTCAATTGCACAGTTAACTGTTTAACCCACTGTGCTTGCTGTTGTTGTTGTTGTTGTTGTCGGTCTTGTCAAACCAAATTTTTGCTTCAACTGCTATTCTTGTTGTTGTTGTTGTTGTTTTGTAAACACTGTGGAATTTCGAGCATTTGCGCGCGCAAAAATGAATAAAAAACAAAATAAAACTTTTAGTACAGTAAACACTCCAAAATTTGCGAAACTACGCAGACCGCAGACGCTCTATGACGTAGACTAGACGAAATCAATAATAACAGGCGAAACAATAATCATAATAAAAAACAAAGGCAAAATAAACGTAGCGAGCAGCCAGCCTAACTACACACAACAACAAAGGCTAGTATTTTAAAATATATATTTAAAAAAAAAAATAAGAGGAGAGAAAATGCAATTCTAAAAATAGCCAACCGTCTTGCGTCTTGCACGAGGCACGACAGGAATGCAGCTCCAATGCAAGTGCGTGTGCTGCACTTGGACGCTGTCCGCGGCGGCTACGTCAGGCCGAGCTCTGTCTGTGTGCGTGTGTGTGTGTGTGGCAGTGCAGACAGCGTCTGGCTGCGCCGGGTTAACCTGGATAGCCACTGGCTGCCAGGCAACAGAGCCAGCCAGCCCAGCGACCATCATATAAAATGTCGCAACGCATGTTAACGCAATAATTTTTTTCTCCTTTGCATACCCTGCCAGGCATTGAAAGTGGGTAAACAGGGTATATTGCCTTTCGTTGCAAATATGTGTGGTGAGAAACAAAGCAAATTGAATAGAAGTTTGGGAAGTTTTGCATTTGATGAACTGAGAAAAATTCATCTCACCTCTCTGCTCTAAACAACTATAAAAGTTGCAGACTTTTAATTTGTTATATATTCTTATATGCAGCACTTAATAATACAAATCTTTTATAAGATTTACTCTCTTCCATAACTGGAGAGCATATTTGGTATGATGATTCTCTGAAGGTGCAGCTATTAGAGAGCTGCATGAATACGAAAAAAATTGTATACGAATTAACAATGCAATAATATATAATAAATAGCTATTAGCTATACATAAGTAAATTATAATATTTCATACAATGGGTTACAAAACTGTATCAAATCTAAAGCTAAACAAATCAAATATTTCTAAGATCAATATTTGATTGACATTAAAAATAAATGCAAAGTAGATATACACCTATAAGTTCAAGCCATCTAAAATATATGACCTAAAGACTTCTTATATCAGTCTAAGCTTTTTTATAAAAAATTTATAGTCGGTAAGTCCATCTAGATTTTTAATATTAGAAATTTTATTTGATTGGCGTTAGATATGCGAGCCAAATACCATTTATAGTATTTTATACGATCTTACGTAAAGTAGGACTTACAATATTTTACTTTCTTGGAACCCGGAATATATTAAGCACCTTTACCAAAAATTTAGTATATAAATCCGCTGTTTTTAGCTCTTTTAAATATGAAACTCAAAATATTTCAATGTGCATACTTCAAAATTCAAAATATTTCAGAGTGCACCATCATTCTGTATTAACTAGCTTTTATTCCTTATTTTTTTTTTATTTATTTTATTTCTTTGTGTAAAGAATAAGAATAAATACAGTCTTATATATGTATATATATGCATTACTATTAAAATTAAAGGATTAAAGGATATTTTGTAGTCAGGCAGTCTCGCGTAAGCCTCTATTGTTTTATTTTTTTGCATGCCTTGCAGCCCCGACTGCATGCTGCCCGTTCATGAACATGAACCATGACGCAGTAGGTCATTAATTGTTTACGAGGAAATGTGCAATGTCTGGCTGCGGCACAGGTAAAAAAGAAACGAAAAAGCAGAAAGAAAGAGAGCGAAGAAGCAGCAGATGAAGAGGAAAAGACGCTGAAGCAGGCTAATTTGGGGGCCAGGCTGAGCAGGCCGCAGGCGGCACTTAAACGAGCTGAAAAGACATTGACAATTGTTGGCGGCTTATGTGGCGGGCCATAGCGAAGAAGAAGAGGCAAAGGCAGCAGCAGAAAGAGATAGGCAGAGGGAGCAGGCGAGCGTAGGCTGCCTCAAGGACGTTGCCAAGTTAAGCAAATTAGGATGCTTGAGTTAATCTAACAGCCGGCACATGCACAAGTCACACTCGAGTCACGTTTTGCTACTCAATGCAATTGTTGCATGTCTCTGTCTGTCGCTGTCGCTGTCGCTGTCGCTGTCGCTGTCTCTGTCGCCGTCTCTGTCTCTGCATCTAGCTGTCTCTGTCTGTCTGTCAGTCGGCGCTGTCTGTCTGCATATGTTTGGCTTAGCTTGAGCACGTCCTTAATGTCATGACAATGACGGCAGCAGCCAAAATAAAACAAATGCCAAACTAGCGCGCCAAACTGCAAGTCAGACAAACAGAGAGAGAGAGAGAGAGAGAGAGAGAGAGACAGAGCAGAGAAGACAAACTCGACTGCATTATGCGCCAGGCCTACCTACAAAAAAAACTCGCGCACCTGCCTCTGCAACGACAGCAACATTGCAGACAACGACTGCGATGACAGCAGCAGAAGCAACAGCAGCAGCAGCAGCAACAGCAGCAGCAACAGGTTCTTTATTTTTAGTAGTCGCATTTTGAAAACCGCCTGCTCAATGTCAACTCAACGTTTGAGACTTAATTGTTGCCTCTTTGCAGCCTTTTTATTGTTGTTGTTGTCGTCTTGCCTTTGCTTCAGCAAAAACATTCTTTGTGCTTGACTGGCTGTCGCTGTGGTTGCATCATGTCGCTTGAAGCATGTGCTCCATTCAAGTGGCTGCAGTTGGCGACGCTAACAATGCCTCCTCTAGAAAATATTAAAGAAATACACCATATTCTATGCGGATTAATTGATAAAAATAAATGTATATTTCATTTCTTGAATTCATTTGCAGCACACAACAGCAATTGTTGCTGCTGCTGTTAGTTTGCCTTGTCATGCGGCAGCAACAACATCATCAAACAAACAGTCAGAACAATTTGACATTTCTAAAATCAAATTACAAATACAAGCGCAGAGACAAGCGGACAATGCGCGCACTTCCGTTCGCAGCGCGCAAGCCAAACCAATTAGCGGCAACATTGTCAAAGACGTCAGCAACGGCAGCAATTGTGGCAGCGGCAACAGCAACTGCTGCTCGCGAATGTAGCACAATTCTAAGTATATTTATAGTAATCATATGGATGGCTTTGCAGGCAATGGCCAATTGCCTGCGCTATGCTCAACGCATAATTGCCAATGATGATCATGCTGATCATGATGATCGTAATGATGTTGCTGCTGGCCATGACCATGACGTCAATACACAAATACAGCTACATGCACGCAATACGCACGCCAGCATCAGCGACAACATTGACGCTAATGACGAGGTGTCAACGGCACGTGAACAACAACAGCAGCAACATCAGCAGCAGCGGCAGCAACAGCAGCAAGAGCAGCAGCAGCAGCCACATTTATCTAGTTCTAGTCCACAAAAGAGCAGCCGCTGCACGGCAGCAACAACAGTCACAGGTACAACAACAACAGCAGCAGCAGCAACACGCGTCATGTTGCCGGCAGCAGCAGCAGCAGCCAAGTCTGGACAGCCATTGATGACTTTGTTAATTGCATTGCTGCTGAGCATGCGGCACGCATCGGGTAAGAGGCATCCATCACACACACACACACACACAGATACACACACAGATACACACACACACACACGGACACACTGACTCATGCTTGACCCAAAATCAAAATGAAATGATAAAACACAAACACAACAAACCTATCTGAATAAAGCAGTTATAATAAAGTGGCGCCAATCGCTTCATACATTTTAGCTTTGTCTCTGTAACTGTATATTGAACTGTCTCTGTCTCCTTCTCTGTTTCAGCACATGTCTCCATCTATCTCCCTCACCCACTATCGCCGCGTTTTCATCGCGTTCATTCGCCTCAGATAAATGTGACACATTATCTCCCCAATATGACGCAATTCCCCAACACATTCTCACATTTGTTTCATTTGTTTCAGTCCATGTGCCAAATCAATCGAAAGAGAAATAAACTAAAAGAAACGCAAAACAAAAAAAAAAAAACGCAAAACGTGTATAAAAAATTGCAAACAAATTTTGCGGCTTTGCCTGTTATTTATTAATACCCGGCAAATTTTTTATCTTTTATTTATTTACTTTATTTGTGGCAAAAATATTTTGAAAGCCAAATGGCAAATATATCACATTCGATCAATTTATCAACTCAATCGTGAATTTCTATGCACACATCTAGATTTCTGGTTCTACAGCGATGTTGAGCTATAACAAATTCTTAGTTAAGAAATAACTTTGCAAGCATTAAAGCATTTATACATGTAAATGTTTCAATTAATCACTAAGCAAATGCATTCGAATTCAATACAAATCGATTTAGCAGCTGTGCCAGTTTGCATTTTTTTGCAATTCTTTATAGTTTATAAGCTAAAGTTAACCCAGAACAGAATAGTTCATTTTTATTTTGCCACACCCCATGCCCAAAGCCCTTAAAAGAGCCCACGTAAAGCAGATAAAAGTCAAACGGGTCCTACACAATCGGCATAGTATTAGTATGTTATAATGTTGTTCTCTGCGGTTCTCAAAAATTCATATAGGCTTTGGTAGCATTTTGATGCATTGAAAATGCATTTGCGTTAGTGATAAAAAAAAATCGTGATAAGTAAGCGTCAGTCACTCCCCACGACCTTATATCCTTCCTCATTTACTCAAATACTTACGAACTCCCAGTTAGTTTTTTTTATCCGCACTCTTCACTTCATCTCTCTTGCATACATATACTCAGTCATCAGTTATAGTCGTACTTTTCGCTTCCCTCTTCTTCCTTGTCTTTTTGCGCTCTTTCCGACCCCTCTTGATTATACGGTCTTACTCACTCTCCATCTCATTTCACTTTTTTGTCTCTCTGCTTCGCTCAATATTTCAGCACTGCTCTCACTCTATGCCTCTCGGTCTCTATCTCTCTCTCTCTCTCTCTCTCTCTCTCTCTCTCTCTCTCTCTGTCGCTTCCGGATTGTGTCCTCCTGCTTCACTTGCTTTTTTCTCTGCTTCCTATATTTGTATCCTCATTTTTTTCACTCTCTCTCCATCAATTATTATATACCTCCATTTTTCGCTCTCCTTTATTTCCCTAACTCTCTTTACTTATCTTCCTCACTCTCTCCCCTTATCTCCCTCACTCTGTTTCTCTTTTCATTTGTTCTTTGTTGATGTTTCTTCGCCCTTTGCCTCTCTCAAGCTCTTCACTCTCATTCAGATTCATCATCCTTTCTATGCGATTTTCATAAATCTAAAATAGAACTTACATAATTCCTTGTTATTCTTTAGTGTATTTCATGCATTCTTCTTCTTCTTCTTTCACCTTATATGGATGTAGCTGGCACCTGTTGGCAGTCGCATATGGGCAGCGGTAAATGCACTCAAATCTATTCAACAAACATCACAAAATCGGATTGCTGCGGCGCCAGCCAGACCTTCTCCTACACGGATCGAGAGCTGAGCAGCGTCGAGCATTTCTTTGCCACAGCCATCGGAGGTGGCGTTGAGTGTGCGCCGTGCATAGGTGAGTGAACCAGACGGACAGACGAACAGACGGACTAACGGACGGACAGACCGGTGGAAAACGACTGGTTGTCTGAAACAATATAATTTTATGCACTTTTGTAGAGAACTGCAAGGGTTTCAAATGTGGGCCAAACAAGAAATGCGTGAAGCGCAAGGGCAGGCCAAAATGTGTGTGTGCGCCCGAGTGTGGAGCGACACTGCGCCGGAAGCAACAACAGCAACAGCAGAAGCAGCAGAAGCAGCAGCAGCAGCAACATCACAATGCGCCGGAGCAACAACTGTGGGCGTCATCGTTGCGCGGTTCACGTAGTCTAAGTAGCGAAATTACAAACAGCAATTTAGGTTTAGATGGCGCCAAACGCCAGCATAAACAAAGCGACAACAGCAACAACAGCGGCGCTGATAACCAAAGAAAACAACAGCAGCAACCAAGCCAAGAGCAGCGTATGCCAAAGCGAGCGAGTCATAGTCGAGGAACGGAGCAGGGCGAGACGAGGCACAGAAGACTTTTGATTATAGACAGCAGCAATTTGCAAGAGCAGCCCACAACCAGACGGCTGCACATGGAGGGCAGCAGCAGCAGCAGCAGTGGAGGCCGAGTGCAAATGCAGATGAAGGTGGAAATGGAAAGAATGACGCCGACTTGGAGCAGCAGCGAGCGGCGCAGACATAGAAAAAATAACAGCAGCAACAGCAACAACAGCAACGGCAGCAGCAACAACAATGGCAAACACTTAACAAGATCAATGACGACAACAACAACAGCAGCAGCAAGAGCAACAGGAGCCAATGACTCGTCCACGACGCCTGCGCAGACATCTCAGTCTAGACACAAGTTGGCAAATGCTAATGAACCCGCCAACGACATTAATAGACAGTCGTCGCCAAAGCGAGTCAGACACCAGCAGCAACATGCTCCAAATCACGAGCAACAATACGAGCAACAGCAGCAGCAGCAGCAGCAGCAGCGCAGGCGTAAGCACAAGCACAACCACAAGGATCAACGGCGAACGGCAGCAAATACCACAATGTCTGGCTTAGGCTCAGTCGCTGCCTCTGGCGGACGTCGTCGCTTGTATTTGCCTGAACACGGAAGTGAATCGGCTGCGTCATCAGCGGGCAACAGTCACGGCCACTTGGCTAATGTCGATGATTTAGCATTTTTGCCAGCAATTTATGAACGAGCGCCACTGGTGAGTCGAAAAGAAATAAAATAAGCAAGAGCAAAGCGAAGAAAATTCTATTGCATACGTCAAAGGGGCATGCCACAAGCCAATATACCCTATACTGCTCAGCTAACTATTGCAGAAACAAAACTGATCAAATTGTTGAGAATAATCAAATGGAAGGAGAAAGGTTTTTAAATTGAAAAAGTTTTCCAAATTATATTTTTAAAAACCTATATATTTTTAAAATTTTTTTGCTTTTTTATGAGCCAAATTTTGTTTTTATATTTTAAAATATATATGGTACTTTTTCTTGCAACTAAAAACTTACAATAATTTAATTATTTTATTATTAAAAGAAAAAATATATTAGGAGAAAAAGAATTTATATATTTTAGAACTAATTTAAATACATAAAACATAAATTTTCTGAAAAAAATAAAAAATAAAATTCAAATAAAATAAAAAATAAATATTTTAAAAATTCAATTTCACAATTTTAAGATTTATAACAAAAATTTAAAAAAATTAAGTAAAAATATTTGTTTCATAATTTCTTATGAATTTTTATATTATATTTATGTATTATTAGGCAAAGCAAAAACATTTCTAGCATTAACATAAAAATGTTAAAGTCTAGAGAAAGGAAATATTTTGTAAATATTTGGGAACAACTCAGATAATTAAAAATAATAATAGAACTATGCGAAAATGGTTAAACTGACAGCACTCTCTTTCTATCTCCCTCTCTCTCTCTCTCTCCACTTTCCACTCTGCATTCTCCACTCTTTGTAGCAACAACAGCAGCAGCACACGAATCCGGTTTGCGGCAACGACGGACGCACCTACAATACCGAATGCCAGCTGCGCAAACGCGCCTGCCGCACCAACAACGCCCAATTGGAGGTCGCCTATCGCGGCCACTGCAAGAGTGAGTACTGTAGCTACACCAGTGTGTGTGTGTGTGTCTGCACGTCTCTATGTGTTTGTTGTTGTATGTTGCTCGCGTGCCAAAACGCAGCGGCGTCACAATTAGATTAGATGACAAATTATTGCACATTTCAATTACGGCCAACAACTTGTCGCCAGTGGTGAAATCCACTGAGCCAAGACAGACAGACAAACTTTGTGAGAGACAGGCAGACGGATAGCCAGACGGACAGACAGAGGGACAGACGATGCAGCCAATCGAGCTCGCTTGTGTAATAATTTAATGATACAGGAAGCACTCGCAAACATGCTCAAATGATCAATAAAAACGTACAAGAACGTTGAGGCCGTGGCAGTAGTAGAACTTGTTGGATTAGCCGCAAGCGTTGCTGTTGCCGTGGCAAGTCATAAAACGGCTGTGGCAGCAACGGCAGCAACAGCAGCAGCAACATCTAATGTTGGCGCGTGCTCCAACTCCAGCTTTTGTGGAATGTGCAATCGCGCAATCTAAAGATCTGGCCATGCAGATCGTACTCACACACACACTCACTCTTCTCTCTCTCTCCCCCCTATACCTGTCCTTCTCGCGCACTTGCCAAGCGCCTCGTAATTTTGTGCAGAAAAATGAATGCAATTTCTTTGGCGAGTGTCACAGTTGGCGCCAAGGCGTTTCAACGGGCCATATGCAATGATAAATTTGACAGTTTATAGCCAGCCATATTGAGCATATATACATACATATATATCTTATACATGTATATATGTGTCTTTACGCTAATCATAGAAAATGGCAAAAACTGTATATTTATAGATAAACAGCATATATATATATGTATATATAGCCGCCTCTAGAGTCAACGCATATTACAAACTTGCATAGGCAAGGTAATTTTCTAAATGTCGCTTCCTATATAGCCACAATTCGATCTATATAAATATATATGGGAATACATTTGACAAGTTTGACAGTTTTATATATATATATATATATATATATATATATATATATATATATATATATATGTATTCATATATATCTGCAGACGTAGCTACAGTTGCCAAGAGTTACAGGAAATGTGCCAGCCCTCAATTTGCTTTGGACTTTGAAAAGATTTGCCAGCGAGCTGAAGGTCAATGGATTTTCTATATATGATAGCATCTGAATATATATATATGATAATACTTAAAATAGATATTCATGTCAAGGACAATTTAAAGCAGGAAGTGAGCCTTAAATGAACTGCACACGATCTTAAAGGGGTTGGCTAGAAAACTATGATTAGGGAAAAGTTGGCATATCTTCAGAACATCTATAATGCTATAAATTTTGATCATAATTTAAGAAATATATATATTTATTTGAAACTTTTAACGCTCACGCACATATAAATATATACAAAAATCTTAATATAAAGAGAAAAATGTTTTTTATTATATTTTGCTTCGCTTTCATACCCAATCGAGTGGCTGAGCCAAAAATTTTATATTATTGCATTTATAGAATTTTTAAATATTTACGTACATGTATTAACACGAATGTCAATGCAAGTGATATATAAAGATTTTAAGTCAATAACAAATGTTTTCAGGTTTCCCCATATTTCATCTAAATCAATTCAATTTTGTTTTATGTTTGCCATTATTTGTAGCAGGACACCACACTTCCCTTTATTTATAGCAGTTCGATTTCATCCAATAGATGCAGATATTTCCATATTTACCCTATTATTAAGATAAGTTCTGAATCATTTCCCTTTTTTCCACATTATTATTTATTACCCTGCTCTTCCTATTTTCCCCCTATAAATATTACTCGACTAAATTTCTCTTTATATAATTTATATTTCGTTCATACAGCTAGCTGCAATGGCGTCCAGTGCGTAAATGGTCTGACCTGTGTCGAGGATCAATACATGATGCCCCACTGCATCACATGCAAAATCGACTGTCCCTGGGATGACATCGCATACGATCTGGACGGCGACGGGCAGCCAGACGAGGCGCCAATTGTCGAGGAGCGGGCAGTCTGCGGCGTAGACGGGAAGACATATCGTAGCACTTGTGATATAAAGCGTATGATTTGCAAAATTGGACGATCAATTGCTGTGGCATATCCGGGTCCATGTCGTGGTACGTAACTCCCCAGCTAGCTGGCTAGCTACCCTAGCCTAGCTCCATATAATTTATGGTACTTATTGATAAGACTTTAAAACTCAATCAAAGCTAATTGAAAGTCGCTACCAAGTGGCAGCGGTTTGGCAAATTATTGCTATTGCAATTGCTGCTGCTGTTGATGGTGTAGTTGTTGTTGTTGCTGCTGCAGTTGCAATTGTTGTTGGCAACGTTGGCTGTGCAAATTTAACAACAATCAACGCAGAACCGCAATTTGGCATTTGATTGACTTGACTTGGCTGAGGTTTCAACTCGAGTCACAACCACAAGCTGCTGTTGCTGCTGCTGCTGCTGCTGCTGTTGCTTGTTGTTGTCGCGCTGTCGTCTGCAACTGGCTGGCCATATCAAGTTGCGCTCAATGTTTGTTGGCTGGAAATTGCTACATTTGCTTATACGGCTCCATGATTGCCAGCAATTTGATTAGCCAGTTGCTGTTGCTGTTGTTGTTGCTGTTGTTACAGCAGCAATTGTTGCTGTCAGCATTGCTCTACTTTAACTGTCGCGCATCTCTCTCTCTATCTCTCTCTCTCTCTCTCTCTGTCTCAGTTGGCATAATTCTTGCTTATTAATTTTGTGGTTACATTTTGCGATTGATCGACTCTCCGATTTCCAATTAATTATATGCAAGCAGTTGCCGCCTACAATGAAATGTTGCTGCCGAGATGCAGCAACAACAACAGCAGCAGCAGCAGCAATGACAACAATTGCTGCTGCCGCCTTGGTGTCAGTCGCCGCACCAATTAAAGGCGTGGCGGGTGTTGCATTCTCGCCATATCTGAACGACAGACAGAGAGGACAGATTCTTTAAACTGGTTTAGTGTGTCAGAGGCGGCAGCTCGGCTGCCCGGCTGCAATTGCGTGCTAATTGCTATGTTCTCTGATTTTTTGTTCGCTTGTAATTATTGTTTAACAAAAAAAATGAAATAAATTATAGCTGCAATTAAAATAAAAGTCCAACCACAGCAACAAAATATTTCGAATTTCTGCACTCAAAAAGTTCTTTGATTTGCATCGAGTTTGAGCAGGTGGGCTAGTGGCAGGAAAGTAGGTTGGCTCATTTAATTACAGATCTGTTGGCAATTAACAATGCCTAATTAGTCGCCAAACACTCAGGTGTTTATTACCTGTATCTACCAATATTCAACAGAACGTGGCCAATTAGAGCAAGTGACTCATGGGTAGAAATATATAAATTAAAGAGCGCGAAAATATGTGCTTGAAAATTGCACAATACAATTTTTCTATAATCATATTAAATTTAAATTTGGACTGGAGGCAGTTTCCAGTTTCCTTTCCACCTGTTTATATAAATATGAATTTTATAAAAATAAATTTTAGATCAAATCAAGTTGATTTTTGGTTCTTCGTTGGCTCCAACTTCTTGAATATGTTCCTATTTCATATCCAATTCATAATATTATCTTAACATTCTCAGTAAACAAACTATTTTCATTACTGAGTTCATTACTGAGATCTTCTCAACTCTAAGCTTAATTTTATTTAATGCATTCTTGATTGATTCTAAATAGATTTCAAGTAAACTTCAGCTAAATTTTCCTTAACGTTTGCTCATTTCTCAATCAAAAACTACATTTAAGAATATTTAGAACGCTATGCCTTTCTAGATAAAAGGTAAAGAATTAGAGAGGGTTAGAGTTCCTGAACTTAAACTATAATATGAACTATTCTATTTGCAATCCCTTTTCCAGTTCAGGCTACTTATGTCTGATCTAGGATATACCCTTATATAGCATATGTACACCAACACCAGCTCTTGGTTCCACAAATGCCTATTCATTTGGCAGCTGTAACTGATTCATGTATTCCATTCATATTTTAAAGTCGTCGCTGTCTGTCCATTCGCTCGTCCGTCCGTCCGCCGGTCCGCCTGTCTGGCTGGCTGTTTGTCTGTCCCGTTCTCGTCATTAGTTTTGCTGTCTGCGCTGCAAAAAACTCATAAATTTTGCGCACCTTTTGCTGCAACCTGTCTCCAGCTGCCCGCCCTCTTCACTCTTAGCCCGTCTTTAAAGACTGTTCAAGTTGTTGCACGGTAGCCGGATATTAAAATAAATTAACATCATTAACAATTATTCACTTTTGCTTTTAAGTATCAAAGTGTGCGTGTGCGTGTGTGTGTGTGCGCGTGTGTGTGTGCGTGCGTGTGTGCGTGCAGTTTGTTTGTTTGGTTTGCTTGGCATGCAAAGGTTCTGCGACTCCAAGCTGCAGCTGTGTAGCTTCTGCTTGCAGCTTCTGTCTGCAACTTTATGGTTGATCGTCAGTCGATTAAATAATGCACACACACACGCACATGTTCTGCATTTGTTTTCCTTTTTCGCTTTTGAGCATTTTATCTTTATGGTTAGTAAGTTTATGGTTTTTCGTGTGCTTGTGTGCTTTCACATAAATATATTTGCACTGTCCCGATCGAGAGCCCGTAAGAGAGCCCAAAAAAGAGTTAAGCAACAGCAACAACAACTGCAGCATTGAGCACAAACACAAACGCAAGCCAGGGCAAAGAAATATGACTACACGTACAAGCCATTAAAAACGCCATTTTAGAGAGACGCAGCGAAGGCGAAGGAGTAGCGGAAAAGGAATAGGAGAAGAGAGAAAGAGTGAGCGAGAGCTTGGTTCTGTGATTGCCCGTGCGGTGCGCTCTGCGCTAGAGATGGCGTCGGGCCTAGGCTATGAGAGAGTGCAAGCACAAAGTCACGAAATTATTTAGAATTCATTGTTCAAATATAATTATATAATTATAATTTATAGTATACAATGTTATTATATACTTTTGAAATAAATTCAGGGTTTTGTTTTATTTAAAAATAGAAAATACAATTTTCTATAAATTTGCTCATTTTAAAAACCGTTTTTCGTGACTCAACATTCTTTTTTAATACCGTCTTCAAACAATAGTTACATATGCAGTTTTGTAGAGATGTGCCATAAATCGATATATGTATGCAATTAGATCCACTTCGTGCCTATCGCATTTCTCTGCAGCACACTTAGGCACTATGAAATTTCCCATTTACGATATTCACGCAGTCACGCAGCCATCGCTAAACTTGAGCTTTCTGACCGCTGTTCGCGAGACGTCACTTTTGTCTGGCTGGGCGTCTGGGCTGGCTGAAGTTTACGATCGTATTAAAATCACCTTAAACAACACGCAATGCCAAAATGGCCAGACAGCTCAGCCCCAGTCCACAGTCCACAGTCGGCAGTCGGCAGTCAGCAGTCCGCCGTCTGCAAGACAAGGTAGATGTGGTATGACCCAGGCGACCACAACGAAACTCTTTGGCCATGCCACACAATGTTGCAATAAGTTCCGCCAACAGTGGCAGCGGCAGCGGCAGCGTCTGCTTAAAACCGGATGGAAGGACAGCTGGACATGTGGACGGACGCATGGGCTGCCGCTGGCGTTGATTAAACCACGTCGACATAACAAATTACACTTGGGCTGCATTGTGACGGCATTATCAGGCGGCGCGGCCAGCGAACATATCCATCACAATCAACAAGTACCAAAAGGACGAAGTGCCTACTGTTGCCTGCGGCGAATATTGGCAGTTGAAATTAATAAACTTTAACTGTTACGAATTGCAGCCAGCAGCAGCAGCAGCTGCAGCAGCTATGCAGACTGCCACGCCTATTCCCGTCGGCTTCCCCTTATAATCAGCTGCAGTTTTATAGAGGAATTTCCGCGTCCCCTCTCTGTCTACAGTGAGCAAAAGCTATGCAGCGCACTTATCCCTCTTTTCATGCAAGTACTCAGCAACAACTATGCAGACAGACTCTCCCCTTCTCGCTCTTCGCTCAAAAGTTGCTAAGCAATTGTGCACAGCATTTGCTCCAGGGTATTTTGCAACATTGTTGCCAAGATCATATACACGATATACGAGTGCATGCGTATGCCAGTGTGTGTGTGTGCGTTTGCGGCTGCGCGGCTTCGCTGAGTTGCCTTGGCCGCGGTCGGAGTCGGAGTCGGAGTCGGAGTCGGCTTTTGGCTACCGTCTTGCGCATGTCAAGAATGGGGCGGTTCCTGCCATACATTATACGTGTAGACATTGCAATTGCCTGTGGTGTGAATAATGTGCCAGCGCTCGAAAATTGCAGTGTGCAACAACAAAAACAACACCCAATTTAAAAAGCCAAAACAGCTGTAATCGCTTTTTAAAGCTTGGACCAGAAATATTGATAAATAATCCAATATACACTCACCCTTTAAATGCACTACGAAGCGCAGCCATCTCACGTTTATTATATTAATTATCATTTTATTAATTGCACTTATTTCACTTTTTATTTCACATAAAATTTCGCACTGCAAAATGTCCCATACTTAAAGCGTTAACTACGTTGCCACCTAGCTAAAAAAAAAACAAAATGTAAACAAAGGAAATTTATAATTACCCTAATCAATGTAAGGAACTTTAACTTGCGCTTGGGACACCCAGGGCGTAGACTAGGCATAGGCTAAAACAAATAAACATATATCAATTAAGAATGATTAGATTTGTCTACAAAAGCAATGAAATGTGTTCATTTTTAATCCTATTTAAAAAAAATCCCTTCGACACCTCTAATAATTGCGCTGACTGCGCAAAAGTAAGACGTTGCCAGTTAACCCACAGAAATAAAAAAAAAGCCATGAAGGGTATTAGAAGCAGGCATTAAAATTTCGCAAACTGGCCAGCTGCAGCTTGTCCAGAATTCTTGAAATAACACCTGCCGAAGTTCACATGATTTTTTTTGGCCAGGATATGCGCGAGGGGGCCATTAAACCGAAATTGCCAGACATAAAAACGCAGAAAATGCAAAAACTTAAGAAAAAATAAAAATATAAACCCGACTGTAACTGCTTTAAATGTATGACTCGTAAAAATGTACCTTTGCAGCGGACCGCGTCACCTGTGCGGACATCAAGTGCGGCCCCAAGGATACCTGCCTGGTAGACCTGCAAACGCATATGCCCCGCTGCGTCTCCTGCCGCTACAAATGCGCACGCAAACAGCAGCGAACGGTGAGTGACGAACGGCAACAGCAACAGATAATGGCAATTCATTTTTTTTTCAATGGGAAATTTTCTCTTTGTTCACAGCCATTTAGAGCGGATAAAATCTGTGGATACAACAATCACACATACAACTCATGGTGTGAGATGCGCAAGGATTCGTGTGCCACGGGCTTCTTCATAGGCGTTCGCTCCACGGGCGTCTGTTAGATCAAATTAGCGAATTATTATCAAAAGAAAGGAAAATCACATTAGCTTACGTATACATACATACATATATATATTGGGCGCATACATACATACATCTATGTTGCGCATATCTCTGTGTAGTTCCAACATCCAAAGATTCTCGTTGTGCGTTTCTGTTTAGTGTTGTAAACCGATGCAAGGGCCTTAGGCTGCTGCCAAAACTTTCTACTATTGAAATCACGGTTGTCAGTTGAGCAAAATATACTGTACCAAACTCGAAAAGTATCAGATTTGGAAAGTGGTACAAGTTTGTCAAACACTCTAATTTAAGGTACTCTGTATCATTGCTTAAGATAAGCAAGGACCAATGTAGCTTTGCTAGAGGAAGAAGAAAAAGAAAAGTAAGGTACAGTGTCTTCTATATAGCAGAGCAAGGATTAGTGCACATTTGTTTATGAACAGTAAAGCCCAGTTTGTCAAAGATTACAAAATGGCACAGGTATCATTTTTTAGAGTTTGAAAACCCGTTAGGTTTTACCACTTTAGTACCAGAGGTACACCTAGACCATTGTTTTGGTACATTTTAGTACGTTTAGCAACCGTGAAAATAATAAACATACATATATATATATTCAAACACGCACTCACACACATACATACATATATATATATGCACTTGGCAAAGTATTATCGCATTTATCAACACTGTCAACAAATAGCAACAACAACAGCACGTTTAACATAACAATTCTTATGCAACATCCATGGCAGGAGGCCGAAGACGAAAAAACCACATATCTTAAGAGGCTTTTGTATTAAAAAAGAAAAGAAAAAACAAACATATTTAAACATAAACTAATTCATAATTAATTTATACACAAATTGGTTGGCACACACGTATTGTATTTTATAGTTTTCCTTTTTGCAAAATGTATTTTATTTATTTTAGTTTATTATATTTTTTTACATAATATTTTTCTCTTATTATTTTCTTGTGTGTGTTGAGCGAAGCTAAATTAATTAATTGACTGATAGCTTAACCTTATATAGCAAGATTTTCTAATATTATATACCCTATATATAATATATATATATATGTACTTATGATCATATAATGTATGAGTAATTGTTAATTAAATGTGTTTCAAACTTAAAAAACAAAAAATAGCAACAAAAACAACAATTTTCATTAATCACTCTCATCGGATAATACGAATATATCCTTCGCGCGCTGATAACGCGCTTGGGTTATCTTCAAATTGGCCAATTTACGCTTATCTATAGGTCGCGCGCTGCTTTTGGCCGATGGATCGCTGCTGCCCAACCCAGTGGTGCCCTCATTGGCTACGACATTGATCTGGATATGGATAAGAAAGGATAAGTACGCAAAAATCTAGATAAACATGGGTATGGATATATACGAGGGTAGCCTCAATGACTTCTGATTTAGCTTTCGATTAGTCTACCCTCGTATATGCATATGCAACCTACAGGAGTTAGCAGTCCTTGATTGCCCTTGCCCAGCGTTTCGCCCTTTTGCCAGCCAAGTTGGCTAAGCATTTTGAAGCCTTTGTTGGAACTGGCTATTTCACTGAAAAGAGAAACGCATAGATTAAAGCTTATCCTCTCACAAAGTCTATTTAGCAGCTTTAGCTATACTCTCCACTTACGTATGCACGCAGGCCACCTCGGTCTTCTCCTTGTCTGTGCTGCTGCCCACTTTGATGCGTCGCTGAGCGCTGCGATCATTATAATTTGGATTGGGATTGGCGCTCGTCTCCACAAATTCTAGAATATTTATAATAGATCATTATCATTGCTCATCAGTTCATCCAGCACGAACTCACTTTCTTTCTCTAGGCCGTATTTCTTTTGAAGCTTCTTCAACTGCTCCTTGTGTGAGAGCACATTCCCGGATACAGCTGGCGCAGTTACAGCTGGTTGCGTCTCGATGAGCAGTCCAGGCTCACACAAGCCACAAGTGCTATTCCCTTCGTGCACATGGCAGAGCAACTTGGTCTGGCCAATGCTAATGACGCTGCCATGCACTAGATCCAATGTGTCGCTAGCTTCCTTCGGCTCGGACATGCGAGAGCCATTGAGAATGGTGCCATTCCGAGAGCCCAGATCGCGGCATTTGTAGACGCCCTGCTTTGTATCGTAGTGGAAATTGAGATGGCACTTGCTGACATTCACATCAGGAATGATAACATCGTGTGCTCCTTCCCTGCCCAGCGAACCACCCTTGTAGGTAATCAAATGGAGGCTGCCCACGGTAAGGTCCTGGATATTTGTCTCCTGCACAATGATGCGCAGCGACGGTGGATACTTTTTGGCAATGTCTGTCGAGGATTAGACCAAGATTAGCATATATACATAAGAGGCCTAGTCTAAATGCGGATAAAAACGCGAATTTCTTTAGACACCTTGAAAGCGACTGTTGGCCTTGAAGATGGGCACTCCGGAGGACTTCTCATCATCGTCTTGCTCGTTGCTGTTGCTGCTCCCCGCATCACTCGACTCCGAGCTGGAGCTGCTCGACGATTGCGACAGTTCGCCGTCTTCCACATCGCGAGCTTTACGCTTGCAACTCTCCTCAGTGTCCGAGTTCCTGTGACGCTTCTTCGACCTGTGGCGATGATCCTTTCTCTTCTTTTTCTTCGCCTGCTTCTTCTTCGCCTTACGCTTGCTTTTGGCAGCGCGATCTCTGAGCTTTTGCTTCTCCGCCTTGATCTGCTTCAGCGTTGCCTTGTCTGTGATCACTCCACCATATTCATCGAACTCAATCTCATCGTGCAGACTGTCCTCCTCATTATCCTCCTGCTCCTTGTCGGCGCTGCCAGCGGCGCTGTTTACCTGAAAACGGATAAAAGAAAAGAAATCCGCGTTTTTATCGCACATTCTAAGGCACAGCGCTTACCTAATGCATTGCAACGCATTCGGTCTATGCGCAGATTGCGAAAACGTGCTAAAAATCTAAGAGACTCGCTCTTAACGGAGCAGTAGTAGAAGGGTGTAGACGAGCGGATAGGAGTAAAAGAACCATCATTAAATTTAATCAGTTAGTAAAATTCGCACTTGTTGCAACTGCTGTAGACTCACCTGCACCTGCGCCTGTGAATGGAATTCATACGAATCTTTCGACTGATCGTAGCTGTAGTAGCAGCCCGTATTGCCATCGTAATAGAGACCATATTCCTGAGAGAGGCGCATATAGAAAGAGAGAGGAAGAGAGAGAACGAGGGAGAGGCGGAGTCAGAGTCATTTTTATTTATCAGGCAGAGGCAGCTTTTCTGTAGGTTCATCATTTGTCGATAACCTCCAACGCGTTGGCACGTCATAAAGATTACGTTGATGTAAATACTATGTATATATATAGGCTATATATATACGTACACCCTGTACAAATACTTACCGCATTATAGTAGTAGCCTGTCTTGGGATCATAATACATGCCCGAAGTAGGCTCATAGACAAAATTGTTTAAGTTTTCTGCATGCTTTGCCGCTTGACGCATTTCGTCCACAAAACTAAACGCAGCCGTGGCCGAAACTGCAAGTAGTTAATATATTAATAATTAATTTAATATTTTAGACCTAGTCTTATCGCCTGTTTAGCCTGTGCCAACCCGCTTACATCATTAACCAGGGACTTTGCGATAATCTTCGCACTTTGACGCAAACTTGGCGGTTGAGACTATCACTTTTTTCATTTTATAGTAAATATAAAGAAATAATTAAGATTATATGTGTAACGGGCCTAACTTTACAACAATTCATATGACTACAATGCGAAGTACCAAACAATATAATAAAAACTTTTTTCTACAAGTATATAAACTAGGCTAACTACAAATAGTGGGAAATAGAGGGTAATAAATCTTAATTGATAACGTGTACACTTATATATATTTATAAAAAAACATGTATCAAAGAGCTAAGGGCATTATATAGGTATTATCAATTGAAGGGAAACTGAAAGTATTGGGTAAGTTTTTAACTTCAACCTGAATTCCAATTGCATAGAAGATAGTTTTAACACCATAATCTATATAGGCTTTTATGGTCATTATCAACAGTTGATTCGCTATAGATAATTGCATCTGTTACAATGTAAGATTATTATATAGTTGAGGCTCAAAATTATAGTACAAAATAAGGTTCTACTATCAGAAACTTGTTTGTTACTTAAGATGTGTTATCTAGAATTCTTAAAATTATAAATAACAATAACTGTATTAAGCAAAATTTCTTAGATATACATAATTATGTTATTATATATCAAAGCTGCTTTAGAAATAGTGGGTAAACATTTTAGTTCTTAAATAAAAACTCCTTACGGTTTACGAAATTCTACAATTCTCTTCACATATACACCAAACCTACTTATATCTATGTATACCTATATCACAACGCAGTTATAGAAAATATTCGAGCAACTTTTAGTTCATGTATGAGAAAACAGATTTTTTCTTTTTAATAACTTAAGCAAATTTGTTATTCGAGACGATGTACGAGCGATGTACGGCGATGTTATTCTAGCTGTTGTACTATATAATTAACAGGTAATTTGCATCAGAAAGAAAGAATGGTTTGAAAAATGTGGTTTGTCTGAACTAAACTATGCAATTGCAAGATTGCACACGGATTACGCCTATTAAATCGTATGACTCAATCGTATATGTTCTTGAATATATTTAACAATTTGCTTCTAAGCCCTATTTAAAATACCTATACCTAAAGACTAAATAACAAACTCAATTAATATGCCCTTAAGTAGCTGCATTAAAAGAGGCTGGCGTGCCTGGCGTATAAGCTCTATCGCCTTTTGCCTTGCCTTAATCTGCCGTGTAGCACTCGTTGTGTATTTCTACTTTTGCTTCAGCAGATTTAGTTGATTTGTTTTCTAATTGATGCTAGCTTAGATTACACAGTTATAAACTGCGAACGCGAAAATTTGAGCTACTGCAGTTCTTATCAAGTGCCGCAGCAGCAGCAGTAGCAGCAACAGCAGCGACTGCAGCCACAGTTGGCGACGTTAGCAGGTGCTTGCATGTGGTCTGGGTTAGTCGTTACTCATCATTCGAGCCAGGCGGATAGCAGCGTTGCAATAAAAAAACAGAAGAAAATGGTCGATGTAGAAATACGTGAGCTTATGCAACCCTTTGTGCTGAGCGATTATCAGGTGCAAGAGGTGTACAGTCGTTTCTGCAGCGAGACAGCCAAAGGATTGCGACGGAGCACACACGAACAGGCGAGCACAAAATGCTTTCCCACATATGTCCAGGACTTGCCCACGGGCGACGAGATGGGCAAGTATTTGGCTCTGGACTTGGGTGGCACCAATTTCCGTGTGCTGCTTGTTACGCTCAAGGGACACCACGATGCCACAGTCGAGTCGCAAATCTATCCCGTGCCCAAGGACTTAATGACTGGCCCAGGCGCCGAGCTGTTCGATCATATTGCAGAATGTTTGGCCAAATTTGTGGCCAAGCACGACATGGATAAAGCTTATTTGCCGTTGGGCTTCACATTCTCCTTTCCCTGCGTCCAGGTGGGCCTGAAGGAGGCGATGCTGACAAGGTGGACGAAGGGCTTCAGTTGTCCCGGTGTCGAGGGCCAGGATGTGGGCCTTATGCTGCACGATGCCATTCAACGGCGCGGAGATGCAGAGATTGCAGTCGTCGCTCTGCTCAATGACACGACTGGCACGCTGATGTCCTGCGCACATCGCAATCCCGACTGCCGCGTGGGTGTCATTGTCGGCACCGGCTGCAATGCCTGCTATGTGGAGCAGGTGGAGAATGTGGAGCTACTCGATCCGAATTTCAAACACGGTCGCAGTCAGGTGATTGTGAATGTGGAATGGGGCGCCTTTGGAGAGAACGGACAGCTGGACTTTGTGCGCACGGATTATGATCGTGAAGTAGATCGAAAGTCAATCAACCGCTCAGAACAGCTGTTCGAGAAAATGACTTCAGGCATGTATTTAGGCGAATTGGTGCGTTTGGTGCTGCTGCGCGCCCTGGAGAGGAATAAGATCTTCAAGCTGTGTCCCAAACGTGCCGCCTTCGTTGCCGTGCTACAGAACAATGAGGATATCTTTGAGACGAAACACATATCGGAGATAGAAGATGATTCTTTTCCCGAATTCACAAGCACCAGACGCATTGTTAAGGAGCTCTTTGGACTGGAGAAGGCGTCCGTGGAGGATTGCCAGAAACTGAAATACATCTGTGAGTGTGTGGCCAGGCGTGCTGCAACTCTGGTGGCCATTGGCATCAGTGGACTGATTAACAAGATCCCTGATCGCAAGGTTGTGGTTGGCATAGATGGATCTGTTTATCGCTTTCATCCGAAATTTGATAGTTATATAAGGGAAATGATGCAGAAGATGGTCAAGCCGGATAAGGAATTTGATATTATGCTCTCCGAGGACGGATCGGGGCGTGGAGCTGCGCTCGTTGCTGCCGTAGCCAGCAAAACCACATGAAACCAATATACTCTGTTTCTCTTTGTGAACGGGTATTGATAAGCAATCCACAAAATATCTTCCATGTAGAATTTAATATAATTAATAAATTGTTGTAACGTTTTCACACTTACGCTCTTTTCCCTCTTCTCCATCCGCACCATTATTCTTCGGTTCTTTTGTTTCGCCATTCGCTAATTTTTCATCCGAACTTTTAGTTTCCTTGTTGAGCTGCAAGAAAATGTCATTTTAATTTTTTCAAGAAACCTTTCAAAGAGCAAATCTCACAAAATGTTTTAGCTTTTGCTTATATGATGCAATCTTTGTATCATATTTCCTTATAATTCCATGCAATTTTTCTATATAAGCGTAAATTTGCTTTTGCTCCAATTTCTCCACATCTTCCATAGATTTGAGTTCTATAAAATCGTGAGCCGATGCATCCTCTGGGGCTGCCAGGCTGATATCAACCGCTTCTGACATTGATTATTTGTATTTGTATTAATTTTTACATTAGTTTAATTGGCATTGTTTTATGAAAACTACTTTGTTTTAGTTGTTCACTCGGATAGCGCTTTTTTATTTGTGGCGCATCGCATTTTTGCACCGGTTAAAATGTTTTTAGTGAAGTGTTAGAAAATGCTTCATTTTTAGTGATGAGCGATAGTGCTGTTAGAAAAATATATTAATAAATGGAATTTTAGTAATTTTAGATACTTTAAATTTCAAACACATTATACCAATATGAGATTTATTTTATATTGTAAGAATAGTATTATAATAAAGAATTTATTTAATTATGCTTGAGTGAGATTATCAAGAAACTCACGCATTAACAGCAACAACTTGTTGCTCTCTGTTATGCTCTGCGGCATTGTTAAGATTTTTCTATTTAATTTGAATTGGTCACACTGCAGAGTGGAAAACAATTGTCAACAATGGAAAATACCGGGTAGTGAAATTCTTTGTTTTCCAAAAATTAAAATACTAATAATTAAACGTATATCAATAGCAAATTAAAAGGCAAAACGCTGTTTATTACTGGTGCTTCCCGTGGCATAGGCAAGGCAATTGCTTTAAAAGCAGCCCGAGATGGCGCAAATATTGTAATAGCTGCCAAGACCGCTGATCCACATCCAAAATTGCCTGGCACAATTTATACGACAGCTGAGGAGAGTAAGTTAATATGTAAAAAGGACATTTACGTTAAGTAACATTTTATTATTCTTAACAGTTGAAAGGACTGGAGGCAAAGCTTTGCCCTGCATTGTGGACGTGCGCGATGAAAAGCCGGTGCAACAGGCGGTTGAAGCGGCAGTTGCAAAATTTGGAGGAATTGATATTTTGATAAATAATGCGAGTGCTATATCAAAAACTTCTACACTTAAAACTGATATGAAGCGCTATGATCTAATGCAGAATGTTAACACAAGAGGCAGCTTCTTGGTGTAGGTGCAATGCTTATCGTATCGTCAATGAATCTTAAAATAATTTAAACTTTATCTCTACAGCTCTAAAGCCTGTTTGCCTTATCTGTTGAAGAGCGATAATCCTCACATCTTGAGCATGGCTCCCCCACTGAACATGAGCCCCCGATGGGTGGCAAATCACGTTGCTTATACTATATCCAAATATGGCATGTCAATGTGTGTTTTGGGCATGTCGGAGGAATTCCGCGACAGGAACGTGGCAGTTAACGCGCTTCAAAGTTCATACGGCAGCAATTGATATGCTCTATGGGCCAGAGGGTGAATTGTTTGCACGAAAAGCAGAGATAATGGCAGATGCTGCGTATGCCATAATATGTAGAGATTCTAAAACATGTACGGGAAACTTTTTCATTGATGAAGAAGTGTTGTTGAATGAAGGCGTAACAGACTTGAGCAAATATGCCTGTTATCCAGAAAATAATAATAAATTGAGTTTAGCTTTATTTATAGATGATAGACCTCCATTAGCTAAGTTGTAATACAATTGTTTTGTTTTGCGATTAATTGTTGATATACATATTTAGAATTGAATAAATATTGTACGGTAAATCAGTTTTTTATTTGAGCTAGTATCACTAAAGTGTGACCAGCTGTCGTAAATTTAGTTTTGATAGCAAAGCGGCAATTTGAAATTATGTAAAGGATGCCTGTTATACCTGTCTCTCCTTCTGTCTCCCAGTTCGTCTCTCTCTCTCTCTCTCTCTCTCTCTCTCTCTCACTCTCTCACTCTCTCCTTCTCTCGCCCTATATAAAAGGCAGACGCTGCAGCATTTCTTCAGTCGTGCAGTGCAGTCAAAATGAAGTGAAGTGTGTGATTATTCATCTAAGCTTTAAAGACTTGGAGGAAATACTTAGAAGAAATTGCATAGGAAGTTGTTAGAGGAAATGTATAAACGGGAAACTTTTTCATTGATGCGGGAAAACGGAAATTTGAAATGTAAAAGATGTCTGTTATTTGTATAAATTTAAGGCGTTTAAGTGTGACCATTTGACAAATGTTAAAATAGTTGATTTCCTTACTCAAATTGATAACAAGTAAACAATAGACATTCTAAAGCGGTTTCGATCTGGTCACTTTAGCTTACAGCTCTTTAGATTAGCAGAAAGTTTGCTAACAACAAGAATGAGGAACTCCGGGTAATTTTTGAAATTTGAGCTAAGTGAGTAAATTAAATTGACAGAGTAAGTAGAAAATTACAGGGCAAGACACTGTTCATCACAGGAGCATCTCGTGGCATTGGCAAGGCAATCGCTTTGAAAGCAGCGCGGGATGGCGCAAATATTGTAATAGCTGCTAAAACAGCTGAGCCACATCCGAAATTGCCTGGCACAATTTATACGGCAGCAGAGGAGAGTACGTAGTGCACTTTGTACTTGAGTTGAACTGGAAACGATTTGTGTTATCTTGATATCAATCCACAGTCGAAAGGTCAGGTGGCAGAGCTTTACCTTGCATTGTGGACGTGCGCGATGAGAAACAGGTGCAACAGGCGGTTGAAGCAGCTGTGGCAAAATTCGGAGGCATTGATATTGTTATTAACAATGCGAGTGCCATATCCCTTACCCCGACCCTGGAGACGGATATGAAGCGCTATGACCTGATGCAGAATATAAATACAAGGGGTACTTTCTTGGTGTAAGTGGAGGATTTTGGCGTATGGAAATAGGATCTCTTTCAAGATTTCTTAATTCTTGCAGTTCCAAAACCTGTTTGCCTTATCTGCTGAAGAGCGATAATCCACACATCTTGAACATATCTCCCCCTTTGAATATGAAGCCCCACTGGTTCGCCAATCACACAGCTTACACCATAGCCAAATACGGTATGTCGATGTGTGTCCTTGGTATGGCTGAGGAGTTCCGTTCGCAAGGCGTGGCCGTTAATGCCCTTTGGCCCCGCACGGCGGTTCATACGGCTGCAATCGAAATGTTGAGTGGTTCGGATAGTGCGAAATACGCAAGGAAACCTGAAATAATGGCAGATGCCGCTTATGCCATTATATGCAGAGATGCTAGGGAATATACTGGTAATTTCTTCATGGACGATGAGATTTTGTTGGATGTGGGCGTTAGGGATTTCAGCAAGTATGCTTGCAGCCCAGAGAATATGCACAATTTGCAGTTGGATTTCTTCTTAGACGATGAAGGTCCATTTGCCAAGCTTTAAATTTTATATATTTGTTGCTTTTACAAAATAAATTTGTTATCTTATCATTTGAAAGGCCGCGCAATTAAGTGACTCCGATAGTTTTGTGTGCTTATGTATCGATATTTGCCGTATTGTGATGAGCAATTTAGTTCATTTGAGCTCTGGTATGGTTAGTGGTTGCATCATTAGACAATGCATGCAATGCATTAGTTATTACATATTTTTTCTTTTACTATATAATATAAAGTGCTTGAAAACTAAAAATGTTTTGTATACAGCTGATTAATCATTAACTATGAATTGGCGCCAAAATCGGAAGCTGCAATCATATCGATAGATGCGTGATTCCGATAGACTTGTTCATTTGTATACATGAACCATATATCGCTTAACTTTCTGCTCATTTGTCATCACATTTGAGTCAGTTCAGTAGAACCAACGCGAATCTTTGAAACGGACGCTTACATGTGCCAAAATGCAGAAAATATTTTGTTTATTTCTACTGATATTTATATCACAAAATGTGTGTGAATCGGCGAAATTGAATCATCCGCGCGTTCTGCTGCCGATATTTCAAGACAAATCCATCAATTTCACGCTGGAAGTCATCGATCCCAATTGCTACAAATGGTGAAATGTCGCAGCAGCCGGCGTCTGCTTTATAACCTAAAAGCAGATTACTTATATTAATGGCTTTATTTTTAGGACGTCTTCGCGCCAAGATCTGATAAGTGTCACGCCTGTGCAAAATGGATTTTCAGAGTGCTCCAGCCAGGCCATAGTCACCGTGCAGACACGTGAGCGACGCCGTAACACGGCGATTGTCTTCGCTGAGGAGGTCGCTACGGGCGCTACGCTCCGCTGCGATGTGATTGTGGATACGATTGACCGGCTGAATGTGCGCACAACTACCAGGCAGCTGTACCTGGAGGAAGCGCCAGCCACATTCGAACTGCACGCCTTCGACTCGCAAGGCAATGAATTCTTTACGCTGGAGGGCATCGAGTTCATCTGGGATATATCCTCACCAAGTAATAATATGCCACCTGCCTTACGCTTTCTCACCTTCTCGGAGAGTCCGTTCCATGTGGTGCCGCCGTCGCTAGAGAAGTTCGAAGCAGCTGGCGTCAAGGGCTATATGATCCTGCTGGAGGGCATCAATACGGGCACCTCCAAGGTTGCTGTCAGCATGCCCCAGCCCGAGTACAGTCATGTCCCGATCGTCGAGGTGTACATCAGTGTGCTGGCCAACATCATAATTGAGCCCTCGGAGGTGACCATCATGGCTGGCGATTCGATTAACTTTCGCATAATGCAGCTTAAAATGGACAGACTTCATGATATAACAGCCAATCGGCAATACTATTTGGAGGTGGAGGACGAGAATGTGGCCTATATGAAGGGCAGCGTAGCCACGGGCTCTCGCCTGGGTCGCACTCAGGTTTACTTGAGGGATCACAATATGCCAAAAGAGAGCTCATCCGAGAAGCCGAAAGGGCCCAGCGCTCTGTTGACCGTTGCTGAGCCCCAGAAACTGGGAATTAGCTTGCTGCCGCACAACAATTGGGTTACTGTGAAGGGCGAGCGGCATGAGGTTGCATTGGATTTATATTCCGCCGATGGCCAGAAGATTACGCTCGGGACTCGCTACAATATTGGCTCCGAGCTGGATGAAAGTCTATTCAAGATACTCCAGAAGACGCGCAATGGCAGTCGACTGTACGGAGAGACGCGAAGACAAGGATCTACGCAGATCTATGGCTCTTATAAGGATGTAAGATATATTTACTGTTTTATAGAGTTTATTGTATATTAATGTACGATCTTTTACAGCTCTCGGTGCAGGCAGAGATGCAAATCTTTGAGGAGCTCACTCTGAAGCCCGTCAAAGTAATTCTGCCTTACGACCCGAATACCATAAAGCCGCAGAAGTTTCAATTTCATGCCAGTGGCGGGGACTCCAACTACGTGTGGCACTCGGGCAATCCTCACTTGCTGCAAATCGATGGCCAGGGCTTGGCCACCACGGAGATACGAGATGTGCACATGGCGGGCGTGTCGCAGGAGATAATTGACTCGGGATTGCAGCTGACGGCGCATACCACAGTTCGTGTGGGATTAGCTAAGAATCAAAAGATTTCACGGCAAGCACAAATCTACTTTTTGCCACCGAAACGCCTGGAGGTCAAGCAATACAATTTTGAGACAGCTCTGAGGGATTACGTGCGACTCCATGTCGCTGTCTACGCGCATGTCAATGGCAGCTATGTGCCCTATACCAAATGCGATAATTTGCACTTCCAGCTGGACTTCTCCCATCAGATATTGCAGCTGGAAAATGGACCTGCCACAGACGCACAGGATGTCCTGGCTCCGGAGGCTTGTCATATCCTCAAACTGCGCAGCACTGCTGTGGGCAACACCGTGTTGCGCATCTCATACAGTTTCCAGGATAAAGTCCTACAGGACTCAGTTGATTTGCACGTCTTTGAGCCGCTTGCAGTGCTGAATCCTGTAGAGAATGAAATTATTCTGCCCATTGGCGCTTCACGCAATGTCATCTATGCCCATGGACCTCAGCGCATCTTTACGCTCGAGGCGGAGCTCACCAAGGATACGAAATTCGATGACACAGTCCTCAGAGTCTCGGAAATCGATTTCGATACACAGAATGCTTTGACGGCCTTCACTGTGCTCTGCCTGGAATTGGGCGAATCGCAGTTCACGTATCGTGTGCACAATCAATTGGCTACACCCAATTTTGCAGCCTATTACGCCGTGATAACCATCAAGGTGCACTGCGTCCGGCCACGCTTCCTCAAGCTCTATGCTCGACAGCAACTACGCCAGTCGTGTCCCGTGGAGCTGCGATCTTCGCTGCTGTATCTCAAGGATGAGGAGAACAAGTTTAAAATTGAGATTGAGGTGCAGGATGTGAAGAATCGCAAGCTTATGAACATCAGCTCGCTTTTGCTGGAATGGGAGTTTGCTGCCGGGGATGAGCGCTATCAAACGGACAGCATTCCCCACCAGCAGCTGGCCGAAGTGGAGCTCTATCACAACGTACCATTGCCCACCAGGGATGTGCTTGTCCTGACCTTGAATGAGGTGGCACCTAATTTCCGCATCAAGGGCACAGTCGCGCAGTATCACACGAAGCTGCTCTCACAGCTGGTCATCCAGCCAGAGTATCCGAACTTTGGAGTGAAGAATGTGAGCAATTTATACACTCGAATAGTAGCCATAAATATTTCTAAAATATCTCCATTATTGCAGCTCAAGACAGGTGAAATCACGAAGCCCGTGATTGAGAACGAAATACGTTTCCATACAGTCAATAGCACATTGTTGCCGACGGATCATATCAGCATTTACTTGGCGCACTCGCACAGCGAGCACATTTCCATAGCTCAGGGCAGCGGATTCTTTCAAATGGAGCTCACCGAGCAGGGCGTCGTGCAAGTGACCCATGATGAGAAGCTGCATCAGTTGGTGATAACTCCCCAGCGCTTGGGTCATGTGCGATTGGAGCTCACTGATCTCTGTCTAATGAACGAGCCGACATATTTGTCCATCTCCGTGGTGGGCATTGGATCGATCACTGTGCGTGCCCTGGACCGAGTGGAACGGACGAATACCATCGAGGCGATTGTGCGCTTGTTCGATACGAATGAGAATCCATTGCACATCGATTCGAATATGCTGAGCGTCTATCAGCTATCGCAGTTGGTGTTTGATCCCACCATATTGACTGTGAAGCTGGATGAGCAGGATAACTTGAATGTTGGCGAAATACGCTACAGCATAATGGGCAACAACATTGGCGAGACCAAGATTGTCTTCCAGTCGGGCAAGGGGGAGCGTCAGGTGTCCAGTGAACCGCTCAATGTGCAGGTCTTTGTGCCCTTGCGTCTCTATCCTAGGAACTCGACGCTCGTCGTGGGCTCGAGCATACAAATCTACTACCAGGGTGGACCGCAACCAAACACCAATATCGTTTACTCCGTGCACGAAGAGAAGGTGGCAAGTAAGTGGGCGGCTATAGTAGCTACATAAATAGATAAATTTACTGAATTACTCTCTTCCCTGCACAGCTATGAGCTCTGCCATAGTCACAGCTCACAAATTGGGCGTTACGCGCATTACTGGCCGCTGTTTGCTGAAGAATCCCATCAGTGGCAAGGATGAGATTGTCTCCGAGGATACAGTGGACGTGCGCGTTGTCGCTCTAACTGCCGTCCAGGTGCGCACGCCACTTGTACGCATACGCTCAGGGGCTGTGATGCCCGCCACGCTGTGGGGTCAGCCAGATCTGTCGCCCATGGTGCTGGGTACATTGGAGAACATGCGGATAACCTGGTCAGTCAATCAGCCGGATGTTGTGGAGATCTTCAATGTGTTTACGGCAGCGGGTGAGTTGACTAAATATATATATCTATTTCTTATTGGTTAATGCCAGCGTGCACAGATACCGCATTGTTGCGCAGAGATTTCAGCTCAATGCCCACCAAGTGCACGCAGATTAAACAGTTCTCCGATGAGCTTGCATGGTTGAGCTCCAGTGCAGGAACAGATACGGAACGAACAAGGCTTAGAGCTAAAGCTGAAGAGAAGAGAAGTGAATTTGATGAGAATTGAAGTTGTACAATATAGTAACTAATTAAGTAGTAGTAGTACGTAGCATATGCATATAAATATATATAGGTAATCTAAAATCTATCTAAAATAGAGTTATATTAGTTATAGCCATATACATTCATACATATGTCGACGACTTTACTCTGACTGTTCATCTTTGGCCCTTTTAGGCATCGAGTACCAAAGCAGCGATTTAATTTCCGTACGTATACGCGCACTCAATCCCGGCAAAGTGACTATCACGGCCTCTGTCCATTTGCCGGATGGATTGAAGCTGCCCGCGTCGAGTGTGGAGCTAATTGGTAAGTATTTTCTTTATTTTTTTTACCACAATTGAAATTGTGTATCGAGGAGAGTGAGAGAGCGAGATAAAGAGAGAACCGCAAATTGAAATTTTTATCGTTGCACAGTTTTCAAAACTCTGGAGCTGCTCGCACCAAAGCCCATAACAATGGATTGGATTTTGGCGGCGCCACGAAGCACGCTACAGTTGAAATGTAATATGGATGATGCGGTCTATAAGTTGGATGGCCAAAGTAGCGGAATCGTTTCTGTGACGCCCGATGGTGTTGTCCACACAAAGGATACGCTCGGCCGTGATCTGATAATTGTGAGTGTGCTGGTGCCTTAAATCGGCTTACCTCTTGGAAATTGCATTTGATTTGATACATATAAATATATATATATAATATATTGTTGTTTCTTTTTGTCAGGCCAAAACTGTCGACCAGACGCTGCCCATTGGCATTGAAGTGAAGAATGTACAATACATTTTGGTCACTTTGCAGCCGGACATTAAATTGAAGCAGCTGGAGCATAAAATACCACGCGGCATGAATTTCGTGTTTAAAGTTTCGCTGCACGACAATCTCGGCAACGAGTTCTCCCACAATATTGAGGATGTGAATGGACTACGCTACGATTTGGCCACCAAGGATGTGGTCGATGCACAGATTGGAAATAATCTGACAATTGCGGTAAGTGCTAGAGCAACTCCTTTGAGTCGACTGTCGACTGTCACTGTCGAGAGTCGAAAGGCTATCGTCTAGAGTCTGGAAGTTGCAGTCGTGTGTCGAGAGTCAAGTGTCGACAGTCCTATATGTACATATTTATGCCAACATCTACTTTTCGACTTTGCCGACTAGTCTATATGTAAATGTGAACTTTAAACTTTGTGCTAGCAAGTTATTTCAATTTCATTTTTTGGTGCGCCTGCTAACAACAAGACCGCTGCATTTTAATGCACTCCCAAAGACCTGCCTTGCCACCTGAGCTCCACTCACTCTTGCAGCATAAAACGAGCTAGGAAAAAAATGAATAAAATACTAAAAAAATAGAAGAAAGGAATAGAATCTCAGCGTTCGGCCGCATGGCACGTCGCTTGGCTTGGCCAGCACTATTTTCGTTCTATTATACTCTAGCAGCGGGCATTTTTCGTTGCTCATAAAAGTCAACAGAGGAACTAAGTCGTAAAAATATCTTAGTCAACGATCTGAACTCAGCTTTGCCTTGCCATACTATTATGAGAATTGCTATAGCTGTTTCTTATTGTTCTAGATAGTATATATACGTGTATATATTTATTGGACATGCATCCTTTTATAGATATTTGAATGAAATAATAATGAAACCATAAATGTTTTAGTTATGAGTACTCTATATATATAGAAATTAACAATTGTGCGTTCCAAATTTAACAGATATTTATATCGTAAAGCCAAGTGCATAATCAGTTAGGATTAGGCATGTGTGCATCCTGCCTGAAGTCAGCTAGAGTATACCACATTCGTTGGATATTCCGCACTGCATCCTTTTTATTTTACTTCTTTTATTTTACTGGACTGTGGCACGTTGATGTCACCACATAAAAATGCAACGATGCGTTGTCGCACATGCTGCAGCTTTTGGTTCTTAAAAATTGGGACTGTCGAGTGACCGTCGACCACAAACACAAAACTCTTGAAGCTGGCTCGAAATGCATGCATTAAATTCCAAATGCACAGCCCGAAAGGGGGGCGGGCGAGATATAGCTCTAACCCAATTAAACTCGACTAACTATATATATGTACATTTATCTATATATATACATTTATATACATACTATATGTATTTTCTCCTTTTTTTTTGCATTTCACCCACAGTTGAATTTGCAGCGCGAGACAAGCAACATGATTGCCATCAGTTTAAAGGATTCAACCGGAGTTAAACATGCTGAGGATTACATTAAACTGTCTGTGGCCGAGTCGAAGCTTATATACCCCACCCGGGTAAGTCTATATATATATATATATATATATATATATATATATATATATGTATACGCATGCCGGTTTTTAATTTAAAACTCTGTCAGCTTGCTGCAAAGTTAGTTAAGTAATGCTGTAAGCTTCTTATGGGGTGTGAATTTTACATTTGATTTGATCTCACTCGTATGCTCATAAATCAATTTCTCTTTCAACTTTTTCCGCATGCGGCCATCAAATAACTATTCACAATTGACACACTGCGTCACTATTTTTTACGAAATCTGTCAACATCACGAAAATGGCGGGGGAAAAAACTCAAATAAAATCCAACCACGCCTCCTCCACGACAAAAAACGACCATCAGACAATTTTCTCAGTGGGTGACATCATTTGCTTCGATTCACCGCTAACATTGTCATCGATTTGGAGCAGCTCCAATGAGCAGATGGTGACGATTAATAAAAACACAGGTGAGTAGTTTTGTGCAATCAAGGTTGTGCAATCAAACAAAATGTGTATGTAAGAATCGCCGTATACTATATAGATATAGCTCCAAATTTAGGCAATCGCAATTGGAGTTGGGTTTCGAATAGTGAAATTAATATGAATTTAATTTTATAAATGTTAGTCTTTTTTTATATATGTCGACATCTGATCTATATATACATAACTGATGTTATATGTATAATAGTATAACAGTATGTGTTAACATAATCGTTTTAAATGTACATCTACTATACATTACATTATATTTCAGCAACCACTGTTCTATATATACATATCTAGTGTTATATATATAACAGTATAACAGTATACTGCATATCCAATGTTATTAGTTCACTCAGTACACAATGTGCCTATTCATTCTCCCGAACACATCACCTGTTTATTCAGCCCTTCTCTTATCAGCATATTGATTATTTTAATTTGTTTGCATTATAATTTGCAAATCCTGTTTAGTTGGGTGCTAATTCTCTATGCAAACAATTCACAGTTTTTGGCTATTTTATTTCAATGCTAATTTATGCGTTGCATTTTGCTTTACAAATTCTACAGCAGTCGAAACGCATCAATACAGCCAAACGCCCATCCGCCCAACCACCCACACAGACAGAAAGACAACCACACGAACAGTATGTTGATGTAGCAATCCCATAAATTGGTCTATATTTTACGCACGATTTATTGATAACCCAATTAGGCTTATTTTTTGGCTGCTTTGTAAACTCTGAGAGAAAAGCATAGAACAAGAGCAAAAGTGTTTGCAACTATTTGGGTGCTATAATTTCTGAATTAATTACCTATCGATATCGCTGTGAGTGTTCAATAGATTTTCCATGCTATTACGCCATTTCCAAGTGCAGCAATTTCAGTTTCACTTTTTTTTTCCCCATGTTTTTCCATTTTATTTCTATTTTTTATTTTTCTCGTAGAGCAGCAGCAAAAATATTTACAATTGTTATTGTGCAGGTGTAAACAGCAGTGTGTGTGTGTGTGTTGGTCCCTTGAGCCTTTGAGTGGCGCGTAAAGTGTTGAACAAACATTGTCAGGCGTACAGATACAGTAAATAACGACTAAGTTCAACACCGGGGCCAGCATATTTCAAATTGTTTTATTTATTGTTGTGAGTACAGAGCGTGAGTAACCTTTAAACTTAGCTCAAAGTTGAATTAACTTTAAAATGCTGTTCACTATTTTCTGTGAAAGTACAAATTGAAATATGATCTATGATATATATGGGAGAGTATAAGAGTTCGAGATATAAAATTTGATAAAGGTTAAAGTAAAGTCGTGGATGTTGTTCTAGGTGATATTTCTCATTGTCATATGATATAACATATTGACTTCAGCGAGTATTCAAGGCGCAGGCGGGAGGCAGGCATAGGGAATATAGTGATATAAAGTATAAATCTTATTCGATGCTATCATATATACTCTATTTATATATATATAAGTTATATGTGACATAGACTCGTTTCATAACTGGTATTCTTTAACTGCCATCACCATTTGTAGCTGTGTATCGAACTCAGGAACTGTAGGAGCTAGAGGCGCCAAATAGTATTTAAACTCTTGTATGGATCTCTTAAAAAAAAAAACGAACTTTTAAAATGTTTAATATTCACAACTTAGATTATTATCTATTATCATTTATATATATACCATGGTACAAAGCATTCAACTCAAGAACTATATGAGATAGATAATAAAATTTATTTTGTAGATTCGTACACATGCATCCTTATTCGTAAAATATCGACTACCCAACAAACTATCCATTCTTATCACAGAGAAATCATAGTATTTGAGTTACACCTGCCGCTTTTCGATATAGTCATAAGTAGTATCGTTTATATGCTGTTAGAGGCAACATGCGCTCAAAGTTGAGCAATTGCTAAAGTAAACTTCTAACGTAATTCACAACACAACGCAGCTAAGCGTAATACATTATTCATAAAGTGCTGTCCTTTCGCAAAACTCAATCTACCAAAAAAAAAAAAAAAAAGGAAAAGTAAAAAAAAAGAGTAAAGGGAAAAATTGTATATGAGAAAAACAATTTTTCACACTTTGCACGTCGTGAGGCGTCGTCGCTTTGGCAAAAGGATAAAGCAAATAAAGGCAGGACACCAATCGCGATTATGCAACCTGTGTGTGTGTGTGTGTGTGTGTGGATGTGTGAATGTGTCTGCTTGTGCGTGTTTGTTATTGTTAACTGCGAGCTTCTAGCTGCAGTCGAGCATAAAGATAAAGTATCTATGTATTTGCCAAATATCAATACGGCATGCGTATGTATAAGACCAAAAATGAGTAGAAAACTTGGCACAAACTCTTGTCTGCTCAAGAACTCGAACACAAACTTGAAGTGTGTATCAAATAAGTATGTCTATCTCTATATCTCCCTCCCTCTCTCGCTCTCTCGCTCTGCCTCTCAACCTACCCATGGTGCTGACATCGCTGCTGTTGATGGGAAATGAAAATATTATGATAATAGCACAACACAACTCTCGGAAAGTAGAGATTGACAGTGGAAAGGCAGCAGACGCAGTTGCTCGTATCGTTTAAGCCTCTTGCAATGTTTTCGCATCTAAGCGTAAGCATCTGAGCAATTGCGTAGCCAAAGCTTTTGCATTTTGCCCATGCCCATGCTTTGGCTATGCCTCGAAATTCCAATTTTCCAGCTAAAACTGAGAAACTTGACAGCCAGCGTACATATTTTGTTTGAAAGCCAAATTTGAAGAAGGCCTATTCAAAATTGAAACTCGTTAAGCTACATGCACACACGTAGTAGTTGATGTGGCTGTTGCTTAGGAACTGCATTCTCATGTGTGTTAATTTGTGAGAGTAGTGTGTCTTTTTGAATACCCTGTGATTGCGCAGGCTATGGGGTATGTCGTGTTTAGGGTATATTGTGTTAGAAATTAGATAGTTGCTCAAATGGGTGCAACTCAAATTAAAGGGTATCTGCAGGCACATATGCCTGCTTCATAATATGGGATATTATCTATCTGTGCATAGCTCTAGATACAGTCTAAAGCTTCACTTTAGTAGGCTTAGTCTTAGTGAAACATTTTGATGAATCGAAGCCAGCTTAATATGAGTGTAGGGAATTTCTGATTTGTTGGATTTAGTTTTATTTTAGTTCCTATGCTTTTGTTAGTTTACTTTTATGCGAATTGCAGGGAATATACAGGGAATATATAAACCTGACCCTCACTTAGTTAAGTCTGAGTATACCCAATCGGCCAGTAGATATTAGTTAATAAAATATTTTTAATAATAAATTTGTATTTTTCTTAGTTAACGTACCTTTCATGCTCTCGATTACAGGGTATATTTCAATATAATACTTTTAAGTCGGATCGCTAAATATAATCATTCATACTATTATTTCTAGGATATATTGAGTTCCATATGCTTACAGGGTATATTTGAATATAATATTTTTGAGTTATATACATTTGTCTTCGAACTAATTCCAGGGTGTATACATCACTTGTCTGTTTGATTAGATTCATAGCGAAAGATATCGATGTAAAATGATTTCATTGAGATTAACGAAATGAAACAAAAATATATATGTATATATATATATTTGTTTTTTTTTTTTTTTTTTAATTTGACATTTATTTAGTTTATATACTAAATAATTTATAAATTTCTGTGCATTAAGCAATTTGGTATTACTTCAATTTTAATAAATAATAATTCAGGCGGAAATTTATGCTCAACCAGAGAGAATAATTCAAAGATTTCGTTCATGCCAAACAAATTGTTGACCCCTTTATAAATGCATATGACAGATTTTGTATAGAGGTTATAGACAGACATATACATACATATATATATATATATATATATATATATATATATATATAATGTATATGTATATTTCTATAGTCCAGTTGATTACTTATATTTCAATTGGCATTGTGTTCATTGTGTGACGAGCGAAAGGAAATCCCCAAGCAATTTATACAGCCAATATTCCTCACAGCTGTAGATTAGTTTCAGTTGTGGCCGTTGCTGTTGCTGTTGTTGTTGCTGGGGAGTGCAAAAAGGAAAAGTGGAAAATCAAAGCTGTTCTGTGTCATGGCAGTAAAGCAAAAAAGGAAAACGTCCCAAAACAATTAGCCTGATGTCGCCTGCAGTGCTTTAATATTAATTTAACTATATTTTGTAATTTAAACAAAAGGTACAAAAGGAAATTCCCGTTACATATAGAGTTGTATGTATATGTCTATCGTTCGTGTTTTGTGTATTTACTGTAGCGTCTGGTCTTTGACGTGCGGTATGTCATATTTCAGTTGTCGCACAAATTAATTAAAACTATGTAAAATGTTTGCCAAGTTCAAACAATGCAGCCGACTGAGCGCATACCCTTTCCATTCTGGAATTGCTGCCTGTTTAGCTCTAAGTAGTCTTAGCTGCCTCATTTAGCATAACGTAAAGACATCGACAGTTATTTCTGTTCTGTAACGACTACTCCTACTTCCGAATCCTGCCCCTCCCTCCCGGTTGCTATCAAGAGTATTTGCACAGTCTTTATGCTTCGCTAAGCTTTTGTTATTTACTATTCAATGCGGCACACCATTTGCATTGAAATGCCGTCGCCCGCTGGGCGTGTGCAGGCAGCCATAGAGTTTGGGCAGGTGAGGAGGGCTTACAGGTGGAAAGAAATCATTGAAGCATATTTAATGCCATCAAATATTAATATCGTTGTTTGTTTGGCAAACTGTTCAGCTACGTCTTTTTCGGCGCACAGTCTCAACGACATTGCTTGCATATTTTAGGCCTTTGCGTAGTTAATTTTTTGTCGGCAGGCCAGGGCAAAGGCGGCGAGAGCGACAAGGGGTTATCGGCGGCGGGGTAGCCGAGTCGAGTCGAGTAGTTCATCTTTCAAGTATTTCATGGAAATTCTCCAACCAATATTCATGAATTTAGGCCAACAATTTGCTGCGCTCCATGGGAGGTGAGAGGGCTGTTTGAAAAAGTTGCTGAAATATAAATGAGAATCTGTTTGCTTGGCTATGAAATTTTATAATGGTTTACTGTTTAATTTTGTTGAATAACTTTCTATTTATATTTTATATAAACTGGATATCTATCAATAGGTTAGGCATATATGAAAGTTCTTGTGCATCCATATTAATATGAGAGGATTTCAAAAAGCATTTTTGTATATATAATTTCTGAAAATATCTAATGATTTCTTATAGCAGTTAGTTAGTTTGATTATATCATTTCCATTTGACATCAGTTTCGGGATACTAAAAGATGACAAATCGAAAACTTTTCTGTCTGTGCTTGGCTCATATTTTTACCAAACTTGTTATCTTTGGATTTTGAAATCGAGCTTAATTTGTTTATTTAGCTTCGTTTATAAGAAACTCCACATTCTGTGTCACACACACATTGAGCAACCCTCTTGAAGAAAGTTCAACCTAAAAACTTTGTAATTAGATTGTATAATTACTCTTTGATTTAAATAGTCGCCGATCAGTTTTGAAAAGTTATTTACCTTTGCAGGCATTGCACGCGTGCTGAACAAGCAGCAGAAGCTGGGCGAGAAGGTCGTGGTGACGTGTGGTGATAAATCGCAACGCGGTGGCTACCTCAAATACGATCTGGAACTGCGGGAAGCGGACACGGTACGTACCATCAGCATCATAAGTCATGTGGGTCGAGTGACACCCTCTCAATATTTGCCCTTCACTTTTGCAGATTGTGTTTGCCAAATCGTTTGACATATTCAGCGGGTCAGAGTACACGGCACAGCTGGTGCTGCGCAATCACATTCAGACGGACAAGTACAGCAACCTGGTTAGTTATAGATATAGAAGTGCCGCCTCACATTCCTCTCTCACACTCTGTGTACATGCGATAATTGCAGATTGCCCACAATATATCCAAGTGCATAAATCAATTGCATAAAATCGTCGTGGAAGCGTTCACCTGTCGCCTGGTGGCCAAGAATGAGCTCGGCCAAAAGCTGGTGAAGCTGTATCACGTCGAGGCCATATTCGATGCCAGCAGCAGCCAGTATGCGTGCAGGCTGGTGCTAAAGTCCAGTTTTACGGATCTGCTCTCCATATTGAAGTCAAACAATGTGCAGCTCGAGCTGGAGGTAAGTAGGCGGGCGGGCCAGCGGGCGAGCGGGCTCTGAGTGCTTCTGTATAACAAATGAATGCCATTTGGCTAAAATATTTGCTTTTGGGTTTAATTGCAGGCTGCGATGCCAAATGGTAATTTGGGTACCATGTCGCTGAAATTGGTGCCGGGCATTAAAGTGTCGCTCGAATCGCTGCAGGTGCACGATTTGAAATCCCAGGAGCTGCACATAACGGGACTGGACAAGGCATTGCAAAAGCTGCAGGTGAGTTTAATTGCTGCGAGAATGACTAAGAAATGGGCAAATGAAAGAGAGGTTTTTGGGTACACATACGTAGTAAATGGCAGCAAGTGATATGACATATAGGAATGCGTGGTATGAAGTAGGTAAATAAGCATATGCTATATATAGATATGGTTATATGTGCGTGTATATGTACGAAGTACACTCTCAGTAGTAATGGATCGAGGGAAAGTGAAGTGAATTACGACAAAATATTTTTGAATAAGTCTTGAATATCTTCGCACTTCATTACCGAAAGATTTTCACTCGTATTCCACATGTGGCAGTGCAAGTCTCCTTCCACTTGACAATGTGATTTTTTGTATTTCCACCCGATTCCCACCTGTATAAGCGAATTCATGTATTTAATGACAGTTGCCGCCTATTTTCCCTTTGAAGATATGCATGCTCGTACACAAGAATCGTGGCTGCAGTGTCACTGTTTAAATATTAATATATACATTGGTATATATATATTATACACTACATATGCTGACCAGGATTTCCGTTTGCTTAAAGGCGAAGAAATTGCTCGCTGCACTTTTGTACCTATTTATACGCTCGCCTTGAGAAACAATCATAAGCTCGAGAGCATCAGCAGCAGCAGCAGCAGCAGCAGAAGGACGCACATTTTATGTGGTAATAAAATACAGGAAATTGCTTTACAATGTACGCTACAGTTTTGAGGCAGTAGTCGTCGTCGTGGATAGCCACTGGCGGGCAGCTCTTAAAGTACAATATTATGTACGACAACTGTTGAGAGTGCGTCCGCTCGTCCAGCTGAAGTAGACTGAAGAGACAGCCAGACACTGGGCGACCAAGAGAGACTGAGCGTATTCCATGAATTTGAAAGTTCTTATGGACTGTCCTTGGCAGTTAGTCGGTCGAGACTTTTGTTGCCAATGCTGAAGTTGCCGCTGTCGCAAGTCGTTGCGGCTTCTTGTGCCCGAGCAGCTGCGTTGCAATGTCAATGTCCACCCTGAGGACTTGTTTCTCCCTTCCTTTCTCTTTTTGTTCTTCTGCTTCGTCTTCTTTTCTCTGATGTCATTTGAAAAAATGCAAAATGACAGCATTTTGCTTGACTTCCGTTTCCGGTTAGCTTGAGCCACATTATTATTCGCCAGCTTGCCACTCTGAAATATTGGCCACATCTTGAGCCACTCTAATTATGGTTAAGTGACAGCCACCATTCATTGCGCTCCCCCTGCCCAGTTGAAATATGCTGCATAATTTGCATTAGCTGCAAATTTGCCAGTTTGGCCAACTTGGCTGCAGCTGCATTAACTATTCGCCGCTCCACCGCGCTGCTCCACTCTCTCGGTGTTGAGCGAAAAGGACATGCACAGGACATGCAACACTCGATTGCTCAATTCAATTGCGCATGTATGGGTCGGCACTTGGGCCCATCGCACAAATCGCATCAATGGAACTTCAAACTGTCGAGTGTGTGAAGTGGACATGCGATACGGCTGTCCATTGTCATTGTCATTGCTATTGTCATTGTCATTCTCAATGCTGTTGTTGGTGTTGTTGTTGCTGCTGTTTTATTGCCACTACAACATTATAAGCAGACTCAAGTCAAGCTCTTAAATGTTATACTTGTACAATAGTCCCATTATACACTACAGCGCCGAACATTATAGTTTTATTGAGTTGTCTGTAACGGCTTCTAGAAGAATACTTTTTGAACCTCTCATATATATAACATATAATCTTGATATGCAATGCATTGCAGTTGGCAGATTTTATATTCGCTCGTGATTCGAGACTCTTCGACTTCAATATTATTTTGTGCTTAATTTTCTATATACTAACTTTATTAATATATCTATCAGCCTTCAGAAATATTACAACTCTCCCATTAAAGTACTTCGAAGTACATTTATTTTATGCCTTTCACATGTCTGCAGTTGATTTGTATCTCATTCTCATTCAGTGGTTAGCGCAGGGTGTGTGTATATTAACTAAAGTCGTTGTGCATTATTTATGCATTAAGCATTAATTTCTTATATTGTTGATTATCAACAATTAATCATTTAAAGTTGCTGCTGACCACAAAAAAAATGTACGTATATAGGCGTATGTGAAGCCAAATTGTGCGGCTGTCAATTCCAGTGCACTCGGCAAATTTTTATTAAAATTCACATTACAGCACAGATATCCTGACACAAATATATATATACACCCTCTCTCTCTCTCTCTTTCGCGCTGCATATATATATATATATATATATATATATATATATATATATTGAAAATTATGCAGACCACTGCGCTTTTAAAAGGTCGTACATTGTAAATTGTATACAGATGTAAGCCAAATGTGCATTAATATATATATATATATATATATATATATATATATATATATATATATATATATATATATATATATATATATATATATATATATATATTAATGCACATTTGGCTTACATCTGTATACAATTTACAATGTACGACCTTTTAAAAGCGCAGTGGTCTGCATAATTTTCAATTAATTATTAAATATTCTTCATGTATTATCAATGGGCTAATAAGAAGTGTTGTTGCTGAGGCAGTAAGTGGTGCTGTTGTTGCTGCTGCTGCTGCTCCTGCTGCAACATCAACTGCTGCTGCTGATATGCTTGCACTTCCGTTTATTAACAATGTTGATATTTATGTAAAATATATTTTTAAAACTATTTATTATTACATTTTAATATTATTATTATTGATGTATGGACTTTGATATACCCTGTAGATATATTTTGTTGCCAAAGGGGTAGTTTGTGATTATAGGTAAGGTTTTGATAATAAGAAAAGCTTTCAGTATAAAACTTATAATTTTCAATTCTGATGAATGTTATATATGCATACAGCTACATTATACATTATACTCAAAGAGCTTTCAAGCAGAGAGAGAAAGAGAGGGAGCTTTTGTACCTAGCAGTAGCAGTAGCGAGAATATATACAGTTTAAGAGTTATTATCTTAAATTGTAGCTCGAATTGTTTACAAGTCCAACTGACAGCTTTGCAGCTTACAGTCAGTTTGAGGAGTATCTTTCAGTCGCGCCAGCTCCGTTCTATTAACGGAAATAAGCTCGACTGTGCTTAAAAGCGGCTTACAGGCTTAGTTCTAGTCGGGCACACTTATTGATCAGCTATTGAATAACAGGCGAATTTATACATACACATATACGCATATAAATATGTATAAAAATATATATACATGTGTATATATACTTCCATAGGCGCATAAGTATTTTCACGAATGTGCCAGCCGTTGGTCGCCGTGCAGCATCCGTTGCAATAATAACTTTGTTTTTCATTTAAACGCATTAATTTTGCAAATATGAAACGCCCTGCAAAAATTTATTTAAATCGGGCATGTGCGACTTTTGGGTTAAGAAAATAAAATGATCAACTAAATATACCTCTTAAAAATGCTGCAATTTTTTCATTCTTGTATATTTCTGTAAGCTTTCTGCTGCGTATCTTCCAGTCGCACACTTCTGAGTCACATTTTGGATTGCGTAAATTGTTTTCTTACATGATTATTAATTTGTTGTTGTTGACTTCACTCATTTTGCAAATTGCGTCAATTGGTTTCATTTTGAGTCAATTTATTTACGCAAGTTGTATGCCATGTTTACAGATTAAATACGCTTTCGAAGAGGAGATACAAGCCCAATTACAGTATACAGATAAACAGATGCAGATAAACAGATACAGATACACAGATACAGATACACAGACACAGATGCACAGATACAGATACGCAGATACAGATACGCAGATACAGATACACAGATACAGATGCACAGATAGAGATACACAGATACAGATAGGGATAAACAGATACAGATAGGGATAAACAGATACAGATACAGATACAGATACAGATACAGATACAGATACAGATAAAGATACAGATACAGATACAGATACAGATACTGATACAGATACAGATACAGATACACATACAGATACAGATACAGATACAGATACAGATACACATACAGATACAGATACAGATACAGATACAGATACAGATACAGATACAGATACAGATACAGATACAGATACAGATACAGATACAGATACAGATACAGATACAGATACAGATACAGATACAGATACAGATACAGATACAGATACAGATACAGATACAGATACAGATACAGATACAGATACAGATACAGATACACAGTACAAATACACAGATGCAGATAAACAGATACAGATACACAGGCACAGATAAACAGACACACATAAGCAGATATAGATAAACAGATGCAAACGCACACATACAGATACACAGATACAGATACATATATACAGATACATAGATACACAGATACAAATACAGATACACAGACATAGTCACGGATTACGCTCCATCAGCTTTGAGCAAATCTCCGCATAATCTTTAGTAATTTATAATATTTTCACTTTGTTTTTCTTGACGGAAATTTTCCTTACAGTTGATTTTGGAGCATAAATTTGAGCGAATGTATTATTGAGTTGAGCCATCTGCCTGATGAATAAATTTTTTATAGCAGTGCTTATTTCAGCGAAAAAAGGCTTTAGTTTTTCTGACTTCGCTAAAAACTTGTTGATAATGAAAGTTAAGTTTAAACGTTAACTTTTTTCTGCCAAGCTCAAACTGTTTCGCTTTCTACATTGTTGAACGTTAATTAGGCAATTTAACTTTTCAGCTTGTGGAACAAATTGTTTCAGACTCTGATTATGCAATGAAATGATTTGATTTCAATTAAATTTGAGAGCATTCAGCGGCTGTTGCAGCAAAATTTGTTGACTCAACGCCTCATATTTAGCAAAGCAAAAATTTTTATTTTAGCATGAGCGATTAAACTTTCCATAATAAGCTTATTAGAATAAATATTTACGAGACTTACGACAACAAATATAAAAACATAAGGGCATATTTGATATGTAATTGAGCTAATCGGCTTAGAATCGATCTTTATAGATTTGAGTGTTGAATCAAAATTTTGCCTGCAAATATTTTCCTCTTCCTTTCTTCTCTTCTATAGCTTAATATAAACCTGCAAGTAACTAACTGTACAATATACTATAAGTGTTGCTATAGCAATAGTTGTTCTATAGCCATCAGTGATAGTTGCTCCAAAAGACTTATTAATTAAGAAAATTTGTGCATTGAAATTCGATTGCAAATCGCAATCTATTAGCCACTACTTATAATGCTTAAATTATTTAAAACTCTCTCTTTGTCTCCTTCTCTCTCTAGATATGTAGGCTAAATTCTTGTAGCTCTGCAGTTTGTTGCATTTGATCAACAGCTAAAGAACAAAAGCTTTTTAGGTGACAATTTGAGAAAATTGCAATTTCAAATTAAAAATGTTCTACAACAGGCATAAGAATCAACAACATATTTGAGAAACACTTGAAAATACCCACGCCAGCTGGCAAATATGTGTGTGTGTGTGTGTGTGTGATTGTGTAGGAGTGTGGGCGTGTGTGGGGCAGTCTGCTCTGCTATTGTCAGAAAATTGCATTTCGTTTATACATACATTTTAATTAAATGAATTTGCAGCACGTGAAGAAATTGTCACACACTCAGTTATATACACAGAGTATTGCAGAGTATATCACACACATACATACATATACACACACACATACTTCTTCTATATACGCACACACTCAGCTCAAAATCAAAAATTGCATTCGTTTTGTATTTCTGAGGAAATTGCAAATGTTGGCCAGGCGTTTTGCTGTTTAGTCGTTTGTCGTTTGCCACTTGCTTGCACAGCCCCGCCCACTTTTACCCACTGCCTCTAACTGCTTGCTATGAACAGCAGTTGTTGCTCTATTGCTAATGAGCCTTTCTCTCTCTCTTTCTCTCTCTCTCTCTCTCTCTCTCTCTAAATTGTGTTCAAATAAATATCGTAAATCATTTGTTTTTAGTTTTCTTTATATACAAATAAGATTTGCTGTCTAGATTTAATTAAATTTGTTCGTTTTTTTTTTAATCGTCTTCCTCCTTCCTTTTCAGGTCAAGCCCTCGGACTCAAAATACTTTACCGTCGAATTGATTGAGCAGGCGCATGGCATTAGCAAATATCGTGTGCGTTTCTTTCAAGATTTTCCACTCGATGAACATTTCTATGTGCTGATTCATTCGCCGGAAACAAATCAGAGCGTTGAGGTGAGTTTATCGTTAAAAAGGTTTGCCAGTTCACAAAAAAAAAGAAAAAGAAAACTGTCAGTCAACTAACTGAAAAGTTGATAAATTGGTAAAAAAAAAAGAAGTTTGAACTCGAATTTAATTTATTGCCTGAATTTGAGTGCTCCCAAACGAATAATTGGACTAGAGTCCTTTTTCTTTTCGGCTGTAAACATTTGGTGTGCTATAATTGGACATGTGAAGGTTTTTAGTGTTTAGCATGTAGAGAAATGCATTATATAGATACCACTTAAAATATCAAAAGCTGTTTGCCTCATTATTTGCCTATCTATGGATGGTATCTATATCTGTCTATTTGTGCTATATATACCAAACATTAATTGCAACTAAATTATAACTTGCACAAGATATATCAGACAAGGTATACCATACTGTGTATATGACTCTATCCATACAACATAGGGAAAATCAAACAGGGTATGATTTGACTATGCAATAAATGATGTGTGATAAATCAAGCTTTACTATACAGAGTATATCATACAGCGTATTTCACACAGACAAAATACTGCCAAAATGCCATAGAAAGTAAAACACAGTCCACAATCCGCTTCAATTTGTGTTAGAAAATTGATTTGCGCTATTTTATATACCCTATACGGGGTATTTTACTTCTGCCATGACGTGCCTAGCCTGAGCGAAATGATTTGAATATCTTCTCCACTCGGCAGCTTAAATTGAATATATAATGCAAATATATATATATATATAGATATATATATTCATTTAAGACTTTTACCTTAAGCCCTTGATCAGCTGCATCCTTGGCAGAGTATTTGCGTTTCGGTCTCTCCATCATCTTCGTTTGCTTATTGTTGTTATTCAGTTGCGTCACGTTATTTTGTAATATTTCACTAAAAACATTTCAAATGCAACATTTTGTGTACATATTCCGCTACGTTTTCAATTTCGCCACAAAATTTTGTTTATTTTTGCTGCAGCAGTAGTAGCAGGAGGCAGGAGTAGCAGCAGCAGCAGTAGCAGTAAGCGCAAATGTAAATACGCTGGCATTGGCATTTTTCATTGGTTACCTGATGCCATTAGATAGTGCAAACAGACTGATAGCAAATGCCCCGAAAAACTACGACGAGGTGGCGCCTTCCAAAACGTGGAGGTGCGCGTATCAATTTGTTGGTAAAGTTTTTCCCACCATTTCCTGTGGCGCCTCTCCGCACACAGCAATTGAACTTCCTGTGCACGTGGCCGAGTGTAGTGGCCAACAGCAGGAGTAGCAGAAGCAGCAGCAGTTGTTCGTGTTGTTGTTGCTGTTGCATTTAAGGCAGCCAAAAGGCCACCAAGTAGACAACAACAACAGCAACAACAAAAAATAAACCGGAATTGCATAAATAAGTTTCGTTTCTGTACAGCCGGGCGAATGGTCAACAGCGAAATGGCGTATATCTCAGCTCAGTCAGCTCCATTCCATGTCCATGTTACCCTTCACAAATTGCATAAATTTTCTGGGTAGGCAGAGCTTCACGCACACACACACACACACACACACAGAGTGAGAATGAGAGGGAGAGTGTTGTGGGAGAGGGATAGCCCTATTTATTCCCCATTGCCCAATGGGTTCATCTATAAACGCTATCTCGCATACAGAGCTGCACATAAACAAAGGAAAATGTCGTTAAGTATGCCTCAACTATCCATTCCCCCATCCTCGCCATTCCCTGCCGTCCACAGCCTACCCCATCTTGTGGCTATTGTGTCTGTGTCATCTGTGGTTATGTGTTCATCCAATGGACGCACACACATCATGTCTATAAATTCACTACCATAAGTCGATCGCTTGTACGCCGTCTCGCAAGCGTTGCACGCTCATTTATTAGCCTCCTCGGTAAAGCCGCCGCCATCAGGAGACTCACTCTGGTCAGTTTTCGGCTTTCAACTTTTCGCTTAAAACGTTGAATCGCTCAGCGCGTTTGCGCAAATCTTATGAAATGTGCTCTTAATTCCAGCTATTTTTCAATTGGGATAAATTCGGGAACAGCTAATAAAGGTTAAGTAGCTTGAAATGTCTTCCTTAAAGGAATTTCTCGAGACATCTATAATATATAAATGAATTGAGTGTATTTAGTAGCCGACGCATTCTTATTACCCCAATTAATTGCCATCGTAATTTGTCATTTAGCTTCATTTAGCAGGCCAATTTATTCTATCAAAGTTAGCGTAGGAAACTAAGCTTAAGGCAGATTTTGATAGATTTTAAATGGTTGTTAAATTTTCATCTTTATTTATTTAATTTAATTTGTTTTTAAAAATTTTCTTTTTCAATCGGTTAGAAATTTGATATAATTTTTAGAATTAAATCTAATTATTTTGTATTGTATTGCTAATTTATTCCTGTTTATTTTGCTGTATTTTTTTTTTGTAATTTAATTTTATTTTTAAAATATATCATCTTAATAGTATTTATTTATATTTTTAAAATTTTTATTTATTTTATTTTTATTTTTTACATAATATTCACATTTAATTTCAACCTTTTTTTTTTTTAAAGAAATTCTACTATTTCTTAAATAAACATTTTTTGAATATAAAGTAAATTAAATAAAATATAAAATTATAAAATATTTGTTCATGGAAAACTTCATATTACATATATACAAATATTCAATATTTAAACAAGTGGAGATTTCCTTTACAAGTTTAAATAAAACTCGAGAGAATATTCTCGATTATCTTCATATTTCTATCCGTCTGCTTTGATATCAAGTATGATGCATCTCTCAACTCAACTCAACAACAACTTAAGAACTATCCTCAGCTGTAATTCACAGTTGAGAATGCAGCTTACATCGAATACTTTGGGCTCAACTTCTGCTGAGCAGTCAGTTAGTAATGAAAACCCTTCAGCACTAAATGCAAAATTATTTGATAGTCGAATGTCCACTTTATGTTGTTTTTATCATTTTGGTTATTTATTCTGAAATTGTGGCTGGGCCCAAGGGCTTAACTTACTACATATAGAAAGTGCATTGCGAATGATAAGTGCATTTCATGAATGTCAATTGAAAGGCCAGTTGCAGTTGCTGTTGCTGTTGCTGTTGCTGTTGCAGTTGCAGTTGCAGTTTGCGGTTGTTCAGCTGGCAAAAAGTTGTTACAATTGCTTATAATTGATTTCAATGCGTTTTCTTTCTGGTATTTTATCTCCCTTTTTATGTGGCTTTCAGTTTGGTCACTAATTCCCTCTCTCCCTCTCTCTCTTTCTCTTGCTTTCTGTCTCTGCGCATTTTATTTATAAATTTTGTGTGCGTGCGTCCACAAGGACTTCAAACAAACTAAAAAGTTGCAAATCCCATTTGCTTCAGCAAAAGTTTTTATTCCGTTTTTTCTCTATTCTTGCTATTCTTTCTCTTTCTACATTGCCCTAACCCTTGTGTTTGCCTACTGTCATTGCAGGTGCCCATTGTGGGCGACACCAGCGTGAGCGAGAAGTGCGATGGACGACTCGGTGGCCCACTGATTCAGCATCTTATCAAGAATCTGGGCTTCATTATGACAACGAGCGCCATAGTCATCATATCGATCTGGGGTAAGTACTATATGCCTAATAGCAGCAGCTACGCCTAAGTAAATTCATATATTAATATATTCAATTGTTGCATAAATCATGCAAGCTAAGCTAAGAGAGTGAAGGTTCGGGCCAAAGGCTCATAAATCATAAGAACTGCTGCAAAGCTGACCCAAGACTCGGCTCTGGGTGTCGTTGTTTGCAGTTAATCGCAAATTCCATGAATCTTTAATCAAGCTGAACAGCGCGCTGCGTATCTGGCTTCCCTGCTTTTTTAGAGATACTCGTTCAGCCAGCAGATACAGAGTATATTAGTTTCCTATAAGTGTCTGTCTGTAGGCTGTGGAAGCTAGAGACTTGAAACATGTTTTCTCTCCTGTTGTTCGCTATGATCCACGAACATGCGTTGGGAGATCATAAGAACGTTATCTATAGGAACAAGGATGCTGATGTATTGGAGGGGAGTTTTAAGTGAAAGGCGTCTCTCTTCGGGGCGAGGCTCAGTTAAGCATAGATCACACTAGCCCCCTCATATGAGTGTAGCCGTAGCTCAGTTAGCAAACTGCCGATTCTGTAGATATTACATAAAACAGCCGCTAGAGGGCGCCGTCTATGCATATCCTGCGCAACTTGAGAGGTAGACTCAAGTCGGACTTGGCACAGAGTTGACTCACTCTACAAATAGATCTATGAATGCTATGACAATCGCTGAGCGGGCATTAGGCAGTTGGGAATGCACACAGTGTCAACGCTATTACTACTTGTAGTTGCTATAGCTGTTGTTGTTGCTACTTGCTTTACCTGCAGCGCGCAGCTAGGTCCAGGCAGCCTTGGCGGCGGTATCCTTTGACGCAGTCCTTTTTAGTGACGCTTCATGGGAGCAGCGTTTTGGGACAACGCTTCGTTAAACTTTGCCATTTTTGCTTGCATTTTTACACGCAGCTGTGCAGCCCGAATGAACTACAGCTGCGCGTGGGCGGCGGCGAGGGCGTGGCCGAGCTCTGCCCGCAAAAGTTTTGGTTTTTCGCAGGTGGGGCTGGGAGGCCTTGGAAGTCGCCGTGTTTGCCATTTTTCAATGTTGTCTATTCGGGTTTGCCACGGCTACAGACGGACAATACGGACGTACAGACGGTCGGGTGTTATCGCAACGAAAACACTTTACACCCAATAAAAAAGGAGCCGAAAACCAAGGAGGCGGAGAGCGGCGGAGAGAGCGAGAGCGAAGAGAAAGGAAAACAAAAGTGAAGCAAAGGTAACTGAAGCTAACAAAACTTAACCAGGGTTTACCTTGTTCGCTTGCCAACCGCAAAGCTGATAACCAGCAACTTTTCCTACTCTCCTTCTTCTCCTGCCGTTCCTCCCTGCCTGCCAGACACCCTGTGTAGACACACGACACAACAAAAAAGAAAGGAAAGTATCAACAACAGCCACTTGCAACTTGCAACTAGCAACTTGATTAATTGCAAGCTACATATATGCAGCTATTTACTATACGCGTATATATTGAAATATGTGTGAACATATATACACTATAATACATATATGTATTGCCAGCAGCATATTTTTTTATTACCCTGAACACATTCAAAAATGAGAGTCAGGGTATATTGCTTTTGTTCACAGGTTTGTAACAGACAACAGTTGTAGCGTGTTTATCTGTCCGTTCGTTAGGATTATGCGGATAATTTCCTTGTTAGAGATCTAACAACAGGAAATGGGACGTTATAAAAATGATCAGTGTATAACTATGATAACATCTTAAGGGTATTTTCTACTCAGTTACTTTTGATTGGCTAACTTTCTAATCTAGGTAGAAAATTGTGCCATAATTATAATCTATAAGCTTAGATAGAGAATCACCTAGTCGGTCCAGTTCGATTAGTTCAATCCTACTTGTTTTAGTTTTTATTTCTAAGTATCCTTCTTGCTGTGCTCTTTATCTTTGCAGTATACATATCCTTCTTCCAGACGCAGGGCGTCACGCAAGTCAACTCCGAGGGTAAGTTTAATTAATAATTTTGAGTGCAGCATCAGCAGCAGCCGTAGAGGCAGCAGCAGCAGGAGCAGCGGCATCAGCATCAGCCCCCAAGGCAGTGGCCCAACTTTTGCTACACTTCTCTCTATTAGTTTTAAGTTTTTAGTCATTTCGTGCATGAATACCAAAAACTTTTTGTGGGTAGCGATAACAGGCCGCAGTCTACTCTCCACTATCATCATCATCAGTTTTCGCTGCAGCAGAGCCACATACAAAAATTTTTTATTTATGACTTAAACTTTGATTTTTCAGCTGTTTTTTTTTTTTTTTTTGGCTTTCATTTGCTTCTTCTGCTTTCATTTCTAAGTTATTTTTTCTTTTTCATCTTTCCCTCTGGTCGTCTATCGGCTTTAGTTTTTTGCTGCTGCTGCTGCTGCTGCTGGGCTGGGTTCGGTTGGGCGTGATGTGATTGCAAATTGTATTCACTTGAGGGAGTGTGTGGCTATAAATACTTGGCGTTCGTTATCGATACTCGATACTCGACTGCTCTGAACTAAAAGTCTACCGTTTGACCCGGTTTCCAGTGAAAGCCAGCATACTAATCAAGCCTATTGGCTGGCATAAATTACAGCCTGCATGCGTTTGCAAATCAATTGCCTTCCAAATGCAATCCCAATCACAATCCAGGCAATATGGCACAAATGTGACTTCAGAGTGTCATCGATTGCCATAAAACGTATTGGCAGCGGCCTTAACTCAAATTAGTGTGGCTAACCTTGAGTTTAACATGCAGTTTTCGATTTGCCACCTGGCTGTACACATTCAATTTAGATTTTACGTATAGTGTTTCTTAAAGTTAATCCCTTTTCTAGTAAAATACATTCATAGAACTTTGACATTCACTTTCAGATCTGTTAGCAGCTCGTCTAGCTTTTAACATGCACTTCAATATTTGCTAGCACCTTGTACATACTCCCTCTTTGCCCTTTCGATGCTGTTTTCCAACCTTACCTAATATTTCCTTTAACAACCAGTTAAAATGTTTTCATTATCAAATTTTCACCTTCAATTTGCAATATTAATTGCTAAATTTGGACTTTAATGAATGAGTTTTAACACGTATTTTAGGTGCCGCCTGTAGGAAATCTGTAAATTTTATTACATTTTTGACTTTTAAAGCTTTGTTGTTTATTTAGTGTGATAAGCGCGGAGCGGTTCTTTAGCATTTTATCAGCATTGGGCCACAACTTGGCAGCACTCAAATTACCTTAATTACAAAATTAGTCTAATTACTTAAGATTTGTGCGCACACCCTGTCCCTGGGCACGCCTCCTGCCTCTAATGAGCACTTGGCGAGCTCAGCAAGTTGCCCACCGTCCAGCACACACAGTTCTGTTTCTCTTTCACTTTCTCATCCATCTCTCTCTCTCTCTCACTCGCTTTATTTGCACGTTTCTTTCGCGGCCATCCGCACGTAATTTTTACACTAATTTTAATAGCTAAATTATTTGTTGTGTGTGTGTTTTGTGTTACCAAAAACGCTGCCTGCTTTTTGTTGGCCTTCATGCTCATTTTTCATGCCCAAGGAACGCTTCACTAATTACCGACAACAAAGTCTTGCAAGTGTTTAAAGTGGGCCAGTTTAGACTTCAGTAAAAATATAGTACATCATTAAGTTTAAGTTATATTATTATTTAAAATGGATTGCTACCATATTATATATGCTATATAAAAAGTTAGGGCTTCTTTTGTGTATGTATTATTTCTATATTCTATAGTTGGTATGCCGAAAATATATATCCTTTAATATCTCAAGTTTTGATCAACATTAATATATTTTTTCTAATTGTGATAAATTTATTTTAGTATGATATTTATCAGTGTTGTGTTAAGTCTTCAGACCTCTCAGGCATTCTGATTCCATAATTATCTATTTCCTATATGCTATATGCTTCAGTTCATTAGATTTTCTATTCTGCTGTAACTCTCCCAATTTCCTTCATTTTCTATATTTCTATTTAGTATATTTTATACCTCAGTGTGATTGTTTGTTGATTGATATATCTTCTATGCGATTGTAATGTATTTTCAATATCTTCTATGCTATAGTCCCTCGGTCTCTTATACATTTCGCCTTCTGATTAATCATTCCACCTTTCCCATTATTCTCACAGTTTTCAAAAAGTCAAAGGATAATTTGGATTCGCTTAGCTTCTCAAGCCGCGGCTCACCACGGAGTACTTCATTTGATGGTTAGTCTCTGCTCAACGTCTGTCATGTTCCATTTCGCTAATTCATTTTGCACTTATTTTTGCAGAACGTACGTATTCACAGCGCCCGCCCTCTAGGGAGGAGTCCTTTATATATGGGGTTCCTCAATTGAATACACCAAATCGAGCAGATGTTTTGCGTCGTTATCATTAGTTTTCTGAGTGCAGAACTGACTAAAAAACAAAGAATCAACTACTTAGTTTAAATAAAAAGCAACTCAGGTTAAATATTCAATTTGTGTGTTCTGCAGAGTTGAGAGTTTTGATACCCCTATGTTTGATACCTACAAAAAATGTTCTGGACTAAACTTAATTTATGTTAAAATTTACAGTAATATTTCAATAACTTTTTACTTTTAATTTGATATAAAAACATATTTTTCAACTAATTGATTTAATAAATTTACTTGAGTTAACGTTTTTCTCTTTTCGTGTGTAAAATGTAAATGTAAATATTAATAATAATAATATTAATAATGAAGAAATAAAAGTAGGAAGTCGTAGATCTAAATATTTGTATCCTATTATTAGTCATTCAAAGGATGTTTTAATGTAGTTCAATAAATTATTTATTAAACCTCGTGTTAAATATTTAAGTAATTGCTAAATAACTTTTCTAATTAACATTTCAATAAAAGTAGAATTGTCTTTAAGTGTAAAGTACTAAGGTGTATCATAAATGTATAACTTTAATAGATTTGTAACGTTAGTTTAATAGTTGGTGAAATTTGAATAAATATTAAAAACTATTTAATAAATGTGTGTGTTTTATTGTTTTTATTTTATTATATATAGTCAAACTGAACTAACAAGAAAAATTATACACTTGGAGAAATGTAACCCTCTAACCCATTAATCGCATTTCGTGTCATGCTGACAGCACTAACTACTACTTTGCTTCTTGATTCGTGTCACGTGCACATCGCTAGCTGGCCCAGATCCCAATTGCCTATTTAAAGTAAGGATAAGCTGAAATAGGGAAACACTTGAATCGCTGGCGCAGTTCGAGTCCCTTTGAATTTATGTTTACTCTGACACTGCAATTCGTGTCACGCGCACATCTCTAACTGCTTGGAGATTTGATAACTGCTTTAAGACAACTCTTTAGCATTTGGGGTTTAAACTGATGTTTGTCGTACTGTTATGCGTGTCACGCGCTCATCGCCAACTGCTAACACCCTTAGCCGCCACACCTCCCCCTGCCAGCCCCCCACAGATAATTTTTGCTGTCAAGTTTTCTATGTCCACGATGGATTCCGCTTGAGCTGAACTCCTCAGCGCACGTGCAAAGCCACTTCAATTACTTTAGCTGATTCTCTTTTGCTGTAGCTGTATGTGTGTGTGTGTGTGAGTCGGTGTCTATGTGCGCGCTGGCAAAGTGTTAAGTGCTCGCTGAAGTAGTCGAGTCGAGTGCTCTGTTTTAAGCGCTTTTTAGAGCTGAGCTGAGCTGAGCCGAGGCTGCAGCTGAAATGTATGCTACGATTTTTGTTATATATGCATTTCTAATTAGAAAAGCATCAAGTCAAGTATGCCATTAATTTTACATTTGCGCATTTCAAGTGCGTCAGCCAGACCCCAGCCACGCCCATTTGCGAGCAAACAGAAAAAAAAGGGCAAGTGCTTGGGCGAGTGCTTGAAGTGTGCGTCCGACTTTTCATTGATAATTCGCTTTTGTTGTTGTTGTTGCCTTTATTTTATGTTATTAATTAGTTTTATCCCTCTTTCGCTTTTCGGCCGGCAGGGGGCGCTGCTGCAGCAGCCAATTGGGTCAGCAATTAAATTTAGTTAAGCCTCTGCAGTCGATACGCTTTTTTTCTCCTTACTTCTCACATATTTTAATGAGTGCAGCGCACAATTGGCTCGATTGGCTTGATTTATGTAAAGTTTATGCCAGAGTTCGAATTGGCTTTAACAAGGCGGCACAAGCATGTGCATGTGCGTGCGAGTGCGTGTGTGTGCGTGTGCGTTCAGCTGCTCCTGCTGTGGCTTTGGCTGCTTCATCATTTTAACGCAATTTCCTTTCCTTGGCACTGAAATGGAAATTTTCATTTCGTTTTGACCTCTTGCTACTGCTTACCTCCTTTACATATATCCCATATAAATATGTATGTATATATTGTGCAATAAGTATATTTATTTTTATACTCGTTCAGGAAGTGGGGGAAGAGTATATTGGTTTTTGACTCAAATATTGAAATGTCTGTCTGTATAAACGCAAAGCAGCTAGAGGCTGGCCACTTTGTATTTTTAGTCTTGAATTTTTTGCATACGCCCAGTAGTAGGCGTGGCAAATTGCATTTAGTAAGTCTGCGTTAAGTGTGGAATGACTATAGCGTTTATTGAAATCTGGAGACTTGATGTTTGACATATATAAAATATTATAAATAAATAATAATTTTAATTATTATTTTATTTATATAAAGTATTATGCTGCCCAAGCTGCATATACAAATTACATATTGAGTGAGTCATAATATCGAAACACCAAAATTACTATAGAGCTCTAGAGATATAGAGAATTAAAACTCCAAGTGTGAGTATTGTACTATGAATTCAGTCTACATATTAATTTCTGTTTATTTTAAAATAAGAAATATACGAAAGTAATCAAAAATATATCTATTTTATATATATCCATTCTATATATAAGTTTATGTATATACATTCTATACCTCTTGCCTAGACTATGGTCTTGAGAGGGTATCGCAAGCTACTCGAAGTTGGCTTCATTTTCCCTTGACTCTAAGATGGACTTGATTGTTATAGAAATTTGTATATAACGGCCACAGTTAAGTGTAAAATCTACATATATAAAATGTAGATCTACATATGTGCTATATACTCACCTTTATCTACTTAATATTATATCAATTCTATACTCACATCGAAATTAGCCTGCACGAGCATGAGGCAGTCAGTCGAGCATTCGCCTATAATATACCGACTTGTTTCTCTTTTCTCTGCTATTTTCTTCGTGCTTCATAAATTATAAATAACTTAATCGTGTCCGAGCGTATTGAACTGTGCGCCAAAAAGGAGCAAGCAAGAAGCAGACAAGAAAAAATGAAATAAAGGGGCTCAAGGATCGAGTCGTTTTGTTCAATTTGAAGCGGCTTAACGGCTGACAAATGCACAGGCATCATTCAAACTAGGCTGTGCGAGTGTGTGTGTGTGTGTGTGTGTGTGTGGGTTGCCTGATTAAGATGCTGCGACTTGACTTCATTCATGTGTTAACGTTATATGGCGCCATAAGTGCGTGTGTGAGTGTGTTTGTGTGTGTGAGCCCGGCTTGATTCGCTCAATTCCGGTTCATTGAATTCCGGTTGCCGCGTTTGCGAGTGTCCGAATGTGTTGAGATGCGATATTCTAATCCGATTTGTGTGTTTGTACAATATATGAGTTATGCCATACATATATGCATACATACATATATACATATAAACACAGTGAATATCCAGACTCGCCTCACTCGGCCATATAAATTATGAAAACAACAATTAAGCAGCACAAAAATAATTATGTTTAATCAGCATTTGGCCGCGCAGCCCATGCATAAAAAGCCACTCAATTGCAGGCTGAATGGCGAATGGCCAAAGCGAACTCGTATTGTAATAAATATTCAGTGACCAATTTACGAATATCAAATTTTATAATTATTTGATCACATCAATAAATAATTATTTAGAAATTTTGCAAATTTTCGAAAAAGATTTAGAGTTATTTGTGCTTGCGATTAAAGACTTGCAAATCGAAAATTGTTTGAAAAACGAAAGAAATCTGATTAATATTGAATTTGTTGACTGTTCTAGTTGGCCTGGCATATGATCTATAAAATTTGCTTGCAGTCTTATTTATCTATATAAATAATATTTCGACTTGGTTTTATTATTTGGCATAGCTTAAACACCTGATTCAAATTAGCTCTTTATATACTGCTTTCTATGTATTATCAATTTTCAGACATTTCCTTTCTTATTTTTAGACAATTTTATACTTGCTCTCAAATTCACAAAGTCAATTCTCATAATATGTGCCGATATTTTCAGCCATTTTCTTCGCTTTCAGCTTGCAAATTCATTGCCCCATTAAATGCAAGAATTAGTTAGGGTTTCACATCATAAACATATATAAAATTTGTCAAGTTCCCCATTTGTGCACACACTTTTGCCCGCCACTATGCTCAAGCCACGCATTGAATAATTTGCTAGGCTCGCTCAATATTAAGTATACGACGCACCACCTCAAGCTGATAACAAATCAGCTTTGATGTAAATTCCATTTTGCTTATTAATTTGTAAATGAATATATATACATATATATTTTTTTCGAAAGACCAACCACTGCATCAGGTGGTGCAGAGCGCCGTCGAGTGGTGCTGGCCTGCTAATTAAAATAAGAAGCAAAGATAAAGACATCAATTATTAAAGCGAGAGTTTTTGTCTTTCCTTCTTTTTTTTCGCTAAGCAGCCGACAAAATTTGCACTCGCTGATGCAGCAAATTCTAATTAATTTGAGCGCACACAGAAAGAGAGAGAGAGAGAGAGAGAGGGAATGAGATAGAGAGAGACTCGTGTTACAATTAATTCTGCACAATTTTATACAACTAAAAATGTTTACATTGTCTGCAGCTAATTGAAATTCAAATTATTTTCGTGGCGCAGCAGAAGGCGCTTGATAAGTAATTAAGATTGCGTAGGCGTTGGCAATTCATCATCAAAATCAGAAAAAAAAAAAAACAAATACATAATGATATATAACAATCTATAAAGACTCTTTTTATTACGTATACTTAATATATTAAAAGCTAATTCTGATATTTTTTTACGTATACCTAATATGCATTTGTGTGTTTTTGTATTTGTTAGACAATCTAGAAAAGATATTTATATACAGCATAAAAAAGTAAAAACAATTTGAAAGATATACAAAAGATATATAGTTATCTTTCAATAGGATCACATGAATTGTTGCCGCGCCAGACGCCTTTTTGGTCGTTCAGTATATAAATTGCTGTTGTCGCCTATGTCTAGGGGTTGTAATAAAAGGTAATTAAGCTATGGCTAATTGCATAATTGAATTACTCAGTCAAACGTTCGATTTGTATGGTCGCATGTTTGATATTGTATTTGCTGCCACAGGCCAGTTGTGTGGCCAGCTCCAGCACAACATTCGAGTCGCTTAGCGCATCTAAAATGAGAGATAAGATATGGGCGCTGTATATATCTATATACACATTTGATATGGAGCTATATATTATGCTCTGCCTTACCCACAACTAGATGAGCCATCAGCACATTGTAGTCGCTCGTATGCTGCCAGACGTTCACATGATGCACCGATCTGTTGAAGAGGAAGAGAACAAATTATAATTTATAATTGAAGCGAGTTCAATGACCTCCGCTCACTTGACACCCTCAATGCCGGACAGCTCGTGCTGCAGCGTCGCCAGGCACACATTCCGCGGCACCGCATCCAAGAGGACGCCGACTGACTCACGGAACAGCTGCACTGTGGTCATAATCACAATTATCGAGAAGAGCAGCGTACACAATGGATCCACGAACTTGGCGCCCGGCTGCATACCAAGCATAAAATTGAATTAGTTTATTGTTGTTGCTCATTTTTAATTGATGTCTAGACCTCTTCGATGAACTCAACTCACATAGAATTTGATTAGTATGGCCGCCAGAAAGACGCCGATGCTCTGCACCAGATCCCCAATCACATGAATCATTGCCGCTCGCAGGTTAAGATTGCGTTCACTCGACCTAGGCGGATTAAGCCGGAAGATTATATTGTAAACACACAAATATATACACGCATATGCTGTGTGCTCTATAAACCAAATATTAACTTCAGGCATGTCGCTGCACAAATTAATAACTGCAAATCAAGCATAACTAATGCAGCTTTACCCCTACTCCCTCCCCCCTCTCTCTCGTTTCGTCTCTTTTGTCTGTGGGCCATGCAACTAAATTAAATTCCAATTACACGTAATCAAACAAACAATTGCCTGCAGACAGCAACAGCAGCAGCTGCGGCTGCTACTTATTGCTGTTGTTATTATTGAGTCAATTGTTGTTGTGGTTACGCTATACCCTGTATTTGTTGGCTGCAGGTCGAGAAGGTAATTGCGTGAAAATTCGAAGAAAATCTAATGTTGATGCCACTAAATCTCAAGTGAAGCAATTGCAAAGGGCGAGATCTTTTGGAGGGAACAAAAAGAGCCGGAGGGCAGGAAGGTAGAGAGCAAGAGATGAGATGTTTCTAAAGCCGTACACAACTCACGCTACTGCATCAACTTAAGTTTCTACTGCTGCAGTCTAGAATTTATTGCATTTTTATCTTGTAACCAATAGTTATCTGGTTCATTCTTTTTTACCTTGTAAATTTCCCTTTTTCTCTTCTTCTCTACTCAACTCTACTCTAGTCTGTTGTAGTCTAATTTTTGCTGCTTATCTACTGTGCTCTAGTATACCTTTGTTGAAACTCTACTCTAGTCTAGTGTCATTTAATTAAAACTCTACTCTACTTTACTCTACTATAATTTACTCTAGAAAACTCTACTATACTCTACGCTACTCTACTCTAGTTTACATTAGTTAAAACTCTACTCTACTTTATATTACTCTACTCAAATTTCCTTTAGTTAACTCTACTCTACTCTACTCTAGTTTACTTTAGTTAAAACTCTTCTCTACTCTAAATTTACTCTAGTCAACTCTACTCTACTCTAATCTACACTACTCTACTGTAGTTACCTCTAGTCTACTCTATTCTATGTCACTCTACTCTACACTACTACAGTAATAGTCTACTGTAGTCACCTCTACTCTACTCTATCCTACGTCACTCTACTCTCCTGTACTCTGCGCTACTATACTCTGTTCCACACTACTCTATTACTACTACTCTACTATATCCGACTCTACCCTACGCTAAAATACTCTATAATCACCCACCGCATTCTCCCATATTTTAAAAAAGACTCTATATTCTTCACTTCACTATCCTACTCCCGATACTCTTATATTCTAAACTTCATCCCAGATTAGACTTTTAGTTTTCTCTACTTTTCCTCTTCGATTGTACTCCATCCACTCCATGCCCTACTCCTCTCTACCTTGCCCGACTCAACGCGATCGTTCTCCTTCCCCTACTTTCTGATTTACCTCTAAATATATTATACTTAACTCTGATCTACCAGACACGATACTCCTCTATACTTCTCTGCTCTTACACTTCCCTCTACTCTACTCTAGTCTTCTCTACTCAACTTTGGTCGACTTTGACTTTAGTCTAGTTCATCTTGCCCCTCGCTTTGTCTCTATTCTATTCTTAACGTCCTACCTCTTAAGCTTCTTCTCAATGGTCTCCTTACACGCTTTACGGCATATCTCGTAGTCATCTATGCCCCAAACTTTTATAATTTACTAATTTTGCCGTTTGAAAACAAATTCATAAGTTTCAACCGCAGGCCACAAAATTGCAGCTGGCCATTTGAATCAATAACATTGCTCTACATTTATGCACACACACATATGTATTAATATGCCTAGGTGTGCATTCTACGGTATATATTGTATATATATAACATTAAAAATCAACCCTTTCGGCCAACACACCTACCCATTGGGTTGGATTGACTTTAAGCCATTTGCTATGACAACATTATGCGCCTCCTCGCTGGGGCTTCCAATTGCTTCGCGCCCCTGCCCATCACTGTGACTGTGACTGTGATTGTGACTGTGGCTATGACCGTGACTGTGGCTGTGGCTGTGACTGTGACTGTGGCCATGGGCATTGGGCCCCATAAACCAGGAGCCATGCAATACGAACATCATGCTGCGGGCAGGAGAAGAGAGAAAACATTTCATATTTATATTTAATTAAAAGTGCATGCGAAATTGTTTCAAGCGTGACAAATTGCAATATTACAGAGATTACAAAATTACTCAAATTCATTAAAATTCAAATTATCAAAAAAACCATTTATAAGCATAAAATATATATATTAGGATAATTTTTAGAAGTGGAAATACTTCAAGCTTGGCTACAATCAAATGATAAATTCCGACTTATAGTCGCTTTTTTAATTGTTTTGAATTGAATATTTTGAAACATGTTAGAGGAGAATTTTGAATGCGAAAATATTTTATATCATTTATGTATGTATGATAATTGTTCCAAGTTGAAAATAATTATTACATATGTATAAATATGTATATAAGATATGGATTTATAGATAAAGCTAAAAATTTTCGGTAAAATTTACTTTTGTTTTTAATTCTTTGAATAATTATTTTCCTATTTTTATTTTTATTACGGTCTAATATTTTTTAATATCTAAAAATTCCAAAAGCCCTTTCCCTTAGTTTAATTTACCCTATATTTCATTACATTTTTGAATTTATAAAATTTCAATAAATCTTTTCCTAGTATTATTTTTCTTATATTTATATTTTTTATAAAAAATGTAGACTTTCGTAAATTAATTTAAGGATTTTCATATTTCTAATATATACATATATATTTTCAATAAAAATAAAAACGTAAGTTCAAGTTATCGGTATTAAAATAAAATAAAAATTATTTTAAAAAAATTATAATAGAAACTCCCTTGTTATGATTCGGTCAGTTTTCCTTACCCTTACCCTTACCCTTACCCTTACCCTTACCCTTACCCTTACCCTTACCCTTACCCTTACCCTTACCCTTACCCTTACCCTTACCCTTACCCTTACCCTTATGCATATATATACATATGTGTGGATAAACACTGACTACTACTCACACGACATTGATGACAATGCCAATGGCCGATATCCACATCATGACATTAACATCTAGCTCGAACTGTAGCGACCAAATGCGCTCGATGGCAACGATGACGAGCATTGCCGTCAGCAGCCAAATGCCCAGGATGGAGATCAAGGCGCCGACGACCTCTGCGCGGGCAATGCAATGAAAAAGATAGAAAATCGGGATAAGCGACTAATAGCCACAGCAGGTGAGCGAGTGTGTGTACAGGTGAGTGTGATTTGGTTACATGGCAAATAATAGAGAGACATGTGAACGTGTGCTTGGCATAAATGCAATTACATGACCAAAGTGTGTGTGTGCGTGTGTGTGTGTGTGTGGTATTGTAAGTGGTTATATCTGTCAACTGTGGCTCCCTCTCTCTCTCCCTCTCTATCTGTACACTCATTAGCATAGTGTCGAGACCATAATTGGTATACTTACCAAAACGTTTGTAGCCGAAGGACATGCGTGCATCTGGCGGACGGGCGCCCAGCCAAATGGCGACCAGGCCGATGACGAAGCTAATGCAATCAGATGCCAAATGTGCCGCATCGGCCATAATGGCCAGACTTCCGGCTATATAGCCGCCAAGGAATTCAATAATCTAATGAAGCATACATAGAGATAGATAGATGTAGATATATAGGCAGCTATTATATAGTATGTAGATCAAGTTTATGGTGAGCGCGGAATATATCTTAATTAAATCAAGCATATATTAGATATATGTATATGTGTGTGCGTTCATAGTGTATGTGTGTTTGCTCACCATGAATATGCAACAGAGCGAAATTGCAAGCAGAATTTTAAATTTCGCCTCCTGCGCCGATTTGCTTTTCAGGTTCGCGCCAAAGCCCGGCTGAGCGCTGCGACAGGCGACAAAAGTGTCGATGCTCGTATCCAGCTGCTGCAAGCATAACGGTAATAATTGCCTTATAAATATGCCAGCCTATATAAGCACACATCCAAAAGGGCGTGTAAGTGTGTGTGTGTGTGTGTTTGCATATAAATGGAGTGCAATGCAGTTGAGGGGCGAGCGTCGAAAGCCGAGCGTAATAAGCGCTTTAATTGAACAATTTGAGGTTATGGAGAGCTTATGGATATTTAAGTATAGCAGTATATAATATATAGTATAATATATATGTGTATATGTGACTATATATATATTGAGAGATAAAAATAAAGAGCCTTAAGTTGTTGGCACTTAAGAAAAGTGTTAAGAGTTCATAAATCAACGGCGTGCACTTTGCAGCGGAGTGTAGCAACTGTACTTGGCTTACAGCTGGCAATTGAGGTTATGTAGAATTTTAAGATGAATGTAAATAAATGTGAGGTATGGCAGGGCAGTGTTACTTCTCCTTCTCTATGGCAAACTGAAGGTTCTTCAGTAGATGGAATATTGAAATCATTTTTCGAGAGTAAAGAGTTTGCTGCATTAACGTAAGATTTACGATATGCATTATATATTATTGAAGGATAATTAATCTAATAGTCAAATGAATCAGTTTTATTCCACGTACAAAGCTCACTTGCAGCTGGGGCCAACTCTTTCATTTGATCTTATCGCATATAGAAATCATTTACGATACTAAACAAATTTACGATATTGATAACATGCAAACCAAATTCGTCAGTCCATCAGTTGGCAATACCAATACTTATACATATAGATTATTTTGAATTGGATAGTGCTTCACCTTGAAGCTGAGCAAACGTGGCGTATGTGGAATTTATTTACAATATTCTATTGTTTATGGCACAGATGTTATCTTTACGGTATTCGGAAAGCAATACGCTTAGAGTTTGAGTGAACAAATTGTTAAATATTTGCTTCAATTTGCCTTCAATTATCTTGGAGTTAATACTCTATAAGATAAAAAATGAATTTGAAAGTATTAGGAATTACCTTAAATACCTTAATGAGAACTATTCTGAAAGCTAATGAATGCGAATTACTTAATAATATAAATATGTATAAAAATAGCTAAAAAATAAAGAAGAGAATAATAATAATAATAATAATAATAATTATGATTTATTATTATAATTTAAGAGTAGCTAAAAATAAAGATTTGATCTTTGTATTGTTAATAATATTATTAATAATAATAATAATAATAATAATAATAATAATAATGATTTATTATTATAAATTAAGAGTAGCTAAAAATAAAGATTTGAATTGCATCTTTGTATTGTTAATAATATTATTAATAATAATAATGATTTATTATGATTTCAACAGTAAAATAATTCGATAGTATGATAAGTCTAATAATAGTAATAAAAACAATCGTAATTATATTAATAATAATAATACAAAATTATTAATAAGCAATAGTCCTTTAGGACTAGGACTAGGGTACTCCTATGCTGAGTTGCTATACCAATTTATGGCTTCTAATATCTAGCTTTAAGATAAAAAACAAAATAATATGTATATAAAATAGCTGCGCTCAACGGATAAACTGGGGCAGATCGACCCAGATCGCTGTCTTAAACAGGAATATACCATACCAAGCTCGACGAAAACTTACAGGTAAGACTAATTAAGTACAAGATTCCGAATTTCATCTTACTCTCTTGTTAGTCTATTAAATGAGCATCAAATTGCTGTCGCCTATATTCATCATTATGATGTTTGTTATTTGTCATCCTAATGCAGTCATTATCCAAGTTAAGTTATTAACCTTTTATTATTATTTTATTAAATCGACTTACCAAATTAATGTGGCTATTGTTGCTGCTGCTGCCGCCGCCGCTGCGCAGCAGAGGCACCTCCCACGTGTGCTCCTCTAGATCCAAAGCCTCGGCTCTGCTGCCTCTCATTGGATCCAGATTGCCATTGCCATTCCCATTGCTGCTGTTGTTGTTGTTGTTGTTGTTGTTGGAGGAGGAGGAGGAGGAGGAGGAATAGTGATATTTGGGATTTCCATTTGGCATGTGAGTGCTGTTATTCAGTCTTAAATGATTGCCGCTAGGATTGGGATGCTGCAGCTGCTGCTGCTGTTGTTGATGCTCCTGATGCTGCTTATCATCCCCATAGAGTGAAAAACTCTCATCGTAATCGTCATCGTGCATTGTGGGTGCCAACGCGTTGTCAAGTTTTTGATATTTTGACATTGTTGGCGCTTCTGCTGCTGTTCTCCTTTTTCCTTGTTTCCACGCGGGAGTTCTTTGTGGATTGGGCGTGTGTGGTGCGTGTGTGTGTGCGTGCGTGTGCGTGTCTGTGTGTGTTTTACTTGCTTCGAGCTTTTGGTTCTTTGGGGTTTTACTTATTATCTACATTGCATTTATCATAATTAGTGGGCGCTTGTCATTCTCCAACCATGTTTTGTCATCACTCGCATCATTATTGCCATCATTATTACCATCATCATTAGTGTTGTTGCTGTTGTCGTTCGCTCGCCGAGTGCTTCATTAGGCGTACTCCAGCCTGTCTCCGGCGTGTCTGCGAGTCTTTTAATATATATATTCTCGGTTGCAAAAATTATTCAAGTATATATTTTTGCTTGAGTTTGAAGAAGTTTCTATATGTGTGTGCAGATGTCTGTCTGTGTGTGTGCGGGTTTTTATGTTCACTTATATTGTGTTTACTCGGTTTTTTATTTCACATTTCATTTCGTATACAAGTATATGGAGTGTGATTACTTTGTTTATGAATGCCCTTCCGGCTCACGAAAGCTATTTTCGAATACATTCAGCGAATGACAGGTGGAGGGAAAGGACTCATAGATACTCTAGCATAGCATAGTGGGAGAGTATATTTAGACTATGGCAAGGTAACGATCATTTAAGGGAAGCAAACTATTTTAGATCGATCTAGATTTAGACGTGGACATAGGCATGAATCAAACTAATATACCCCACTGGCTCTTGCCGCACAGCGCATAAATACTAAGCATATGCTCTGCTGGCTTTTAATGAAATTAAATTAATGGCATTAAAATCTTACGTACTCAAAGAAAAAGCCATTTGAACATAAAATATTTGGCCTATAGAAATAATAATCGGCAGATCTAAAAAAACATAAATTATAGGAGCAAAATGTTTGAAGGCTATAAATAATATTCTATATAGTATACAAATTCACTGTAGATTAAAGAAACTACGCAAAGTCATGAACTCAGCAAAGTCAAGAATATGAATACCCTATAAAATTGTGTGGATATAGCCGCACATTAATTGGACTTGTTTTTTCTATAGAAACATTATACGAAATTAGATTATGACAATTACATAGGCATATATATATACACTATAGATCTGTCTAGTCGACATTTAAAGTAGATCTCAGGATTTTTGAGGTTGGGAGTAAAGTTATTTAATTTGACATTAAAGGCAAACTGAAGTATTTAAGTAATCCATGCTCTAGAACATTTAGTCGACTAGCTATATATGTACATAAGATTTAGTCGATATATATATGTACTATTCATAATCCAAATCTAGAATCTAGATTGTCTTTCTACCAGTTCAGATTAATGAAAGCGTATACGACTTAAAGTTCCAAACAAACTGAAATTTCGGCTATAGCCGACTAATCATAATCACAGGGCAATCTTCAATGGGACTGGAAAGCTACTATATGTATGGGTATATGTACATATATAAACACTTTTAAACTTAGTTGAATTTTTGTCTATTTCTTTGACTATTCATAATTGTATCTCAATCGCATTTAGGGTTCTTTGCCCTATTATCTTAGCCAAAAACGTTATGTCGTTTACATGTCTCAAGCGCTGCGCCTATGTTTTCATTTCCACATTGTTGTTTTATCTCTTCGTTTGCTTTGCACTCTCATTCGCATATTTATTGTGTGCTGTTTGCCTTTATATTTGGGCGCTTCGTGTTGAAGATAAGCATTACATTACAATTCCCATGCTGTCGGAGCTATGATTAACTTGTCACACAGTCAGACAGAGAGAGGGAGAGACGGAGAACGAGTGAGAGACAGAGACAAAGTCCATGCTAAAGCAGCGCTGGCAACTAGTGAACAGCAATTAGCACCCGATGTGATAAATTTTTTCGTCTTTTCTGACCACTTCAATCAGTTTTTGAGGCAGTTTTTTTCAGATTAGATAAAATGCTGATAAGAATAAATATTAGATATTTGTAAGTACATGTGAGTAAATTAAATTTGTAGCAAGAGCTTCCATATATTTAATGTAAACATCAAATACACCTCAGCGAAAACTAGAGTATTGTTTATATACATATATAATCAATTTATATGTACATACATATATATATAGATACCGTTGAGCCCGCTAATGCCCGCTGAGCATTGATAAAATGTACGTGCGCTTGGCACACTTTTGTTGTTGTTGTGGAACTACCCCAAACAGCTCCCCGGAACACTTAGCTAGTTCCAGCTACTAGAAAAGAATTTATTGTTGACAGCGTGGCTTGCTTTGTGTGTGTGTGAGTGTTTGCTGTGATTTCATTTCAATTTTGTTTTCATGTGATTTCCATTTATAAAGTTTATTTATGGCTGCATTGCATGCTGCTTCTTGTGACGTCTTTTCTTTTCGATTTTTAGCTATATTTAGCAGTTTTATTTACTTTTACTTAGGCAACGGAAAGAATTTCAAGTTTTAGGCAATTAAAACTTGTTGGCGTTTTTATAAATATACTAACTAATTTATGAATACAGCAACAAAATCTGTGCATTGCAATTGCGTTTTGTCTTTTGTCTGTTCATTGACCTTCGCAACAGGTTTTTGTTGTTGCGTTTTGTTTTTGCTGATGAGCCGCTTTTTCGATATATTATCGAACTAGTTTGCACCAGCTGCTGCAGTCTCTGTTGTTGTTGTTGTTGCTGGTCGCGTAACTGTTATTATTTGTGTTTAGAAGCTGCACTTGAACCGGCGCACGTGAAGCCGGTCGAACGAGAACACGAGACGAAGAGCGAGAGAGCACGCGCTTTAGCGAGTGCAGCCAGCCCAAAGAGAGCGAGCTTACGCGAGAGTATGGGCACGATTAAGCCGTTATCAGAATCAGCGATAAGGCAAACATGTAAATTAAGTTGTTGGCGTCCCTTTTCAGTTCGCACCTTTAACGTGATTGCTGTTTCTTTTACACAAAGCTCAGCATTGTCAAAGTTTTTCATATGCCGGTCCCGCTTCCGTTCCCTTCTTTCCGACAGTTTCGCTGCGTGTTTACAACGCTAATGACGTGTTGTAGCTCGATTCACTATAATTTGTATTGTGTGTGTATTTTTTTTCTAGGAAATGCGATTTTAATGGCATTTTATTTATAGTGTTAAATTTACCAAGGTAAGTAATTCAATTCAAGTAAATCAATGTTTTTACGATTTTATTCATTTATTGAGCGATTAAACTACCTTTAAATTTCCATTAATTTTTCTATAATTTTTTTTTTTTTTTGCAATAATTTACGTTTTATGTATTTTTCTGCTTTTGTCAAGATCGTTAGCGAGGCGTGGGTATTTTTATTGTTTGTTTTCCCTTTTCTTTTTTAGCGCTTTTGTGTTACCGTTGCAGAAGCAGACGCGCTCGTCGCCAGCGACGCATGAACTTCAACTAACGGCAGCGGCGTCAAAGCCACAGAACAAACGACGCGACGACAGCCAAGCGGCGCGAGTGTAAAAACAAAGCGTGAGCAAGCAAGCGAGCGAGTGAGCGCGAGAGAATGAGTGCGAATGTGAGCAGAAGAAGAGCGACAGTGCGAGTGCGAGTGCGCCGGCCGCTGAGCGTGTCAAATGCCTTGTAAGTATTTATGTATGCTAGTGTTAATATATTATCATGCAGCTTGCGCTGATTACTATGTGAGCCCATCATCACGCTCCCATCACTAGGCAACTGAGTGCGATTGCTTCCACTTTCCATTTGAGTGCTTTTGCGCTCTGACTCACTCACGGTCTGCTCTGTCAATGGAGATCAGTTCGCTGAGACACCTTGCAGGCGGCATTTGTAGTTTTGTTTTGTTTCGTTCTATTCTTGTTGTTGTTTTGGTGCGTATATAATTATCGAAAGGTAAATAAATACTCACGCATTGTTCATGATCAATTGCATTGAAATGTACAAGTGCAATGAATGTGCATGTGTAAACATACGTATGTATGTATGCGTAGATGCGTAAATGCAAACATATAATAACAAGTAAACAGCACATACATATATAAATATATTTCTGTTCTTTTTGCATTGCGCATTAGCACATTTCAGAGCTGTGTGTATGTCCATATGTGTGTATGTATGTATGCGCTGTCTTTAAAATACTAAAGTATTTATATTCTATCGTCTGTATATATGTATGTATATGTGTATGTATGTACGAATATATAGTTGAAAAAAAATAAACATATGTAATAAACTGATACGAGGGATTGTAAATAACGCGTAATTTAATGGATCATTACTATATATACATACAGATATTTATAAATATTAAATAAATATATACAAATATCGCATTTTAGCATGTTAAAAGTATATATGTATTAATCTGATCCCGCATTATATATGTATGTGCATATGCAAGCAGCCCCATATCATAATTCATAAGCTTCAAGCTTAAAATATATAAATATGTGTGTGGGCAGTAAGAAACATGTTAGACTAAACAACAATTTGATCAATTTATAACTAGACTTCGTTTTTAAAGTTTTTGAAGTGTACATTTATCTCCATCTCTATCTTTCAATTTTGTTCTTATTTTATTTCGTTTTCTTGGTGTTTCTATCTCGCACTCCTTCTTCACTTTCTTCATTTTCTTAAATATTCCATAGATTCTTATTCTCCTCTAACGCTTGCTTCATCAAATATCTATATATAAACATACATATATCGCCTCTCTACGCAATTCTCTTACAATGTAACTAAGTGTCGTTGTTATGCAGCCTTGGGGCTTATAGCTCTCTTAGCTTAGCTGAAAGCAGTTTAGTATTTAATACGAACTGAATACATATTCACGAATATATATTCACAGATATATGTATTTATCTATCTATTTCTACACATTTATCCATGTATTTCCACACTTTAGGTACTGTAATATTTTTCTTGTATTTATCGAAAATAATTCACGCTTGTCCTTCACTCAGGCGGAGAGATCTGTGTCATATTTTTTTTCGCTTTTAAGTAAGTGTTGTAAAACGTTTTCATCCTCCCCATTGGGACCATGAAATAGATATTTTTATTGGCCACTTTCATGAATCGAATTTCTCGCAATGCTTCTCTAAGCCATAAATGAAGCTATTTAACACAAGCGCCTCACGCCGCTGGCCATGTTACCGAGCGATAAGATTTCAATTAATAAGATACACACAGTTTAAACAGACATGTATATAGATATAGATGTCGATAGAGATAGATAAATAGAGAGAGAGAGAGAAAGGGAAGGAGAGAGAGCATGCTTAAAATGCGTCTTAGGTTACAGACAGCCAATTGCGTTAGTTGAAAATGGCTCTAAGTAGCCAGGATGTTTGCTACAGCATGTTGTTGTCTTCACATCACACACACAGCCACGTGCCACATGCCACATGCCACATATATGTATGTATGTATATACTGTCAGCTACTTGTTTAGCTTTTACACCTTAAACCGCAAGTAAAAGTTATTTTTATAGACAGATAAATGATACAAAATAAATAAAATATAAATTAAATTTCCTTGGAAATTGAACAGCTTTTGGCTAAACTTTGCTCGTTATTTCTAGTATTTTTGTTGTATTTTTTGCTAGTATTTATTTTGTATTTTCGTGGCACGCCACGCAATGTAAACAAGCGCGTTGCGTATACGCCCCATAAGCCATCCTTGACTGCTGCGAAGCTCGCTATAAGTATATGTGTGTGCGTGTGCGTGTGCGTGTGTGTGTTGTTTTATTCTTTGTTTTTTCTTACATTCATGTGATTGTCTTCGAGGCCGCATTGCCAGCACTTTGAATAATCGCCTTCGAGCCGAACGAGCTGCTGAAGTGCTCCTGCTTCTGAACTATTCACGTCGCGCCCGCTGATGGATGGCGTTTGTGTTGAAGTTCGTCTTCTTCTTAGGCTTCTGCTTACTTTCTTGTTCTTTTCATGGGGCAGGCTGACTTTTGGCAGTCAGTGTGTGTGTGAGTGTGTGGGCGCAACCATTTGTTGTTATTTTGTTAGCTGGTTAACGATAACTGACAAAACATGCAGCACAGATTAAACATTAAAGATTTTACTTCTGCAGCTAATCGACTGGCTAAATGGCAGTTGCTATCAAGCGCAGTGACATTCAGTTACAGCCCTGTGTGTGTGTGTGTGTGTGTGTGTGTGTGTGTGTGTATGGCGCGTAATTACAAAGTCAAACAAATTACATTGACGGCTTGACTGCCACTTAATAGAGAGGGGAAGTGGGAGGGAGGGCAGCAGCACTTGACCAGCGTCTTGCTATAAAGTAAAAGTGCGTATTGAAAGAAGCACACACACATACACCTATAATCACCCACGCACACACACACGAACAGCAGCTCACTGTGTAACGATAACAGCAACACAAACGGAACCAGCTGAAGCCGCATAACGAAGGAAATCAAGAAGCTACTTCATATAGAGGCTATAAAGGTCGAGAGAGATAGAGAGAGAAAGCGAGACAGAGATAGAGATATATAGAGAGGGTGCTAGGGAGACAGAGCGCTGGGGGAGTTAGCTGATAAAAATATCCTTGGCGGGATCTGTGCTGTGTCATGTGCTTGGCCAGGCTCAGACACTAAAAGGTAACTTGGCCGCTGTGGCAGACAGCAGCAGGACAACACGAAAAAGAGGGCGAGAGTGAAGGGGTGTGGCATGGCAGTGGCAGTGGGCGGGCAGGTGCGGCAGACAGGCACTGGCAGGTGACAAGCAAAGTGAATTTAATACAAAGTGCCTTGAGCATTTCAATGACTGCGATGCCTCTGCCTCTGCTTCTGCTTCTGCTTCTGCCTCCGTCTCTGTCTCTGACTGAGCATGTGTTGGTGTGAGCGTGAGTGTGTGTGTATGTGTATGTGTGGTAGCTGATTTTTTGATTTCCCGGAAATGAGGTAGGCCCAACCCTTGGCAAGAAGTCAGCGCGAAGAGAAAAAAGACGCACTTTGATCTCATATGTAAAAGCATCTATAATTATTTATTTTCTTTTCACTTTTTTTAGCCTTAGACTTCTTTCTTCTAGTATGCGAATTTTCTGGAGTTTCTAAAGTAATTTTCAGAGTTAAACACTTTTCGAGGAATTCCAAACAATTACTCAAACGCTCATTAAACTTTCGATTACGTTTGATGCTATTCTTAGTTGGCAAATGGAATTAGTTGAGTTTGTTTTTTAAATTAGCGATAACAAAATTGAATTACAACTGGCCAAGAATGCTAGGAGCAATAATTCTCGAGCTAAAAGTGAAGTTCATGGATTACTAAAACTAACTTGTAATTATTTGTATTTAATTGCTTATCTCAACTATTATCGATTTCGCTTAGTGCGTATATTATATTATATTCTAATATATTTGAAAGAAAATTAATAATGTTTTATATAATTCAGACATGTTAGAGAGAATTACTCCACTTTTCAAGTCACCTCTCTATCAAGTATAAAGCAAATTATGTAATGCATATACAAACATTTCTTAATTTATTTATTAAGCACTTTTAAAAATTACTTTTTATGCACTTGTTCAGCTGGCTCTCGCTTCCTTCTTTATCTGCCTCAGTTTCGGGCTCTGGACAGAGTCACAGGGGACACCCCAATTCTGGCGAACACGCTGACAGCAATGTTATTAGTATTTTATTTTCTGCCTAACATTTGATAAGGATTTTCGGCAAAGTTTCCTTGATATTGGCAAAAGCAGAAGACGAGACATGCAAGCTAAACACCTGTCCAATATTGACTAAACACTCACCATGGCTAAAGTTGTGGGCATTAGGTAAATTTATATAATTTTACATTTAAATAATTATCTAAAGCAACTATCATAATTACCTAGCGATTGCTAATAACGCTCTCTTTCTCTCTTGCTGTCTGCCTTTCTCTGGAGCGTTCACTGTTTCTCTCTCTCTCTCTCTCTCTCTCTCTCTTTCTCTCTCTCCCTCTTTGTCATTCTTAACTTCACTTTCGATATTTGTCCGTCTACATCACTTTCTTCCTCTCTTTCTCTCTATGACTCTCGATCTTCATCCCTCTGGCTCGCTCTCATTCTGTCTCTTTTCTCACCATATCTTTGTCTGTCTCTTTCCGTATCTTTCTCAGTCTGTCTCTCTATGTGTATCTCCGTATCTTACTCTCCTTCTCCCTCTGACTCTCTCTGTATCTCATTTTCTCTCACATTCTTCCTCTCTTTCTCTCTATGACTCTCGATCTTCATCCCTCTGGCTCGCTCTCATTCTGTCTCTTTTCTCACCATATCTTTGTCTGTCTCTTCCTGTATCTCTCTCTATCTGTCTCTCTATCTGTATCTGCCTATCTTTCTCTCTTTCTCCCTCTGACTCTCTCTCGCTCTTTTTCTCTTACTCACTCTCTACTTCTCTTTCGCTCTCTTACTCTTTACATCTCTTTCACTCTCTATCGATCACAATCCGCACCTTTCTCTCTTCACATTACAGGGTATTCGCTAGTCTCTTCGTTATCCCTCCGCCTGCCATCTTAGTTGTATTTCTTACTCGTCTTCCATGCTCCTATCACATCAAGTGTTCTCTAATGACATCACAAACTTGATATATCCGCGTTTCATAGACCCAGCCTAAGGGCCGGGCTCAGCTCTGTTGTTGTTCCTGCTGCTATTGGAGTGGCGGAGGGGCAAAATGGCAAAGCGGGTGGTGCGTCTTGTGGTGCGCATGGTTTGCCGGTACGTGAGTGTTTCATTGACACCAAACCATTTTATTTTCACTTTCCCTTTTTTTTTTCTTTCGTTATACGAATTTTTTTTTGTATTTTTTGATGGCTCAGCGTTGGTTGAATACGGAGCTTGGCTGCTGTGCGATTGTGTGAGTGTGTGTGGCTGTGTGTGACTGTGTGTGGCTGTGTGTGGTGCGTTCGTGTGCATTTTGTGAGCTTAATTGAAAATTGAGTGCTTAACTTTGATTTTGTTTTCAACGGAAGCGCGCGCGCCCCACTCGAAACTCAACTCCGAGCAACGAGTAACGAGGACTCTGCCACGGCTGACTGAATGTCGCCATTGCCTGTTGCCTGACCCCCTCACCCTCTCCCCCTTTCTCTCACGCTGCTTGATTGTTGTTTGTGTGCGGCTTTTGGCACATTGAATATTGCACATTGTGACCTCACACACACACACACACACACACATTCGCACTGATTCACTCAGATTTATAAGCTCAGCGCGCTGCCATCGCACATTTCCCACACACACACACACATACATATATATACCGTTTATATATATATAACTGTATGTATATATTTGTATATTGATATATATTGTTTTTCTTTACACCTCGCATTTTGGTGCACAGCTCTCTCACAGCGTGTCGCTGTTGTCGATGCCTGTTTTCCTTTCATTTTTTTATATACCCTCAGCTCGGCTAGCATTATGGCCAGAAAGGGGTATATTGCCGGGCGTGCAAGTATATATAAATATCATAGCATACTGGGTTGCTCTTCCCGTATCTATCTCTATCTCTGTCTTTCTGTCTGTTTATGCTTTCATCTTTGGAACTACAAAAGATATATTCTGGAAATATATAGTCTGATTATTTTAATATCTATTCTCTAATTATATACAATATTCTACAATTAATTCTATAATTGTTGCGTATAGAGGAACTATAATTATATACAGACTATAGAATACATCTTGAGCTCTCTACGCTAGACTACACTATATATGCGCTAGTATATAGAATATAGAAGAACTTCGAGGTGAATCAGTAAATTTCAGGGTATTAACTAGTCGTTCACTTACCCAAACTCATTCTCTTGTTGTTGTTGATTCAATTTATCACACACGAAATCAAGAATAATTCATCTAACTTCTTCATCTTCACACATTTCAGGGTATTTTCTAGTCGTGCTCCTCATTCCAGGCGCACTCTTACACGTCAAGTTGTTGTTGTTGGCTTTGCTGTTGTTGCTCTTGTTGCTCTTGTTGCTGTTGTAGTTTGTTTTAAATTGACAAATTGACTTGTTGGCTCTGGCACGCCCCCGTTGCTATTTTTGGCTTCAGTCTCGTGTTGTGTTTTACTTTTTCCTTTTTGTTTTTTTTTAGCTTTATCTCTCTCTCTCTCTCTCGCTCTCAAAGTGAATTCGTTAAACACTTTAAAGCACAGCGAGCGGGCCGGGCCCAAAGGGGCGCAAAAGCCTATTTAATTGTGTGCAAATGCAAATCTAACCGATTTACTGGCGCCCAACGAATTATGTTTGCGGCTTTTTTTTATTGTTTTCTGGCGTAACTCTAAAAGTTCTGTTTAACTGTGAAAAGCTCGAACAATTGGCTACATTTAGGCCATAATTACAAGTGGTTTTAATCATTTAATGGAATGATAAACCAAATTGTTGAAATGCGCTGGCGTTGGATGGAGAAGGGGTAGAGAGAAGGAGACATATACTTGGAGTTGACTTATTCAATATGTCTGTCTAGGGTATACGAAAGGCATGGTTTGGCATGGCGTATGCATATACCCTATAGTGACAGCAACAGCAGAAGAGAGACCTACTTAGCATAACTGCCATAACTCACGTAATGTAACTAGCATTAATCCATCATCATCAGCCGTCCCTCGCCCTACTATAATTCATATATACAATATAATATACGAGTGCAAAGCCTCAGCTAATTTGTTCCGGCCATCTGAGAGTCTGTTGGTATCCAATGCATCTCAGTCGAATTCATGAGACAGATATCATTATAGCTGATCTTAAATTCTCTTTTATTACATTAAACTTGATTTGCACATTATTGAAAATCGATAAACATTAACATCTATATGCAACGTTGTGTTTTTTACAGCTCAGAGGCTAACCGAGGAGGAGTCTCTCATATTTGCATCTGCAGATTAAGGTAATTTGATTGTAATTTATAAAATAAGTAGTTGAGCTTACTTTTATCAATTTTGTGTCAATTTCGTCCTCATAGAATCGATAACACTTTTAGTATCGTTTTATGTTATCAGCAGAATAGAAGTATGTAATATAAAAGTTCCGTTGATTATTAACTCAGTTCAATTTGTTATTTCATACGAATACCTGCAGCCCCACTTGCTGACAGGGCATTTGCTAGTCACTCAATTAGATGACTTTCATTTGTATACAGCTTCTCCTCCTGCTTGCTTCTTTCTGGGAGCACTCAATCTAGCCCCAACTACTGTCGAGTGCCCCCACAACTCACGTGTTTGTTTATATTTACTCAAATGTCAGTTGTTGTTTAATTATGTAACTGTATCTAAACATAATGAGTTTGTGTGCGGATGTGTATGAGTGTGTGTGAGTGTGTTGTCGGCTTGCTGTTTATATTTGCATGGGCCGCACTGTTGTTGGCTTAAGCATATCTGAGTGTGCGTTGAATTCAAGCAGACGCTGTAAATAAATGGCGCATAGGAAAAAATAAATAAAGCAAGCATGCACACACACACACACACGCACACGCACACGCACAGAGCACACCACAGGCACACACACGCACACACACACAGTCACAGCTTGCTTAACTAAACATTTGCCTGCACTAATTGCAAACAGTGCAAACTGCTAGTTGCGCATTAATCATGGGAATTATCGGTCTCTAGCATAAATAATGTTAAACCTCAGCAGCAGCCATGACTTTAGGAGCAACAAGACTAACAACAAAATGTGTACATATACATATATGTATGTTTGTATGTATGTGTGTATACATTCCGCAACAAGCATTTTACTTCTGTGATTCCGTGCGGTTGCCTTGTCTTTTTGTGGTTAGCAGGTCATAGCAAATGTACTTTAAATAATATATAATATACTTAAACTCACTTATATTCATTATAACACACACACACACATACACTCATATATCACTTGCGTTGATTAGATAAAGGCTCAGAGCACTGCATTGCAGCTGCAGCATAGAAATTCTCATTAAAAACAAAGCAACTTTATTTTCATTTCGCTTAAAACATGCATAGTTGTATATAAATTTAGTGAAATAATTGTTTAGTGCTAGGGGAAATATTAAATTTTAGCTTGAATTGAAATTTGGGCAATTGCTGGAAATTTTTAATTTGGAAGGAGCTTAGAGGTAGAAGACTTAAGATCGAATATAGAGTGAGGCAGACAGCAGGCAGAGAATGGAAGATGTTAGATAGACGATAGAAGCTGTTAAATAGACGATAGAAGATAGAAGAAGATGATAGAAAATAAAATGAACTTTTTCTATACCTCCCCTCAAAACGAAAGGGAGAGGGAGAGGGAGAGGGAGAGAGAGATGGCCAGACAGAAGGAGAAAGAGAGAGAGAGAGAATATCTGGAGTATTCCTACTAATATAAATATATCAAATAAAATTATTTAATTATTTAATATAATTCTTTGCATGATTTAAACGTATATATTCCTTACTTTACATAAGTTAGCTCTAATCTTAAATGCCTATATATTTCCCTTTTTTTTCACACATTTAAACTAGTAGAAAAACTAAAGAAACCCATATTGTTCATTTTGACAATACTATATGAAAATGGCAAAGCCTTTCAAAGCTTTTAATAAAGTATTTTTACAAGCGTTATAAATTGGCTAGATTAATAGTATTTGGGTGCTCTCTTAAATGGCTCTTAAGAATGTCTAACCTTTTCTTGCTATTATTTCTATATTGAAATACCTTTAAACCTTCAAATTGGGCTTTCCGTAAAAGCTGAGTCCTGCTGCTTGCAACTTGTTTGCGTGATGTTTGTTGTCTAAGTCAGCTTTATATGAGCCACTCAAACGATTTAGTGCTTCATCTAAATGAATAGAGCAGTCAGTAGACACACACACACGCACACACACACACACCTCAAACAATCCTATATATAATAAAAAAATCACAATGCGCACTTTGAAATATTTGTGCGTGGAAGTTGTAAGCAGTTGACATACCCGATAAAGTCGCCCAGGTAACATAATAAACAAGGGGCAGAGTGTGTGTGCGTGTGTGTGTGAGTGTGTGTGTGGTACAGGCGAGACACACTTGGCCCATTTTTGGTGGCAGCCATCATCGTCATCAGCATTAGCAACATCATTGAGAATAAATGCCACAGCAACTGGCTGCGCATTCAAGTGACTTAATTAAACGTTTTCCTGGCACAGATAAATGCCAGGGTGTGTACGTGTATGTGTCTGTGTGTGTGTGTGTTGGGATATGGTGTGCTGCTGCAGCAGTGCGACGCAGACAGACGCAAAAAGTTGGCACAGACAGAGAGAGCATTGCAAATGGTTAGAATGAATGATAGCTTGAGCATACACACGCAGCTAGGTATGTGTGTGTGTGGCTGTGTGCCTGTGCGTGTGTGAGGCACGTTCTTATAAATTGCACACGCACTCAGTTAGTAGGTGCTTCAATCTTCAATCTATGCGAAATTAATGCACAACAACGTTCCGCCATCAAGGTCGACTACAGGTCGTCCCATCCAGACTCGGCTCGACTAACTAGGCCTTCCAGCTAGTTTCTAGTTTGCTCCCCAGTATATATACATACATACATATATATGCATAAAGTCTTGCTTCCCACTGAACAAGAAGTTTTTGAGCTCTTGGCGAAAGTGCATTATTAACACTTCAGCACTGCGCGCAATGGAAACTGCATTCTGTATACAAAATTCTGTTCATCTTTGTGAACTAAAGCTAAACCTTAAATATAGTTAGTGGGCGGCTTTAGGGGGTTGAGCGGGGAGGACTGAGGGCCGAGGGCTGAGGGCGATCAGCCACGTCATCATCAGCTTTTCAAAAAGTACAAGTATTGGCTACTCACCTGCCAGCCAGAGAGCAAAGTCGAGCAACGCCGTTGCTGGAGGCTGGGGCGGGGGCGTGGCGCGCAAGAGTTGAAGCGGCTATTGCGTAAATCCCAATACAACTTATATTTCTGCCAGCTCAGGCGACTGGAGGTATATTGGTTTCTGAATGAAATATGTGACTCAAAAAGGCGAGGAGCCATTGAGTCCATGGAGTGGGAATGAAATGTGATGAAAGTGGAATAGAAAATAATATAGTTTGGCTTGACAATAATGGAAGACTTCTTCTTCTAAAAAAGACTCTCCATATGAGAGTATAATAAATCTGATTGAAATCATTTATAAATGGGATCAAATTAAAAATATTTATTGCTAGGTTGAGAGTTATAAAGATCAATCTCTCAGGGACGTGGCCTATTTTTAATACATATTAAGAATCTATCAGGTCTTCAAGTTAAGTTATATATGAATATACTGCAATGAACATGTATATAAATATATATAGTTTTTTTCTTAATATTCTTACTATTTATTAAGAATATTAAAAATATATAAATATTTTTCGTATTATCAACCACATTTCTGTACTGAAAACTTTGCCAACTCAATTTGATAATCATAAACTGCAACTGAGTTGCCTATCTATATTACAGCCCCAATATCATTATTTCTATACTGTACATATCCTATAAAGACCCTCTGTTAAGCTGAGTAATTCCTCTACTCAAATTCCATTTGATCTCTAGTGAAGCAGTTCAGAAAATTGTGCACTCAAAATGCGCCAAGTTTTAGCGTATTACAGATTCGTCAGCCTGCAGCAAATTGTTTTCGGGCTTGTTCTGGTTTATTTTTGGAGAGACGCTGGCTCAACTTTTTAACGATAAACTATAACGGCGCATAAAAAGACTCGGGCAAAAGTTGGCAGCAGCAGAAGTTTTTGCCAGAAATTTCCTGCTAACGATCAAGTTTTTTTCTGCCATGCCCTGTAATAAGTGAATGTGAATGAGGGGGGTAGTGCCAGCTGACAGATGTCGGAGGAAATACTGACAGCCTACAGTGTATTTACAGGGTATTTCCAGGACCTTCCAGCACACTTTCAGCTATTCCCCTGATCAGAAAAATATAGATTTACATATTTAGGTATGTGAATGGAGGAGAGTTCGCTAAACAGCTCTGTTCAATGCACAGGGTATCTGGAAGTCATTCATTTCTACTTGCATTGAGAAAGTTGTTTTGTTTTGATTTTTTTCGCAGCACGTGGCACAGTGAATGGAGCCCGAGACTTGAAAATTGGCCGCATTTGTGTATTTGCTGGCAGCAGTTACGAGTGGCGGCCCACGCGGCGTATGAGTGTTGAGGCATTACGCTTAAAACTGTTTGCCAAAAGTTGGAGCACAGCAAAAGCAACAAAGCGCCAGCTGTTTCCCTTCAGCTTCCACTTCCAGTTCCAGTTCCAGTTCCAGTTCCACTTTGACTTTGACTTCGACTCGTCATTGTTGTTGCAGTCAGTCGATTTTCGATTGTCCAATTTCATTTTAATTCGTGTTCAAAAATAATGAAAGCAGAGATTTCAAGTCGAATGCAATGCGTGCTGCTGCATGTGGCATGTGGCATGTGGCATGTGGCGTGTGGTGTGTGGTGTGTGGTGTGTGGCATGTGGCCGGCGGATAAGCAGCGGGCGAAATTCAATTTTTGTATGCACTAACTGTTTACTTTTGCGCTTGCCTGGCTAAAACTGATAAGCTGCAGCTGCAACTGCTTAAACTTGCATGCAACTTGCCCCTCTTAGATATGCTTCAAATTAGTTTATGTAACATATACTAAACTATATATGTATATGTGTTTGTGTGTGTGCCTGTGTGTAATGGCAGTCATGCGTGCAATCGTTTGATAGCTAGCAACATGCTGCACTTGCCACATGCATCTTGCAACATTTAAACGAATGTTTAAGGCCCAGTGAACATTTGTGCTCGGACCTTGGCGCACATGGCGTATGCGCATTGTGGCACAGTTACCTTTTGAAATAATTAAGACTTTTAGTGCCACACACACACACACATACACACACGCACACACATACACAAAGAGACAGCGACTGTGCAACTGTGGCCATTACGTGCCACAAACGCCATCGGTGCAAAATATGCTAAGCACTTGCAAGTGCCCAAAGGCGTGGCACACAGCGTAGGCTCTGCCGGCTGGCTGCCTGGCTGCCTGGCTGCCTCATCGGTGCAAGGCTACACAGCCTGCATCAGTTTTTGTTGCCCGCCCTGCTGCCACAACTGCCACAACTGCCACGACTGCCTGCTGTTGTTTTTGCTAACTGGCGTTAACGCTCATGGTTTATTCATGAAGCACATTGCCTGACTGCCTGACTGCCTAGCCTGGCCTGCTCTGCAACGTTGCCTGGGTGTCAGTCTCTCCATCTGTCCATCTGTGCGTCTGTCTGTCTGTCTGTCTGCTGCCTGCTGCCTGCTGTTGCATGCCTCAGCTTCCAGCGCTTGTGTTGACCAATTGGATTCAAAAATGAGTCGGCGGTTAGTGATTGCCAGAGTTGGCATACGAGTGTGCATAATACTCGCTCATTCATACGCAGACACACACACACACACACACACACACACACGCAGGCACTCTCACGCACACCCACACCACCTTTTTGTATGATTCACTTTGCACAGCTGGAAATATTTTGTTCGCAAAGAACAAGCGTTTTTTGAACATTGCATTATGTAAGTTTCGACTCTACATAGACATTATTAACATGGAGTTGAGGGAATGTTTATACTTCTACATATGTATTCATTTCCAAAAGGAATAGCTGAATCAACGCCTAATCTACTGTCTATTGGTCGCTCTGATCATCTACACAAGGTCACAACTTAATATATTTCATGCAAGTCTTACTGCATCAAGAACATTTTGAATTTTCTCTGAATTTATCGATAGCTTTTCCGAACTTTACTTTATATATGATATCTATTTATTATCTATCTATTAACTAAAACTAGATAATCTAAAAAAATTTAAAAATCAACCTTGCCTAACATCAGCCTGCTTCATTAGATTCCCAAAGCTCTACTGCATTTTCATCACTTTAAGCAGCTTTCAAATGTTTAAATAAGCTTTAGCTGTGAGCTTAAATCCTCGCCAGATTATGTAATTAATGTGCTTTGTGAACTTGAAAGAGCTTTCATTGGAATGATAAACTGGTAATAGCTTTAAGCTGAGTTCAAAGCACTTTATTTCCGTTTCTTAAAGCTAAACAAATTACTACAGTTATTCTTGGCACCTGATATGAATATATTAATCAAAAGTTGTTTTTTTGTTCGTTTCCATCGTGTTTTTGTGCTACTAATGCATTGATCTCAATTGAATGCTATGATTATCTTATTTTATGCAAGCCACATTCAGATCCAATTGACACAGGTTCAAGGACCGGAAATGATTTATAGTCGAAAATAGATAAAAATAGATTAATCCAAGTGAAAAGGTGATTTCATTGACACCGCAGAGCATTGGCAGTGCACATTACCCTCACATTTTGTTTGGCCTACATTAAAAGCACTTGCAGGAAATTACATTTATGTTTCTTATTTTTAGTGACAGTTTCCTCTCACACACACTCACTCACACACAAATCAGAATTCATTTGATTTGATTTGATTTATTTACCGTAATACACGAAGCGGCGTTCCCGCTCACTCGCTCGTTGACAGGCCCGAAAAGTAAATCCATGTCCAAATAGTGCGCCATAAATTGAAAATGGCGGCCACGTGTCAGCAGCACCAAAATCGAAAAAGAAAACTAAGTAAGAAGCCTGCAGAGTGGTAGATAATCGACTGCTTAATACTCGTTCGTGTTATGGAAAGAGTTGAAACGGAATCTCTTTGAGTGTTAAGAGTGATGAATCTACAGATTGATTCTTCACTGTTCATCTCCTGTACAGGTCCTCGTCCTGTCCTTGTACTCTGAATGCAACTCCTGCTACACTGCAGAGCCAATATGCCCACCTCTCACCTAGCGCATTGAATGAGAAAAATTGAGCAAAAGCCAACAGAGAATTGAGGGGATAACTGACAGCAAAGGAATGTCCAGTAACGAGTATATCAATAGATATGGGCTTGCACTAAAGCTCGTAACTAGTTGATGTTGACTGTGCGACCCATAAACCTAAATCGGGCAACGAGCGTGGCTTTATGTTTATTTGATGCTCATAACGCGCGCTCTCCGCTGGCTGTTTGTCCTTGTTGCTTTTTCGGCTCTTGCCATAAAATTGATTGTCCTGCTGCTGCTGGACTAGGGCGGGCAGGAGGGGTCGACGGCAGGACGACAGGCGCTCAATTTCATGATTTTTCGATCTGCCATTGTTTCTGATTCCAATTTTTTGTTTTTGCTCGCTTCTTTTTTAAGCTTCTTTTTTTTTTTTTTTTTTTTGCTGCAGTTTGTGGCAATCGAACTTATGACATGCAATTTGCACAGATATTAAGACAAATTGAATGCTTACGGCTTAGCTATAAATGCAAGCCGTATAAATTGGAACCGCTCTCTCCTTCTCTCCATCTATCTCTGTCTGCCGCAGTCTCCTTCTCAATTGTAGCTTTATCGAGCTGTTAAATCATAAATGCCGCAGCACTTGGCTACTCTTGTCATTTGTGATTGAGGCGCTCAGGATTCCTGCTAAAAGCAAAGCTAGCCACATTTTCAATTACAAGCACAGAAGCTCAAAAATGCAAAAAAAAAAAAAAAAAACATTCGCTTACCCACACTGCTCGCTCACCTCAAATTTCAATTTAATGTTTGCACACACAATTTTTCGCAATTTTCGGGTTTTTGCGCCCCTGTTTTATGGCCATCAACGGATGCGATAATGATGCAGAAGCCTTGCTCTACCTAGACATGCACATATATGGATATATTTGTATTTGTGTTGGTGCACTTTCATGCCAATGTGTGTAGGTGTGTGTGTGCGTGTGTGTGTGGCTGACCACCTTTCATTGCTGCGGTCACAGGTCGGACAACTCTCTATTCGGTCTGCATTGCTCAACTGCACTCTCATTGCTCCGAGTAGTCTATAATTTTAGCTACAGTTTGTGGCATCGAATGTAATTAACATTGTTAATTGGCAGCTGTCAACACTGCGCAATGTGCAGCTCTAAATTGCAAACTGACCCGTTGACCAACACTCTTTGTTTTCCAGAGCAAGTCGAACTAGCCTCGAGTTCTAGTGTTTGCGGAAACATAAGAAATTGACGGAAAATTGTGAAACACATGGAAGCGCATTGTGAGAGACAGTGTTGATGCGATTTGGAAACCTCAAGTTTGAAATTGAAGAAAAAATATGTTAGAAATTTGCGAACATCTTTTAACCAAATTCTGTCTAGATTTGACCCTGTTTTGGGCCCTATTAAAGGACAGCTTAAATTACTTGTTATCAATAATTTTCAAATTACAATCTGTTGACCAATAATTTTCGGTCTCATTAAGAAAACTGTCTACTATGGAAATTCATAGAATATTCAAGGGAAATGTGTATAAATGTGCGGTTTGTAACAATAACTACATGATATGTTTGCTTTATAAAGCTATATGTCATTTAAGGAAGCACAAAAAAAAAAAAAATAAATAAATAAATAAAATAAAATAAATAAATAATAATAATTAAGATACTTAAAGAATTTATGTATTTTATATCTTTTAAATTTTAATTATTTGCACGAAAAACTTTCAAGACTTGAAGTCAAATTTATGTAAATGGAAATTTAGCGAAAATAATTAAAAAGGTCTAATCTCGGAATATAATTATATAGCTTAAGAACACTCTCAAGCTATTATAAGAAAATAACATCGCTTATAGTTTTAGCATTTTAGATATATATATTTTATACCGTTTTACAACACTGTTTTCCACATAAGGATAAATTCCTTAAGATTTATTTGTCTAGCAAAAGTAAGGGCCAAGAAACGACAGATATATGTGTGAATCGTTTTTGATTTTCAGTTTCGAATCTAGATTGTATTTGTGAGCATTAAACATCGATTTTAATTGATTTATTTTCGTCTTTCCTTAAAGCGTATTCGATTGCCTGCCATTGAGATGCAAACAATTTAATTGTTAATTTTTTATGCCAACTTTTGCATTTGCTTTGTGGTCCTTTTCACAATTTAATGCTATATAATATACATATACATATATATATATATATATATATATATATATATATATATAAACAAAATGCCTGTCTGTCAGTTCTGTTTTTTATGCTTTTATTTAATACATTTATTTTAAATTTATATATATATATATAATTTAAATTTCATATACAATTTGTGCACAACAAATAAAAATGAAATAAATAAATATAAAAGTAAAGTGTAAAATGCAGCTGAATGTGAAATGTGGAAAATCATCTGTCAAATGTATTGCACGTGAATATGTGTGTGTGTGAATATATGTGTGTGCGTGTGTGCACAAATTGCAACATTGCATTTGTGATTGTGGTGGTAATCTGTGTTGTTATGATTGTTGTTGCTCTTGTTGCTTTTGTTCATCAACACAAAAACCGACAAAAGCGAAAAGCAGTTCGACTGTCGTGTTGCATACTTTTAAGTGCAACTGTATTGGTGTGCCGCAGAGCAACTGTCATTAGGGTAGGGCGCGCGAGGGTGTCGCGTAAAGCGATACAAAAACATTTAAACGAACGGAATTTATTTGATAATTCCTTTTTATTGTTTTTTTTTTTTTTTTGTGTTCCCCGGAATATGTTGAAATACAATTATTTATTTTGAGTTTTATGTAAAATATTTTTTGCATGTTTTCTTATTTATTTGTTTAAATTGCATCAATTTGTTGGTTATAGGGAAATTATACTTTTTTGAATCTGTTAAATAAATTTCTTGTTTAATCTTGCCTTCATTTATTTTTCGTAAATATGGGAATTAAATTTTTGTGGGCATTTTTTAACTAAATTTAATATATATAAAATATTGTAGATACCCGATTGGTTTAAGACGCATAAATATTTTGATAATAATAGCTAATTGATTTTTGTATATAAATTGGTATATAAATACACATATGGCTATATGTATCTATATACCTATTTTTATGGTCCGTACATGTTGTATATCTTTGTATATTTTTGTACAATATGTTACAATATATATTGAAGATAACCAAAAAGAGATTAAAAAATAAATCAAGTTTTAATAAAATATAGAAATCTGAAATACTTTTTGATCAGACCTCGTATACTATTTAATTTTAAAATATTTTACTGCAATTTATTTTTAGCGAAACAGATTTTTATCCTATTTTTATTACATATATTAAAATTTATTTGTTTTTTTTTTTAAGAATTTTTATTTTTTACCTTAGTTGTTTACTCCATAGGATTTATTTTAATGATGCCATTTTTTATATTCCTTTATTTTATAGCTTTTGGGTTAAATATTTTATTTTTATTTCTCTTTAGCATTCAAACTCTTTTTGATAATTTTTATCAAATAAATAAACTATTTTTATGATATTTTATATTCGATTTCGACTTTTTGTCTGTATTAAACTAATTTGTGTATAAATTTTTGTGTTTGTTCATTCATATATTTTTTGCTGTAATATTATTATTTGGCAAGCAGATTTTCCCCGGGCATATATATATGGTATTAATTTTTAATTATTAATATTGAAATCTCTTTAGCTTGGCGTATTTTGGTATATACTTGTTTGCCCATATTTAATCTGGGTTTTTGCGCTATTATGGGGTAAATTTTTAAAAAATTCGGTTTCACTCTGAACAGTTTTATGTTTATTTTGTTGTGCTGCTCACATTGAACATTGAATTTAAGATGTTAACTGCAATCGGCTTCAAGACCAACAACAGAGTCGAACCAGAACTTGGCGCTGGGCTTTGGCTCTTTGTTTTTAATGACTCGTCGCCATTGTTTGGCTTTTGTCGTTGCCATTGCCTCGGGCTCTGGCTCTGGCAGTGGCTCTGGCTCTGACTCTGGCTTTGGCTCTGGCGTGGCATGCGTCCAAGTAATTTTAATTCTATTACCCATTACAAGAGCGCGAAATGCTGCAATGCAATGGGTGCCGCGTCTCTCTTTCAAGTACTTTGTGGATGCTGCAGCTGCTGCGACTGCTTCTGCTGCTGCACTTAATTTCTATTATAATGATGACATGCCGTCTCTGCAAGGGCTGCCCGGCAGACACGCCCACAAAATGCCCACACGTAGCCACACACATATAGAGCCACGGCGATGCCTTATTATTTTCTATTTTTTTTATTTCATTGCATTCTCGGCGCGCTCTCCATTTTTTTTTTTTACTTTGGCGACGCGACGCTTCCGCTTTTATGGACATTTAGATGCAAAGTTTCTGGCATAAAAATGGCGTGGCAGATAATTTTCATAATTTTCAACTACATTTCATTGTGCAACTGTGGCGCGGGGGCGTGGCCCGTCCGCGGCCAGTCGCTTTCAACTGGCTCGTTATTCTCAGTTTTATTTTCGTGTGACACTAAAAAGGAAGCGAAAAGTCAAAGTCGTTGCAGCAGCAGGAGCAGCAGCAGCAGCAGCAGTAGCAGCAGCAGCAGTAGCAGCAGCAAAGTTGGTTTTTATTAGCTCGCTGCTTGCATTTCATTTGGTCATTTCTTCCATTCACTTTTTTCTTTTTTTTACACACACAATGCTGGTCGCTGACTGTAAATATCCTGTAGAAAGATGCAAACTTGATTTTATTGTGAGCAAGGCGCTTTTGGTTGGAATTTATATAACAGCTGAAAAACTTGAATTATTTTTCATTCCAGTGATATGAAAATGATTATTTATTTCATCACAAAGCCTCATACTAAATGTGAGCAGTGTAGCTTCAGTAGTACCCGAGTTCTAAGGGGCTAGTTGAGTGGAAATGTGGAATATATTATGTAGAAACATTTATTAATCTCGATTATGACTGGATTAAGTCTTAGTGTTCTCAAATAATTTTTGCTCTTTTTAAAAACGTTATTGATATTTAATATCTGTTCATTAACTCGAGAAATATCATCTTAGTAATGTCAATGGGAGTCTATATTCAAAATTTAGACGCTCTAGCTGGTATAGTTCCCCTACTATATAAAATATCTCCCTATTATGTTTTGTAGTTCATTTAAAGTATTATAAAATATTATAATATATATATTATAAAATATATATAACCAAATGTAAGCTCTCTAGCTCTTATAGTTCCTGAGTTCGCTGAGGCTAGGTATACCAAGATATAGCTATACTAAGAATATTCTATATATATTCATCTGTTTATTGTTGGGCTATACGCACTAACTATAATCTACGTCCATTATACCCGCTTCTTGCACATTTCTTTTACAAATTGCAGGGTATAATAAGAGCAGCAGCAGCAGCAACAACGACAGCGCTTGCTTTGTTGCAGTCACTCGGACGCCAGACTGTGGATGGCAGTGTATTATATTTTATTAGCCTCTGCTGGGCAAATTTATGTTATTAAAGGACTTTAAGCCCTTGGCTTTGCCATGACAAATTCAGTTAAGACTCGGTGACGGTCGCTGCGAGCGCCTGAAAGTATGCCATAAAATTGTGCAACGTGTTAAACGGTAAACACGCATTGTGCCAGCGAAACCGAGAGAGGAAGAGTGAGAGAGAGAGAGAGAGAGAGAGAGAGAGGTGGTGCGTGAGTGTGAGTGTGTTGGCTGTCAGAGAATGCTTAGCATATTGCAATCAAAATGGAAAATATAACATAGTTACGTAAAATGCATTACATGACTGACAGGCGACAACAAACACAAGCGACACACACCCACACACACACACCTAGACACACACTCCCCGAGCATATGTTGTCTCTGTCGATGGGTTACAGTTAAGTGCTGCATGTAAACGGGTTTATGACACACACTTCGCTGTCTGCCACACATATCATCTACAGCTGCCACACCCGCGACCTTCTCCACAATATGTCTATCTCGCTCTCGCCCTCACTTTCCCTTTTTTGTATTCAGTTGACTTCGTCTGCAATTCCTTTGGCACCTGTCTGTAATGAGTATAAAGGTGGAAAGGTGTGCTACCGCTGCCGCTGCTGCTGCTGCTGCTGCAGTGTTCACATTTGCTTTACAGCAGCGATGTTTAAATGGCGATAGTAAAAATCCATCCACTACACAATCAAATCATTCACAATCATTCACTTTGCATCGTGTGTAGTTGCGTGCTTTGTTGTTTATAATTTATAGGAATTATGAATGTCTATTCACATGTTGCAATAATATTATGACATAGCCACATCACTCCCAATTATTCACTCAATGTGTCTAACTTATATGAGTTATGAATGTCTACTCTTATGTTAAAGTCCACTCACCCAACTCATTCACAACTATTCATTCCACTTATCTGCTAATATGTTGATTATTTTATAAAATTTCTTTTTCTTCTTCCATTCACAATTTATTTTTAGAATTCACTTTAACTTAATCTCTATATTGCTTCTTCATAACTAAATTCTCCAATCAAGAATGAAGTATTTGCTTCAGAGTCCACTCACCCGTTGATTTCTTGACTCAATTCCACCAACTTTAATTCAGACTATGTCTGACTATGCCGAATTATACCTGTCAACTCTAATCAGAATTATGTCATCGGCCAATAACACATTTGTCGTAGCTTACCTCGCATTACGTCCTTCACATTTCTCTGCCCTTAACTATGTAACTGACTGAGCTCTGCTGAACTTTACTCCGAATTAAACCTTTGACATATTTCTGTGAACTTTTACTGTGAGCTATTTCGCTTACCAGACATAATGTCATCGAAATATCTATCCTTACACCAAATTTCGTTATCCAAAAATGCAATATCCTTGCGGATTATACTTTGAATTCTCAATTCAAAGGTCAAGCACTCCTTGACCTAGTTTATTCTTAATTAACTCATTCACGCTACTTAAATAAATATGGCGTGGGCTTAAAAGATATTGTTTTCGTCTAATCTAACCATTCATAATATATATTACAGATAGTTAATATGTAATCAAGTTATCCTCAAATATATTTCTAATCCTAATCAGAAATCAGCTTATTCATTCCGCATGGAAGAACCTAAACACAAGCTAAAGGCTAAATTTATTTGATGTAGAATTGACTCTTGTTTCTCTGGTCGTTTTTGTTTCTTTCATATTCTTTCTTATGTTTCCCATATCACAGTCACTCAATTTGAAGTCGAGCTGATGACTCAGAAATTCATGCACTCGGCTTGCAGACAAATATTTCTCACCTTATCACTCACATTCCTGCCTCTTCCCTGACAAGCATGCCAGACTAAGATATTTTTGATTTGTAAACGTTGCCTAGCTGCAGGAATTGGGTTCATACTCTGCTTATTTTGGCTTGCAGTTGAGCCTTTGCCAGTTCATACTTCTGTCTATTCGTCTAATCATGTATCAAATCAATGCCAGAGCCAAAGCAGAGTTTCGTATGGCCCACTTTTGGTTTACCATGGTTTTCAGCAACTGAATAGGTCATAGTATATACAGATATCCAATAGAGAAATTGAATTTCGTAAGGCATTCGCTCTTTCTTAATTTCTTTCTCCAGTTTTGCGCCACTGAATCAACCGCAGTATATTAAAGTTAAATTTTCATTCTCTGTGCTCCAAGCTAAGATCAACTGAAGAGCTTAAACTTTGCGAACTCCATCAATGCTACAAACTACTCACTGTATTATGAATACTCGTACTTTGATTCCAATTTGAGCTCTCGCAACTCAAGCAACTGCTCTAGTATCATATTCCATACAAGATGAAGCAGAGGTCAATTCAATGTTTCGCTTGAGCTCCTGTTACCTCTGACTGCATGCGGTGTGCTCTGTGTTCATAGCTCTCCTGCAGTTTTCAGAGTTTTTAAATCGATTACAGCTAACGGCTATAACGGCTGTTGTTGTTGTTGTTGTAATGGGCGCAGTTATTGTCAGTTTAGCAATTGTTTCACAAGCAACTCTGATACGCAGAGAGACAGAGAAAAGTGTGTAAAATCAACAACTGTGTAACAACAACAACAAATTCATAAATTTAATTTAAATGTAAATTAATTTTTCGCACATGTAGCAGCAGCAGGAGCAGCAGCAACTGCAACTGCAGCTGTGTCTGTGCCTGTGCCTGTGTGCGTGGCATTGTAAAGTTTTATAAGCTGACTTATCTAACTATATTTCATAAGTCTGTTCGTTTGTGGCTACATCTTATATAGATTGCACTGGCTACGCACCTTTTGGGGGTGTGCTTCGTCCTTCGCTCTGAAAAGTTTCGTTGGCAACGCTTTTTTGGCATTGAAAGTGCAGCAAACGTTTCCGTTTTTAGAACTTTGCCATATCCGGCATTTGCTTACAATTCAAATGGGCTTTGCCAGCCGAACGAACGCACGGGACAGACGTCGACTGGGCCACAGACGAGTCAGACCAGTCAGACGGAGCCGGACGGACAGTGGGACAGTTGGACTGACTGACTGAAGATGGCATATTTCTTGGTGCTCGGCTAAGTTTTTGCCAGCTGCAAAGTTTTTGCAACTTCAGGTGTAATGTGCGGAAATGCTCACATTTCGAGCTGCGGCTCGCTTTATTCACTCTCCGGCTCCTGCTTTCAGTTCAACATTGCGTAGACGTACTTTAAAGTAAATATTTACACAGTGACTTGACTCTTAGACAGCTGTCTTTCTCCCTCTCTCTCTATCTGCCTCCCTCTGCATATGCAAATTTGCTTAGACTGGCGAATCAATATGGCCCAGCACAAGTGTCACAGTTTGCACCGTTGCTGTACTGCTTTATATAATTTGATTGTACGCACACACTCACATACACCCAGACACAGTGGCACATATACATACACACGCACAGTCATGTGCACTTCCTTCTCGCATGTGAAAAAAGCTTGTTTTAGGTTTTTAGTTGTGCACAAAGCCAACAAGAAATGCATCAACTTGACTCCATTGTTTGCCAGCTGACAATGCAAAAATTGTGTTTCTAAGAAATCCCCACAGCTATACATATATATACCTATACATGTACGTATGTATATTTATATAGATTACAAATATCCGCATGTATATATACATATATATATATATATTTGTTACACATTTCTTATCTAACCTGTGCCTGGCACTCGAAACTGTTTCACTTTTGTAAATAAATACAATTAAAGTTTTTAGTGCTTTGTTTAATTTAATTGAAAAAGTTATCAAACCTTTTTCCACTCCAACTGCCAGCAGTGCATCGCATTGCATTCGAGCAGTTGCGTTTGAGCAGAGATAAAAATGTATAATTAATTCAAGTATTTGTTACATTTTCTCACATAGGCAAATAAATTGTAATTCAAGAGGCAATTCAATTTGTTCTAAATTTGCATACCCTGTAAGGGGAGCAGAGCGTGTGTGAGGTATTCTAGTTTGTTTCTGCTGCAGTAGGTCGAACAGATGGCAGAGGTTTAAGTCATGCAGATGCTGCAGGTTGACATTATGTCGGGGATTTTATATATAGATGGATTTGAAAGATCATATATCATTTTTAAATATTTTTCCAGTGCTCGCTTTTTATTTTAGACTACATATATAAGTCAAGTGTAGGGTAATTGCTCGTCGATCACACACTCTCTCGTTCAAAATTTAATTCACCTCTCATTTGCACCGTTTCGAGCTACCGTTATACAAGTTCAGTGAAGCACGTGGCCCATAATGAAGAGCCCTCGAGTGGAGAATCAATTGTGCTTTTCGACTTGGCAAACATGCTATGAAATCTCATGCAACCTTAAGTGAATTAAATCAAAGGCCTAATCTAATAGCAATTACGTATATATCTTTTACAATTCAAATCACAAACCAAGCCTAGGCAGGTGCTTCAGAATAATGTTGTATCGATTGCAAAACAAAGGAATTTGGAGTATTTTGTCGTTAAGCATAATTATGAGGAGTGAGTAAAGTCTAGGCGGCACTAGGAAATATCCTAACCTGGACCTTTACTTTTAAGTTACATTCATCTTATACCATCCCTCTTATAACTCTCTAGTCTCTAGTTCCACTCCCATGACTAAATACCCGCAGTCCCTTGCCAGTTTCAGGCCCTTTAGCACAACCAATATACCCCTTTTCATCCATCTCATATGGCACGTAAACATATTTAGCTTTTTTTGGCAAGTGTCGTCAAAGTGCGCGCACGATAAGCTCCATTTGTTAAATATAGTTGACGATTTATGGCAGATCATAAAAAATCTTAACGACTTTAATATAAATTTATCTGTCTATCTATATACATACGAGTATTTGGGGCGCAATCTGTGCCATCGCGGGTTGTAAATTGAGCGCTGACATTCGTGTAATCAGCTCTCTCACAATTATCTCTCTCTCTTGGTCTGCCGACCTGGGCTGCCCCTGTGACGAATTGGCTTTAATCCGCTGATAGCCAGCTATTTGTTTATTGGCCAACTTAAGTTGCGCGAAGTCGGGCCAAGTCTATTCGGTGTGAAAAACGTTAACAGGCGACAATTGATGGAGAGATAAGCCGCAAGTCAAACTACTTTGCAGCTTACCTTTTAATAAGGGGTAATTTCACGTCAAACTAGTCGAAGTTCCGTAGTTGAAATACTTGTGCGGATGGCATATATCTAAACAGTGTTGGTAAACAATGCAAGATGAATAAACAAAGTAGTAAACAAAATGTAGAAGCAGAATAAAGTGTAGCAGGTAGAGACAAAGGTCAGAGAGTAAAGAGCAGAGAATAGGGAATAGGCAATAGAGAATAGAGAATAGAGAAGCGAGAATGGAGCATAGTGAATAGAGAATAGAGAAAGGCGAAAAGCTAAGAGAGATTGAGAATATAGAAATTAAATATTTATACATTAGTTCAGCTTCCTCGCGACTTCTTCATCTACTACTAAAGGTTTATCAATCTTGTTTTGTTTACTAACACTGGTCATACGTATCACAGCATAATAAGAGCATAAGAGCTCAACTCTCATAAAAACTGTTCTTGCTCTGCCGTGTAATGTCAAATGTTAAGCTTCATATGTAACCAGTTTGTATAATTAAAATTGAAGCAAACTATTTGAAACCGTGGCAACGCTTAATTTTGGACTATAAGGAAAATTTAAGGCTAAAGTGTTGTAAAACTTGCAATATCCGTTTTCCTATAATAAAATTGAGTGCATTTGCCTTAACGGCACAATGAGCGGAAGTTATAGGACTTCTCAGAAGGTGGCAACGCTCAACTCTGAGCCAACACGCTTATTGAAGAACCCGTTATTTATTAGCTTATTTACACGCTTTAAATTTGTAATTATCTAATTAGCTATCTGTGCGAATAAACAAGCAGCGAAACAAAAACTGAAATTGAAAACTCGATCATAAATCTCAGGTGTTGCTTATCGATCCGGCAGGTAGCACTTGGGTCCGCCGCTCGAATCTAATCAACGGCAGACCCCATAGGTTGGCTGCTCGCGAAACTTATTGACACACGTCGAGTGTGAAGATAAGTGAAGAATTTGCATCACAAATCATTCAAGTTTCACGAACTATCGGGCATTTTTCAATGAATGTTTTCGCCTGTTGCAGGCGAGCCCCATAAAAGGCCGTGGCGCGTCCCCAGTGAGCTCAGTGTGGAACTGGACTCCATTGAATTGTAAAGATGTTTCTGAGCAAAGCACTGCTGGCCGTTGCCTTCCTGGCGCTGGTCAATGCACAGTACTGGCACAACTACAAGAGCGGCAGGAATGGCATGGTCCACCTGTTCGAGTGGAAGTGGGACGACATAGCAGCCGAGTGCGAGAACTTCCTGGGCCCGTACGGCTTTGGTGGCGTGCAGGTGAGCCGGCGAACCGACAGATGCACTTTACTCAAGGCAACGGGTAGCTATAAAGAAGTCTCTGTCTCTCTCGCGCCTCCTCTAGGTCTCGCCCGTCAATGAGAACGCGGTGATTGGCTCGCGTCCCTGGTGGGAGCGCTATCAGCCCATCTCCTACAAGCTGAGCACTCGCTCCGGCAACGAGCAGCAGTTCGCCAGCATGGTCCGGCGCTGCAACAATGCCGGCGTGCGCATCTATGTGGATGTTGTGTTCAATCACATGGCTGCCAATGGCGGCACCTCGGGCACCGGCGGCAGCTCGGCCGATCCCGGCTCGAAGAGCTTCCCGGCCGTGCCCTTCTCCTCGCTGGACTTCAATCCCACCTGTGCGATCACCAACTACGCCGATCCCACCAATGTGCGCAACTGCGAGCTGGTCGGCCTGCGCGACTTGAACCAGGGCAACTCCTACGTGCGCGACAGGATTGTGGACTTCCTCAACCACTTGACGGAGCTGGGCGTTGCCGGCTTCCGTGTGGACGCCGCCAAGCACATGTGGCCCGGAGACTTGCAGGCCATCTACAGCCGCCTGAACAATCTGAATACTGCGCACGGCTTCAGCTCGGGCGCCAGGCCTTATATCTTCCAGGAGGTGATTGATTTGGGCAACGAGGCCATCTCCAAGTCGGAGTACACCGGCCTGGGCGCCGTCACTGAGTTCCGTCACTCGGACTCCATTGGCAAGGTGTTCCGCGGCAAGGATCAGCTGCGCTACCTGAACAACTGGGGCACCGCCTGGGGCTTTGCCGAATCCGATGCCTCGCTTGTGTTTGTGGACAACCACGACAACCAGCGTGGACATGGCGCCGGTGGCGCCGATGTGCTCACCTACAAGGTGCCCAAGCAATACAAAATGGCCTCCGCCTTCATGTTGGCCCATCCGTTCGGCACACCCCGCGTGATGTCCTCCTTTGCCTTTGACAACACCGACCAGGGCCCCCCCACCACCGATGGCCACAACATTGCCTCTCCTATATTCAACAGCGACATGTCCTGCGGCGGTGGCTGGGTGTGCGAGCACCGCTGGCGTCAGATCTACAACATGGTTGGCTTCCGCAACGCCGTCGGCGACTCCCGCCTCCAGAACTGGTGGGACAATGGCAGCAACCAGATCGCCTTCAGCCGCGGCAGCCAAGGCTTCGTGGCCTTCAACAATGACAACTACGATCTTAACAGCTCTCTGCAGACCGGCCTGCCCGCTGGCACCTACTGCGACGTCATCTCCGGCTCGAAGAACGGCTCCAGCTGCACCGGCAAGACCATCCAAGTGGGCTCCGACGGACGGGCCAACATCTACATCGGCAGGTCGGAGGAGGATGGCGTCGTGGCCATCCACGTCAATGCCAAATTGTAGGCCAGCAGAGCATCTCCCACACAGCGCTTACCCTTTGCGCAATGAGATAATATATATATTTATATATACATATATATTTTATATAGCCGAACATAAAGCAACACGATTTTCAATTTATTCACTCCCAACTGATTTTTCTCAATTCTTTCATCGGGTGGCTCAAGTCTTTGGCTAGACCCAAACATCTTAACACAATTAGAAGCACAACAAGCAGAGGACCAAATGTGGAAAGTCTGCAAAAGTTAAAGTGATCGACTATTAGATATGCTGTAAATGTGCGATATATCACTTGGTAAGTCTCGCTTCTTTCTATCTATATTTGATAAATATTAGTCACTAAATTTTTGACTATTTGGTTTGTTGCTCAAAAAATGAGAGACAATAATCTTTTTAATACTCACTTACGAATTGAAAATGGGTATATAAATTGGTGAAGAGGAAGATGACAGTAGGACGTTGCTCCCTCTCCTTACTCTATGCGAAAATATATATCTATCAACAGCTTTTTATATTAACCAATACTAATTCTCATTAAGAGTTCCAGCTCTCTTAGGCGGCCATTGAGCCTGCATAAGGAGCTTAACTTGAAAGTATCAAAGTTACAAGCGTTTCTGTAAGGAAATACTCTCTTGAAGTAATGAAATTGTAAGTGAATTAAATATATATAATTTTTAGAATTGCGCATAATAGTTGTGTGCCATGTGCTTTCCGTTGACCAACACTGGCAAATTCATTTTGAGTACCCTAGATTGTAGACTCAATCTAATTGTTTATAGCTATACCACATTGCCGTTGTCTGCATAAGGAGCACTTCTTTCCAGTTCCGATACTGCCTTTGCCACGTTTACCAACACTAGTCTGCTAAGCTGCCACATATGAGCCTAAGTGCCATATTCAGCTAAACTCCTTCATACACCTACGTAGCTCTGTCTACCCATCAGACCCGCTACGAAGCACTCGCAAAGGGTATATAAAAACTAATTAAATGGCACAATACACAGCGCTAGATGGGTTGGCCGCTGATAAAAGTCCATTACGCAGCTGACAAACGCAGGTGTCAGTGGCGCGGCGAAAGGTCAAAGGCCAAACTGCTGCAAAATCTATGGGATTGAGCCAATTCAAGGATAAAATAAGGTATAGAGAAAGTAGAAGGAGCAGCAGCAGTCCGCTGCTAGCAGCACTCGGCGTCAGCTTTGTGCTCTAATGCTGATTTACGCAATGAGTGGCCATAAAAACATGGCAAACATAAATACAAACCATTATCCGGGACAACTTACATGCCAAACATATCGGACGACATTATCATTTGTCAGCATACGGGCTCTCACTCTCACTCCCCCCCTCTCGCTCTCTCGCTGACCCTTTCTAATGCAATTGCAGCTCGCCCCTCTGGCTCTGGCTAGACATGCACAATGAGAAGCAGACGCAGTTGTTATTTGTTGCGAAATTGTGTTAGGGTAGAAGGCCATAGCTTGCATTTAAATCTATAGAGCAAATAGTGCAAGTACATTGCAGCAGGAGTCGGAGCGGCAGTAGCAGCAGCAGCAACCGGAGCAGGAGCAGGAGCATCTGGCATACAGGAGTGCTCGTTGCACAATTTTGTTGCATAAAAATATGCACTCATAACTTGTGTCCATGGCTTGGCTTCGCTATGATATGAATGAATGTGTGTGAGCTCTATCAAAGGATTTTCATGTCATTTGCTAGAGGTCAAGTGAGTCACAGGCAGCTAGCAGCCAGGAGCCTGCAGCCAGCAGGATACAGTCAGGACTTTGGGGTAATGTATGCGCACAGTCAACATGGCATGCAGCTACGCTCCAATCTCTTCCCCTCTTCTCCCTCTGTTTCTGTCTCTCTCTTCCTCGCTCTTTATCCATGTGTTGAGCTTCCTGCTGCTGCTCTAACTTCCTGTGCGTTGAGTATTGTAAATATATACAAAACAGCGCATAATTCTTAATAAAGTCATAAAATTGCAAAGTAAATCAGTTTTTTTTTTTTTTTTTTTTTTTTGCATCGCAGATAAACTCGTCTTTTTTATTACACAAAACGCAATTTTCATATGCTGCTTCGGCAAAGATTGTGATTTAGCAAGTGTGCGTGTGTGTGCGTGTGTGTGTGTGCCAAATCCATCTGCATAAAGCGACAGCAGAGGAAGAAGAAGTCGAAAAAAATCACAAGTCGCATCAAACATTGTGTATAAAAGCCGTAGCATGTCTAGAGATTGCGGTTGCTTTTCTTATAGCGCCAACGTTTTTTACCCCAAGCAGGAGCCAAACTTCAAGCCACAAACACACACAAACACACACACACACACACACGCATATAGACGCAGGCATATATATAAGCAAAAAAATGAAATAAAATTAATTTAAAATTTTGCTGACAAAGGAGACAGACAGAGCGAGAGGAGGAGTGGGAGAGAGAAGTAGGCGCCTCGCCTCGTATTTATGCAAAAATATCAAAATATGAAAATATGATGTGAGTTACTTGCTTGTTGCGGCCGTTGTTGCTCCTATTGCCGTAGTCGTCGTTGCTGTCGTCGTTGCTGCTGTCGTCCATTGTCAGCCATTGCAAAAGGCGCACGTGCAAAAAGGTCCTTAAGCGCCTTCCTTGGCGCCTTTAATGCGCGCTTCATTTGAGAGCGCCTGGGCGTCTCGCTGACTGTTCGAAAATAGCCAAAACGTGCTATTGAATATTACTATTCACAATTTAAGCGCTTTAAGGTGAATACTTTCCTAAGTACCTTATGCCATACCCTGTAAACCAATGAGTGTGCGAAGAGGGTAGAGTGGTGCAAAAATACCAGTACCAGAAAGCACCACTGCAAGAGGAGGCCTTATGCAACACGAAGCAAATAATAAGAGTGTTGGGGGAAAGAATAATAGGTGTAAAAAAAAATATATATATATATATTTTTTTTTTTTCCAATTAAAAGAAAATTTAAATTATTATTATAATTATTTTTTTTTTTTTTAATTTTGTTATACTTTCTTTTGATTCTAAAATATTTTGAGATATTTTTAGGGTTTTTGAAAATCGTAATTTATTTTAAAAATATATTTAAGTCTTTGTAGAAGCCTTGGGAGTTGCTTGTATACTTTTCTTTTTCATTTAATTTACTGTAAGATAACTAAAAAGCCACGGCGTGTGCATAAAATCTGTTTTGATTACTACTACTATATTATATATTAAATATTAAATACTAGCTAAATACCATGTCCAGTTCAGCCTATCCAACTAACAAAGCTCAACCTCCTTTGAGAACTTCCCCTTTTTCATTGCATTCCATGCCCAACTCTAATTGTTAATCAGCTTTTCGAAATACACTTGCCACGCCCATTAACGCCCATCATTTTTGTCTTGTCAATCAAAAAATGTGTGGTATGCACGCAGTCGTTCGCCTTTGACTGCAGGAATTCAACTTGTATTTACTTTTTATGTTTTTTCATTTCATTTTCTTCAATCCAAATTCCTCAGAACTGTCTATCAGCTGTGTCTGTGTGTTCGTGCGTGTGTGTGCGTGTCGGTGTGTGCATATGCGCTCGCTCCGCACATGCTTTCAGTTTGACGTCAGTTGGATAACATTGCTACCCTTTGCTAGTAAACATGTCCTGACAGCCTGTCAAACAACTTTCAAAGCTGACTTTTAAATATTAATGCCCCGTTGGACGTTGGTAATGCGGTCGCTGCCATTGGCGAAAACCTCGGTATATTTCTTATTAGTGATGGATGTAGGCGCTGAGTGGAAGACGGCAAAAGGGGCGAAGGATGCAGAGAGCAAAGTGCAAAGTTTGCCACACAAATGGAATCCTGCAAAGGAGTTAGTTAGCCTTGAAGGGTTGGCAATGCGCAAATAAATAGAAAAATAGCTGACGATATGATATGTGCGCTTGGATGTGTAACTGGGATATTTATAGAACGTAGTTGCATGTGATTAGAGGAGGACGGTGCTCCGAATTTAGAGAAAAGCATCTTTTGGTATTTATGCAAACTGAGGCTGGAGATAAAAGAATTAGAATTAGTAGATAAAAGTTAAGGGCAGATTAGGAATCACCTCTTCACGTTTGACTTATCTAAAAGTGAAAAGCTGATCTACAAGTAGGCTTTTTCGAACAATCATGGTCAATCAATCAATCGAAACCTAAACAATTTACATTTCAATTGAAAATACCACACTTTTCGCCAAATAAGTTCTAGAAGCTCTCTTTGCATGTTAGCTGCAGTCAATAATTGTTTTCTCGTATTCCCTCTCTGATTTGATTCGAAAATGCTCATAAATGAATAAATGATGTTGATCAAATTTATTGTTTTTAATTGCTCTGTTGGTGGAGCGCAGATAATTGCCATCACAAGTTGTTTTGGCGCATGGGAGCAAAAGTTCTAAGGCCCGCGAAACAAACGGCAAAAGCAGCGCAAATGGACGCAGGATATTAGAGCTTTTAAAAATTACATTTGCCGACATTTATCTTCAATTTTTTATGCGACCAAAACCAGAGGAAAGAAAAAAAAAAAAAAAACACAAAAATAACGAAACGAAACGAAACAGAAGTAATAAAAGCTACGCGTATTAACTGTGTGCAGTAGGAGAGAAAAACAAAAACCAAAAATAAAAATGAAGCAGAAAAACAATTTGATTTAGCTGCAGGCAAATATTAAATGCATGTGAGCAGCGCGAGAGTGAGAGGGAGAGAGAGCGAGCGAGAGAGAGAAAGCATGGACCGTGCCGCGTGCAGCAGGACAACATCAAAATCAGCAAGAAGCAAACGCGACTGCAGCCAGGAGGCGGCCGCGAATTGTAGCCACGCTGACAGGCAGCGGAAAGCACATTTGTAACGATAACGTTCGTTTCTATTTCTAAACTGCCAACAGGGCGTATGGCCACTGTACATGTGTCTCTCTCTCACTCTCCCTGTGTGTGTGTGTGTGTGTGTGTGTGTGTGTGTGTGTGTGTGTCTATGTGTGACCATTAATTTTGAGCGCGTTTAACATGAAAACTACATGGCACAACTGATTTCGTGCACCCTGTGCAAACACTGGCCACACACGGACGCACACACACACGCACACAGAGAGACACACATTCACAGATAGTTCATATGCCCGAGAGCCAACAATGAAACAGTTATACTATAAATAAGTAAGCAAAAGGGCGAAAAATAAAACCAAATACGAAGACAAACAAAATAAACAAGCTGAAGCATTGCCACAGCGCAATAAACGGCTAAGAGTTACACTGTAACAAGAATTAAAGAGAGAGAGAGAGAGAGAGAGAGACGGTCAAACTTGCTTGGTATTTATGGCATTTACTGGTGTAGAAAAGAGAAGAAAACTGTACTCACAGCTAATGCCAATAAATTGCTATAAATATCATTAAAGAAGAGCTTTGAGATATAGCTAATATTCAATACGTTTTTTGTCTAGTTAGTGGATTAGATACGCATTCGTATATTTATTACTTTACAGTTAGTAGCCAAAAGAATTTGCATCTCTTTCTTAGGGTATAAAGTATAGTTTTATGATGTTCAGCTAAGGGAAGTAACAAGAATTCGTATTATATTTGGAGTATATATATTTAAGATTTTAATTAGAAAAGGCACGGACAAAGTGAGCATGATCAGCAGATATATCGAATCTTGTATTTAAAAAATAAATATATTCAGGCGGTTTCAGATTGTTTTCGGAGTTTTCGGAAGATATCCATATTTTGGCGAATTTCGAATCATTTTTAAAGTCGCTCGGATTACTTCGGAATGCTTTCAGAATAATTTCTGAGGAGTTTGTAAAGTATTTTGAAAATGGCTTTAAATATTATGGGGTACTTCTGGAATATATATATATTTAAGAAAAAGGTAAAGCTTAATGGGAGAATATTTTTAACGACTTTCTGTAGACAAAAAAAAAAATCACTTTGTGAATGAATATAAAAATATAAGAGAAAGACCTTAGGAGGAAATAAGTTTTATGTTTTTAACTTAAGGCTATGAAAATTCGACTAAAAGTATATTTAGTTTAGTTTACTTATCAAAAGAGCTGTTGAGCATTTATGAATTCAAAACCCATATACCCTCTCTGTGCACTCGAGCAAACAGTGTATAAAGAGGGCGAAGTAGGAAAACCAAACGTAATGGGGGAAAAGCGCAAAAAGCGGGTCAGTGCGCACAAAATGGCAGCAATGATGATGGCGGATGCCACCGCCGACGAGCGGAAGCTGACGAAAGAGCAAAAAGGAGCGGCGTGTATAAAATGCAGATATTGCACAGCAACAACTTCAACTCCCAAAACTGCAGCTACTGTGCGTCTGTGTCTGTAGCTGTATGAATGTGTCTCTCTCTCTGTGTGTGTGTGTGTGTGTAGCTCGTATATCAAGGCGTGTAGCGCGTATTTTACGCAAAACGAAACATAACAGCAAAAATATATAAAAAGGAAAAAAAACAATAACAATTGCAATTGTGTGTGTGTGTGTGCACAGACGAAATAATATACAGCGCGGTTACAGCAGGCGTTCTTTTCAAAACGAGAATCATCAGCTCTAACTAACACACACACACACACACACACACACACACACACGCAAAGAGGCGCGCTCACTCAACGGCGGCGCACGCGGCGTATGCGTTACGTGAAAATAAATAAGTGCGCTCGAAAGTATGCAACAGAAAGCGCGCACAAACGCAACTGCTGCAAAAATTGCAAGTGAAATATTTAAGCAAACATGCACACTCGCAATTCTCACAGACACACACATACACACACATACACACACAAAACTTAAGTGTCGGACATTTTACAATTTTTGTGTTCAGAATTTTGCACAAATTTTTGCATTTTTACCATTTGAATTTGCTGAAAAATGTGAAATTTGGTATGAAAATGGTTGAAGAAGATATTCAGGTTTGAATTTGAATGATTGATTGCGTAGTTAGATGAAGTTATTTATATTATTATTTTATATATATATATATATATATATATATATATATATATATATATATATATATATATATATATATATATATATATATATATATATATTATATTATTATTATTATTATTTATTATTATTACAATTTACAAGTCAATCAAATGCCATCAGAGCACAAGAGCTCGTATTCACCATTGTCTAATGTATAACCTAAAGGGCATTTGTTGAATTTGGTCTGGTATGCAGGGTATATGCTAGTCTATCAATTTAGGTAGAAATGCGTTTTAGGTCTGGAATGCACTACAGGGAATGCATTAGTCAGTCACAGCTGACCATCTCCCATTTAAGTTTAACTTACTTAAGTTCAATTTATTGATTATTTAAATTGAAGAGTATCTGACAGTCGTGTATGCTCATGCCGCTGTAGCTTTGTGTGTGTTTGGTCGAAAGTTTTTGCTCGAATTGATAATTGAGTTTTGATTGTCACTTAAAAGTTTAAGCGGTTGTCTGTGTGTGAGTGCGTAGGTGTGTGTGTATTTGTGCTTGCCTTTGTGAATGGTCAATGGCATGTTAATTGTGATTGTGTTTGTGAATAGTTTGTTGGCACAAAATCAAACCGCTAATCAGTGAGGCGCGACAGGCAACAGCAGCAGCAGCAACAGCAGCAAGAGGAGCAGGAGCAGTAGCTCATCCTGTTCTGACTGTTCAGTTGTTGTCGTCGTGCTAAAACTGCTGCGTGCATAACACAAAAGCGCAATTTCGTAGCAGCGCTGACAGCTGTTGCGTTGTGCCGTTAAGCCCTCTCTCTTTCACACGCACACACATACAGACACACAGATAGACACAGACAGACAGCATATTCACATTTGTAAATTTAATGAGAAATGCAACTGAAAACTGACGCGCGAAATAAGTTGTTGAAGTTTTCTTGTTGTTTGGCCTCGTTTGTGCCTGTCGCTTGCTTAAAGTTAATTAGTTGTTGTCGCAGCTGTTAAATTACAGCTAACTAGGGGCAGGCGAGCTTCAAAGCAATGCTGACAAATTACGCATACGCCAGGTGTTGCTGTGATGCTGAATGAACGCATGGATGGTGGCTCTTCGGGCAATTAGGTCAGCCTATGTCTCCATGTGGGGCATGGCAGCTGGGCCGGCCCATCGACAAACACTTTTGGCTGCAAATGTCATTGTCACATCTTGAATAGTTTTTGTGCAGGCAGCATCAACAGCAGCATCAGCATCAGCAGCTGCAGCTGCAGTTGCCCGTCCTGCCTGCTGGCTGCGTTGACATGCACATTATTAGGGCATCCTGTGGCAGGGACTCGACTGCCGCATTGCCGTTGACGAGTCGTACATACGTCGAACGATGCCAGATCTGCCTGATAAACAGACATTGCTTTGGCCGCTCTCTGCTGCTGCCTCTGCTGCTGGCTCTGCTGTTGGCTCTGCTCCTGCTGCCACTTCAACAATGTCAATTACCAGCGCACGAGCCTCATGTCGAATTATCACTCAGCATTTTGCCACTGCACAGCCGATTTGCACATCTATTTTTACCTCCAAGTGTGTGTAGCGTATTCTGCCTCTCTCTCTCCCTTTGTCCCCTCTCTGTCTCACTTTCTTCTATTTTTTTGTTGCTTCTCTCTTCCTCTCTTTTAGTGTGTCTTCTATTTTAAGTGCTATGCAAATAGCTTGGCTGGACCGCTGCTACGGCTTCTGGCTTCCGACTGATTTCGTCCTTTTATTCTTTTGTCGACCCGCTTTCAGCAAAAGCCATTGCCATTCATTCAGACTCTCGCTCTACGAGTGTGTGTGTGTGTGTGTGTGTGTGTGTATTTGTGTTTAACTTGCGGCCAGCTTGTGGCTATGTGACTGTGTGTGTGTGTCGTCCTTGTATATGCGTGTTCGCCATTTACTTTTTATTGGTCAAGTTAAGCATTTTGTGTTTAGCATTTGAACACTTGAAATTGTTTGTCGATTTGTTTGCTGTTTGTTCACAGCCAAATTGCCTGTCAACAGGACAACAGGTTTAAGACCCCAGCTATGTGCCATGTGTATGTATTTGTGCGTGTGTGTGTGTGTGTATTTCTTTTTCTCTTCCCTACTTCTTCTTTAGCTCTTGCTGGGCCAAAACTAAAATGTTCCCTGCGTGGTAAACGACATTCGCCTTGGGCTTTGTTAATTGTCCTCGCTTCAAAATTGCCAATTACCAATGTTTTGCTCAACTATCTGAAGATTTTCTTTAGTTAATGATTTTTTTTTTTTTTTTTTTTTTTGGGTAATGTGTTGACTCTGAATGTAACTCTAGTGTAAAGTCAAATGGAATGAATATATATATGCATATATATAATTTAAGATGGTTTTGATTTTAGCCACATTTTAAGGTAATTTGTATAAAATTCTAAACTCGACGTTTGCTCAATTTACAAAGCGGCTCTCCACCCTTGGTCCATCTTTCTCCCAGTTTTGCAACCCTCGTCTATTATTAACTGATAGCTCAAGCCTATACTACTTTCACATTCAGATTCAGCATGCCAAAACCTCAGCTAATATATATATCCTGATCCCTTTCATTGATCTATGCACTTGGCCTGCTCATCTGCAACATCAGAGCACGCTCAGTTTTAACTACTCTCAAGTGCATTAAAGTTCACATTCACATATTTGAGCCTCATCTACATATAGGAAATGCAACCCAATCTGAATTCTGGCATGCCTGCCGCCAGCAATGATATAATATTTGCATTCATTTGTTTTGCTTTTCATTTTACGTTCTCTATTTGATTTTTTGCTGGCGACAGTTGACATTCATATTTTGGACAGTTGTAGAAGACATGCTCTAATAGTTTGTTGTGCACAGATGTGTGGGTCTCTCTCTCCCTCTCTCTCTCTCTCTCTCTCTGGGTTGTGGATTGCTCGTTTATTGCATTTTACGGTGCAGCAGTTATGCATTTTATTTTATTATTACGCTCGTTGAGTTTGATTTTTTTCGTTGGCAGCGTTGTCAACACAACCGGCAGGCAGGCAGCGAGTGCACAGGTATACAGGTACATGCCTCGCTGACAGCCCACCTGCCCCGCCCCGCCCCGCCCCGCCCTGCACCGCCTGACAATGCAAATGTAAATATTTGGTTAGGCGGCGCAGAACTAATATATGCTCTCTATATTATAAATAAGCGCATTTTCCTGCCCTGTTTTCTTAGGGGCAATCTTTTCTGCCGCTCAAATGGCCACGCCATCCATCAATCAATCAAGCACTCAAGCAGTCAGCCAGTCTGCCAGGCAACCAGGCAGCCAGGCAGTCAGTCAATCAATGCAAAGTGGCGTGCGGATAATTAATGCCAGCCGCAATCGTTTATATTGAGAGCTGTTGCCATTTAAGTCCAATGCTTAACGTTTAATCAAGTGCTCAAATTGTGATTTGTGTGCGAGACTTTGGTGCGGAAAGCCGCAGCTGACAAAACTTTGGTGGGCAGTAGCGGGTCAAAGGGCAGCTCAGGGCATAAATTAACGGCAAAAACCTCAAGCGATTCTCCTCTATGTGTGAGCCGAAATTGATTTGCACCGAATGGCTTATGGCCATCCGTGCCGCATGGCCAAGCAGACAAACAACTTAAGTGGCTTAGCACAACTTTTGGCCAAGTGTGGCGCAGCTTAAAATGTAGTTAGCCAGAGACTGAGCAAAGGAATACACAGACATGTTCTACTTGACGAATCAGACTCGGATTCTGACTATGACTATGACGACTGGCACGTCTGCTGATAAATTACTCGGCCAGACAGTCGGCAACAAAGAGCTCAAACTAAATTAAGCGCCAGATGAACTGTGTACGAACTTCTTGCCCTCAAAAATAAAAAAAAAGAAGTAAGAAAAAAATGAACTAACAAGTGCCTCGGCAAATGCAAAACTTTGCGCAAGGGCCGGAAAAAATGTGTTTTATATGCTATTTAAATGCCAGCCACGTTTCGAACGATGTGAAAACTGGGCCTACACTTTGAATACATGGCCAGCACATACACACACACAGACACAGATGTGTCTTAAATGTAACCAAGTTTTAGCCGCACATGACGAAGTATTTGCAGCATGTGGAAAATATCCCAGCAGCAGATAAAAATACAATTATGAAGAGCTGCAGCTGAAGACCAACAACAACAAAAACAACAACAACAACCAATTTTAAACACTTAAAGTTGAAGTGTAATTGAAAACGACAAGAAAGTAATACAAACAGGTAAAGATGAGCAGGATGTGAAGAGTGCCCGACTCAAAAAATACCCTGTAAAGAGGTAAACAAAATACGAACATTTTTAGAAGATCGATTTCCTGTATGAACGCCACAAAAGACGTGAAGAACATATCAAATGCATAATATAACATACATGATAAGAGCATAAAGCAAAGCTATCGATAGATACCCAACAGTCTTTCGATATTTATCGACTTCTGAATTGTAAGCAACGATACTTACAATCATGGAAGACTTGCAGTATTTTACAATATTTTCTAATACACTCGCAAGAATAAAGTACGCCATTACTGTGAAGGCGAGTTATAATAATCTCCACATCCAATCTCTATGTTGTTCTAGTACACATCAAGACAAATAAACATTCCCTTAAAGGGATCAAGGCTCTACTGCTGAATGCACATAAGAAATCTGTTTACGTCCGCAACAAATACTGTCAAGAACTGTCATTAAATACAGGGTATTTAAATAAGAAAAAAACAAAATGAGGAAGAAGCAGAGCAAAGCAAATTCAGCCAAGTGAATGCCCCCTGCTATGAAATTTAACTTTATGTGGTCTCGGTTCAAATAAACCTCAAGTTAAAACTTGGCAAATTCCTGGCAAAATACACACATAAAAGCTGCCATAAGCCACGTCCGCGCTGCAAAAGAGCAGCGCGAACGCTTAAATGTTTGTTTATGCAAATGTTGCGCATACGCCACGTTCGACGCCTCAGGTGACATCGCTGTGGACGAGCGTTCGCTCTGACGTTCGCGACATGCACAAGTTTAGGCGCTTGCTTTATATATTTACTATCTAAACTTGAATCGAAATTGGAATATATTCAGGTGACAAGCAGGCGTTAGACTCTCAGAGTTTGCACAGCGTCGCGATAAGTTGGATTTAAATTATCGATTTGTAATTTCCGTTGAAATCGATTTGCTGTTGGGTTAATTGATGTGAAGCATCGATTAAAAGTTAAATATATATGCCTGAATATGTGTATATATGTATATATACATTTGACTATATGCAGTGGAAGTTGACCTTTTGTCTGTTATCGATAAACTACAGATATTTATATATTTAGTTTATATATTAACAAAGCAAGCAAACAAAAATAAACAAATTTATATATATTATTTCGATTTATATACATAATAAAATGAATCTTAATATCGACTTAGTGTCTATATACTGATTTATCGATAAATACAAGAATTTAAATATTAGTTTTGTATACGTTTCTATTTCTAAATAGGGGTTTGCCCTACGGATAATTAACTAAAATGTAATTGCGTCTTAAGCTGTTATCGACATGCTATCGATATATCAATATTGATATGCCGAATGTAACTGGCGTATATACAAAGATATATCAATAGATATATCAATTTGAAGCATATTCCACCTTATATTATACAGCTTGTGTATTTATTGAATCCTTTCCTTATTCATTTTCTTGCCTGTTGAAAACAATTTACTGTGACGCATCATTTGCTGCTGTTGCGGCGTATTAGCTGCTTAGTTTAGCCGTATCTACTCAGCCTACTAATTTCTCCTACAGGTGTCAAAGCAGGAGTACTTATGCCTGTGCTGCTAATACAATTCACAAGACGTATACATGCATATCTTAAAATCTAATCCGTTTCTTGGGAATTCGAATTGGCTTTTAAGCTGGCGTGAAAGAGCTGATTGATAAAGTGTCTGACATATGACAAAGATCCTAATTGGATGGCCTTGCATATGTAAGATATTCAATTGGAAAATGTCAAGTTCAATTTTAGATATAGATGAAATAGAATATTTGTAACAATTTCAGATGAATTTCTAGAATATTCAGATAAATTATGCAGCCTCTACACACTTCGTTTATCCTCTATATATATACAAGTGTCTTGGGCATTTGCAAGTTATTTTTGGAAATAAACACATTTGTTTTCTTAGTGCTCGTTTTATTTTTAAAATTGTAATGAATGGGAGTTTAAAGGCTTTTGTCGACGCAGCAGGCGACGCGACGATCTAAACTTGTTTTTTTTTTTTGTCTTTTTGGATTTTTTATTGTTTATTCTGTGTCAGCCAAGAGCAAAGTTGCCTTTTGATGACCTTTTTATAACTGCGCTGCTTGCTGTTGCTGTTGTTGTTGTTGTTGTTGTTGTTGTTGCTTTTGCTGTTGTTACTGCTGTTGTTGTTTACCTTTATCACACCACATTGTTAGCTGTTTTATTTATGCGAAAAGTTGCACAATTAAGTTGTATTTTACTGCAAAATAAAAATAATTACTTCAACTTGTTCTGCATGGCAATAATTATTGTTCACTTTCCGCCTCTCGCACTCTCTCATTCGCTCTCTCTCTCTCTTGATGAATATATACAAATAAATATATGTATGTACGAATGCAAATGCGAAAAGTGCGAGAAACTTTGTCGTCAATGCTGCATGTTCTCCAATTTGGCGTGACAAAACTTAATTAAAGCCCAACTCGGGCAGGACAATAGCAACATTTGTCATCGAGCATATATATATGTATATAGCTCATTATACCTCGCGACCCAGCGACCTTGAAAGCAAGTTGTTTTAATGAATGCCATGCACATTTAACCAGCGCAGGGAGTGCTATAAGGTTGCAGAGTACGCGCTCAGAAGGAGCTTTAATCCATTCGGAAATATTGATATTTTCCGAATGGTCATGTACAAATGGAGGGTATATCCTGCATAGAAAATGAATAGTGAGCTGTTTGAAGCTTTGATTTATGTCTGTTTACAGATTTGAATCTGTAACGATTGTCCACAGCAAACTAATAGTCAAAATGTGGGTCTGATTCAAGTTGAAGCTGTACAGTTGTGGAAGGTATGATCATCGCTCTGCAAAAGTGGAGGACATAGTCTTTAATCCGATGAATCACTCCATGATAAAGTATATATATATATGTGCAGCATAGCTCGCAAATACCTATTTAGTATTCTATTATTTACACTCTGTTATATAGATGTAAATACAGTCACTCGCTCTGGCTTTGAGCAGGAGCTTTCGGTTCTTTTCGCTTTCGATTGAGCGCCTTGAGCTATTTGTGTGACGCTCTTTCCACGAACATCACCTAGGCAGAGATACGATTGACGTTCTCAGAAGAGAGTTCAGTAAGAGGAAAATGGTCTTTGTACTCACTCTTTGTAGCAAACACAAGAGTCTGACTTGCCACAAATATTAGAATTGTTAAAATTTGCAATCAGAAGTCAACATATATAGCATACATATAATCAAATAAACATATGCATAAACCAATAAAAATCTAGCATGCACATAAATCAGTACACAGCTTCTGCAATTCATAAAGGAAGATATTATAAAATCGGATTTGCTCTCGGTGGGCGTATAGCAAAACTCTGACAAGGTGGCTAGGGCAACTAGCTGAGTCTATATATACAACTAGGTGAAGAGGGTTTGGAATACAACGATTAATTTATACAAATACAAATAAATATATTCGACTTAAGAATTCATGAGGAAGATATATGAATTCCGGACTTCCTATGTGGGATGTTGTATCTAGGATGCACTCATGAGCCTGAGCCTATATATGTATCATTAAATATATATATAGACCAATGAACAGTCGAACAAACACCAAGACGTATCTTCTCTGTAAGCCAATATACTCCCTTTCACACTTCAGGAACGAGCATATTTACATATATTAAATGCAATTCGCAGAAAACATTGTTTTTACATTTACGGCTGTCAGCTTGAGCATATATATATATGTACGTGTTGTTCCTTCTATTTATATATATTCATGCGATTGTAATAATTAATTAAAAAGTGAGCTTTCGGCGCATTAAGTTGAATGTCATTTTTGGTTTTTCGGGCATTCGGAATTTCATAGAATTGTCAGGGGGCGAAAAGTCTCGCTGTGCTGTGCTTTGCTTCATAATATTGTGCACAAACACAATTTATATAAAATTTTAATAAATGTCATGTATGTTGAATGTTGTATGTTGCATGTTGTGCGATCCTGTGCGTGTGTGTGCGTGTGTGTGTGCTGGGTGAAGTGATTGATTTATGTCACAATATTTGCCCGAACAAAATCCATTGCAATCTGTTTCGTTGGCATAAGCCGTGTGCAATTGCCAGAGTACAGAGGCCGGGGACCAGGTGAGCAAACAGGTAAGCAGCCACAACGATGGGCAACAAATCAACCTAGCTACGTCTATGTGTGTGTGTGTGTGTGTGTGTGTGTGATTTACAAACTGTGCAAAATTAATTTCAACAGCTCGCCCAACGCCACACATCAGACGCTGTGAATGTATTAAACCCTATTTGTGTACAGCAAGCAGAGTTTGCTTAAATATTCTCATGAAAGTGGTTTTTACCCAAACTGCAATAATTAACTTCTGTTTCCCCTGGCCGTATACAGCTGGCTTAAATGGCTTTGATAGAAATTTATATTTAGATTGCAGCTGACTGCATCGAGTCAGAATATCGTGTAGTTCTCATAGAAGCATTTCAGTTTTGAACTGATCTGAGGTTTGGCCAACTGCAGAATGCTAATACTATGATAAAATTTATGTAACTCTGATCATCCATACGAGAATATGAGAGAGACTCACTGAGACTTCCTCCTGTTACCTATGTATCTTTCAGTCCCTTCTGTCAGCCTTAAATGCGCTTTCATGCTATCATCTCACTCATATATGAACAATTTATGTGATACATATATATGATTCTATTATATGACTCCCATATTTGAAGTTCTTAGAACATAGGCTTACATATATATATATATATATATATATATATATATATATATATATATATATATATATATATATATATACATAATTTCCCTTTAACTGCATGCAAAGGTTTATCGGAACTGTTTTCCCTTTTACATTTCCTCCTTTGAAAATTTGATTTAATGAAAATTAGTTGTAAGAAACTTTCGGTTTCATATTATTTGATTGCTGCAGTTGTCAGGCTCAGAGAGAGCCCAGCGCAAAACTCCAATTCGATTTATATTTTTTGCTTTCAATTTTGCGGTAGCTGTCGCCAGCGTTAAACGAGTGAATTTTTCTTCATTTTTTTGGCTGTGGGAGAGGAGGCCAAAACTGTCAAAGCATTGCGAGAGATCTTCAAGCCAACTGTCATAAATGTCGACATCATTAAAATGTCATAAAGTTTGGGCGAAAGGCACAGACAACGGACAACAACAGCAACGACGACGGCAACGACGACGGCAACGGCAACGGCGACGATGGCGATGGCGATGGCAGTAAGTAGTTGGCCCCAAAAATGTGCAAAAATTTCGCGCACTTCCTTTTAACATTGCGCATCCTACTTGCTGGCTGTTTATTTTTTGGCGGCGCTTCCTTTAGACAAACCGCTGCGGATGCAGCCGAATGAACCAACCCAACCCCAGGCGAACCCAGCCCGTGCAGCCATCCGCCACACTCTGAGGCTGCACTTGCTGTTAAATGACAAAGCAAGTTGCAAAAACTATTTCCTGTAAAGACACTGAGAGGGAGGGAGGGCGTGTGGAAGAGTGGGCCGCAGCTCGAGTCGAAGTCGAGCAGTTCATGAAAATTTCATTTCATGAAAATACTCGTAGCTGTATTATTATTTTTTGATAGCACTTACTGCCAGTGCACAAGCTTCACTGTGATGGCATTTAAAAAGTTTCACTGTGCTTATGTGCCATAACAAGTCTATTAAACGCTTCCCAGACGGAAAATATCCGAAAATGGGCGTGGCAAATGATGCGTTCAGCGAACTAGAGCTGGCGCATTAATCATACGCACCGTGCGCCATATAAATATAAATCCTGAGCGCGTGCTAAAACGCGCAAATAAAGCCATAATCGTTTGTTGAACTCAAATCGAAGCCATTATAAAGCTGCACATATATATTTATATATATACACACATTATATACATCTATAGAGAGACGGGGCATTTTATTTTGAAAGCTAATTAAGTGCGGCCATTAGATGCGCGCAACGTTGCCCTAACAACAGCCGAGACTGGCTTCGATTTTGAAGCGCAGTTCGATTAATGAGGCGCAACAAGCAAACACACATACGAGGAGAGGGGGAGAGAGAAGGGCTCGTCGAGCACATTGAATTAAAGTTCAATTGGCCAAATCATGCCAAGGGTCGTTAATAAGGCTACTAATAGCCCGTAGAGCTGGCCAATAAGCGAGCTGCCTCAGAGCACTGTCTCGGGTGGTATTGACTTTTTGAAATTATATGTGGAACTCGTATTGGTTCTGGACTTATTGCGCGGCAGCTGAGTCCCACCGTCGTCCGAGTAATCGGAGGACTCGGACTCGTATGGATCCTCGACAATGACCTTCGTCAACTTGTGTATCACCACAAAGACCAGGCCGATGATTGTGGCTATGCAGAGAACGATGTTGTCGCGTGCGATTTGCTTTTCGATGGTTTTGATGTCTTGATAGAAGGGCACCTCGCAGCCTTTGCAGAGGGGCAGGCCGCAGCAGACTTCCTTCGCCCAGATGCGTTCGGTCAATTTGTAGTCAATGACGCCATGTATGCCACAGCAGTCGTAGCGCAGTTCAATGTGCTTATAATTCCCCTCGGTCCACGACTTCAACAGCATCGTGTTCGTGAAGTATTGTAACCTGTCCCTGTAGAAAAAGCGCGACACTGCGATCGACAGCGACATGTACGTGGTGTAGACGCCGAGCAGCATGTAGACGGTGAACTTGAAGGGGGTCAGCGAGCGCGAGAGGCGCATGCCCAGGATGCTGTTCACGATGACGATGATCAGAATGGCGCCGCGGGTGAGCGTCATACGGAGCGACAGACCCAGCAGGGATATGTTGGTGTGTAACTTCCGATTAATGGGGTGAGAGACATGATTGTACAGATCGAATATGAAGAATATCGCCACGCCCACCACCAGGATGTGTATCTCAATGACAAGGCCCGGCGACACGCTTATACAGCCACAGAGCTTTACCATGCCGGCAGCCGCGTGCTGCTGCTGCTCCTCCTGCTGCTGTTGTTGCTGCTGTGAAATGTGATGCAATGTTTATTTACTTTGAAGTTGGAAAAACGTTTGAGCACAGCTGTCATTTCGCTTTCTGCTTTTTATTTGAAGTTGACCTCAAAGCCAACTGTTGATTTCACTCTGTTAGTCTCCTGCTCTCTCGTTTGGCTAATATCAACATTTCGCAGTGTCCTTCAGACTTCTTGCTGAGGTTTCAAGTGCAAATGAGTTTACTTTTCGGTAATAAAATGCGCCTCCTGTTGCCCGCTCCACTTCTCATTGCCAAGGCCAAAAAATAAAATGGAAAAAAAAGTGGAAAGCAGCCGCAGCTAGAATAACAGCCAGCTGAAATTAAATATTTGCGCGTCAGCCAACTTGATGTTGATTGCTCATGAGGCGCCACCACAGCCCATAGCACTGCCTCAACCATCTCCCTCTCACTTCAAAGCCAAAACAAGTCGCGCTGTTGTTTGTCAACATGAGACCCTGTGTCAGGTGGCTCAGGTGTGAGATATGCGTAAATTCTTGACATTGGAGAGAGCGTTTTTTCGGTTTATTTATATTGGCTCAAAAGAGTCCACATATTATCAACTCTTTGGCCAACACTCGCCCACGCTTACTTGACTTATAATTCAATCAATCTTTGTCAAGCTTTATGGCGATGATCAATTATGTAACTCCTTAAGCAGCCCTCGCCTCAGAAGCGCATTGTTGACTATCATTGTAGTAATTTTTGAGTGAGTTTCCATTCAGACTTAGCTTTGCTCTCACAGTTACATCAGTTGCTTATGGAACAGCTCTTGGCTAGGCTTACCAGCTCTAGTTTGATAAAATCTTTAAGTATTTCTCGATTGAACTCATTTTATCTCTAGGTGAAGCAACTCCTCTCTCTCTCTCTCTCTCTCTCTCTCTCTCTCTCTCTCTCTCTCTCTCTCTCTCTCTCTTTTGGCATAAGTTCAGCTCTCACTTGAGCTACTCTGTGGACTACGCTCGCCGAACCGTACTTCAAGCAACTCTTTGAGCAATTCCAGCTGAGGTTTACTTCTCCTGTCAATAACGCAACTCCTGGTAACTCTCAATTGGGCTTGTGTTAGCTCTTGCCATGGTTTACAAGCGCTCTAAAGCAAGCTACTCTTTGGTCCACTCTCGATTGGGCATTCCTCAATTTTAATACAAGCAACTCTTTGAGCAACCCTCGTCGAACTTTACTTCAGCTCTCAATCAATCTATCTCTCTCTCACTCCATAACTGCTCAGTCAGTCAACTCTTCGGCCAACCTTCTCCTGCACCATTCGTCTGCTGTGATGCCAGCAACTCCTTTGGCAGCCCTCGCTCGACTATTTCGCACTCAGTCAATGCGGAATATGCGCCATTAAACTGTTAACGGATCAGGTCATTCACTTAGACACTTTAAGTGGCGTAACCGAGAGAGAGAGAGAGAGAGAGACAGAGAGAGAAATGAAATCCCAATTCATGCCTGTGACAGGTGTCGCCCTTGATTGGGTCCACACTCAACAGGCCACAGGCGCAGCTGCATTGTGTTCATTTAATTAAGAAAGTGCGACATATTTTCGGCCAGGCACCAAAAAAGGTGTCAGAGCCGAAAGCGGAACACTGAAAAGTTTTTAATTAACCACTTTAAATTCAAAGCCTTTCCATTCGAGTCAGCCAACAAGACGCTCGAATACTAGCCTCTAACTGTGGGCGAGTCGTTAAGCAACTTAAAAATATAAATAAACGAAACAGAAACATTTCAAGCCCCCAAACATAAAACACAATAAAATGGCCGCAACGGCGCTTCCGCTTTGCCGGCAAAAATGTCAACAGGGCAACAGACAGAACAATGAACGCGGCGGCGGAAGCGGCGGAAGAAAGTCGAAAATTCATTGCGTCCAGGGAATTCGCAACGGATATATCTGCCTTATAGCGGACACGATTGCATTTAGGGAATCGCTGGCCACCGAATATTTCACCAGCAGCTTGACGTGATATTTACGCTCTTATTCATTCGAATGAGAATATTTCAACTCAGGAATACCCTTTCACAATGTGCACAGGGGTAGCTTGTTACTATACTCATGTATACTAAATCTATCAACTCTTTGCTAAAGGTGTTGGCACTCTACACCGTATCTGGCAGTCATTTACTCCCCATGAACACATATGCTTTTGCCTTATTAATACTTTGATAAATAATCAACAATGCATTGTTGAACTAAACGCTTAATGTACTTATCATTGGCAGCATATTATCTTTAATTAATTGAATAAAAACTGAAATATCTGAACTGAAGACACGCAGCTCAAATATTTAAATATAAAATAAATAAATAAATAAGAAAATAATAAAATTTAATTACGCTCAAATGCGGCTCGATGCCATATTTTCACAAATATGTTTGTTTTTTATACTCTAGCTGTAAATGAAACGGCAGAGTAGCTTTGCTTAAAAAGAATTTCAAATTAACGGCATTTTCTTAATAAAGGCTGTTGACTGAAGAACTTTTTATAGTTTTACTTAAAAAAAAAAAAATAAATAAAATAAATAATAACATATATATTATATTTACAGATAGCTCAATTCAAAAACCAGAAATATTAGAATTAGAATATTCTTTCTGGGAAATATAATGCGTTCTTTAAGTTTTTCATGCTCATTTCTTTTAATATTACATTTATTCACAATATTTAAAATATTATTTAGTGAGAAGAGTTTCTAATAAATATTTTAACATTTCTTTTGCCATGTGACTAATTTTTCTTAATCAACTATAATGCGAATTACCTTTATAAATTCGAAGAGCTCTTCTATAAGCTGTGAATAGCAGTTTAATTTTTACCCTTTTTTTAACAGGTATTTTTTTAATATTTGTATTTTTACCCGTTCGATTTAAATGATTATTAACTGAGCTTACGCGTCGTGATCCGCAATTAAATTTGTTTTACTCACAATTATCACGGCATATTTTTGTGAAATATTTGATAGGGCAATGCGAATTAATCAATTGCTCGCTCTCATATGTAAATACATTTTTATTATATATTTTAATTTTTGTTTGAGTTTTAATTGCATTGCAATTTGCAATTGTTTTTATTATTGAATGTCGTCGTTGTTTAATTTGCAGCTTTGGCGCATTCGAAGGTGCTTTAAGCAGTTTTGTTGGGGCTGCATTTAACTGTTATTTAATTACAGTGCTGCACAGTTTTATAAAACACGTCGAATAATTGAAACTTGTATGCAGCGGCTCGCTCTGGAGCGCCTACGGGCACAGCGAACCAAATTCATCAATTATTGACGCCGAATTGTGGGCTTTAACACTTTGCTAAGAGCAACGCATGGAAACTTCGGCCATAGAGACAGTTGGCAGTGCGCTACATGGGCAGTCGGTGTAGTTGGGTAGCGTGGAGAGAACTCTGCGTAGCTGAAGGCGTAGCAGACTTAATTGATTTGGATGTTTTTGGCCATGAATTTTTCACTTTGATGCATTGATGGGTTTATAATCACAGGAGCCTTAAGGCCGCGGATGTTTGTGGGCCTATATAAGGCCAGGCTCTGTTGTGGCACTAGTTGCAGAGGTCTCCGGAGCCAACATGGTGCTGCGTCGCGTCTTTCCGAATATGTACAAAGGGCCAGACTCTGCGCCCGTCGAGTCACGCAAAGCCTCGCTCTATTTGCTGCGCTGCATTTTCCTGATGGGCATCAGGACGCCGCCCAAGCGGTTCTTCTTCATCTACGTCCTATGGTCCTGTGCTCTCAATCTGAGCTCGACCTTCTATCAGCCCATTGGCTTTGTGCTCGGCTACATTTCGCACTTGTCCGAGTTTACGCCCAGCCAATTGCTCACCTCGCTGCAGGTGGCCTTCAACGCCTGGTCCTGCTCGATTAAGGTGATTATAGTCTGGATACTGATCAAGCGGCTCGATCGTGCCAATGAAATGCTTGACGAGCTGGACAAAGTTGTGCGGCTGCCGGCCGAACGTGAGCGAGTGCATCGAACTGTTGCTATCAGCAATGCGATCTTCTTCTGCTACATGAGTGTCTATGTGATGTACGCATCGAGCACGGCCTTCTTCGGCGCCCTAATGGGCGTGCCCTCGTTTCAGAACTACTACCCCGTGCTCGACTGGCGCGCCAGCCGTTTCCAGTTCTGGCTGCAGTCGGGCCTCGAGTACTTCGCCATGCTGGGCGCCTGCTTCCAGGATGTATGCGTCGACTGCTATCCCGTCAACTACATCCTGCCCCTGCGTGCCCACATGGCCATCTTCGGGGATCGACTGCGGCAGCTGGGCAGTGATCCCGAGGAGAAGCCGCAGCAACGTATGGAGAAGCTCGTCGAGTGCATCAGGCATCACAAACTCTTGCTAAGGTCTGTCGGGAAAGCCCCACATATGTAAAGCTCATTACATTTACTTTGCCCCACTCCACCCCCAGCTACTGCGAAAATTTGCGCCCCCTGGTGGGCGCCACGATTTTCGTACAGTTCTTGGTCGTGGGCCTGGTTCTGGGCTTCACGCTCATCAATATTGCGATCTTTGCCAACTTCGGCTCGCGCATCGCCGCCATGTCCTTCATGTGCTGCATCATGCTGGAGACGACGCCCTTCTGCACGCTCTGCAATTATCTGGCCGACGACTGCCAGATGCTGGCGGATGCTCTGTTCGAGTCAAATTGGATCGAGCAGGATGAGCGCTACAAGAAAATCGTTCTACAGTTTCTGCAAACTCTGCAGAAGCCGGTTATCTTTCTGGCCGGCAATTTCTTCAGCATTTCGGTGGCCTCGAATCTGTCTGTAAGTCAAAGTACCTTCATTTGGGCTACAATTTACAGTTTTTGTTTTTAGGCTACCAAATTCTCATTCTCTGTTTTCACGCTGGTGAAGCAAATGAATATAGCCGAGAAGTTGGCCAAGTCAACGAGCAACCAATACGAGGAGGCAGTGGAAATGTAGAAAAAAAACAACATAAAAACTGAACGGTGTTAATTTAATTCAGTATTTACAAAAAGTTGAGCACCATAGAAATGTTTTAATTTATCAATTAGGCAAAACTTAGCTATATAACGCTACACTACTTAAGAGAGCAGTACGTAATGTATAACACCTATTTAAAACACGTATACCAGTGTTAGATAGTATAGTAAAATATTTGCAATGATTACTTACCAAGCTTACCTAGGCAGCCGTATAACAGTTGCTTTATCTTTGTTTAGCAACGGTGTATAACAATTGGTATACTACTTATATCAACACTTTAACTTACCAGCACTAGTTGAGGCATCAAAAAAACTTTGTAGTTGATGCAATATATAACATTTTCTTCACATCTACATTCACGTACACTGCTTAAGAAATCACCATCGTTTCTGATTGAGCTATGTGTAGCAGTCACCCAAGCAGTACCTAGCAGCTATAAGCGCTGTGTATAACAGTGCGATATATACTCTTTTTCCTTAAATATGTTTTATAAATTGATCAAATTGAAATATTTTATTTACCAACACTACTTAGCACTAAAAGCAGACATTATTGATAATCAACACTTTGCTTAAGGCAAATTCTGTTCACATTTGAATACTATATTAACAGCACTACTTAGTAGAACATTTGATTTTGAAATATGTGAGACTATCATCAGCACTAGAATTTGGAGCTAGTGCAAATCCTAAAATCTAAGAGACCTACACACATATGCCTTGCATACATATAAGAGTGGGTAGAGCTACGTATAACAGTTATATAAGAAACTAATGTGGATCAAAATTATATATGTCAATTAGAAAAGTTGCTTAAAGCTGTTATCCCAACTAGCACAAAGTAAGTGTCACATCCAAAAGCTCTACACACTTGATAGTAGCTTTGTTAATAGATGTATAACAGTTGGGTATGACAGTCATAATAGTAAAATTATTCAGCAAAAACATTCGTTAAAGTGGCCTATAAAAGTTCTACATAAACTAATATTGTCTACATATAACAGTTTGCAAGTAGCCGTAATACTGTTATACTAATATACTTTATCTCCCCGCAACTTTACTCACTCTTAAACTTATCCGCAATATTCATTTGCTTCGTAATGGTTATGACCGAAAAGGCAAACTTCGCGACCTAAAAAATGAAAATAAAATCAAGCAAAAATAATAAAAATTTTCTTTAATGCAATTGCCATTGTTATGAATTTCTTTTTGTGTAACTTACGCTGATGTTGCTGCTCATTGATATCGGAAAGATGCCGCCGGCTATGAAAACGATGGGCTGCTGCACATTGTGGAGAAAGTACAATAGAGTCGACTGGTAGCGGGAGCCCGAATCAATCCAATTACTCTGAAAGAGAGCGTGCGAGAGGGCCTCGCAGTCGTCCATAATCAGGTTGCAGGTGTAGCAGAAGGGGAACGTCTGCAGGAGTGCGGTGATGACGAATAGGAACGAGGCGATGCCCGTCCACAGATCCGAGAAGAAGAAAACATTGATCAGAGTGAGACCGAGCACGAGGCCGCACAGCAGAAACTGAGTGAAGATTGTGCCCGAGATGACGGGGCGGATGAGAGCGCAGTAGCTGGAGAGGGGCGGAGGAGAAAGATTATGGAGTTTAACAGAGTGAGAGCTCTTACTCAAGGATCTGCTTATGGTCGATGACGCACTTCACCAGCGCCTCGTAGTTCTCGTCCTCAGTCATGGCGGGGTCCGTGCGCAGGCTGCTTATGCGCTCCCTCAAAATGTCGAGGTGGGTGCGCAGGATGAGAGTGTAGATCAACGGGTAGGTGTCCGACAGCTGGTCCTGCAGCACAGCACCGGACATGACGATGTACTCCAACGTGGAGGCGGTCCACAGCTTCAGCCAGCCGTCGTGCCAGTCGATGAAGGGATTGTAGAGCTGCCAGGGCGGATGGCCGTTGAGCACTGAGCTGAGATAGGTGGAGCCCGCATAGCCGCAGTAGACAATGGTGAAGATGAGGAACGCGTGATTGGCTCGTGCGACGACTAGATGGATTTTCTCGCGCTCCTCCAGACTGGTGCAGCGCAGATCCAACTTGTCCAGGATATCCTTGGCCTTGACCAGACGCCCCAGCTGCGAGTAGGTGATGGCCACCTTGACCGAGGAGCCGTACGCATTGATGCACACCTGCAGCGAGGTGAGAAACTCGCCCGGCGAAAAGTGCTTTATCTCCGTTATGTAGCTGCCCAGGAAGCCGAGTGGCAAGTAGGTGGTGCACCACATGAACGTGAGCACGGTCCACGTGAGATAGACATAGCGCAGCAGCCCCGACTTGGGCGGCCGCCAGCCAATGAACTTCATGGCTCGATAAAGGTAGATGCAGCCATCCTTGGAGCGCACTTGCTTCGTCAGCGGAGCGGGTTTGGTCAGCTCGAAGAGCATCGCGGCTGCTGTCTGTCCCCCAGCCCGCTGGCTGCACTCGACTTATATACCATCAGACTGCACTCGAATGGCCCGTTGACAATTTGGATAAGTTTTTCCGGCCCTTTTTTCCGCTTTTTCAATTCAGTGGAAAAGTTTTGCAGCCAAAAAGTTTTGTAGCCGTTCGCTTGTTGTTTTTAATTATTCACTTGAGAATTGCTCGCTCTGCGTCGTTATGTTTAATTAACAGAGCGAGCGTTGAATGTAAGTTCATCTAATTTATTTTATATATTTGTGAGGGTGTGAATGTATATGTAAGTGTGTATATGTGTGTGTGCGCATGTGTGTGTATGTGTGTTTGTCTGGCATATTTCCACATGTCGACTTTCCGGCCTGCATTAATGATGGGCCACTAAAAGTAAAGTTAGCGCTCAGCTGCCTCGACATATTGCTCATACGCAACGTGTGCAACCCACATTCTTTATTCTGTCCAGTTTTTCGAGTGCGTATAGTGTGGGTAGATGTGACTATGGATAACTGACTGGGTGTCTATATTTCTGTAAGATTTTTGAGAGTTATGATAATGTTTATTTACTGTAAATCATTAATTATTTTTAATCCATATTTGTATATTTTTAACCAGGCTTTCTTACTTCACATCTGACTTAAATATCGAAAAATATTAATTTGATTTTCATTATATTTGAATTGGCTTTGGGAAAATTGTGGAACCATCCTCTTTTCATAATTGCCTGTATATCATTCATTAACATTTCTATTGCAAAATTAATAAATATATTTGTGAATTTCATTTATAATTTAATCATGTCAGAGACGCACTCAAATTTTTGGAATTTCTTAAATGGAATTTCTTGCAGCCTTCCTTATTCACTTTTGCTTAGAGGAAAACTAAATGGAGATGCCTTCATGTAGATGTTTGTTTATGCAGGCTTCCCTGAATACCTTATAGTCTTATATAAAAAATATTAGAAGTGTGAGAAAGAGTCTTCAAAATAAAAGAATGAAGGAATATTTAGCAACTATTTAAATCTTAGAGATAAAATATATCTTTAATATATTATAACTGTTATGTATATCAAATCTTCTCTATATAACTAATATATCGAGCATTTACTGTAAGCACTTGGTAAAACTTTTAGTGAAATATAAAGTGATCTCTACTATATACCGATCACAGGGCATCATATAGTCATCCCAGACTCTTTCTCTCTCTTTCTTTCTCTCTCTCTCTCTCTCCCTCTCTCTTTCTCTCTCTGTCACTCTCTTTTCATGCTCCTTAACGCTTTTGTCATTGCCATTTCATCTCATATGCAAGACAAAGAGCCTTCATACAAAATGTGCGCTAATCGCAGGGCAGATTCAAGGCGTTGAGCTTTCAAGTTCAAATGCAATTATTAAATTGATAATAAAAGGAACTTTAGCATAATCAGCTTTAAATTTGCGTGCGTGTGCGTGTGTGCGTGTGTGCGTGTGTGCGTGTGTGTGAGTGTGTGTGTGTGTCTCTGCTACTGCTTGACATTTCAGTGTAGCTTTAATGAAAAATATGTTCGGTGAGTGTTATTAATATTCCTCAGAATGTCTGGCGTTTGACACATGTTTTGTTGTCGTGCGCTCGTTGTCGCTTTTGTGTTGTGTGTGTGTGTGTGTGTGTGTGCGTGTGTGTGCCACCACTGCTCCTTTTTCTGTTAATCTTCATGTCGCTCTCTCTCTCTCTCTCTATCTCACAGTGTCGCCTCCTTTGCCCAAGCTGACATTTTTTTTCATTACTTCAACGTTTCAATAGAAGCAACAGCTACAGCTACAGCCAGCTGCCTGGCTACAAATGAACACAAGTGTGTGTTCTCTGTGTGTGTGTCCAAAGGCAGCGCGTGAAGCAAGGGCAAGGATAATCTTTTGTTTGCCATTGTATGACTCACACTTCAGTTACTTTCAGCTGCAAGGTAAGCAGCAGCAGCAGCAGCAGCAGCAGCAGCATCTGGGCATACTGAAAGCTGTTTTGGGCACACAACATATTTGTATTTTGTCTTAGCTGTGTATTTGCCCATTGCCACGCCCAGGTGTGCTCATATGCCTGGCTGACAGCATAGCTTACGTGCTGACATCTAACACAATTTATGCAGCATAATAAAGCCAGAGCGACAGAGCGGGAGGCGTAGAGCGAGAGGGCTGCTGGTCAGCTGTGTCTAGCTAGAAAATTGTATTATTGCAGCCATTGCTCAATCGTATCAATTAAGCCAGCTGCTGCTTTGGCTTCGGCTTTGGAGTTTTGTGTTGCCTTGCTGCAGCAGACACTTCAAAGCTTCGTCCGTTCAACTAATTGCAATGGGCGCATGTCTGTTTTTTTTTTTTTTTTTGTGTCAGGTTATTTTTTTGGCTTTCATCCCGGCCTGAGATGTGTTGTATGTGCATTTAATAACATCAGCGAGTCATTTATTATCGCTTGACGTATTTATTTTAATTAACGGAAATTAATGCCACAGTGCGCAGCTGTGCGAACATGTTTGCAGTTGCTTACACACATTTCGGAGGCATGCCCCACACACACACACGCACACGCCCAGAGGAAGCTAGGTTGCTGCTGCTGCTGCTGCTGCTGCTGCTGCTGCTGCTGCTGCTGTTAGTAAACACCTGACGACGGGCGCACACATGAACGCACAGGACACTGCCACCTAAAAGGATGTCACGCCCACACACACACACACATGTATCGCTCAATGTATCTTGTTGAGATCCCAACCAACTCACACAGACACACATATACACTCGCACTCAGCTAAGAGTGTCAATCTGTTTTTCATATGCTGCAAATTAATGGAGTTAACAACGAGGCGGTCTGCCAGCTTTTGCCTCCGCACACACATACATATAGTGACTCATATATACCAGCACACACACACACACACACTCATATATCTATCTGTTCAACATGTTTATTTTGATGTAATATTTGTTTAATTCGTGTGACTGCACAATTTATTAATCATTAGCAAATCACGTTTTTTGTCCTAAATTTAGCTGCTTACATCGATGCTCGCTCAGGGAGTGAAAGGGGAATATACTGGAGCCCCTAAGGCGCTAGTAGTGGGCGGGCAGGAAGTTGTCTGAACGAGCTGCCAGTTTATGCTGAAATGTATAGATTCGTGTATACCTTAGCAGGTATTGAGATGTTATATTTGAAGGCTATGTCTATTGCTATCAAAGGGAAAATATGAAAACATCATGATTATGTTTTCAACATTCAATAATAGTAAAGCTAGCGGCTAGGAACTTTAGCCATATATAGTCATAGGCGAAATTATTAAGAGAATTTAGCCAGGCATGAGACGTCGCCCAAATCTCCAACAGCAGAACCCCAGAGCATGACTTCTGTGTTACGATTAATCTACTTAGACGAGTATTATGCAGTCAGTTGAGCTCAACAACAACATTCTTAGCCCTTAAATATATACGTATATCAAGCTAAATGCCCCAGTTGCCAGTGCTTAATTCTGAAGTAAGTCTTCATATTATATTAACTTTAATATCTAAAAAATACATATATGAATATATTTATGTATTCATACGTACATAAGCATATATATATTTCTATCCTTTATATATATACAAGTTTTATTAGTATACCGCAAGCTTAAATACTTTAATCAGCTGTGCATATTTTGCGGCAAACTAGGGAACTAACGGAATTAGCATATATCGTGGCATAGGTGTGAAGCTGCGGTACGGCTACCTGTGCTTTTAAGATACCCTGTAAGCAATGACGAATAGCCAGAAGAGTAGAGTTGTTTAGCAGACTAATTAGACTCTGAACTAATGAATTTGTTTAAAATTGAAATTATTTATGTATATTTTTTAGTATTTAGCATTTTCTTCTTCATTTCAGATAATGAAGAGAGTGCAGTTATTACGAGATTTTAAGTAATCGCCTCTCTATGTGATTCTCGTGGATTTTGGTAAGTATTCCAAACTAGCTTCGGCTTTAATTTGCACATACAAAGGGAACTTATATTCCGCCTATAATATCCCTTGTCCCTTTGCTCTATAAAAATTACAATTCCGCTTTCTATGCGATTTTCAAATTTTAATCAGAATTCACAGTCCACGTTCCGGTCGAGCCAAGCTTGAATTCAGAGCTTTGCAAATCCGTGAAGTTTGCTTGGACAGAGGCGAGTTGCTGCTGCTGCTGCTGCTGCTGCAAATTATTCAAAATTGTGAGCGTAATAATTATTGCATATATAATATATATTTTATATGCATGTGTGTATGTGTGTGTGCTGCTCAAATTTAAATGTTACATAACACTACATTTATGGTGGTATATGTAAATGGAATATAAAATGCTTAGAATAATTTCGCAGCCAAGCATTAAATTAATTTTTGTATTTCATTTTTTGTTATTCTCTGTTAAGCGAAAGTGCAAAGCAAAAAGAGAGGTAGAGTGTTGTACTTGGGAGTGACTGACTGCGCAATACTCGTTCGCGGTCTGGTCAGACTTGACAGAGCAACGCTTGCAAAAAGCTTAGCTCTAGAGAGGGAGAACCCGAAGACGAGCGAACGTACCCGACTATGTATACCTAACGGCAAGCGTCAAGAAAGGTTTTGATGGATTGATAGAGCGATGGTAGAAGCAACTAGCAGCAGATTGCAGCGAAGCCAATATGCTTGCTTTTTTGTTCTTGAGCGCGTATAAGGCATAAATATACAAACTGCACTTTGCTGAGCTGCTACTGTTGCTGAGCGCTTTACTCTGCTTTCCTGCTGAGCTGCTTCTCCTCTCTCTCTCTTTCGCCCTGCCCCTGCCTGGGCTTGCCTCTCTTTCAGCGGCTATAAGTATGTGAATGCCGCAAACAAAATGATGATGAACGAAATTCCCCAAAGCAGCTAGCGACCCTGAAGTACACACCAGCACGCACACATACACTAAAACACTGATACGCAGTTAGAGCTGTGCGACTGTAGAGCAGGGTCATAAATGCCATTATTATTTGTAAACATTGCGACAGCGAGTGGCCCAAATTGTTAACTTGGCTACAAGGTCGCGCTCATAAACATGTGTATAAAAACAAAAAAACATTCAAAAGGCAAGCAACAACAAATAAAACAAAACATAGAGAGCAAGAGAGCGCGAGAGTGAAAGCGCAAGAGAGAGAGGAGCACACATTATGTTAGACAACACGCAAAAGTTTTAATTAATTTTCGTCTGTACGAACCGCAAGTGCACGTATGCGTTTGCTTAACGGCTTTGGCTTTGAGCCTGTGTGTGTGTGTGTGTGTGTGTGTGTGTGCGTGTGCGTGAGTCACACACTCACATTGAGTATATCCCAGAACGGCAACAACAGCAACAAATGTCTTGACCCAAATGTAATCAGATAATTTGTTGTGCAGTGCCAATATTTGCACAGCCGCTGCGTTTATTTGAAGTTCATAACAATTTTGTCAGTTATTAAAGGCGCACACAAGCAAACGCACACGCACAAGCACACACACACGTGCACACAGTAAGGCGCACGCACACCTGTAAGCACCCAGGCACACAGCTTGGCACAGATTTTGCCTTCGGACGTTGTGCAAATATCGCATGCCTAGGCCTAGGCCGAGGCCTACGCCTAAATGTTGCTCAAACAGTCAGTCAATCAATCAATCAAGCAGTCAGTCAATCAGTCTGTCGGTGTGTCTATCAGCAAGTGAAAGTAGCACAGAAGAGCAACAGCCCAAAATTGATTTAATAGAGCAAAATTATGCGGGCAAAGAGAAACGGAAAAACAATGCAGTCCGTGTTTATAGAACCAATATGCATGTCTTTATATTGGCCTACATGTGATGTATCATTTCAAATGCATTGTTTTCGACCTGCCAATATAATTTGAGTGCAGCGAGCAGCAGAAAGAGATAAAGATAGAAAGAGAGAGAGAGAGAGAGAGAGAGATACAGTTGTACAGAAGGCTAATGCTGTTGCCATAAATTACACAGGCCAACACAATTGTGTTGAGTTATTGTAATCGAACAACGGAATCTTAACTTTAGCATAGTCATTTAATGTGCTTGCATGCAGCACGTAGGCTCTAGCGCCTTTCTATGCAGTTCTCATGAACAACTGTGAGTATTTTCAGCGGATTAAACTCTGTAAAGTTTTGTGAATATATTTATAACAATGTTTATCATGGTTTTAATCTTTAGCTGTGGTCCTTAGGCATGTTGAGCTCACATCTATAGGATTCTTATGCTTCAATATATGTATCAAATTATTCGTTACGGAGCCTAGCGTATCTCTTTATATTGACTTGTCTACCCCTTTCTCTTTGTCTACGTTTCAAGTCATAAGCCTGCTTTCCATGCTGACCTACCGCTTATTCTATCTCTTTCTATTTGTCTTTGTATCCCTGCTCTCAGATAAATCAACTGCCTTTCTATGCAGTTCTCAGACTTTGGAGTTTGCTTGAAATTCCAGCGCCTCCCTTTCACAAAACCTTTTGGAAATTTTTGTTGAATTTACTGAAAAATTGCCAAGAATCCCTTTTGCTTTCTGTTTCGTGCTCTTTCTGTTTACCTTCTTCTCTCTCACGAAGATTTGTAATTCACTTTAAAAGAGCTTGCGCCAAATTAAAGCCCATTTCGTGGCTACCGAATCCTGTTAGCCAGTGTAATTGCTTAATCGCATTAAATGTTTGTTTTTGCACATCCGACCAAATATTATAGATGAACTGGCCAAATTCAACATTTAATGACTTTGATTCCTAAAACCCATTATAATCAGATCAAAGTAATATCTGATTGTGTGTGTATGAGTGTGTGTGTGTGTGTGTTTGTGTGTGTGTGTGTGTGTGTTAACAAAATATAGCTGCTTCTATTCACAAATAAACTGAATGGATATTTTTGTGTTGACTCGCAGGCTTTGCGCCTGTCCCAATTCGAGTCGAAATTGCTTCAGTTAACCTTTTGCATGCAGCTTAATAATTATTTTTAAGTTTTCAATTAAGCTCTGAGCTCAACTCACTTTGTTTGTCTGCCAGCCAATCCCCAAATCCTCTAAAGTCCAATGTCAACTAACTTGCTAACACAAACTTAAGTGCGAAGTTTTCAGTTAAATCTCCTTTGGTCTGCAGTCAAAATGTTGAATTGCAATAAGTTTGTCGAAAAATATAAAAAATAAAAAAAAAAGCAGAAAAGAAGAAGAAACTCAAACAATTTTGAAGTGAACGAAAAACTGCGTTCGAATTGAAACAGCTGAACTGAATTTCTTAGTTAGATAAATGTTTTAATTAGCTAAAATTATTTGCCGTTGTCCGTTTGAAATCAATTATTTGCGAGCTGCTTTTAAATTGCTAGAAGTGTAAACTGTGGCTACACTCTATTACACAGTTGTGTACTATAGAAAACTTTAACTCAATGAAAGCAGGAATTACTTTTTCCACTGAAAAACGTAAAGATCTCAACTTTGTGCTTAGAATATAATGTCAAGGAAAAAGAAAAAGAAAATCGTTGCTTTCGATGAAAATTCTGTATTTTTCTTTACAATTTCCGAGAATGGCGAATCTTAAAAGAACATATTTTTAACGAGCATCTTGCTCAAAGCAACTATAAATATAGTTAAGTACTTAAAACTTATAAATATGAGTTTCACATAGTCAAGGATATTTGGAAAATTAAATGTTATAAAAGAATTATTTGGATGAATTTTAAAAATTTTAGTGGTGCTATTATTTCTTTTCCTTCTGTAAGCATATATAAATATATATACACAATCAGCTGCTCTTCCGATCCATTCCGTCCTCCTGCTTTTTCAAATGTGCTCCCGTTTTCCGCACACATTTTCTGCAGAAATTTTTCGGTCACTTACAGATCAAGCCGGAGCGTCCACGAATCAATTTCCGCCACCGAAATGCCACTACACATATTTCCTTTTACAAGTATATCTATATATTTCCCTCAACAAAAATATCTATAGGGCTTCAGACTAAATGATAAAACAACTTTCCTGCAGTTTCGCTTTCAGTTGTTCAGCTGAAAAATAATACTGCATTTCCATGGAAATGTTCAAGGAAATGAAATACTATTTTTGTTATTTTCAGCGAAACATTCTAGGGAGCCCAAACTATGTCGCGATTCTGCTAAAGCTTTTGCAACTTTTCTAAATAAAGTTCAGAACTAATAGCTAATATATACAATATGTATATTTTGATTATGCATTTTCCATGTTTCATTAATTCTTTGTAAAGCATTCAATTCAAATGAAAATATGTTTTACATGTATATATAGTATATAATATATATATATACAGGTAGAGGTCTACTCTTGCTTAAGGGCGACAGTTTGTTTCCTGTCCACTAACACGTTCGTACACAATTGCATTCAGCCTGTTTCTCTTTTTTAGCAGTTTGCTTGGCTGCAAAAAGTAGGCAACATATTTCAATTGAAAAGAAAAACTACATTTCAGTTACAACAAAACATTACACTCTGCTGCTGGTGTTGAATGGGCCCAGCCAGAGCGAGGGGCGGTAGTGGGCGTGGGCAGAGGAACATAGAGGCTTTGGGGTGCTCATTCTGTTTCAGTCAGACACGAAATCATTTCGAACGTGGCTGACGACAAAAGTTAAACGAGGTCAAAGTGTATGAATGCGATTCGAGCGTATTGACCGTTGACTGAATGGCTGGCAAACATGCGAGCCAAACACACACACACACACACACACAAAATGCAGACTGCCAAAAGTATCTGTATCTGTATCTGTCGGTGTTTCTGTGTGTGTGTGTATCTGTGCATTTGTTTGTGTTTGATTGGGCTCCGCTTGCATTATTCATTGAGCAGCCTCGCTGCGCTCGCGCTGATTAAATTTCAATAAAATTTCAAAATGCTGACAAATTGCTTGCCCCATTATCATTTCCCCAAGCTGCCACGCCCACTGCTTAAGCAGTTGCGCCCACAATTGCAATTACGTGCGCTTGTGCCTTCCCTTTTCATCATCTCAGCTGTGTGTGTGTGTGTGTGTGTGTGCGTGTGTATGTGTGTTTTTTTTAATACATTTTGGTGTGCGCGTCTTTTGCAATCGCCGCAGCTTCCTTTTTGCATTGACTACTTCGTTGCGGTCTCCTGCCACCAAAGCGCTCATGCAAAAGCAATTTCCTGAAGTTTTTACCCCACTCGCACACGCAGGCAATACGCGACCTCAACGCATTGGCCAGGTCTCTGTGTGTGTGTGTGTTTGTGTGTGTGTGTCTGCACGACACTCGACAGCGCTTGAAAACCAATACGACTGCGATTATGCGGCTCTACATATACATATACATGTGTGCGTGTGTCTCCCTCTTGTCTGTCTGTCTGCATGCGTGTGTGTGTGTGTGTGTGTGTGCGCGCACACTCAAACTTACAAATTGCGCGCTGTAAGTAAGAAATCATTGAGGTTGGTCGCCACACTAATGGAAAACGACAAGCGGCATGTGGGCAAACGTTTTTCCCGTCGCCCGTCGTCCGTCGTCCGTTGCTCGTCTCCTGCAGCACGCCTCCTCTTGCCGTGCCATGCCCACTTCTCCCTGTGGTTGCAATCTCCTTAGTTTTGCGTAGACCCTTTGCCCCGTTGATGCTTGCGTGCCACGCACGTAGCCGGATGTTGCCCGAGCGATAGTTGTCGTTGTCGTTGTCAGCTCTGCGGTTCTGTGGGGGGAGGACTAGCAGGAGACGGGAGGAGCGGCGGAGTGGAGCTAGCTAGGTTACTGCTGCAAGTTTACTTCACGTTTGGGCTTGGTCACCGCAAAAGTTTAGCTGCTAGTTGCGGCAGAGAGTACGTCCTGTCGGCCTGTCCTGGCCGTCCTCTGCTCTGTCTTCACTCTGCGGCTGCTGCGTGCCGCTGGTGCTGGCCGCATTACAGGATCAATTTCTTTTTCAAGCACTGATTTGCCGCTGCCCAGGCGGCCGCAACCGCAACGAGTGCTGTCATTAATGTGTGTGCCATTTCTTCAACTGGCAGCAGCTGCTGCCTCAGCCTCAGGCTGAGTTTCTGACCGAGTCTTAGGTTGCGTCTCTGGCTGAGTTTCAGTCTCTGGCTGCTTGGCTTAATTAAATGTGTAACGCAATAAGCACGTGACATTAGCCAAAGTAAACGCCATTCCGAATTCTGACACACTTAACAAACAGCAGCTCGATTTAAGAGCAGCCTCGCCGTTTCTCTTAAGTGTGCGCACTGGAAGGGCGTCAGCTGTCAAATGAAAACGAAAACTGACCTGCGATGCACTGGAAGGAGAGCGAAACTGAGAAGAAGAGAGAGAGACACTCTCTTGCTGCTCTCTCTCTCGCTTGCTGCGCCTGCGCTGGCTTTCCAGCTGTCAGACAGACACGAAGACTTCGAGCTGGCTTGGCACACACGGAGAGGCAACGTCGTCCACATCGTGGCCACATCGTCGTCGACTGTGTCGCTTTGGTCGTCCTGCCTCGTTGTCCTGCTCGTTGGCCGTGGCCAGAGTGTCCTTTTCAGTTCACTTCGCATACTCGTCGTAAGCTGTACACGTTGCGGCTGCCACGCACGGTTCGCCCCAGCACAACAAAAATAAAGCAAGTGGAAGCGAAACAACGCAAACGACCACAACAACAACAACAACAAAACAAAACGGCGACAATTGTTAACAACAACAGCAAAAATAAAAAAAATTAAAGCGAATTTCTGCCGTTGGCCGGCGGCAAACGTGTTGCGGGATTTATTTTTGGCCAGCCAAACCAAAAAATTTGTTAGCCAGCCGCCAAAAGTTGTTAGGCAAAGGCGGCGTGTGTGCGTGTGTGTGTGTGGCTGAGTGCGCCGCATATCCTTGTTGATCCTTGCAAACGCATAACTGTGAAAGGCAGCAACAAGCCGTAAAGTACGTCTCGGTGCGTGTGTGTAGCTCTCTTTTCCTGTGTGTGTGTGTGTGTGTGTGCACAACTAAAAGTTGCCAGCAACAACAGCGACAAAAATAATAAAAAATATATATAAAAGTGAAAGCGGAAGCGGAAGCGGAAACGGAAGCAGCTAGGCAGCTGGTAGAGGAAACAGAAGCGAGTGGCAGAGCAGCAAAACGGCAAAAAGGCAAATAGTAAAAATAAAAAAAGGCCATGTGCTGCAGCTGCATTCATGTTTTGTTAGCACTTTGACCCAAATCGTAGAAAGTGTGTGTGTGTGTGTGCGTGTGCGTGTGCGTCTGTAATGCATGAGCGATAAGGCAAGGTGTCAATGCCGTGCGACAACAGCAGCAGCTAAAAAGTCGAGCGAACACAGCGAACAACAGAGCGCCAGGATAAGCGAGAACGTAACACGCACAGGATAACTGAGAGCCGCCCAAGAAAACAGCATGCTAAGCAGATAAACTGATAGCTGTGCGTTCAACTTCTAGGACTTGAGTGCATTTCAGCAGCCTCCACAGCAGCTGGAGCAGCGCCAGTTGACAGCCAACAAACAACAGTTAGCAGCTTCACACATGTGAGTTTTCTGTTCTCTCTCTTTCTTTTTGATTTTTTGACACCTGTAAAATGCTTGACTTTCACTTTGACTTTGGCGCAGAGCCTCGCCGCGGATGTACAAAGTTTTCGGCATTCGCTAGTTTATGGGCAACGGCTCCCACACACAAACACACACACTCACACACAGCCTGCTCCTTTCAGCACTTTTGGCGTATTCCCCATGTTCCGTATCACATTTTACGGCATTTGCATTTACGGCCCGCACATAAATACGTGCTCTTTATGCGACAGCAGCGGCGTCGGCGACAAGTTTAGCGTCTCGTTTGTTATACTTTCGCTTTTATGCACAAATAAAAATTATATTTGCTGTCGAATTTGTATCAGAGCCGCGCTCAGACTTTGGCCTACGGCGAATCTCTCGTCTCACTTAATTGTTTTGCCTATTTGCTTTCATTATCGAGAGTAGAGTCGGGTTGAGGTTTCTCAAATATTCGTAAGCTGTAAGAGTAATATTAGAGCTGAGTACTGATTATATTGAAATTTATGTTTGCTGAAGTTTCCTGCTTTCAAGTTCCTCAAATGCCTTCGTCATATATTGCTTGAGTTTTCGCTTATTGATTATTTATTTAGGCCCTTATAATCTAATACAAATACAGTTTTAGCTGGTTGGGGATTGTCTATGGGATCTGTCTCACTTTCCGTATTTTTGCTTTTTTATTTACTATATTCTGTATTCGTAGACATATGTTTTTTAAAATTTATTCTGACCACAAACATATTTGAAATGTTTTATTTTAATTTGCAATCATTAAAACAAAATCCTGATTTTAATAATTTCATTGTATTTAGTGTTTTATTTATTATTTTTTTAGTTTTAATAGTTAAAAAAATACTTATTTATTTATAAAAAAAAACAAATTTCTCTTTTTATTTGCTTCATTTTAATTTTATTTTCGATACTCAGTCAATACAGAGCATTTATACTTGAGCAGCAGAATTTTGTAATCCTTGCGCCTCTTCAGGAATTTGACACGCTGTAGATTCAGCCGAAACTAGAGTGGTTTAATCGCTCTACGGCAGCAGCAGAAATTTGCTCGAAATCTCAAGTCCTCTAAAGCTGCTCAAACTACCTATGCCAATAACCAGTTCTAATAAATGTCAAAAATTCATATGCAGGCGCGCCATAGAGAGTACAAAACAGTTCGTAATCTCTCTCTATCTCTATCTAGCTGTCTGGTCTCTCTACCTTTATCTACATCTATCTAGACATTCTCTAAGAAATATCTCGCTCTACCCAGTGTCTGCCTCCTGTACTTAGTGCCAACGTGTGATAGGCCAATGTGATAGGCCCTTACTGATTTCAGTGTCGAATTCCGTAGTCAGATTTGTGTTGACTGTATTCTGTTTACCTGTTTTATTAAGGTAATACAATCAGCAGCTAGTAGCTACCTTACTTTCGCCCTTCACATAGCTATTTGTCAAATTTCCAATGCAAATTTATTTAGAAATGTTTACTGTTGGCTGTCAGCATAACCATCTGAGTTTCGACATGGTCTTTGGATGATGAAGCCTCTGGCTATTGGCCTCCCTCATCTACTCAGCTGTCTACTGTCCATTCGTTTTGCTAAGAAATGTGTTTTAAATTATACATCTTCTGAATAAGCAAGACTATAAAAGCAATTTGATATGATTTGTCTATCAATTTGAGGCCAGCAGAATTTCTGGTGAACAGAGAGAGAGAGAGAAGAGGGAAACGGAAGTTGAATTGACTTAGAGCCACGTTGGTTGGAGTTCAATGGACTCGCTGCTTTCCGCTCGAAATTCCGCTTAATCATAATCCTTCGTTGCCATGTCAATGAAATTAAAATTCCACATTCCACATTCCACTTCACTGGCGAAATATGCCTGGCATTTGATATGCTCCTGGGCGCTTTAAGTTATTATCATAATATTAAAATTAATGCACAATTTGGGGCTCGTGAGTGGAAATAAATTGAGTATTTTAAATGAATTTCCGTTCCAATTATGCCAATCAAATGCTGAAATTTCGCAAATGAAGTAAGTTTGCGTTAAGTTAATCAAAAATCGACAACGAGAACGTTTGCTATCGTCGTCTGATTATTTTTTGGTTGAAACGTGCCATAAACAAGGCCAATGCGATTATGCCAACTTAACGCAATAACAGCCGCACGACTAAGCGCTATTAGGGCATGGGGGGCGGTGGGTGTGGCGGCGGCAGCGGCGGCGGCGGTTTCTTAATGAAATGACAAAAAGTAAAACACGGCAAAATTGCTGAGGAAAAGCCAAATATTTGCCTAGAGCCTTTGGGAGCGAGACGCGACCTAATGGCAAAAAGTCGCAGCAGACTACGTGAGACACTCTATCTATCTGTGTGTGTGTGTGTGTGTGTATTTGGGTGTGTGTGTCATGTGTGTGAGCAGAAAATGTCTAGGTGACGCTGCGGCTAGAAAGCAATTAAATATATTTCCGCTTCGATGTCAAAATTAATGTGAATTTGATATTTGAAAGCGCGCACGCACATGCCACAGAGAGCGAGGGAGACAGAGAGCGGGTAGGTGGGCGTATGGGCGTGGCTGGCTGACAAGATGCCTGACTGTATGTCAACGGGCACGACTGTCGAGGCATTTAACGAGGCCAGCCAACGGCCTTTCATTGAAAGCGCTCCAAAGACGTCAGCGGCGGCTGAGAGCCCAAAACCGTTGCACGCCTGCCTGGAGGATACGCGTTAACATGCTAAATACGGCAACGCTTGTGGGGCTGGCTGGCGTTGTTGTTGTTGTCGTATGTCTGGACGTTGACACAAATTTTAGCTGACAGCGGGCCGTTTCCCAAAGGGCGCACATGTAATTGCTAATGAGTGTACGGCAGCCGATGGGGCGTATGCGCAATATGCCTCTCGGATATGGACACACACGTATACAGATATGCATATATGTTAAGCATACGCCATGTTGCGCATGAAGTTAAAATGTCAACGATTTGGCTGTTGGCTAAACATCTGCTGGGCAACGCAATATATGCACATCAGTATATATCTATATATTCTATAAAACAGCAAGCAGCAGCACTTTTTTTCGAGTCTAAGATTGAGATTGTCTTGTCTCTGTGTGTGTGTGTGTGTGCTGTCTAGTTATTTATGCAAAATATCTACAAGCATAATAACAATGGCAAGTAAAAAGCAAACAATATTTAAATAAAGGATTATGAAGACAGGACAGACGGAACTTGGCCTGCAGCACGAGGAAAAAACAACATGGCAAATGGAAGACTTGACTGCGTGCGCGTGTGTGTGTGTGTGTAGTTGGCTGACTGCCTGACAGGACACTCGTATATATAGATATATACATATATACATTTATATATATAGCATCACAGTGGCAGTAGCTCTCCGCTGCGTAGACTGGCTGGCAGCCTGCTGCGCTCTGTCTGCCTATGTCGCCGCATATTTTATTGTCTCTCTCGCTCTCTCTCTCTCTCTCTCTCTGTCAACAGAACTCCAGCTTTTGTTTTGCCTCATTTTCTTTATTTTCTTTGTATATTTTTAAAATTCATTTTTATTCATTAGAGATTCAGGATGATGTCATGATGTTAACCAAGAAACGCGTCTCAATTCATCTCCGTTTGCACGTACAGCCAGTTTTTATGCTAAGCATGCGACTCTGACTCTATCTCTCTATACATCTCTCCCTCTCTCTCTCTCTCATTGTCTCTGGCTAAGCATATGAATTTGAAGCACCCATTCATATCATTCTTTATTCCATCTCATATGAGCATTGTCAGCTGCTGCTGCTGCTGCTGTGCTGGGCTATTCTATATCTTTTTGCTGTGATTGTGAACTTTTAATTTCCATTTATTTTTTGGCCGACTTTTTGGCCCAGCTGCCCGAGGCTTATCTGCCTCCCCTCGCCACGCCTCGCCTTGTCCCGCCTCCTTCTATTGTTGCACATTGCGCACACTGCAGTCGAGCGTTGGTCCTTGGCGCTGCTGCTGCTGCTCCTGCGGTCCGCATTGTGCAGTCGCCTTTGTAGATATATCGCTGGCGCTTTAATGCTTTTCCATTTGATTGGTTGCCTGCTCGCTCCTTATACCCTGTGCAGTCCGTAGAGCATGCTAATATTGCCTTGCCACGTCTTAAGAGCAGTCGATTCCCAGCTTATGGCAAGCATATAGAGATATCATATCATTGACTATCGATATTTATATGCATATATTGTTAGGCACACCGCATTGAATAAGACTTGGGCATGAATCAGCTTAGAGCTAGTGCTGCCGTGTAGATTGGAGGCAGCTCGTATTCTGTGCATAGATTATATAGATGCTAAATAGGCGAGCTATTCTGATTACTAATATGTGCATATGCTGAAGTTGTTTTAGTAGAGGGACTCTGCTCAGTGGCTTCACTCAATTGCAGTCACTGCCCGAATCATTCCACACTCTCAATTGCCTAATGCTTAAATGGAGAATTAATATTAATATGTAGTCCAAATGGAATCTACATAATTGACTACATGCTTTACACCCATCGTATACAGTTTTAGCTAGGGTATTAGGAATTTATGGCAGCTGCTGCCGGATGTCGGCTGTCGGCTGTCGGCTGGCGCTTTGGTCTCGTCGCATTGGGCATTCAATTTGAGAGGTTCACATTGAATATTGAAGTGAAAGTTTGCGTTGTGTAAATCATTTTATTTTTATATGCTCAGCATAACTGCGAGCTGCCCTCTAGTAATAAGGGGCGTATACTTAATGCGCAACGCACTTGCCATTTGGACGGGCAAGCTTACGAAAATATTAAGCAAATTTACACAGTTTGCAGACAGAGGGAGCAGGAGAGAGGGAGGGAAGGAGAGCGGGAGGGAAGTATGGTGGCTGCGTAGTAATTTTAATGACTGTGCCGCATTTCGGCTGAATGAACGAAATGAATTTCAACTATGGGCCATAAACATTTATAGAATAATGAGCTAATTAAATTTACAACGCGTTTTTCGAGTGCGCTTAACAAATTAAGCGTCTAATGACGACTCTTGCATAATCAAAGACGTTAAATGCCAAAGGCAGACTTCCAGATACTTATGAGCGTAAGCCGAGCTACGGTTACAGCGATAGCTACAGATACAGCCGAGTTGAAGATACAGATACAATTGCCGGAAGCTTAACTTGATTGGGATGTAGAAAAGTGTTGGAGTCTGAGCTGTAAATGGATAAGGATATTTATATGCTGAACGTTGTTTATATATTTAGGAACAGTAAATAAGTTTATGGCGATTTGGCTAGGATGAGGGGCGAAGATTTTTGTAAGCCACGATACAATTTACTAAAAGACATTTAGATAGACTTTGTTCGGCTGCTGAGAATGCGATGAAGAGATTGTTGTAGGTAGAGAAAGTTATTTTTAGAACAGTGTGTGCACAGAGAAGTATGTAGATATATAGATAGATGGCTAGATATAATGGGGGTAATAGATAGACAGGATGCAAAGAAATCTAGACAGATAAAGAGAAGATAATAAGCAGAGCTCGATGGATAGATACACATACTAAAATACAAGGCAAACTTTTGTGAAGGAAACAACTAACTATCTATTACCTTTATTATACTTATCCATCTCTATCTATCTACACACATAGTTCAGAAGAGATTCATAGATTATAGGTATCCCAACACAAGGATTTTACTAGTATCTATGGCGTTATAGAAGAATATATATATATATATATATATATATATATATATATATATATATATATATATATATATAAGGATATCTAGATAAAGATTTAGATATACACGGCTATAGATACGTGCCCTATTGACATAATCCGTGCTCGCCCAAATGAAATGAGATAGAGATACAATTATTTTAGACGGAGCTAATTTCAAAGGGAGCTACTATAATTATGATATCTGTGGATAATTACAAACTAACGTTGCTACATTCACAGCTCTGATTAGGCCTCAAGCTATTCAACTAACAGTGGCAACGGACAGCTAATCTGTAGGAATGGCCGTTAGCCTTAGCTGACTCCTGCTCGCCCCCGCCTTCCCTCCGGCATAAGGCAATCAATCAAGTTGAGCCAGACTCACGCCCAGGTGAGATAGTTCGCCAGGTCGCTTGAGGCAATTCCACCTCATCTGCTTCCTCTGCTGCTGCTGTTTCTTCTTCTTGCCCATATTGTATTACAGTTAGCGTTATGTAAGCAATAGTTTGACAAACAAATTTGGTTTTCGAATGTGTGCTTAATTATTGAATATCGACTAATTATGCTAAGAGCCAAGAGCGCAGGACGTGTTGTCCGCTGGCCTAGTGATTTATTTAACTTTTATCAAATGGAAGACGCACACACATACACACATGTGTATGTGTGTGTGGGGGTGTGTGTGCAGGCAGGCGTTGCCCTGCTACAGTCTGTGTACATATGTTTGTCGATGTTTTACCTTGAAATCCGAACATTCTATTAGCACAAAATGAATTATTAATAAGTGTGTCAATGTGGTCTGACTAACAAGGTGTGCGTGTGTGTGCCCCCCTGTGTGTGTGAGTCAAAGGACTTAACCGTTAAAGGGGCGTATACGCAATGTGTGCGCTGTGTGCTCTGCGCAGTGTGTGTGTATGTGTGTGTGTGTGGCAAGTCATTAAAAGCTGTGACAGACCTGAAAATAGAAACAACAGGCCAACTAAGAAGCTTACCTTTAACACAAACACGCAGAGGGAGAGCGGGAGAGTGAGAGAGAGAGAGAGAGAGAGCAATAGACAAAGAGAGCGAGAGTTGGTAAAACTTTAGGCTTTGTTTATTTAGGCAGACATTTATGTGTTGTTCGCTTGGTGTCGAGCTCTGCGCTTAAGCAGAAAATCATTAGTTAAAATACGCAAATATCTCTAACGTTTTTATTAGCCAAGCAAAAAGTAATTGCCCGCAATTAGGGCTTGAATTGTATGGCCATAGAGGCGCCAATGCATTGTTCTACACAGAGTGAGAGCGAGCGGGGGTGGCGGCGTGGCAGCGGCGAGAGTGCGGAGCAGAGCGCACACATTGTGCGGGCTGCTTGGGCTTCCCTGGGGATTAAGCAAAGCGTGAATACGTTTTTTGCTTGCTCGTTAACTAAGAATTACCCCATGTGCACACACACACACACACACACACGCTTACACAGCGCATACACACACTCACAGCCATGCATGATGCTGCTTATATAAATTTTTCCTTTTTCGGTGCTCTCTTCATGTCTTTGCATTTGGTTTACTTTGTATTTTTATTGAAACGATTTTTGTCTCCTTTGCGCTCTGCTCCAGCTCTGCTAACATTGCCATCTATTTCTCTCTCTCTCGCTCTCTCTCTCTCTCTCGCTCTGCGTCTTTTGTTGTCTGCCTGACATTGCTAAACATACAAATGCTACGCTGTCTGTCTGTGTGTGTGTGTGTGTGTGTTTGGTACGTCCAGCTCAGTGGAGCAAATGCTTTTAAAGTTGTATTTATATATATAAATATGCCCACATTTCTAGGGCATACCTCTCGCTCTCCCTCCAGCTCTGATTGACACTGACTTGGTTTCTCTCTCCCTCTCTCTCTCTCTCTTTCTCTCCCCCTCTCCCTGTTTATATCTGATCGTTATAGCATAGCTCATAGCTGCTGCTGCTCCTGCTTACTCGTGCGTATTTCTGTGCTAGTTTTTTTTCCAGCTTCAGCTTCTGCTTCTGCCTTTGGCTGCTTTGCATAAAAATGGGCAAATGGGCAAATGTGAATTTTACGCATTTGAATTTGAATTTTCAATTGAAATTCATGGTCGAGCGCTTCGGTCGAGTGACACTCGACAACAATTATTGCGAGTATTTAATTGAATTATTGAATGGCAGCCATTTTTCATGTAAACACCAAATGCATTTAAATTTAATTTCTCGCTCTCGGCTCTTTCTCTCTCTCTCTCTCGCTGTGTATTTACAAATTCAATTAAAACTTACAAAGTAAATCACGCGTAATGCACGGCATACAGCAAGAAAGAGAGGGAGAGAGAGAGAGAGAGGGAGAGCGAGAGAGAGGCAAAGCTCTCTAAATTTTATGAGCACTCGCAGAATAAAAAAAGAAAAAACTACATAAAATAAATATGAAATATTTGCAAATACATTCAGACACACACACATACACACACACAGGCATATTTATTTTATGCGCCTTGCTGTAACTCGTTAGCGATGCGGGGCGGGTCCTGGGTTCAAGGTCCTTTGCCGCAAGGATCAAGTTGTTGCGAGGCGTACACAAATAAAAACGTGTAAGTGCCAACAATAATAAAAACAATGCCCAGCCAAAATGAGCACAACATCAAGATTTCTTTTGCATTTATAACAAAGGCGGCGCACGGGGGGCGTGGCGTGGCGTGGCGAGGCGAGGCGAGACGAGGCGTAAATGAAATGTAGAGAAACGTAACTAGAAGGCACTTGACAAACGCCATAGGTGTGCAAAGGTGAATGTGTGTGGGCGTGGCAGGCCTGGCCTTAAAGTGCGCCGGGCAAGGACAACGCAGACAGCTGTGGAAACACCTGCACACACAAAGAAAGAGAGAGAGACAGAGAGAGAAGGAGAGAGGCATACCCTTACCTTACCCTGTGCTATTTGAAAGGAAAATGCATTTCAGCTGTGAGCACTTTGCCAGCTGGCTGCATGCCACACACACCCACACCCACACCCACACACACGCTCACTCCCAGTCCCACTCTCCCTCTCTCTCTCTTTCTCTCTCGCACACTGCTTGCCACACACTCTGCGCCCAATTCAACAATTTAACAACGCGTTACGCCAAATAAAAGATGCTCAACTTAAATTACGGAAATAAACATTTTGCACGCTGCAGCGCCTTTTAAAGCGACTCGCAGAGACTGGCGACGCGACTCCTTGGTCCTGCTCGGCACAGGATACTGCGATTCATTTTCTGTTATGCGATAAGGCTGCAAGAAAACAGCAAAAGAGTGGGACCAAAAAAAAGAAAATCTTAAAAGCACGAGAAACTTTTCCAAATATGCCTCGCTGCCTTGCGAGGTGCTTTCGATTAATTTTAATTGAGGCTCATCTAGGGGAATGATTTACGATAAACAAGCTGAAATGCTATACAGGAAGTTGGGAATCTATTATTCCGAAATAATTCCGAAGTAAAATTGCGTACATTGTTTTGACTTTTCGGAAACACTTTCGAGCATTGATCTTTACTTGTCTACTATTTTTGAATGGTTCTTTGTGCCTGTCAACAATATTCATTAAATATTTTCGGAGCTATTTCCGAATATTGTTCCGAAAATTTTAAAAGTTTCCTTCCTTTCGGAGTTTAATTTGTCTTACCTGCAGACTTAAAGAGTATTCAAACTTATCTTAAGTGCGTTCTTATGGCTATGCACGATTTGTAAGTCTTGAAGATAATCGAAGCTCTGACTGAGCTCCGAAGACTTTAGAGCTTCTAGTTGTAAATGAGAGCGAATTGTCTCAGAAAGCTTTAAATCCGAGCTGGCAAAGAGAATGTGGGATGCAGCGAATGCGGGAACAGAGTCTCGGTTATCTGCTTAAAGCATTTGCTTGCTCAAGAGCAAGTCGAGTGTGTCGTCCGTCCTCGGCGTTTTATCGGGGAACATATCAAACAACCCGCTTTGACACTTTCAGCGTCTATCAAAAGGGCGTCATGTCAAAATGTTTCTTTGCTTTTTTCGCTGGTTTTGCTGTCTCTGCTGCTGCTGCTGCTGCTGCTGCTGCTGCTGCTGTCGCTTGTAATGTGAGCTCATTACCATAAAAGTGCTGCTGAGAGAGAGAATGAAGGCGTCTGCCAGCGAATGCCAAACAGTACGCACATATGAACAGAAACCGTGTGGCTCAGCGAGAAAGAAAAAAGAAAAGAAGGAGAAGAGAGGCAAAAGGAAGAAGACAAATAAAGTAAAAAGCAGACAAGCCGTAAGGAGAGGAAAGCGAAATGAAAACTGCTGGCTGAACTTATAGATGTCTTCAATTTCAGTAATAGCACTTCGGGGCATGTGGGACCTCAGCGCAGACCCCTTTGGCCAAAAAACTTTTTTAACTGCTGCCTGGTGGATTTTGAAGTGTGTTAGTACCAAAGGCAAAGGCAATGGGAATGGCAAATGGCAGGACTAGCCACCTCACCAAACCCAACTCAGCACCGCCCAGCCCAGCTCTCAATCTATCTGGCTATCTATGCTGTTGGAATGACTAACTGTCTAAGTGTCTCAGTATCTTGGTAGCTGATGAAGCATGCTGATAGCTACACACGCACACACACACACACACACACACACGTGTGTGTATACAAAAGGCTTAAAAAATATGCCCGCTGGGGCTTTGGCTATTAAGCCTGGCCAATAGAAAACATTACGGCTACTGTTTGCAATACATTTGAGTGCCAGCAGCAACAAGCTAAGTATATATATATAGATGTATGTATGTGTGTGTGTGTGATAGTTGTCGACATGATGAACAGCGCCCGTGCGGCTGCAGCTCGCATATTGAGGTGAAAGGCGTATCTCATGCAAAAAGGAAACTCTTCACTGCAAATGCAAATACAACTCAACAGCTGAGCGCTGTGCTAGTCGGATTTGCTATATCCCAGTTGCCAACTGCCTTGTGGTGCCTACTCCTGCTCCTCCTCCGCCCCCTCTTCCAGCTGCTGCCGAAAAGTATGCTATGAAAATTTCGTGTGTGTGTGGGCGCACTAAGATGCCATTGAGCGTATGCGAGTGAAGGCATACCAAAGCTTTTTGGCATAAATAAGCCTGGCCACATAATGCACAGTCTGGCTAACAAACACCAGCACACACACACACGCACGGCCACACTTTATCCACTTAGACAAAAGCCTTGGCACGCTGCAGCAAAATTGAATTTGTTTGCGTTTGCCTACGCCAAACTGTAAACTTATGTATAGATGCCGGCAATTCCTGCTGCCTATGGTCTAACCCCAGTTAAAGCCAGCATTGTCTTGCGCCCCACAACGTGTGTGTGTGTGTGCGTGTGTGTATTGCTTTTATCTGCCAGTGCTGCTGTCTGTCTGTCTGTCCCATTCTTGTAGTCATATTTGCTGGCATTTACTTCATTCGAGATAAAAGCGTATATCATGTCCTTATGCCGTTATCCTTTTATACGCTGCATTCTTTATGCTTTCATTTTATTATCTCTTTCACTTTCAAGCCACACACACACACACACACACACACACACACACATGCACATGTGCACATACATTGGCCATTAGAGTGGACCGAAGCCTAGGTTTTATGTAGTGGAAAAAGAAGCGAATTTAGTTGCAAAAAAAGCAGAAAAAAAGTAAAATTATTTTATGCTCAGTCGCTGCTGAATGGGCTCTTTGCATTCCCACATAAATTATGCTCCGTATTTACAGTCAACCATTTTTCATGTGTGCGCTGCTCTTCGGCGCTCACTGTTGTTGCTGCCGTTGTTTGGCCACGCACAGCGCGGAAATTAATTTTGTGCTTTATTGCAACTAATTCGATTATGAGCTGACAGCTGACTGTGACCGACCGCCCACAGTTCATGCTAAACATGCGCATGAACAATAACAACAAGCAACAACAACAACGACAACAACAACCAGCGACAAACAACTATAAACACAGCAGGATTCGCGAGCTGTCAATGCATTTGCATTGTTTGGGCACTTTTCATATGAAAGCAGCTGCAGCCAGCATATGGCAAAAAAAAAAAAATAAATAAAAAAATATATGCTTACTTTCTCTGTCTCTCCCTATCTCTCTCTCTCTCTCTGTCTCTCTCAACTATCATAGAACTCGCCTCACTTATTATTTGCTTATTAAACACGGACAACATTTTATGATTTGTGGCTTTTATTGTTTTTCGCATTTGGCCAGAGACAATTGCGCGCTTTGCAATTGAAATTGCGAAATTTGAAAAGGCAGCAAAGCGTTGCAAATGACGTCACGTGCGCCTAATTAATTAAGCTCACAGCGGTAGGGCACTGGGCGGCCGCCACCGGGGCGTGGCGAGCAGTCAGTCCGGCGGGCAGGCAGCTGCTCATAGCGGACGTAAATTAATTTTACATTTAGATGCTTGGCAAATGAGTCGGAAGTCGTCAGCATAAAAGCCAGAGCCAACCGAGCACCTCAATACAGATAAAACTGGACCACTCTCTCTCTCTCTCTCTATCTCTCTCTCTATGTGTATATATATATTCTATGCATATATATAGATTTGTTCAGCTGTTTTATACTGTATACACTTATTTATAGCCCGTATCTATTGAAAGTGCGTAAGCAGAGTGTATTGGTTCCTTTTTAAGTGTGCATGACAGGCCAACGGAGGTGGGCGTGGTCGAGTTCATCTTTTTACTTGATTGGTACTATAGTGGAGTCCTGTAAGACATACTCTGGTCGGGTGGGGGTATGTTTGGGAGCGCCCGTCCATTTGTGCTTCTGTCACTTCGTTCGTCTGCTCTTCCCTCTGTCCGTGCGACCGTCCGTCCGTTCGTCAGTCTATCATTTGGTAGTTTGTTCTGTCATTCTGTAATAAGTCTTCTATTTATAGCTTATCGGATTGTCCGCAGGTCTGCCCGTCCGTGCTACTATCTGTATATCGATTGTCAGAATGCATAAATCGGCATGAACGCACATTCATCGCAGATTGAAACCAAATGATCGATAGAAATGTAATCGATAACAAGATACCTTAGTCGTTTTTCGAACAACACTCACTCAATTTTATATTTTGCTCTAAACAAATGACACACATATCGCAAAAATCATTTCTGTTGCCTACCCTAAGAGGCATCTCTTAGTCGAGCACGCCCGACTCAGGCACTCTTAGGGGTTTCCTCATTTTGTTTCTTTTATCGATTTGTTGCGCTGCTCGGATGACTTTATCAGTGGCAACGCTTGTCCCCTCCTCGTCGCCTGGTCACTTGTTACACACACACAGAGACACACAGAGACACACGCACACAGAGAAGAGTAAACAGCAAAAGCTTCCACTATATGCATGAATATCCCCATAGCGCCCCATAGTCCAGGGCTGTCCGGTCCGGTCCAGTCCGGCCTGGCTGTCCTCTGCCATTTCATTCTGTCCTGATGCTCGGAAAGCGCCTGCAGAGCATGTTTTTGGCTGCGCATTTAATGTGCGTCCTGTTTCCATAAGCAAGGGACAGCAAGTGCTGGGGGGCGGGGTCAAGGGGCGTTTGCCGCATTTGCACGCTTCATTTGACATAAAGAGCAAAAATAACCGCTGGCTCTTTTGTGCGGCTGGCCCAAAACGCTGCTCGTAGGCCGTTGCGCAGATTAAGTATACGCCCCGCATTCGCATTTTCTGTTTTTTCTCTGTTACTGTTTGTGTTGCTGTATACAGATATTATACAGCGTCCAATGCGTCTCATTATATGCATAATATGCAATCAAAGCTGAAATTATGACCAAAATACAGACCATTATTTGGCGACTAACTCGATTATGCGCATTGATTGTCGCAGTGGGTAAACTCAATGTGAAGGCGCAGAGATGAAAGCAATCATATTTTTGTCAGTTGGCAATGAAACATAGAAATTTATGTGTATAAATTAAAAACGATTTTGTATATCGCAACATTTTATTAAATATCAGAATTGAAAATGAATAAAGGCAGGAATATAACTGGAAAGCCAGGAGAGTTTCAGCTAGAATGTTGTGTCTAGTAATATGCTAAAAATGAAAGCCACAAACTGCTCTAGCAATTTGCTAGTAGAGCAGTCAAATTGCATAATGTAAGCCGCAATTAAATGAAGTAGAGTCGAGGCTCCGTGTATAGTTTAGCACACTCGAATGTATTTTCTGTTATCTGTTGCCAAAGAGCACAACTCATTGAACATTCCATCAATAAAATATCATTGATATCTGCAACAGCAACACAACTGCAATGACTAGAAATGGATCATGACTGGCGCATAGCAAACAATAAATTCGTGTTTGATTTAACACACTCACAGTTTTGATAATACTACTATCATCATTAGTAGATTATATTTATCATCTATACCCATAGTCGAATTAACGCCAGGTAATTGTGAACGAGCAGCCACAAGTTTTTAAAGGCTTTCATTGATAGAGCGCTAGAGCAAACAATTAAAATGCCAGAGAATAAAATAAAGCGAATGGCACTCAAAAATACAATTGGATTGCCATTGGGTCGGTGTGAGGAAAACAAATAATTTTCATATTGATTTTCAATTAGCATAAACAGCAATTATTGCACGGCTGTTGCAATTACATTTTACAAAAATTCATTAACAAGTGCGTGTGACATACAGATATATCGGATATCGTACAGGCATGCGATATGCGTATATGTGCATATATATCGCTTGGCTGTGCACTGGCCCAGTCAGGCTGACAGGCACACAAGGCGTATGCGCGATGACAGACGCTTTTTAATAAGCTCGACTCGATTATATACATACGTATATGTGGTATGTATGTATATATATGTTCATATCAGATACGTGTAATATTTATAAAATTTAGCCATCAGCAGTTGCCATTGCCTGAGCCATTGTTGTTGTTGTTGTTGTTGTTGTGTATCAACGTGTCTCATTTGAAATTTGTTGTACGTGCCGTGTAAAGCAATAGCTTTCAGCAAATTAAATTGAGTTTTCATCGTCGTTGGCGGCAATTTGACTTTCTGTTGCACATTCAGATATGTATAAACTACCGACAGACAGATAGAGAGAGAGGGAGATAGAGAGAGAGAGAGAGAGAGAGAGAGAGAGAGAGAGAGAGAGAGAGAGAGAGAGATAGACAAGCAAACACATATCCCATATTTATTTTCTAATTAATATTTTGACATGAACTTTATATGAATTGTATATATTTATATAAATTCATATATCTGGGCAAATCTCTGTTCATTAAATTGAATTCAGTTTAATTAAAATGGAAATTTCTTTCACTTTCACTTTTTTCAGGTAAGTTGACAAATCTGACATAGCTGATAGTTGGCCATATATTTGTATGCATATCTAAGCGAGCGTAAGTATATCATACCAGAACCAGAACCTGAACCTAAGATTTAAATATTTCCACAAAATCTGCATGTATTTATCAGAAATATTATAGTATTAGGTAATCGAGATATCAAAGAAAATTCAAAAATATTAATATGTTACCAACTTAATATATATAATCATATCTAGGCCAAAGCAAAGTGGTATTTAAATCTGCTTCTATCATGGTTGCCTAGAAGTCGCGGCTTGACAGCAGTAAATGGCCTTAGTGCCAGTGATGCTGCTGAAAGTGTGGGCCGCGCAAAGCCGCATAACAACAGCTAATAAATATAAATAGAACTTGGGGCAAGTTCTGAGACAATGTGCCAGCCGAAATCACGTTAAGCGAAACACTTAATTATATATAATTAAATATAAATATGAACTTTGAAGAGCAGCTGAAAAGTTGTTTTCTAATTATTTTTTAATTTATTACAAACTTCCGACGTTTACTTTAAAAGCAGCAAAGAAATAGCAAAACTTGAAATGATTTCTTAAAATAAAATGTATTTTTAGCATTTAGCATAGTTATTGTTGCAGAGAGGATGAAAGAAAGAGCGCGAGGGGGAGAGAGAGAGAGAGAGAGAGAGACGGAGGGAGAGAGACGGAGGCAGCCAGTTGTTGGGCAAGTGCTGGCATGCACAAAAGAAAATCCTGAAAGATTAAATTAAATTGTACACGTCCCAGTTTTTAAACTAAACAGGCGGCAAGCGAAGAGCTCAAGCAGGCAGCTGCTTAGAGTCGTACATCATAAGGACAGAGTGTGAGAGAGAGAGAGAGAGAGAGAGAGAGAGGGATAAGTAAGCCAGCTACTGGTGCATGGCCTGTAGCACAGCGACGGATAGAGAGAGAGAGAGAGCGAGGGGGAGAGGGGGAGAGCGAGAAGAGTTGCTTGCAAGCGCTTTGGCGCAATAAATCACAACATTTTCAGATGCTTACACAAATGCCTTTTTGATCCTTAATTTTCTGATCAAATACGTGACATTAAACACGGCCAGCGCACACACACTCATGTGTGTGTGTGAGGCTTAAAAGGGGCGTGGACTGCGTGTGTGGACGGGCAACTTACAAATCGTAAAAATGCTGAAAATTGAATGAAAAGTACTGCGACTAACAGTATTGACATACAAGAATACCTAAAGCACTGCGCATGATGGACTGCCAGATGCCCTGTAAGTGAGTCTTAGACTCAGCATGAGTTCAACTCAAACCAGTCTGGCACGCCCACTCCCAGCACACTCACACATTCGTCCACGGTATACAAAAAATGAGCTGCTGCGCTAAACGAAACAAAACGAGCGAAATTTTTCAATCGCAGCTGCCCACATAAACCAATGCCGAACGTAAGAGTCGAGGATTTACTATACACATATGTGTGTGTGTGTGTGTGTGTGTGTGTGTGGTATTATTGTATTGCAGCGCAAGGCATTGTATAGCTCTGCCCTTTCTTTTTTATTACTGTCTGCAACTGATAGTCGCCTTGGCATTGCCTACAATGTTGTTGTTTGTGTTTTACGCTTGCTTTCTTTTCAATTTATTGCGCAGCATTAAAAAAAAATTGCGAACAGAATAAAAGAATTGACTGCTTTTCAGCTAGAGGTAGAGAGAGAGAGAGAGCGAGAGAGAGAGAGAGAGAGAGAGAGAGGGAGAGAGATGTGAGCGATACAATGGTAGTTCCATGCTTACATGTGCTTCGCCAATAACCCATTGTCCTTTGACAAAATGTCAATTGCAGTGTTGCAAAGTATCAAAAGCTACACTTGCAACACACACACACACAGACCCATAGTGACGGAGACATATAGCAAATGAGTGCACGGCGATTTGCTGTAACGAAAGTTCAGCTGAAGCTGAAGGAGCATTTCCTAGGGCAGGCAGCAGAGGGTCAGACATGCAGGCATGCAACTGTGTTCCAGTGTTTGATAATGCGCAATGTTTTGCAATCACTAAACAGACAAACAATGGCTCAGCTGAGAGAAATTGAAAATGCGAGTTCTTGCCCAATGACATTCAAGTATGGCTGATGCCTTTTAAATTGCGATATTTAATGGATTGCACATATATATGTATGTGTGCATGGCAAATGGAATTGCAACTAAGCAGGGGAAAGAGTATTTGAAAGGTTTTATGGAACATAAATGTAATTTTTAGAAATATGTATAGCAAGAGCAGCTAGAGCTCAAGCAAAGCGAAAGAGTCTTTAATGGGTTGGATGGAGGGAACTGGTATGAAGAGTGAATAGTGCTAAAATACTTGAGTTAATGCGTCATAACATCGTCGTAAACCACATCTAATGTTTCTTAATACCCTTCGCAGAATCATCATGATAAACTGAACTTAAAGAGCCAACAACTTTAGGATTTGTTGCCAGCATTCAGCTCCATCGTCAGCTTCAAGGCTCCTCACGCACTCTTAATCACATTTAAGTTGATTCTCTGCAAGAAAATACAGAATACAATTTTAATATATCAAAGTCCAAGCTAAACATATATTTTTTGAAATATTTACCTGGAGCTTATAGCCGTCCGAGTTGCATCCATTAGGAGCTTAAAAGTGTTCAACGATTAATTTGGCAGCTTATGCAGAAACAACAAACCCAGGCACAGACACTGAGTGCAAAAGTAATGCAACGCCTGTGCGAAACATGAATTATTTAAAACATAATTGGGGCAGCTAAAGCGAATGTATAGATAGAAAAAGATACAAATGTGTGAGCAAAATACATTTTATCTTCATATACGTATATTCACACAAGTTTGTAAGGCAATTGCGTAAAAAGGCTTTTTGCTGCTCGAGCGTGCATAAATATGAAATTCATATCCTTGAGCTAGTTAATAACAGCGCATAACTCGCTCTCTCAATCTCTATCTCTTGGAAAAGCCGCCGTGTGCTTGTAATTTTAATTATGTCAAAAATCTAAGCATCAGTAATGCAATGCATGTGTGTGTGTGTGTGTGTGCCATACAATTATTGAGCTTGTTGAGCAGAAAGCGCGCGTCGAAATTGTTTTAATTTTTATTAAAATTGTTGTACATGCAGCTTAATGATGTTAAACCCCAAAAAGAAAACCAGCCGCCAGCAAACTGAAAATGATCTGGCCTTAGACGTTGCTTAAGTTAGAGGGTGAGGGAGATTGTACATGTGTATGCGTGTGTGTGTGTGTACCTGCCACGCATGCTGCCACAGATATTTCATAAAACACGCTTAACTTTTTGCTTGACGCAACTTTTGGCCATGTTCGAAGCTGGCAGCTGCCACCCTTTCACTGTTTTTGCTAGCTCGAATGCCTTTGCCTGGTTGAGCTTGACAAAACATGCAAATATGTATATATGTATGTGTACTTGTGTATGTATATCTGCCCAAAATTATAATTATTATGAAATTTTGGAAAATGCTTTTAGGGCTGAGGCTCGCCCGCTCGCACTTTGGCTGTCAACGGCAGCGGCAGCCCTTCAACACGTTTACCACAAAGCCAAATGCCAAACGGCTTCAAGCCGGCCCCAAGCCAAAAGCTTCGCCCCCGCTTCTAACCAGGCCACAACACCATGCCGCATTCTCACTTTGAGTGTGCTCAAAGCCGAGCGAAGGAGTTTTTATTTGGCATTTGCCTAATTTGCACGTACAGAGAGCGAGAGAGAGAGAGAGACAGACAGAGACTGAGAGGCAAAGAGAGAGATAGCTAAAAAGAAACTAATTAAAACACATTTGAAATTGTGCGGCCAATTTGAACTCAATTAGCCAGCTCGAAGATTTTTATAAACTTGCTCTTAATTACGTGACCAACATCAATATTTGGACAACTCAATGAGCGAGAGAGAGAGATAGAGAGAGAAAGAACCCCATTGATTGACTTTCGCTGACTGATTGACCGACCGACCCACTGGAGCAGCGCGAGAGAGGGCGAAAAGTGCGAGAAGAAAAACCAATCAACAGAAAATTAAACAAGAATCGCGACTCATTTGGCTGCAAAATTAAAAATACCTCCAAAGTCAACTTCTCCAGCTGCTGCCGCGACTTCTGCTGCCAGCTCTTCTTCTTCCTCTTCCTCTTCATCTTCTCAGTGTTGTGAGAATGAATTACGTTTAATATTGTGTCCACCCTCCTCGGTCTCTCTCTCTCTCTCGCTCGCTCTTGTTGCCAATGGCATTGGTAATTTAGCCCCAAACCATTTCCAGGTCGCTTAGCTGCCAGCGCAACAGATTTGTCTATTTAAACTTTTTGCCTTCCTTCTATGCTCTTCAATTATGGTATTTTGAATATTTGTTTCGATTTGCGACATTGTTCAGTTAATTTGTTTTTTATTCCCTGTGTTTTCTTAATTTCGTTTAAATTCAGACCTACGTAAAATGAATGGACACTGTTGATATTATATTTGTGATATTTTATAGATATCCTTTTTTTATATAAAAAAAAAAAAACACTTTGTTCCTCATTATATGTTTATATATAAGAAAAACATATATATTTTATATTTAATATTTTTATTTTAAGAAATAGGTCTCATACAAATTTTAGTCCACTGAAAATTAAAACTCAGCCAGAGATATATTTATTTTATATTATTTTATATTTATATTTGCCATCATTAAACAAGAGTATATCTATACTCCGGTACGTGGAGAAGCTCTCGGTGCACTATATCACTGTCTAAATGCCTTTATTTATGTGATTCGTTTTGAATAGGGTATCTATGCTGCGTGCCACCTCTCAATTGTCTTTGGTTATGCTACGGGCTTTGCATTTATTATGTTTTTTGTTTTACTTTTTATTCTTTGTTATTTGCATGTCATTTATTTTGTTAATGTTCGTAAATAAACAACCGCAATAAGGCGCGCTGCCGGGGGCGGGGCTGCGAAGGCAGTTCGTTCGATGGGCGTGGCCGTTGTAAAGGCGTCGCCCATTTAGCGACAAGTCAAAAGCAGCAGCAGCAGCAGCAGCAACATCAATTTCAATTTTCACACTTGCCACGCCGTAAATGGCTGGAGAGACTCGCAAGGGGCGTGGCGAGGTGTGGGCGCTACGCATAGTAAATATTTTGTGCCATAGCAGAAATATGGCAACAATTTATAAGTGATTCGTCATTGTTTATTGGCTTCATCGAAGCGCGAATGAGCCATGCCCAAGAATTATGGTTGACAATTTGGCCTAGCGCCCATCTCCATCATAAATTATATGGCCAGGATACGATAACAAATCACAATGGCATATCAGTGCCTTCCTATTACTGCTGTTGTTGTTGTTGTTGTTGTTGTTGCCAGTCCATTGTTGTTGCTTTGTCTTCATTCAAGAATTGGCTAGCGCGATTTTATTAGCTTGGCCATTTGTTGAGCGCCGTTAAGAGCTTTGGCCAAGCAGCAGGTAATGTCTAAAGGAAACACTGAATTATATAGAAATATGTTTACTTTCTATTTCTCATTATTATTTGTCTAATTTTATATCTTATTTATTCGTTTTCTTTCGTTTTTTTAGTTTTAACTGGAGCTTTTTCTGATTTCTTTATGACTTAACAACAATGGATGAAAGCCACGTGGAAAGGCAGTTTGAAATTTTAGTCTTACGTAGTTTTGGGACATATTAGCATTCCAGGAATCTGTCAGAGGCAACAGCAAAGGACTAAAGCTGCGCTAAAAAAAAAATAAATAAATAAATAAATGAAAAAAAAAAAAATAGAATCAATATGAATATTAGCGCGAGTTGCATAAGCATAAATTAATTATAAGTTAGCAGGTAGAGAAATCAATGTATGGCTTAAAAACTTTTTAAATTGCCTGCTGGAGCACACAAAGTAACCTTTAACTTATTCATTGTATAACAAATCAATGGCTGTTGATGATTAAAAGCTAGATCTAAGATCCTTTGAAACTTGCAAATACATTAAGGTATATTAAGATCACAAAGACATAATACGAAGATACGAGTGAAAAATAAACCGAATAAAAGGACCAACTCATGGTCCTTTGGTCGGATATTGCGCAAGTTTATGGCCAAGTTAGAGCTAATTTTCTAAAAAAGGACATTTTTGTATAGCCCTAGTTTTGCCATGTCCTTCAGAAATCCAGAAGGATATGTCTTTTCCAGTTGCTGGGAAGCAGAACTAGCGATTGTCATTTAACGTTTTCTTAAATTCCACAAAATATTTTCAAAAATGGCCAAAGAAAAGGAAAATCTACATTAACTTGGCCATTTGAAGGACTGCGATGATGTCCTTTCCAACAGAGAAAGTGATCGTCAGTCTTAGTAAGAATTCGTCATAAAAAGATTCGAAATCCTATCAGGAGCTGAGATATAAGGACATTTTAGCACAGCAAAAAAAGCTTATATCCTCGCCATATCCTTTCATATCCTGCTGAGCTATGTGTCGGATTAACTGTGGTCACCAGAGGTATAAACTGGCCAAATCCCATCACAATCGGGTTGGTGGTTATCGAGATATTTGTCACTTTCTGTGTTTTGGGCCATTTCCTCCGCAGCGTGTTGAATCAGAAAACGTACAAGTCCTGGATTCTTAGAGGACCCCATTATATTATGATGCAGATCAATGGAGGCTGCTCTCACGGTTCTAGAGCACCATGTACGCATGTCCTGTGCAAAGATTTGGCCGAGTTAGAGCTAGTATTCTGTTCCAAATAGTCGGTTTTTCCATAGCTATAACCCGGGTATATCCTTAAGGATATTCAAAGGACATGCATAATTGAACTCCCAGAGTCAAGTACTACCGATTGTCATTCAAGGATTTTCCATATTGTCAGTTTATAAAGTTAAATATATATGATAATTTCAATAAAAACTGCGCCTTTTGTTTGCCCCTTCCGGATATGCAACGAAAATTTAGAGGCCAAGAATTTTTGGCAACTTTCTGCAAATTCTGTTCGCCTGGTACTTTGGGTGCAATTTCTGCCAAATTTGTGGACCGCGCAGCTGTGAAGGGCTGCCCTTTAGCATATGCAACGAAATTTTTATTACTGCGCCTTTTTTGCTCCTTTCGGGTATGCAACGAAAATTTAGAAACCCAGAATTTTTGGCTACTTTCTGCAGATTCTGTTCGCCTGGTACTTTGGGTGCAATTTCTGCCAAATTTGTGGACCGCGCAGCTGTGAAGGGCTGCCCTTTAGCATATGCAACGATTTTTCTGATTTGCCCAAATTATTGCCACCTTCTGCATTATTCTGTTCGCCTGGTATTTCGGCAGAAATTTAGTAAATAAGTCAGTAGTTTATTTAATTTTACAATTATTTTATGTATTTATTTGTTTACAATGAAATTGTACATATTTATGCAAATTTTTTACAATAAAAATGTTACACATTGAAGCACATATAGAGCATTTTGTTATTATTACTAAGCGGTTTAAATTGAGTTATATGACGTCCAATCCTGTTTTTCTTCTTCTTGGAGTCCTGCCCATCTGAGCTATCATTTCAGACTGAAAATAAAGAAATATCAGCTGCATTAGTACAATAACAACAATAACAGCAACTGCAAGAAATACGCCAATAAATACCAAATATTCGACTCGGCCTAAAAGTAGGCAACGCTTTTCATCAATTTCATATTTATGTGAGCAGCTCAAAAGTATGCTATGATTTTTAACTAAAAACATCTGACAAGCATCGAAAGCAAATGGAGAGCAAGAAATGCAATGAAACGATTGTAGACGACTTGTAGATGCCCTGCAGTTAGTTTTTGCAAAGTTCTTTTATATATTTACAGCAGATGCACGCGGCAACAGTTTGTTGCTTTGAATAAGTTTTGTGCTTAGTTTGGCATCATTTCCGTTTCCTTCCGGCCGCAAAACACGCTTGGCGCGCGATATGCACATGTTTCTGTTCAGCTGGCAGCTGGACAAAGTTTTCGCTATTCAAAGCTAGCAGTCAAGCCAGCTTTGCCAGTCCTGTGAGTCCTCCGAGTCCTGCATAGATTGATTCAATTCGAAAGGCGCTTTACAAACGTTTTACACAGCTCGCTGAGGCACAGCAGGGAGGCAGGCAGGCAGGTTGTGTCTCTGTGTGAGTGTCACAATTGAGCGACATAAGCCTTGCCTCTAATGCCCCTTACTGTTGCTCGTCCTTTGTCCGCTTTAAGGCTTCTACACCTCTCTCTCTCTCTCTCTCTCTCTGCCTCCCTGCTCGTTCCATGTCCTAAAAAGTTTCTGCACAAAATGCAAATACGAAACTTAAATGAAATGCAGTTGCACATGCCACAAAATGTAAACTTTTTGATTATCAAGTTTTTTGGCCAAGGGTGTCTATATATGTGTGTGTGAGTCTCTATATGTGTGTTTGCTTCTGTGTATGCCAAATAAATTTCATGCACAATATTAAGTGCAAATTGTTTTGGCACAATTGTTGTTGATATTCCTTCAGCTCTCTCAGCTTTGCTTTCTCCCACTCTCTCCCTGGTACTGTAACTATTTAAGGCACTTGTCTTTCCCCGCATCTCTTTCTCTGTCGCTCTCACTGTCGGTCTGTCCTTCTCTGTCTGCCCGCTCCCATTCTCTATGTGTGTTTTGCGTCTTTTATATATTTTATGCACGCCACGGCGACGACAACAGCTTAGTGTCCTCGTCCGGGCAGCCAGGCGACGCGGCTGTCTACTGAGGCAAGCATGCAATGCCAGCAAACATCTACAACAACAACAACAACAAACACATACTAACAGCACAATTTTTGGCAGCCAAAGCGCTTTTCTATTAAAATTTTCATTAAATTGAAAGCAATTAGTATGAGACGACGCCGAGCTATGCGAATCCTGACAACAGGACTCCAGTAACAGTATTGCCACAACTTTCCGCCCAGCTCCGCCCATCTCCGCCATGCCCGACACGCCCCCTAGCTGCCTAAGCAAAGTTGTTGTCGTTTTATATTTTGATTATTGTCAAGAAAAACCCGAGGCAGCAGCAACAGCAGCTGCAATTTGCGGACACATAAAGGAGCTGAAGCCGCGGCTGGAGCTGAAACACGAGCAGCAGCTGTACAGTGAGGCGGTTGGCAGGAGGCGGTTAGGCGGTGTTGCCATTCAATTTCCATGAGGCGCAAATTGCGTTCGCGATAATACAAAAGTCGTGACGCCCATCTTAGATCTGCGAGCACCGCAGGCAGCGGCAGCTAAAATTAATTTGCTGCCTGCCTGCAGCAGAAATATAAAATCGCTTCACCTTGATTTCACGCTTTTTTTTCGTATTTTCTGGTCATTTTAAGTGACGCTGCGGCAGCTTTATATAGGTATATATATATAGATATTTGCGGGCCATTTTCATTGTTTATGGCCAGCACTTGGGCTGCTTAGATCACTCAACTAGAAATTGATAGCTCGCCTCCTGGCGCGGGGACAAAGCTGCTGCGGCGGCGGCAGCGGGTGCTGAGCCATTACGTTTGATAGCCACGATTTTTGTATTTTATCTTTGGTATTTTTTGGTATTTTTTTGTTTCGACAGCTGCGCTGCTTATTAAGCAATTTCGGTCTGAGCTTCGTTTTTACGTACACAGGTTGCTGTCGGTGCAAAAAATAAAATAAAATGTAAATAAAAAGGGACAAAGGATGAGGATGAGGGAGAGGGAGTATTGGCGATGCTCCTGCTGCTGCAGCCGCACATCAAATGTTATTTATTGATATGCCGCGATCGCATTTTATGCGCACACAAAATGGAAATGTCCTTTGATTTAATGGCAATTGTTGTACATCTGAGTGCGTCCATTACTTTGTATCAGATTTTAATTCTTAATGCACAGGCCTGCACCCACACCCACCCACACACACACAGGTATACACATGCTCTGCTGTTGGTGTGACAGCTCGTCCTTGTCAATATGTGGGTTGACTAGCTTTTACCGTTCCATTGTGTTGTAATGCAATTGAAAGTGAGTTTTGTGTGACACTCAAATATTTATATATACGAACAAACTGAGATATTCCCGAGATATTTTATACGACTCGAGTCGTTCATGGCTTCGCTCAATTTACAGCTGGGCATAATTTTCACTTTCTTTTATTACAGACAAGTTGCTATATGACAGGTGAATAGAACCTGATTCAGTTCTCTCACAGAGGAGCAGGCGTCCGTTGGAATATGTCAAAGTGGACACAGCAAATGTCGCTTTGAGTGAATGATAAGTAATGAAGAAGCGCAAGGTGACACTGGCTCAATTTGTGCCCCTTGATGGGAACAAGCTTCTATATTATTGTATATTATATATCTCTCTTTACCTATTATAAGCTAAGCCCAATCACATATCTAAGCCATGTTCAGTTGCCTAAACTCTGTCTCAACTAAACTGTTTACCCTCACCTCTTGCGAAGAGTTTTCCAATTGGTTTTCTTTCCCAACTAAGCTCCAACTTAAATCCACATTTTCGTTTAGCCGCTCCAAATTAGAAATGCTCATTTATGAAATCTTTTTGTCCTCCAACTTGCAAATGCAACCTTCGCTTGGCTTATTTGCTCGCATGACTTTGACAGCGACCAAAAGGAATATTGAAAATGTGCCAAGGCACGAAAAATGTTTGCCAAATATTTTCAGCTTAAATTGAATTCCAGAAGCAGCTGCTGCTCCTGCTGCAAGTATAAAGTCTAAAAATTGTTCAATAAAAGAAACACGAACAAATAACAACAACAACGAAGAGAATTATTTCCCCCAAGCGCCCGAGCACAAAATAAAAGGAAAACTCTTTGTGGTTTCGCATTAAGCGCGCATTTCTCTTCTTCTTGTGCTTCAGGGAGCAGCAGCTCTACGTGTTTTGTTTTGATTTGAGCAAAAGAAATGATTTGCGTTTGGCATTGATTATGCAGCAGCAGCATTGGCATGCCTATGTCTCTGTCCTTATCTCTCTCACTCTTTCTATGTCTTTATCTGCTTCGATCTTGTGGCACGTGTGCGTGTGTGGCTCCTGCGAGTTTTTAAAGTCGGCTTTAAGCGCCTCGCATCTAATTTACAGCTGGCCACAGCCGCAGCCACAGCCACAGCATAGCTGAGAGTGTGTGCCACATATCTGCTCCCGCTGCTCCTCCTGCTGCTCCTGCTGCAAGTGCGGCACAAGCCCTGCCGCATGCCACACGCATTCCTTTGATCAATTTCCCCCGCTAAACCTAAAGGCAATTGTGTGTGCCAGTACATATTTATATATAAGTTTGTGCTTCAGAAATTTTTGGCACGAACACGCACGTTGCCCTCCGCTAGATGGCGTGTGTGTGCGTGTGCCTTTGCTCGCATGTCAACTGCCTTTTCCAACTTCTAATTCTTTTTGTTTTTCAGTTTTTCTTTGCTTTGTGTTATTTTTATGATGCTTAATTTCTGTCACCAACTCCCGCACCGAGCGCCATTTGCATATTTGATCAAGTTGCCCTCAGCTCCCCCTTGCACATTCACCTCTCTGTCCTGTGTTTCTTCAGGTATAAATAAATAAATTGTGCGTTTAGCAGCGAGTGAAACGAATTTCAAAGTTTCGCTTCCTCAAATGTTAACAAATATTTGTGCTGCTTTTGCGAGTGACTCTCCATCTCTCTCTCTCTCTCTCTCTCTGATGATTGTTGTCATTATATTTATTGTTTTGATGTGCAAGGACATTCCCTGACACACACAAACATGTGCTGTAACTCCTGCTGTTTAACATTTGTCTAAGACTTCAACACACGAAACTTGACTTCTGCCAGCGCAAAAGTAGGCTGGCAATTATTTTTGCTTTTAGTTGCCAAAGTTTACTTTGGCCCAAGCAGAAAGCAAAAAAAATAACAAAAAATAACAAAAAACAAAAATAAATAACTTGAGTATACACACACGTGCGCGCACACACGCACACACACACACGCACACAGCAGGTGTCGCTGACAAGGCAACGACTTTGGATTGGACAAACTTTGAGGTTTTTCTGCCTGCGCTTTTTTTCTCTCTCCACCTCTCTCTCTCTCTCTCTCTCTGTCTCTCTGCTTTTCTGCAGGCAAAAGGCCTTCGGATTTGCTAATGGCTTTGCTTGCAGCACACTTAATTTATCAACATCTTTTGCGGTTGACAGTGACAACAATAACAACAAAAACAATCTAGAGCGCTCCAGTCGGGTGTGCTCAACTTGAGGTTACCCTGCAAGCAATCGTACGGCGCAGCTAAGTGCGGACGTTCATTCAAGTTGTGGTTATTTAGTATATGCATGCATATAGAGATATATACATACGTACACACATACATTTACAATACATACATGCATATGCTTGATTTCCTCATCCCATGGAAAATGTTTTATTGAATAACTTGTTTATAGAATCTTCATGGAATTTGAACAGGCCTGAATATGCTTTTAGTGAATTTGAAGAGATGCTTATTGCTTAGATAATCAAATGTGAGGAACAAAAAATAAAAACAAAGCTTGCGTACATACATATATATACATACATACAGATATACATACTTATGGAAGCTCTTCAAGCCTCTGCAGAATCAATGCACCAAATATTTTGACTCTGGCTTCTTAAACATGCCAGATGCCAGTTGAAGTCTCCAGCTGGTTTCCTCTCCACTCTCCAGCTCTATCTCAATCTCTATCAAGATGCTCACAGATATGCACAGATGGAATCAAAGAAAGATAGACAAGCAGATAGCCAGACAGACTGACTGACAGCTGAAAGCATAGACAGAACAAGTAAGAGTGCTCTAGTCGAAACTGTTCGACTAGGAGATACCCTGAACCCTGCAAAGAACTGATATTGCAATCATTCTGCACTTCTTTTATACAAGTATACAAAAGCACATGCACTCACACATACATTCACAAAATTTCAAGCCTCTAGCTCTTAAATCTTCTGGGATCCCGGCGTTCATACGGATGGACGGACAGACGTACAGGGCTATATCGACTCAGTTCGTCGCCCTCATCAAGAATATATATACTTTATGGGGTCGGCGATGCTTCCTTCTGCCTGTTACATACCTTTCACAAAACCATTTTACCCTGATTTCCCACTTTGAATGGGATCAGGATATAAAAACGAATAGACTCACAGATGGATGAGATAGTTAGATGCCCAGAGTCACAGACGAGCCTGCTTAGGCTCCGCTCATTCTACCGTTAGAGTAAGTACCTAGAGCTTCAACTATGGAGCACCTGGTTGCGACGAGGCCTCCTGCTGCCTCTGGCATAGATTTCAACTGAATCATTAGGCCGTGTGCTTACTCATTCTCGGAACAACTGGAGAGCAGCTGTTGCCGCAGCTTTAATTGAATTCGTGTTTCACAGTTTCACAGTTTTGCCATTCGCCAATCTCCATTTGCCAGTTGGCGGGTTAAAGAGCGACGAGCGCTTGCCACAAATTATGCGATTAATGCCATGCAAATGGATAAGATACTTCCTGCCATGCAGAGTGAGAGAGAGAGAGAGACAGGACAGACAGCAGAAGCATCTTCTCTATTACGCTGTCCATTGGCATACATCAAGTGCAGAGAGCGACAGACAGAGAGAGAGAGGAGGGAGAGAGATGGCGAATGTGAATTGAGCCCGAATTCGAGCCCGTACCTCTGCCTCTGCCTCTGCCTGGTAAACTTGAGTTTGACATTGGCATCAATTATGCCGCTCGCTGTTTGGCTGATGGCTGTTGACTGTTGCCTGCTCAGTGCTCGCTGTTGGCCTTGGCAACGTCAGCGTTTTGCTGCCACTCAAAATGATGTTGGCAACAGTGACACTCGTGCCGAAGACGTGCTGCAATAAATTAAAGCGCTGCGGCCGTTAAAGTGCAAAAAAAAAAAAAAAAGAGGAAAAGAGGAAAAGAGAACTCTGAAGCGAAACAAAGTTGACATAAAGCGTCACAGGCTCAACTCAACTGAACGGCCCTGCACGGCCTGGTCGTAAAATATGTTAAATAAAATGCTTAAAATACAAGCGACCATTGCAGCCATTTACTTATTGAAATTTATTCATGACTTTCTGCTTGCATTTGAGCAAGAGAAGGCAGTTAATATTATAGTACCTGCTGGCTCAAGTGCGACAAGAGGCATCAGCATCAAATCAGTAAAGCAGCAAAGCAGAGCGACAGTAAAACGAGAAGCAATCATTATGCAGGACGACAGAAGTGCACTGACAAATACAAAGTAAAGCGAGAAGCTGCAGAGAGAGAAACTTAACCAAATGAGAAGACAAAAGATAAGCAAATGTGTCGAGGGAAGAAAGCATAGTTCAAGAAGCTTGCCGACAAGTCCAACAATAAGCAAAGCAAGAAGCTGAAAGATAAGCTCAACCAGAGCGCAGCTGATAGAGAGAAAGTTAATGAGAAGTTGAACACTAAGCCTAGCTTAAAGCGAGAGTGGAAACTGATGCAAAGGCGGACAGCGAAGAGGCTGAGTGAAAAGGGTTAATGAAACAATGAAATTCAGCAAAAAATATGCAGAAATTCTAAAGCAGAATAAAAATAGGAAAGAGATCTGAGGGCGGAGGCCATGAGAGGTGCTGAAACAGAATGCAAAAGAAACAGAGCAAAAAGTTCGAAGAGGCTTAGCTTCAAGTCAAAGACAATGAGCGAAGCTGGGTGGGACGACACCAAAGAAGAAGCTGAGCTGCGGTGATGAAGGAGTAAATCAAATGAAAAGTGTGAGAAGCATACGGAATGAAGGGAGAAGCGTGGTAAGTATAAAGTCAAATTGATAACAAAATAGAGCAGATGAACAACAATTTGATAGCAATGGATGGAGAATAAGGAATTATACAATTATTCTTGCTTGAAAATATGTGAAAAGCAAGAAACTTAAAGAGAAGCGCAGCTCAAGAAGAGAATTAACAGAAATGTAGGAGAATCCTGCACATAAATTGATGCGCGAAATGCGTATAGTGCAACTCCAACAAGAGGCTGATAAAGCGCTTAAAGAGAAACTTGATAAGCAAACGGAGAGAAAGCAAGAAAAGGGCTTAGTGCAAAGCTGCGAGCCAGCTAGAGAAGAGAAGTTGAGCGAGAAGTTATTCGAGAAACTAAACGTAACTAAGCTCAAAAGCTGAGCAAACAGAGCTGAAGTTCTTCAATTTGCTGTTTACCTGCATGCACTTATCCAAAGCTGCTCGCACTTGCTGCTCCTGCTCGTACTCCACTTGCTGTTAGCTGCGTTTTTCTATCGTCTGGTTGGGATTAACACAGTATGCAGCTTCTTTAATTGTTTCTCGCTTCACACACGCGCAAACACACACACACACAGAGCTAGTTTGTTGCAGTGTGAGAGGGAGGGAGGGCTAAGTGGAAATTAATGAAGCAATCTCTGGCATAAACAATTTGCCATAAATATGTGCGCTTGTTCAGCTGCTTGTGCTGCTTGAGTTGGCTGGCCATAAAATTGCATTAGCGCCGTTTGGGGGCATCATAACAATAATGCAGAAGATTGCAAATACCGAGAACAAAATGCAGCGCAAATTGCGGCAAACACTGCACTCAGTACACTGTACACTGTACACTGTACAGCATAAGCAGAACACTGGGCAACGGAAATGGCGCCAAAGCGAAAGTTCAAAATGTCGACGAAACGAACAAACAAAATTTCATTTGCAGCGCATCGTAAATTGAATGCACATATGAGCGTGTCTAAGTATGTGTGTGTGAGTATGTGTGTGAGTATGTGTGTGTGTGTGTGCAACACAAATGTTGGCATTTGTGTTTGTTTGTATGTGTGTCAATGCCGTTGACGTCGAGTGAGCGTGAAACAAATGCAAGCTATAAAATCTCAACAGCTACAAAGCGCATTGCCGGAGGGCGCCAACAGGGGCGTGGGGGGCGTGGCAGCATGGCAGCGTGGCAGCGTGGCAGCTTGGCATTGGCAACGACAGAGATTGCAAGGACCGCTTATTATACCCTGCAGCGAGCAAAAAAGAGAAAAGGCTGACAACACCAAATTAAACATAACAAAGAAAGGGTTCAAGTGTTGCCGCATTAATGTCCTTTGTGTCAGAGCTCAAAGGGAAGCCACGTATATTATAGTATATATATGGAGGTATATCTGACTGATCTTTAAATTTACTTAAAGTATAAGCTCACCTTGGCTTAGGATATCTGCTCGCTGTGCTGCGACGTCTGTTGCCTTCTCTAGTTATTTTTATTTGTAGCATTAGCAGCGGAGCAATGGCTGCCAATGGCAAATGGCGCAAATACATTTACACACACACACACACACACACACACACACACACACTCGTATGCAACGTTAAGTTGTGCAAGCAGTTTGATGGAGCAGGACGGAAACATTCCAAAGGCAAAAGCATCTGAAGGATTTTAAATGAGAAATTAGGACTAGTTGCACTTGGCGAAACTGCAAAGAAGTAAATAAATTAAATTCTAATTCAAAGGCAGCTAATAATAAAGGCTATTATGAATCGAATAGTGATTATGATGGTAATAATTAAAATATATAACAAAGAAAAGAGCTGTAAGCCAAATCATGGCGATGACAATTCAAATATTTAGCAATAAAATCAACTATGAATCAAATAAAGGTAATATTAATATAATACAAACAAAATATGTTAAATTCATAATACAAATACAAAGTGCTATTGCTGATATAAATCAAATATGTCAAATGAATTAATATATATGCTAATATATAAAAATATATGTCAAATTCATCCACCTTATGTGAAACACTTATTGTTCATTCTCATTTATTACTTCCTTATTCATTATTATTGTTGAAGAACTTATTCATCACATTAAACTCTAGCCCAATTTCTGTTAAAGCAGTTATCTCAATGTGGTAGGCGAAGATAGTGGGCGTGGCTAACAAAGTAAGACACCATCAGTGGACTTGCCATACGCTACAGCATATAGATTATAAATTATAATCAAAGCAGGAGCGCAGACGCAAGCCGAATGAATACCCTTTCACACTTGCAGGAGAGCAAATTTTTATAAGCTCTCTCAAATGAAATAGAGAATAGATAGAGCTGCACTTTGGACAGTTGTTCGCCTAGTTCACAACATTTGAAGCTGGCTTTAATTGCTTTTTGTCAGCCACAGGCTACCAACAGAGTTGAATAGTAAATAATTTCTGGTCAGCTGGGAGACACAATTCATTTACATTCAGTTGCACTCGCAGTTAATAAATAAATGTAAGTGTATTTGGGATAAGTTTTTGCTTTAGGTTCCAGCGGCAATCCTAAATTATCCTAGTTGTTGTCCCAGTTGCTTATCTTGACGGCTCATGTCAGGGCAAATGGAGCAGGAGTAGGAGAACCAGCAACAGCAACAACAACAATGACAGCAGCGCGCTTGGGGCCTCTGTTTGCTAACTGGCCCTCGGAACGAAATGGAATGGAACGGAATGGAGTGGCAACTTTGCCTGCGGTCGTCCTGGCAACCCCCAGGACCTGAGCAGCAATCGTGTAATCACTTGTCAGCCAGCTAAGCTCTGACCAGCTACAATCCTCGACTCTCACACACAGAGAGACAGAGAGCTGAGGAAACTGTGCTTATTTGTAAACACTCGTCGGCTATTGCTTTGTGGCTACACACATACACACACACACGCATGTCCTCTGGCTGGCAAGTGCTTCGGCTTTTTATTTTGGGACAGCTGACAGTTTTCTGCAAATATTTTGAATCACAAGTTGCGCAATTTATTGGCCGTTGATAAATTTTGTTTTTCCTGGCTTTAGCTTCAGCTTCCTCTTCCTCAACTTCTTCTAGTCGCTCGTGAAGCGGGCTTTTGCAAATTTATATGAAAAGTTATTTGCCTGCCAGGATCAAAGTCGCAAAATAAATTAACTTGAAATGTTGCAAGCGATAAGCGGCGCTCGCTTCCTGGCAACTTACGTGACGCTTATCGAGCCCAACAGTTGCGGCAGCTTAAATGCGTGTCGCAGTTGCCATCCATTTGACGCTGCCGCTGCCGCTGCCGACTCCTGCTGCTGCTGCTGTTTATTGTTGGTATGTCGAGCTGGTTGTGTGCGTGTGGTATGTCCTTGGCGTGCTCTAGTTGCACACACACACACACACACACATCCGCACACCAGTTGACCCGAAGCGCAGGCTGCAATTGAGTTATTGCATGCCGTTGGCCTGTCTGCAATTAGCGACGCGCTCATTAATTGAAGTGACTATCAGAGCCACATGCACACACACACACACGCACACACACTTCCGCTTGCAATAGCTAATTAATATTTAAATCAATGCGGGCTCACGTTCTTTACGCGGCTTCAAAATGACTTAAAAAGGCTTAGAAGCCAAAGCGCTAAGGGAACAACAAAAAACGAATTTAGTAAAAAGTATTCGAATAAGAATTACCCTGCTTCAGTTGACCTTAAAGTTCTCTTCCGCATTTTTACAGCAGCATCTATAATTGTTAAGCTGCATAAGAGGAGTTTATTTCTTACACTCTCCCTCTCTCACATTTTCTGCATGCCGCCCTTCCACTTTCGACCGCTTAAAGAGCATCTCTCTGCCTGGCATTCGCATTTAATTGGAATAATAACTGGAGAGCTTGAGCCATATGAAAACTAGCGTAAATCTAGGCTAGACAAATTTGGCATAAGCCAAAAAACTGGCAAGGCCAGGGCGAGAAGGACGAGCGAGCAGGACGGAGTACATAGAGAAGTAGGTTATGCGACAACTCCTTTCACTGAATAAAACCTTGTTTTTAGGCATAGGTAATATACAGGGCTGTTCATATTCAACGGATCCATCTGGCAAGATTAATGATAAAGATTCTCTGGCCATTTTAATCTTGGTAGTAATAAATGGATATCAAAAGTTTTTGGATTTCATTAAATTATAATTGCTTAAAGAGCTCTCAAAATTCAATTCATTACAAAATGCAACTAGATCAAATACATCAAAGTAACCCCGGTGACCTAAGCACATAAAAAATGTAACCTAAACACAATTTATCTGTATAAAATTGATCAAATGAAAACCTGATAATTAGTTTCATTGAGCTCCTGCAATAGAGCTCATATTTCAATAGCTCAAAGAACTCTAAACAACGTGTGGCCAGGTCACAACAAATAGAGAGCAAGAGGTCACACACACACACAGGCACACGCACACACGCACAAACGTGCATGCAATGAATGCAATTATTGTCGCTCGATTAATTAGAGTGGATTAATCGTGTTAAATGGCAGGTCAGAGACTGACTCTGGAAATTGTAAGCCGATTTCCGTCTGAATTTGTTTGACCATTAATTAGGGCGTGCTGGCATGCGATTAGGGCGGGGCTTAATACAGCCATGACCAGCTGCTGGCGCGCCATCCGCTGGGTTCGGCTCGGTTGGGTTCGCTTTGGTTAGGTTTAGTTTGGTTTGGTTGGGCTTGGTTTGGTTTGGTCCGTTGTCCAGCTGCTTTCAGCTGCGTAATAAGCGCAAATATTTGCACATCATCATAAACATAATGATCCTTTTTTTCTGTTGTCGTCCTGTAAAGCGGCGCACAGCAAAAGGTTTAAATATTTATGAAATTATGCCAAAGTTTCAACAAGTCATAAATCTCTGTTGATGTTTGACTTTTTATGCAAAATTTATTTCATTTGCATAAAAATGGCTGACAAAATATTTTGACAGGCGTGGCCGGCCCGTCGCGAGGACAGGGCGAGGGCCAGCAGCAAAACAAAAGACAAAAAATATAATAAAATAAATAAATAAATATATATATATATATATATATATATATATATATATATATGGAAGATACACGAAATTCAAACAATAAACGTTAACAGCAAAGCCTGCTGATACACCTGCTCGCACAGGTGCTCGCACCATGAGCTGCCCAGCCCGCACAAAGTTTTGGGCCAGCTTTTGCAGTGCTGTCATAAACATGGCATGGAATTTGCCCAGAAAACTTTACCACGTAATCAATCACGCTTCATTTATTGACACGCACAAAGGCTGATGGGCCGACGGAGACTCATAGGACAATAGAGAGAGACAGAGATAGAGGGGGTGGAACTCTCGTTCGGTCAAAGTTTTGCATGCGCATAAATCCGACACAGACACGACTGTTAGCTCTGACAGCTCATTTGCGGTGCTGCTATCCAAAGACTAGCCACCTACATCTTATCTCCCACCTGCTGAGCCGGCTCAGTGGCAGCCCCGAAAAGTGCGAAGGATTTATGACAAGGAATTTATGAGCGCGCCAGGCGTTGGCCAGCACTCATACGCCATGTGAGCCAGCGACGGTGCTGCTCCTGCTGCTGCTGCCTAGACGACGCGCGCGAATGAGCTTGACAAATATTTACGAGCCACAAGCACACCTTATCACACTCACAGACACACACACACACGCACAGCGAATGACTGTGAAATTAATAGAGAGAAAAAACTTTTGGCAATTTGATAATAAATAGAGCATAAAACCCATTTGCCATGCCTGGCTAATTTGTGGCTGGTGTCAGCTAACCAAAAGGTCTATAAAAATTCCATGATGTGATTGCCTTAAGGCACTTTCCATCTCTCTCCCTCTTTCCTCTTCAGTCCCTCCCCTCTGCACGTCAGCTGCATAAACTCTTTCATTTTTCTAAAAGTGAAATTACAAAGTGCAACAAATATGCAAGGCAAAGGCCTGTCAGCGTGTCAGGCTGAATGTCAGCGTTGAATTGTAGCAAAGGACATGCAATTAATTGCATACGCAATGCGAGCGCGCAATGGGAGGGGCGTGCCAGTGGAACTGTACGCGTTTTTAGCCATGGCTTGCTGTCAATTGCAGTAGGAATTGTTGTTTAAACGGATTATGGTATGCAAGTATTGTCGCTTCAGGTGACACACACGCACACACACGCACACGCACACACACACGCACACACACACACACACACACACACGCACATAGCAACTGTCATGCCTGACAGTTGACAGCTGAGAGCTTCTGCTGCTACGACTCCTGCTGCTCTTCATGCGCTAGCTGCCTGCCTTTTTGGCCTCTGCTGCCATTCGAGAATTCGATTAATTTTTGATGAATCAATGTCAACTACTGCTGCAAATCTGTGAACTGTCAGCGCGCCAAGCGCTGCCTGGAGAGTTGGGCCTCGCGCCTCGCTTGTTGGCCAAACAAAAGCCACTGTCGCCGGCAGCTGACATTGATGCGAGCAGCAGCAGTGGCACTGCTGCTGGCAGTGAATGTGCCACAGGCTGTGCCACTGACTGTGGATGTTGTGAAACCCTTTATTTTTGCCCATACATTGGCAACACGTAATTTCACACACGCACACGCGCACGCACACCTACACATATCAATGGCATTTGTTAATGCAAGGACAAAAAGGTGTGCCCAGAAATATGACATAACACGACGACAACGACAACAACAGCAGCAGCAGCAGCAGCAGCTACAAGCTACAGTCATCTCTGGCTATACGTGACTGATGGCATTCCTCCGCTCGGCTTTCGCCTGACTCTCGCTCGACTTTCTTTTACGCATCAAATGATGGAAATGTTATAGACGACAGACGCGACGCCTCATGCACAAGCGACCAAAAAGGCATCTTCGATATTTTTCAATCAAATTTCCGCAAATGTCACGTATACGCAGCGCTGTTCGCTGTACTTATTAATAATGGCCATGAGCTGTCACACACCACCATGCCACCCACCCATCTAAGCGGCAAAAGATGAAGCCACCAATGCGTACGAGCTCACAGCCCAATGTTGGCTTAAATACACTCAGCGAAAAAAGGGGTGTGTGTGCGTGTACTGCATGGGTCGCCTTGCTCTTATCACTCAGATCTATCATAATCCTCTTCTAAGCAGCGTCGCACACGCTGGCGTGGGTCATGCTCACGTCATGTTCGCTTTAAATCTAAAATGGGTTCGGAATCAAGCGAGCATAAGGCGCACTGAGGTGGTTTCAGAAGGTGAGACACAGAGAGATACAGAGAACGAGTGAAAGAGAGAGAGAGAGAGAGAAAGGGAGAGGGAGAGGGAGGAATGGACTGTAGCACTTCCGGGTTGGGGCTGCTCTTTGGCAAGCTGGTTTGTCGCATTTGTTGACATAGTTTTTAATGGAAACATTCATTTGTAATTGGGGCTAAAATTGGTTTCAACAGGAAAGTATTTCAGCTGAAACTTAAAGATTATTTTAGAAGAACTGATGCGGCTTATGGCTTGGTTAACTATTGTGTAACTATTTCGGGTTTAAACTTAGCTTATAGTAAATTGTGAAAAACATAAATGGAAATTTGAGATACAGCATTTTTGTCATTTTTTAGCTTTACCTTTTCACTTATTTACTGTAGATGAGAATTAAGACAAGCCTTTGGCTTAAGATTTAATTATATATTTCGATCGAGGATATATGAAATTTTATTAATAATTTGCTTTTGTGTTCGACTCGATTCCCTCATATACCGAATATGATAATACACATATTACTATATTGCTAATTAAGAATTAGACAACTTATTTCTACATTGCTAATTAAGCATTGGCACTGTGAATTTATTGTCTATTGTTGATATATGTCTTCTAGTTAACAATTCGTATTTATATAGATATGATCATATTATTGAATATGGCTTCTTCAAGCAAAACCCATTTTTGAACCTTTTATCTACGTTAAACTAGGGAAAATGCAAGAGCTATAGATCATATCGTTTTAACTGAGATATAGATCATATCGTGCTGATTTAAGAATTGAGGTCATAATTATTTAAATATATGCATTTTGAACCTATTTTTAAATTATTCTATTTTAGTATATGCATCAATATTTAAATCGACTAAATACAATCAATTAACCTTTATATTAGCATATGAATAACAAGTTTGGATAATCATATAGAGCATTATTTATTATATATATTGCTCTATTGCCATGTTTTAAAATTCAAGTATATTTTTAAACATACATATATTAAATATATTTTGTTTTAAATATATATAATTATTTTTTGGTTGGCTTGAATTCGTTTTGAATTAAACTTCTGACCATTTATATATATATATATATATATATATATATATATATATAATTCTATACTCATTCCTATATTTCCTTCCATTTGCTCAATTTTCTAGTACTCCTTTATCTCAACTCTCAGCTAATTCTTCAACTTGGCACGTCGCATCAGATTTCTTTTCTTTAAAGATTTCTGAGCCTTTCTCTGAGTGCACTAAGTTTTCGCAAGCACGCATAGCTCCTTAGGGCGCACACACTTATTCACACACACACACACATACACTCATACACACTTGCTCTCGCATGCTGTGCGCACATTATACTCGATTCTTCGCCTGTCATTTTGGCATCGCCTGTTTTGCCACATTTATGCCCATTAACGGAATTTTGCGTACCGAACACAACATTTTTGGCATCTTTTGGTGTTTTGGCGTTTTGCCGTTTGGCGCTTTGACGCTTTAGCAACGTCAACGTTAAATTTTTGATGAACTCGAAAATTGTCGATGACATTGAACCGTGTGAATTTCATGAGAGCCGGAGCAGTCCCCTCCCCCGCCATTTTAGTTCCCTGTGGGCGTGTCAGTTCGCATACGCACAATGAAAATTAGGGAAAAAGGTTGTCGCCGTTACGCAACAGAGCCGATGCTAAATATTTAACAGCTGCAAGGGCAAAAAATTTCATTAGTCAAATATTTTTGTCGCTTGCCAGACATAATTTATGCATAAGTAAAAGCCATTATAAATATATATAAGAAGACAGAGATATATAAATATATAAATATATATATATATATATATATATATAGAGAGAGAGAGAGAGAGTGCTGGGCTTAGCCTGACTACGTTATTTAAGCAGCCTATTCGAGCAACAAATACAAACAAAACCATATAGAGAAATGGAGCAAAATATCTGGCAAATTAGTCTATATTTTATGTGCACTCTTTCATTATGCATGCGAGCCCCAAAAAGTATGCAACATATTTCAATTGCTGCTTTACGGGCATTAAAACCAGCCCCAAATAAATTGCAACAAACCCAGAGTCCGGGCTCATAGATAAATAAGGCTGTGGCGAAAAGGAAAAAACGGACAAGGTGCCACAAGGCAGAAGACAAAGGCAAAGACAGAGGAAGAGGCAGAGAGAGAACAAAAAAACAAACTAAGTGCCAGTGCGTTCCTTCAACTTGCCGACACGTCAACACCTTTGTCATTTATTTATAGTTGTGGGCGTGTCATTTTAGCACTCTGAGAGTGTGTGTGTGTGTGTGTGTGTGTGCGTTTATTACGCCTGCTCGTAAATAACAACTGCGTAGACACATGCCACTTTATGTCAATTATTTTGACAGCTAACAAGCTGAAATATGCAACCAATGCCAGGTCAAAGTTATAACAATGCTGCCCCACATTATGCAAGCTTGCCCCATGGGGGCCGTCACGGCAAAGAAATCTCAAAAACTTTTGGCCAGCCAATTAATGCGAATTTGATAAGAGCAATATTTTGCAGACAATTTATATACTTATATTATGTTTTCCCTCTAAGCATGGGCTTTTCTAAATATACAAAATGCCACTGAAATACATAATATTTTCAGCAAAAACTTATCTTTAAATCGCCCTCATTAATAGGGCTTTAAACCACGCTCAATTGAGCTGAATTAATGTTGACCACAAGCCAAAAGCCCAAAAGTGGTTTTTAACCAAAGTAACTGCCATTTAACTCACATGCCTTTCAAAAAAAAAAAAAAAAGTGTGCCGGCAGGAGGCGGAGGACGGGCTGTGGACTGTAACGAAATTATGTTCAGGCAGGCTGGCAGGCGGACGACGCCAACTCGAAGGCTAGCTGATCCTATAGCCAGAGAGCATATCAAAAGGCGATTTAATGAAATTACAGTCAATATTAATCACTGTCAAGGCTAATTGAGTATGAAAACAAGTAGAAGACTGCACCAATACGATGAATAAGTGATGTGTCTGGCTACTGCTGCTAACCTCATACTCCTGCCTCATTCGTATCCGCTCCTACCATCTTCTCCTCCTCCTGCCCATACTTCTCTTACTCCTCCTACTCTCCGGCATCTACAACCTCCTCTTCATAATCGTACTGCTGTGCTGTGGACGTGTTTGTATTCCCCTTACTCGTCCTGCTCATCACATTCCGCCTTCTTTTCATCCTCCTCCTTCTCCTCGTCGTCTTCCTTCTCCTGCTCTTCTGCTTGCTACAGATCTTCTTCCTCCTGTGCCTTCTCTTCTGCCTCCTCCATTCTTCGCTATCTTTTCACTGGTCCTATGTCTTCTCTACTTCTTCTTATGGTTACTCTTCTGCCTATTCCTCCACTTCCCTCCATGTACTAGATTTGCCCTTCTTCTTGCATCAGTCCTTTGTCTTCTCCTTGTTACTTCTCTGCGTTTTCCTACATATCTTTTGCTTCCCCCTATACTTCTTCTTCTGCCCACATCTCTTCTGTCTCCTCTTACACTTCCTCGCTCGCCTCCTCCTCCTCCTTACCACCTGTACCACATCTTTTGCCCTCTTTTCATCTCTCTTCTACACCTTTTCTTCTGCTCTCTTCTCCTCTGCGTCCTCTTACCCTCCTATTTTACTTCTTCCTCCTCCTACACCTCATCTTCTGCCTCCTACTCGTCTTCTACACCCTCCTTCTACTGCTCCGTATGCCTTTTCTCATACTGCAGCTGTTTTGTTTTAGCCACTGCCCATATATAGCTGCACCCACTCATTTCCCTGCTTCTGCTCCTGCAACCCCTCTCTGTCACCCGCTGCTGCTGCTGCTGAATCAGTGTCATCGTTCATTAGACGCGGCTGATAACAAAAACGCCACTTGACAGCTTAAAAGGGTTTGCTCGCCTGTGTCACGCAGCTGCCGCTTGGCAGCGCAGCCTGCTTCGCCCGCTCCACACACTCACACGTGTGTCGGAGCTTCTTACATATGTGTTGCGCGGCATAGCTGATGAATTGATGCACAAGTATCTTATCTAACGGACTGCCATGAATTATGCAGCCCAACCGGAAATATGCCTCTTCTCTCTGCTGCTCGCTCTGTCTGTAGTGCCTCCTGTTGCCCCCTGTGTGACACGCGCATAATTTGTATTATTTTTGATGGCCAACGACTGTTGCTCGCTCACTCGACTCGACTCGGCTCGGCTCGGTTCAAGCTCATTTGTTATGTTTCACAGCTGGCATTGAATTACAATTGTGAGCATTGCTTCGCTCGACTCAAACTAAAGGCAGCGGGCACAGCGCACATCTCACATCGTTTGTCAATCGTAAATTTGTGCGCTGACAAGGACAAATGGCATTTGAAGTCGATTTTATTTGCCGCCGCTTGTGGCAAATGAAGTGAAACCAAAAAAAAAGGAGGAAGAGGAAGAAGAAGGGAAGAAACAGAGTGAAATTATTATCCAAGTCAAGTGCTGTGAGCAGAACTAGTTGTAGCACATTTTAATGCTTAATGTAATCAAAGCCGATGGCTGACTGAGACATAAGAGAGGGAATCGAACTGAGGCAGCCGCATGCAAAATGAAATTAAGTGCAACTGACAGGGGCAAGGCGAGCTGAGGTGAAATGAGGCGAGGGTGTGAGGCGAGTGCAGTGGCTGTCGTCTGTCAATCAGCTGAGGCGCACACACGTGAGCTGAACGTGGCCACAACATTAACTTATTGAATTTTAGCCAATTTAGCTGCAGCACTTAGCTGATCAGACAGGGTGCAAGAGAGCGAGTCCAAATTGGCCTTAAGCTATGGATATGTGTTGCACGCCGAACGTTGCAAGCAGCTGCAGCACATCAAGTGGCGCCGACATTTGTTGCGCTCCAATTTAATGTGGCAGCTCGACTGGCCGCCCATCTCCATCTTCATCTCCCCTCCTCTCCCTCTCTCTCTTTCTCTGCGGCAGCACAACTAAATCAAGCCGTGGCCACCTGTCAAGTGCATGTAGATAAATTTTCCAGCTAATGGTGCCGAGCGCTCTGGCTACGGCTAGCCAGAGCTGAACTACCAGAAGCTGAGACATGGCTGCCACTGCCCTTAGTCCAGCCCAGCACGAACTGTGGCACTGATTGGGATTGGCTCAAAGAGAGAGAGAGTGGGGGAGAGGGAGACAAGCACATGCAGCCGGCAGCTGTTTAAACTGTTACAAAAATATACTGTGAGCCTGACAGCGAGCAGCCCTTACCACACCAACCCTAGATTCTCCCCGCCAACCCCCTTCGCCAGCCCTTAGCCAGTCGTCCAGTTAACTTAATTGAAAATCACAAAAATTGGTCATTCCGGCACAATGAGCAGAAGCAAGTTGGCAGCCGGCAACGATAAATGTTACCAAAGTGCATGGCAAGCATGGCAAAAACAGCTAAAAACAAAACACATTTGCTGTCTGTGTATGTGTGTGTGTGTGAGCTCATAGTGATTGACGAGTAGTTGCCCTATGAATGCAATATAATATATTATATTATATGGTTAGCTTTATATAGTTGCACAGAGTTTACTCACTTTTCCACTCTTTCGGGTCGGCATCCTCAGCTTAGGCCTGAAACATAGAGACAATATATATTATAATATTGTAGCTTAGCCTTTACAATATGAAGATTGATATATTTTTAAAGAATTTTTTACGAATTCACATAGACAATGAATATACCCCTTCTTTAGTAAATACCTCGTGCCAAAAAACGAAAATTATTATATTTTTGTTTGCCAAAATTTATAGATAGCATAGCTACCAGAGCTTATGACAGTTCTGCACGTAGTGTAGCAGAAACTATAGAACAAAAGTTTATAACAATAACAAAAAATCATTAGACTGCCAGAAACAGTTTAAAGAGAGCATAGAGCATAGACACTCTACTATATCTCTCTGCTATTAAGCAGTGTGTATCCTCTACTCTCTCCCTCTGTTGGTAAGCAGCATATAACCTCTGTTCTCAGGCTACATTTATTGATACAACTTTAATACACGATGTTTTTATGTTACCTGCCTACGGCGTAGTTACAAAATTCAATAAGCAATTAGAGCTGCAGTTGATTGGCTCTGTACATACTCTATACCCTGACATGCAGCACACACATACACACACACTCTCTCTCTCTCTCTCTCTCTCTCTCTTTGCTGGGGCCCTAATCACAACTGAATTATAGAATTCTCTTTTAAAGTTTCTCTATGACAGCAAAAACTTTAGTAAATGCCATTTACTTGCTATTGATTGGCCTTATATATACCCTAAAAAGTATAACAGACATGAGCAGAATTGAGTTGGACTTGCTTCTATGACAAGAGGGTATTCAAAGCATACATTCCACAGAGTTTACTTTAACTCACTTTCCCTGCATAGAGACAATTAACTTATTTACATACTACTTTTACTACTCCAATATTTTTTAATGACTATAGGGTATTCAAGACATGAAATCTGATGCCTATATGTATGTGCATATTTAGAGCTGCAATTGATAAGTTTTTTTATATACGTTTCTGTATATCTTATGTATACCCTATACCCATAGAAACACTCAGCGCTATGCAGCTGCTATTGATTAGCTTCATATATATTACTTCAGAGTGGGACATTTCTACTTGCAGTTGCTGTTGGATACAAGCCTTTAGCACAACTTAATTGTACACCTCCTTCTGATATTCATTTTGTACAGGGTGTGAGCTGACTGACAAAAAAAAATACACTGTCGAATGCAATTTGTAACGAGAATATGCGACTTAAGCGCGATTCACAGAGTCGCGCTCTCAAATATGCTAAAAGTAACAACACACACACTCACACACTCACACAAATACACACAGACACACAGACACATAGACACACAAAGTGCTTTGGCTTTGTTTTTTTCCGCTTCTGTCGAAATGTTTAGACAAAACAGAAGAAGAAGAAAAAAACGCGAAACTTTTTTAAGTACAGACCAGAAGAAGAAGCTCTCACGAAGTGAAATGTGAAAGGGAGAGGAACAGACATAGGGAGAGAGAAAGAGAGAGAGGGAGAAGGAGAGGGAGGGAAAGTCTCTCTCCGTGTGTGTGTGAGCTAGAGTCCCACACATTAATTCATTTAATGGCTGTGAAGCAAAGTTAAATAAATATGCTCTAAAATAAATACAAATTAAAGCAACAACAACAACAACGCGCACACACACACTCACATAGAAAATCAATGTGAAGCATACGCCGAGTGGTGGCTCCGCTTTGGCCCTAGCTACATGCAGCCAAGTGTTCATAATGCCATTACAAACAATTTTCAAAGCAAAAGCGAGCCGAGAGCGAAATAAAACAAAATAGCAACAAAAAGGCGAGCATAAAAAATGTGAACTTAACTACGCGCTGATTACATAACTATAAATAGCTTATACAGAGAGCGAGGGCGAGAGAGACAGAGAAAGAGCGAGAGTGTGTGTATGGGCGTGGCTGACAGCCTTTTTGTATAATTTGTAGCTTGGCATTTCAATAGCTCGCATAGCGCTTTTAGCTAAAGGTATGCGCCCAAAGGCTGAGCGAGTGAGGGTGAGATAGTAGCAGGAGCAGCCTGGCCTGTCCTTAAAGTTCAGCCAGTCACGTAAAATTTATAACCCAGTTGAGTTCCTCGAAATCTGCCCCAAAAATATTGTGAAATTTATGTGGGCAAAAAAAAATAAGTAAAATAAAATAGAAAATGAAAAACATAAACTTGTCAGTCACACGTCGAGCACATAAATTGGCCAAGGCACAGAGCCGGCGGTCAGAGCTTGTCATTTAGCCAGAGCCGGAGCTACCTCTTCTCTCTCTCTCTCTTTCTCTCTCTGTCTCTGTCTCTCTCTCTCTCTCTCTCTCTCTCTCTCTCTTTGTCGTGTAATCCGAGCTCATAAAGTTCAATAAACTTGAGAGCAGCTTAGGCTGTGGGCTCTCTGGCCCTTGAATAATAACTCGAAGCTGTCTAAAAATTCATGCAGGAAGCGCACTAATTTATGGCCAGTGTTAGACTTAGCTGACCTTTAACATGTCGACTGTGAATTGTGGACGATATAAATAAAATGCGTGTGGGTGTGGGATTGGGCGTGGCTTGTCGCAATTCAAATTAAATTGAGCATGCGGCTGATATGAAACGGTCAAGCAGCTGAGATGCTCCTTTTTTATTCCTTCTCGGGCATATTCTCAAATGCGCTCATGTGTGCAAATTAGAAGCTCTACCCACACACACACACACACACGCACAGTTGGGTCTTGTGTGTGTGTGTTGGTTATTTTGAATAAATTAAATTCGTCTGCAGGCTGGAACATATAATAAGCACTTGCACAGCACATTTGTACGGCCTGTGTGGTTCGGCCTTTTCGGGTGGTGCACGCTCCAATAATTCCATGACAATGACACCACAGCTAATTAGGCGTTTTAAATGTCAAGGCAGATAACGGAGACAAAACAACAAAAGAGAAAACACCAAAACCCTGGGTCCAACATATGCTGAAACCCGAAAAAAACAATACAAAACCAAAGTAAACAACCAAGCCTGAAGCAATCGAGCGCAACTGACTGCGCGATACTTGTCTGAGCACTTCAAGTAGATAAATTGTTGATTGATATATATTGATAAGACAGATTATGGTACTATTGGGAATAAGGCTTGAGCTACGAAAATTCCGATTTTTAGATCTATATTCTATATTTCATATTTTATATTTTATATTTTATATTTTATATTTTATATTTTATATTTTATATTTTATATTTTATATTTTATATTTTATATTTTATATGTTATATTCTACATTCTATATTCTATATGCTATATCTATAAAGAGAGTGAGACCGACATAAAAGCTAATATACTTGCTGATCGCGCATTTGAGCGTGTATCCACAGTGAGAAGAGAAGCTGCTACGCACAATATGGTCAAAAACAGCTCAATATGGTCAAAAAAGGAGCGTGTACAAAAGCTGGCCATTAATTATGCATATGTATGTGTGTTAACATATGGACACACACTCGGAGGGAGACTCAGAGCTCTGCAAATGTGTGTGTGGGTGTCAAGTAAATCGAAGCGCTCGCCATTTAATGCGCTTAATTAAATAAACAAATGGCAGCGAGTTTTTGGCCAAAAGTCGCATTAAAAGTTCTGGGGAAAAGGCAGCGGCTAAGACGCATGTAAAGCAAAAGCTAATTAGATCTAAGGACATACATGTAAACAGCCAAGACTTCCTTCCGCCCAAGCTGGACTTACTCCGTATTTTATTAATGAAGTTGGAGTGCGCGAACCGTTGCTTAATCGAATATTTAATTATTTTAATACAATCGCAAATAGGCTTGAAGATGGCGCCCAGGAAAAGAAAAACAGGAAAAGGGAAAACAAACAGCATGAATTGCCAAAATATAAAAGGGAAAATGGGCATAGGGTAAGGTCAAGTCAAGTCACAGGCTGAGCCCCCGAAATGACCTCAAATACAAGATTGAGAACAAGAACTAAATTTCTTAAGTGTTTTCATGTGCCAAGTCAGTGCCCCAATCCACTCGCAGCATGGGCAGAGCTGAACCCTTTCGTCTTCCTTTTGCTTTATTACACTCGAATCATTTTCAAGAGTCAACTGGGCAGCGAGCGAATGGGCGAATGGGCGAATGGACGAATGGACGAAAGGAGTTGCTAAAACAATTTGGAAAATTTATTTTCATTAATTTTAATTCGCTGCAAAAGTTTGGCTTACGAGCCAGAGAGAGCCAAACAGACAGAGGCAGGGAGGGGGCAGGCTCTATGACTGGGCAGGCCTGGTTCAAATAATTACTTTTTCAGATTTTGGCCTAACTCGTCCCTTTTTAATTATTTGCTAAAGGCTCCGTCGCTAACTTTCCAAGCAGCAGCAGCAGCAGCACTCGCCTAGCCAGGCGAGCATAATTAATTTATTTCCATTTTGCTTTGCATTTCGCTTTTCTTTTTTTATTTTATACATTTGATTTGTTTATTTTAGTTGCGTAGAACACTTGCCAATAATTAATTGAAACACTCGACGCTCATATTTAATTAAAGGCGCATTTCGCTGAGCAGAAAAACAAAATAAAAACGGATTACCAGAAATGTTTTTCGTCGGGCAACTGATGACAAGGCTAAAAACAGCTGGCAAATGATGATGAGCCAAAGGGGTTTTCCTGCTGCTCATCATCGTGAAGATGAAGGCTTCATTTAGACGCTCGCTGACTTTGTCAGCATTGATTGCACTCGAGGGCCTCCAGCGACCAAACAGGATTCTGATTCTGATTCTGATTCGGATTCATATTCCTCCGACTCGGTTGCCGATTCCGATTCCTGATTCAGATACATATTCTGTTACACATTCGGATTTTTAGTCCGTTTTGTCAATAGCATCTGATCTGTCGCTGATGCTGGAGATTGCTCTTGCTGCTCCTCCTGCTGCTACTGCTGACTCAGCAGGTAGCAATCAGCGAGCTGCTTCTGCATCATCTCAGCCCTAAGCTTCGTTCAATGCCAATTCATGTGTATTCGTGTGTGTGTGCGTTTGCGTCTGTCTGTGTGATTCATTTGTTTGTTTGTTTTGCATGCAAAAGGCACTGGCACTGGCACTGGCCTGGCACTGGCAGAGCCACTGGCGCAGGCAGCAGACACAACAAACAGACAACAAGCAAACGGAGCACTTTTGTGCTACCCTTTTGAGCAAAAAGTTTATTGAACTGCCATGAAATGCATAACTGGCTGTACACCCCGTGAAAAAACCCGATTGAGAGGTATCTTGAATTTTAAAATCCTTAAGACAGTTATAAGATAAACCTCGCGATGATATTTTTGACAAGTTTGGCAACAATTCTAACAAAAAATCATATTTGTAATATAGAATTTCATATACATCTCATTTTGATGAAGCCCTAGTAGTTTTATCCATCTATCTGTTAAAGCATCCATGCATCTATTTATAAGCATATGCTCATATCCGAATATCGTTTTATCCATATATTTATATATTTTATCATATATTCATCCATCCATCTATTTATATTTCAATTTATTCGTCGATCTATCCTTCTATGTATTTGATTAATTTAATTATTTTTTAAACCCATCTATTTCTCTCATGTTACTCTAATTACCCAAACGGATTATTATTAATCCCCATCTTTATCCCCACATCTAAATAATGCCAGAGTATCTCTTGGCCGTGAATACGTTGCACTTCCTTGAATCCCCTGAACCGTGACTCAACTCAACTTTGTCTCTCAGTTGGTAGCATTTATTTGAGTTGTTTGTTATTTGTAGCATACTAATTTTCATCTCTCTCTTTCTCTCTCGTCTATATTGCAGCTCAGTCGCTGGCTATATTAGACAGACATGGTAAGTTGAACATATGCATAGCTATATCCATATATATAGTCGCTTATCTGGCTCGATTAGACGTGAGGGTGTGGCCGAAATGGAAATGGCGCTGAATATGCGCTAAATCATGATTGACAATGCCAGATAGCTGTGTTAATTGTATCTGTTGGCGGTTTTAGTGGGACAAATCGCTTGCCACATTGCGCATACGCCAGGTGGTACGCGCGTGCTCCACGCTCATTTGCAACGTACGAATGTGTGTATGAGTGTGGGTGTCAGTGTATGTGTGTGTGCTTGCGTGTGTTTGGCTGTCATTACTTCTGGCATTTGGCAATTAATTGCAATACCTTTGGTTAATGAACTAGTTGAGCCAACCAGCCAGCAAACTGAGCGCGCTGTCAGGTCACGACTCGGCCACGGTCTCACGATAAAAAACAATAACAACAGCAGCAACCGACAGAGATAGGGAGAGAGGAAAAACAGGACAATTTGCAAAAGTGACGTCAAAACAATTACGTGCAGAATAACGCTTGATAATAAAATGAAGTGAGGCTTTACCCTCTCCCTCCCTCTCTCATTCTATCTGCTTAGGTGCTGTGCTGTGGCGTCAACTGCTGAAACGTGCTCAAGTGTTGACTTTTATAAATTGTGCAGTCGTTTTTCTTGGCCTCTGACCTGGCTGCACCAACACCTGCCCACCTGCCCACCTGCCCACCTGCCCACCTGCCCACCTGCCCACCTGCCCGCATGTGCTGCTGCTGCTGTTGCTGCTCAACTTGGCCAGCAATTAATTACACACACAATGACTGACAGTCGCCGTCTCGCAGTCTGTCCATTTGGCAGTCCATCGGCTTTAAAGGCGCACACAACATTTAATCGCCCGGGCGGGCCAAGTCGCTCGCTCGTCGGCCTGATCTCTCAATAAGCCACGTTATCCGTGCCACAGATTTATATTTGTGTGCCACGCTTCACTGGCCACGAATGACACTCAACTGGAGCGGGCCCTCGTTTTCGTTTTTCGTTGGCTTCGCTGGCTTTTTAGTTTATCTCGAGCGTTTAAATAATTTCAGGCTTTTCCTTTCTCCCTTCACTCCCATTCTTCTTCTTCTTTCTCTTCTCTTCTCCACTTTTTTTTTTGACGCCCTACGCTTTTGCGGTTTCGTGCAGCCTTTGCCGCAATTAATGCCAACAGATTAATTATACGCATCGCTGCATAATTTGTTGTCTGCTTTTAAATTTATTTTTATTTCTATTTTTATTTTTATGTACTTCTTCCGCCGCCGCTCCCACTCACGCAATACGTGAGGCAATGCAGCAAACCACACAACAAAACATTTTAGATGACGGGGCAATGAGAAGAGGAGAGTTAGAGAGGAAGAGATAGAGAAAGCGAGAAAGCGAGAGAGAGAGGGAGGAGATGGCAGAGCCTGGTGATACCCTGTGAGCAATTGCTACGAGTATCGAGAGACGGGGTTTGCATAACAATATTAATCGACATATGGATATTTGTCGATATATCGAAATAGATCAATCATTTTCACGCATCTATATATGGTTAGGTCATATCTCTTAGAATGAAAGCATATTCCATGAGAATTAGGAAACTAATTTGATTTCTTCAATTTCGAATTGAATAGTTCATGCTGACATATGCCTTGGCATAGCATAGTATAGATATAAATCGATCAATATATATCAATATGTGGCCAAGATATATACATTGTATTGATATATATTTGCATATTTTAAAGGTGATACACATTATTAATCGCACTATTCTTTATATATATTTTTCGATATACTAGAATACTTCGATATATACCTCGATAGTTACCAATACACATTGGCATGTATCGATATATACTTCAATACATATCACTATAATTAGATATATATCAATACACATCGACATGTATCGATATGTATCATTATAATTTGATACGTATCACTACACTTCAATGTTTATCGATAATTTATAGCATTTACATTAGTCCAGCTTCTATATACCCTTGCTGACACATTTTTAATGGCCACGGGGTATTTTGACAGCAAGCGCAGCAGCCGCATCGAACAAAAAAAAAAAAAAAACAAGTTAAAAGGGACAATATCGCCTGGCTCTAATGAGTGGACATTAGCTTGAGTTTGGCATTAAGCAAACGGCGGTCATAGGACCCCAATTTGTCGGGATAATCAAGCTGCCAACAGTCTCTATACAGTTTTATTATTATTATTTTTTCGTTGCTCTCATTTTGTTGTTGTTGAATAACAAATTTAATAAGTTTTGGCTTGGGCAGGAGCAGGAGCAGGAAGAGGAGGCGGTTTGGCGTTGGGCATATTTTAAGTGAGTGCAATTTGGTATTGATAGCCAGGCTGATAAAGCAATTGGTTGAGGTCTCAGCTCGACTGGCACTCAGGCAGCGGCAGCTGTCACTGACCTATTATTTATATGACTTTGTTTAGTTTTGGGCAGCAACTTTTTTGGCTGTTGCGCCGCCATAAATCTTGTAGTGCCGCCTGTATTAATGTGTCAACGGCAGTCAGTAGCACCAGGGCAAACAAAAAGCAAAGGCGACTTCAATCAAGTGCAGAGGCGGAAGCACTGAGAACTCAGAGGCTTGAGCACTTCACACAAGTCGCATATGTTCCTGAGGCGTTCGCCCTGAAGGTGTTAAGGTAATAAGAGCTGGGGTTAAGATTACCAATGACATTCATGTTGATTTATGTGTGTGTGCATGCGTGTGTGTGTGTGTTTGTGTGGGGCGCACATTGCGTATGATTTATGCATGTATTTATGAAAACAAATAAATATAGATGCTCTGGCAAGCTGTGTGTGTGTGTGTGTCATTAGAGCGCACAGCCAGAACCCATTAATTGCATATTAAAATGTATTAAGGATACATTATAAGGACACTAACTGACATCACTGACAGACGATAGCCCGCAAAAATGCCATAAACAGTTTCCTCTATTACCGGCAAGGAGAGAAAACAAAAAATATAACAACAACAACAACAAGAACAGGCAAACATTGTGTGCAGCTGTCGCCGGGCTGCTGCTTAGCCCGGGCGACAATTTGTGCCCAAGAGTATTTGCTTAGCCATATTAAGCAATAAAAGAGCATTGTAAAAACCATAAAATGAAAGTACAAAACTGTTCGAGGCAGACAGGGAGAGCGCGAGAGAGATGAGAGCTGAAATAGAAACTGAGGCAGGAGCTGAGGCTAGAGTGAAACGTAAGCAATAGGGCATGGCCTGGGAGGTAGGCTGATGCTAGGGGAGGAACTAGTGCGGCATAAGCACAGGCTGAGGCTGGGGCTGAGGCTGAGGCTGAGGCTGAGGCTGAGGCTGAGGCTGAGGCTGAGGCTGAGGCTGAGGCTGAGGCTGAGGCTGAGGCTAAGGTAGTAGCACTAGCTGAAGCTCAAGCTCACACTGCAACTCAGACTGTGGGTGCGGCAGGAGGCGTGGCTAAGATAATCGCTGAAGCTGTGGCAGCAGCTTGGCTCTGCGGCAAGACTTGGCGGAGGTTGAGCCAGTCAGAGAATATCATATAACAGCCAGACGGCGGGCGGCATAGTACAAAGTCAACACACACACACGCACACACACACACGCACACACATACACGCACACACACACACTCTGAGAAACACAGACAAACAAAATAAAGCAAGATTTTTCATGTAACTGCTGGTAGCAACCACAATACGCAATACGAGTCGAGTCAAGCTGTTGCCACGCCTACGCTTAAAGAGGAGGAGCTGACACACACATGCACACACACCCACACACACATAGAAACATTCAATTGCATATGGCAAGCGACACTGTTAATTGTGCCAGAATTAAAAAGATTTAACAGCAAAAGCTGCTGCTAGGCTGCGAGCTTCCCTTTTCACTCTCCCTCTCTCTCTCACACACACACACACTCTCTCTTTCCCCCTCTGTTTTTCTTGTAGCTAATTAAAGCAGTTGCGCCTTTGTTTGCCACACTTTTTGATGAGCAACTTACGATCTCTGCGTGTACCTAGCTTTCCACTCTTTCGCTGTCTTTGCGCTTGTCCTCCGTCTCCTGCTCACCGCCCTCTATATCTATGCCTGCCTCTTGTCTGCAGGTAATTAACATTTTTATGTACTTTTTTTGTGTGTCGTGCCGCCCGGGCTGCCACATAATTAAAACGTTGATTTATGTCATGGATAATAAATTCAACAATACCACGCCCATGCACTGCCAGCGCCTCCTGCAAGGTCGCACTTGCTGGCAACATTATTTCTGTTATTTTTATATACGCGGGGCAAGTGCTTGTATTTATTTTATCGCCATTTCGATAACGATGCTTAAAAGCATTTTTAATAAACCAATTTCTTATGCTCTCACTCTCTCACACACACACACACTCACACCTTTTATTTGCAGCGCTGATTTAATTTGTGCGGCAGGAAAATAAAAGTAATGTACATCGGATAAGCAGCGACGATTTAATGTCCTCGCTGAAATATGTCACTCTCTGTCTCTCTGTCCCACGTGTCCCGCGGCCTCTCTTGAGATAAACACATAACAAATGCGCTTTCATTTTTTTATGTGCTCTCTCCTTTGTAAATTATTGAGGGAGAACTGTGAAAGCATTAATATGCATAGGATCTTATAATTATTTTTTTTTACTAATTTATACAAAATTAAAAATGTTTTTGTTTATATTGTTTGTACTTTATAAAAAAACAGAGCACTTTGCCAGGTTTATATAATACGCTAATATATATACCTGATTGGGATGAGTACAAAATATGACTGAATTAGTTTACAGGGGCTCATGCAGCACATTTTTGTCTTTAGCAACGAAATACTTTGGGTATATAGCTACTCGAGGCGTGGCAGGGATGGCACAGGCAGTGGAGATTTCAAACGAGATCAACGCTGACCAAGAGACTTAATTCGCAGCTCACCAGAAAGCTTGGAGAAGCTGGAGTTGGCTGCATAAAGTGATGCTGTTGTTAATTTTGCCTAAACTGCGTACTTGTCGAACCACCCTCGCACATATATGCTTGCTATCTACAGCTATTCTCCAAAACCAATTAAAATGCAAACTCGGCTTCAGTTTACACTGAGAAACAAGTTACTAAAGTGAGTTAGTAACGCAGTGACAAGCCAGAGCAAGCTGTGCAATGTTGTAAAACAGTGTTGTAAAACTTACCAAAAGCCTAGACAATATGCAGACTCTACTTAGCTTCACCACACTTCAATATATAACCCTAACATTAATTAACTTCTACCTCTCTACTTGGTTAGCTTCGTATATTCATATTCTCCAGCTAGTTTGCATAGTCGCAAGCTCTACCCGGAAATCAACATGCCCCAACTGTACCGCATTTTGCCATGCAATCAGAGCTTCTCTGCAGTCATTACAAATGCAATTACTAACGGCAAACGCAATGCACTTTGTCAGCTTTGACATGCCCAAACATAATACCCAAACACACACACACACACGCACACACACACTCCGATATATGCAAATGTGTATGTGTGCATTAAATGTCAGAAATTTGTTTGGTTTTTGCCGCGCTGTAGTGAAGCATATCGTTTATTGATTGAGTTCACTTGAAGCAGCTCCATCAATTTTTTAAGCACTTCAAACACGTTTTCCTTGCTTTTTTTTTTTGGCGTATGCATTTTTGATTTATGACCGCAGCGCTGCGACATTGACGTCAATCAATTTTCGAGTTGTTTTCTCTTATTTTATAATGATGTTAACGCGGCTTGGCCTGCGCGGCCAATCAAACTTTTCCAATAAAGTCTTTAGCCTAAAGACAGCGGATAAATCAGGCAATCAAGCCAGCAGGCAGGAGGCAGCTGGCAACTGGCAAGCAAAAGGGCTAGCAGCAAAGCATAATTTATGGCAAGTGCTTTAAACTTGCCAGCTACACAAGAGAGGGAGGTAGAGAAGGTGCGGGAGGGGCCGAACAAACTGAAATGACTGTTAATATGCGGCTGGGCGCCCCGAAAATCAAAGTAGAAAAGTTGTTGCCTGCAAAAGTGCGAAAATTTAACTTTGCGCGATTATACCGTTGAGACCACCAACCACATTGCGTATACGTAACGTCTAACGTAACGTATACGTAATAATGGCATAGACACCACCAGCAGCAGTATATAGTTTTGATGCGCAGCGCTTGTTCCGGCCAGGCCAACAAGCTTGCTAATAAAACAAGAAGAAGAACGAGAAAAGGCCAGTCAGGCAAATGAAAAATACTTCGTTTTTTGTTTTGCCTTTGGTTGTTTGTTTTTTTTTTTTTTCGTAGCTGCGGCAAATTGACTTAATCTAAAATAAAAGTTTAGTGCGTTCGCCCAAGCATCGAGGCTGAGGACGGAGCAAGCAAAGTTCACAAACGATATTTTTATAGCTGTGTGTGTGTGTGTGTGTGTGCGTGTGTGTGAGGTAAACGAACCAAACCATCGACACACACACACATACACTTGAGCATACACATTTGTGTGATAGGGCACATGGGCGGGCATGTTAATTTCCCAGGAAACGCACGATAAAGTTGAATGCTTTTTCGAAAAACTATTTGACTTTGAGCAAAGGGTGGATGACGACGCCTTACAAATACCAACTCAAAGACTCGTTACATTTATCACAATTTGAGCGGCTGTGTGTGTGTGTGCATTTACCTAGCACACACATACATATATGCAAAGGCATCGAAATTGGAATTGGAATTGGCGCTGAGGCGCACTGCACATGCGCCCGAATTAAATCAAATAAAAAAGTTTTAATAAGGAAATAAATTTTGTGCAAAATGCTGAAAAGGCAACAAGATTTACGATGCACAAAAAGATAAATTTACACACACACACAGACATACACACAGACACTCGCAAAGCTGTAACACATATGCTAAATGGGCATTAGAAGCAGAGAGAATTTGAACTGCAAATGAAATGGCAATTCGTTTATTGCCTCCAACCAGGCCCAACCCCAAAAAGGCAGTATTTATGGTAAGCAAATAACTATATCTGTTTAAATGGCTCTAAGTGTATGTGTATGAGTGCGTGTGTGTGTGTGTGTATCTGCATAATGTGACGCAATTACATTGGCAATGCTCATAAAAGTGAGCCGCGAGCCTCAAAATCAATTGCACTCGTTGAGCAGTTGCCAATAAAAATAAAACTGAAAATACAAAGTAGAATAAAAATATATATGGAAATGAAAATAAAAATTAAAATAAGTTAAAATATAATAAAGAAAAACAAAACAAAAATATATACGAAACTATGAAGAACAGCATTAAAATAAAAAATTTAACAAAAATATAAAATTTCATATTAAACTAAATTGAACATTGTTATGAAAATAAATATTAAATAAACAAAAATATATATATTAAATTAAAAATAAAAATAAAATTGAAAATACATCGGAAAATATATCAAACTAAAAAACTAAAAATCAACATAAAAAAATAATGATAAAAATGAAAACGATAAGTATTGAAATAAATATTTATATATAAAACTTAATATTTATATAAAATTAAATACTAGAATAGATTTATCAAATAGAATTTTTAAAAATATATAAAGACATCAGAAATCAAACTAAATATTAAATAGTAAAAGACAAGAATTACTAGCCAAATATATATACATTGGAAACAAAAGCTATAACATATTTAATATCCGGTAGATAAACACAACTGACTTGTAATTATATCCGTTTTGGATAGTTGTGCTACTTCTTTTTTTTTGGGATTTTCATGCCGTTTCATGCTGCGTATACGAGCTGTAAAGGATGCTTTGAGCATGTGCACACATACATATATAAACAAATACAAAATATACATATATGTACATATATATATATAATACTGTATGTATGTCTAGCTGAGCTCTTGCCAATTTCTGCTACTCACGCTGCAAAGTTTTATGCCCGTTGACCCATTGAAAGTGGGCATAATGCTTTTATTTTTGTAAGCCAGTCAGTAGAAGGCGTGGCAGAGCCCAAAAAGTATGATCAGCAGGACTGACTAAGTAGATCTAGTCATGCGGCATAAGCGTAGGCGCTAAGAGCAGTAAAAGGAGAATGTGTGTGTGTATGTGTGTGTGTGTGCTGTGCATGTATACAAGAATGATTGCAATATTATCTCCTGTATATATGTAAACAACAATTGCAATATCAGCTCTTCGGGGATTTATCTAGTCGAGCACACCCGATTAGAGGCTACTTGCATTTCACATGGCTCTACTTAGCATTCATACAGCCGAACACTCATTTGTTAATTTGATTATTCATGCACTTATTCACCTATTCACCTGCTCCCATTCATTTATTCATTTATACACATAAGTAATTGGTTGTTTTGTATTTAGTCTGAGTGCTTTGGACAGACATTGCATTACGCATGGATTTGCCAGCTGATATCTGTCATACAAGACCCGAATATATATAATATATATATTTATGAATTATATTTTGTTTATATAATGCGCTTTCGGTTCTTTACTTTCGTCTGGGGCTTTTCTTTTCGGGTCGCTGCGGCCTCATAATTAATTAAAATCTATGTATATAGCCAAGGTCAACGGGGCGTATGCGTAACTGGCGCTTGAGCCAGTCTCTGTGGACTCTGTGGGTCCCCGGGGCAACTTCAATGCTTGAACCCTTGGAGTTTATCATGATTTGCTTGACGCTTGAAAATGACTTCTTCAGAGCAATTTTTTTTTCTTTCTGTTTTTTGCTTTGTTTTTTTGGGGCTAGGCATAAAGGATTTGTGCGCCGCCCGCTGTCCGCCACGCTGGCGGCTTTATCTCAAGCCCTGTCGTGCTTTAACTCATTTCTTTCTCGAACGACTAAGCTGTGCTCTCTGCTCCGAGTGTATGTGATAGCGATTGTGTGTGTGTGTGTGTTTGTGTGTATTCTTAGCGCTCTGTGACAAGTACCCGGCCTGACTTTTGACTATAGTTAACTGCCGGCGCACTTTAGCCGCGGCGCTGCTCCCGAGCGTTTTGTCAGCTTTATAATTAAAGCAAAAGTTCATTTTTTTTTTTGTTTTCTGCTTTCTTGTTTTTATTTTCGACTGTGTCACAGTGGGCTGTCGACTGTTGGCCCCTTGTTTTGCATGCGCTCTAGCCGGAAAACTCATTATTTTTTAAATGAAACTCTTGCTTTGTGCCCGCTATGGCACGCCACGACACGCTCTGCCCCGCCCTGCCCTGCCGCGCCCCGCCTCCACTCATGTGTGTGTGTGTGTGTGTTTTGTCTCTCCGCCATTGTGCTTCATGATGATCCCAGTCGCAATTAACTCAAGAAAATAATGTTGCGGCAATGACGAGCAGAAATGTAATATTTTTTGGGGGCAGCCTCCACAGGCCACGCCCCCGCCACCTCTCAAAAATTGCCGCCATTTTCTAGCGCGCCACGCTCCATGCTCCACTCATTCAATATGAAGCATGTTGCATTTGTAATAAGCATGTAAATGAAAATGAAAATGAAGTTGCAAGTGGAAGTGGAAGTTGCCTGTGGAAGCAGTTGCCCCTTTCTCTTCTTCTTTTTTTGCGCCCGTGCCTGAAATGGGAATTGAAAATTGAGTTCTGCTGCAGCTCATTTGTATGCCAATTGCATTCGCAGCTAATGTCAGCTGCTTGGGTAACTGGGCCAAATGCCATGCCAAATGCATCCCTCGGCTAAAGCTAAGTTTTATTTGAATGCAATAATTATAAATTTTACAAAATGCAATAGCGAAAGAGAAGGACTCAGAGAGAGAGAGAAAGAGAGAGCGAGAGGTGGAGTGAAAGCGAGAGCGAGGGAGATGTTTTAAGCACGCATTGACAGCGCATTCCAATGTGCAGTAAAAGCAATTTGAAAGTTTGCGAACGAGCGAAGCTGCTGCTGAAATCCTTGAGCTGAATAGCAGCAGCGCGCAGGTGAGGGTAATTGAAATGTATGTGTGAGGGCATGCGGGTGAGCTGGCAGCAATAGCGCCACCAGTTTAATGAACTTTGCCATGCAAGCAGCACACACACACACAGCCACACACACATAGCCACACACACTCGCATCTCCCGTGCGCTGCCGTCTTTGCCTTGTCTCATAAATGCTTGCATGCTTGTAAGAATTGCTTAGCTGGGATTTGCTTAATTTTAGCACCACATCTTCAGACATGCCAAGGCAACGCAGCTACGTTTTGGCTCCCCCTCGCTCTCTGCTATGTGCTCTCTGCCTGCTCCTGCTCCTGCTCTGCTTATAGCTGCTTATGGCTATCAAGGGAATTGCGTCACACGCGTCGTATACGCAACGATTTAATTCTTTTTGCTCTTTCCACTTCACAGCAGCCCCTTTTGACTTTTCGCTCCTAAATTGTTGTTGTTGTTGTTGGTTTTTTCACTCTGCCACTGCGGCCACTTGTCAGTCAATCAATAAAATGCAAATATTTGTCAGCTGGTTCTCGCATTGTTTTGCGCATTTGGCACATATGTGGAGGGGCCAGCGGGTGTTGTTGGGGCGTGGGCTTTTCTATTACTACTGAAGCACAGCCGCTTTGTCGCTTTGCCTCTTTTGAACTTCAAAGTTCTGCATAAACACTTCACAAAATTCAATGACAACTCCAATAAACTGGCACTTAAATGCCAGGGCGCAACAGCTGTGACACACCCATCCACACATACACACATACATGCATGGCAGCTGTGCTGAATGTCTCGCGTATGTGTGTTCGTGTGTGGGTGGCAGTTGTGTTTGATGTGTGCGCCACAAATTGCTTTGATGGTCACCAGCATTGACTTTGTGAACGCCGTTTGTGTTGCCCCAGCTCTTCAGAATCTGTTTAATCTCGACAAATTAAAGCCTGACTGAGAAGGCGCTTGGCAGCCATGAAATGAAACCAATTTTAATGCCCAGGCACAAAGGGAAATTGCGCATCGAGTGACTTTTAATGCAGCACCAAGTGCTAAGGACCCGAATGTGCAGGGACTTTTGAATACGAACCAAGAATCGGAAGGCTTCAAAGTCTCGCAACAGTCTGAGAATTGTTGGCGGCTAGAGATCATCTGTTGAGCAATCTTTACTCTGTCTTACTCTCTCTCTGTCTCACTTTATTTATTCTTTTATTTAACCACTATTACTCCATCTCTTCCCCACTGTTTATCTTCTTCAGTACTCGCTCTCTTTCCTTATCTCAGTTTGTCTCTCCCTTTCTCTCTCTCTATCCCGCTCTCGCTCAATCTTGTTCTCTCTCTTTCTCTCGCTCTCTGCTTTTTCTCTATATCTCTCTTTTTCTCTCTCTCCATCAGATTGTGTCTCATTTTCAGCCTTTCTGTCTGTCTCTCTTAGTTTCCGTTTTTGTTTCTTTCTCAGTTTCGCGTTATCTCTATCTCTTTCACTTGTATTTATCTTGGTCTTTGTCTCTCTCTCTCTCTCTCTCCCTCCCTCTCTCTCTCTCTCTCTTTCTCAGTTTATGACTTTTTCTTTCTTCCTCTATTTCTGCATCTCTTATTCTCTTTCTCAGTTTCTCTTTCGATCCCTCTCAGTTTCGCGTTATCTCTATCTCTTTCACTTGTATTTATCTTGGTCTTTGCCTCTCTCTCTCTCTCTCCCTCCCTCTCTCTCTCTCTCTCTTTCTCAGTTTATGACTTTTTCTTTCTTCCTCTATTTCTGCATTTCTTACTCTCTTTCTCAGTTTCTCTTTCGATCCCTCTCAAAACACATTTCTGTCTGTTTCTTCGCTCCCGCATCTCACCATCTCACTCGGTATAATCCGTTCTCTCCCGCTCGCTCTTCTATTTAGATTTCGCCCTCAGATTCGCATCTAACTAAGCTAAGTTTATCTACCAACCAAATGCATTTTAGGCAAGCTGCAATTATTTCTACTTTGTGGCCGGATTTTTACAGAATATTTATTTATAAGCAGCTTAAGTCATAATTCAAATGTGACTAAAGCAAGCTTAATCCAGATCTGTCATCTTCGCCTTAAGCTACCGCATTTTTCTTCAACCTTAAGCCAAACCATTTTTAAAGAAACTTATAGTTTTACTCCCTTGTTTGGAGGGCAACAACGTTCTCATTTGACCTCATTTAAGCTTCAAGCTGAAATCCCAGCTGAACTGTTTCATATTCAATATTTATTTCATATTAGTCAAGCTAAGACCCTCAAGCCTTCTGCTGTCACAATTAGTTAGCTGCTGCATAAACTTTATCTAATTCTAGCTCATATTCTTGGCTACTTTAACAGCCCGCCGCGCCCACAAAAATGCCCCAGGCTAACACACACACACACACACAGACACACACACAGACGCACTCACAAAGCAAGGCATAGATAAAGCCCATCATAAAATGCACAAATTTGTGTCGCTTGGGGAGCACTTTACAAGCGCTGCCCGAAATCCGATTCCAAATCGAATTCGACTCAAGCTACATACATACATAAATAAATGTATGTGTATGTATATGCGCACATGTGTGCGTCCCTCCAATATTAGTTCAATAGACCGCAATACAATGTTCGTTTGCTGTTGCTATTGTGCCGACTCGTCGTTCGTATCGTGCGCAAATCCTTTGAGGTCAGTCCAAATTCTGGCCAAAACTTTTGCACACACACCCAACACTCACACATGCACACACTTCGATTTCTATTATATGAATAGGACAGCTCCAACTACAGCTTCAGCCAAGGCTAGTTCGGCCGCAGTGCACATGGAGGGCAGAGTTTATGGGCTTCCACTGATTTGGCTCGTCGGCTCCAAAACTCTCCTTTTGGCCAATTCGCAGCACACAAAAATGTATAAAAATCGTTAGCTGCAGCGCGCCACAGAAATCGCCTTAGAGAAAATATTGATGCCGCAGGACTCAAAAAAATAAAATAAAAGTAGGAAAACCAAATCATGAAAAAGAGAACAAAGTCTCGTTGCGATGTTTTACTGCAGTTTTTTGTTTGGAGTTTTATGTGGCACATTCATAGGCCTCTTTTCCACGCGTGTGTCTATGTGTCTGTGTGCAAAGCCAGCAGCAACAGCAACAGCCACGGCAACAGCAACGACAACAGCAATAACCGACTACAACAATAACAATAGCCCCGGGGCATATTTCAGAGTGCGCGCGCTGTAAAAATCATTTTATGAGTTTGCATAAAATTTTGTGGTTTTCACGCCCATGTTTATTGCAGGCGGCCGCATATGTTGCCCATTGTTGGCAACCGCCGCGTCTATTGATTTTATTTTTTTCCTATGTGTTCTCTCACTTTTTTGAAAAGCTAAGCTAAAACCGAAACACCCAGAAAAAAAAAAAAAAATGCCGAAACCACAGCCAAAGTCCAAGCAAACGAATCGACCCAGCACGCCCCGCCTCTCCAGCCAATTTTTAAACAACCAATTTCTGCTTATTTTCCGCTGTTGCTGCAGTTTCTCACTTTTTTCGTGTTTTTTGATATCCTCAAAGTGGCTTTTACGCTCAAGGGTTGAACTGTAGAGCGAGCATTGCCTGAAGGCATCAACTTTACACTTGATCGCTATGAGAAACTAAGTACTTTATTTAAATGTTATAGCCAAAAGCCCTTGGCGCTTGACTGGAAAGAAATTGCTGAGGCGGGCAAGGAAAGTATTACTATATAAAGCGCAGTAAATTTAAAATAAATACAAATTATTTTTAAAATTAATGTACAAACAATTCAGGGAATATTTGTTTATGAAATAATTTTGTGAAATCTGAGTTTGAGAATACAAATTTTCATGTTACATTTTTGGAGATTATTTCTGAGATATGTGATCATATATCTATAATTTACCATATTTATTTCTTATATTCAAATGATATTCTTAATTTCTAACATACATAAATGTATCTGCTTTATTATTTTTATTATTGTTTTCAATTTATATCAACTCATCGAGGGACAGTAAAAGCTTCATTCATTGCCTGGCAGCTAGAATTTTCAAAATTCTATTATATAGATATAATATATATGACAAATTTATATTCTTAACTGGCAGGACTTTCCTTCAACTACAGCCAGCCTAAAATACAATAAAATTTTACACTCCAGATCAAATCAGTTGCGGCTTATTGGACACGCGCTTGGCTTTAAGCGCTGACAAAACAGTTAAGAGCCAAATCGTTTCGGGTTTGTTTTGCTTTCCACATTTCATTTTCATTTAATTTTCGTGCTTTGTCTCGGTTTCTTTTCTGTTTGGCCAAAAAGCCACGCATTTGGTGGCACTTATTGATTTTGGCCCGCAAAGCCAAATGGCCTGCGGCTCATTAAATGATTTGCTCATGTCAAATGGCCATCAAATTTAATTTGCCGAGGGCTAAGGCCACGGGCAGGGAGAGGCGTGCAATTAAATGTCCCCGAAGAAGCGGCTCGACACCTGCACGCAACAAGGTGTAGTAGACACGCCCACCTAGACACAGCCTCTCCCACTGCCACGGCCAGGGCCGAGGCTGTTGGCCAATTCCCGTCCATTCTAATGGCCGCTGAAATTTTAATAAGCATGCATTAGCCCCAATGCCAAATACCAAATATTCGACCCAAAAACTGGTAATTATCCAAAGTAAAAATGAAGAAGATGGAAGAAGAAGAATGTGGTCAGCGGAAACCGCCTTTAGTCTATCTAAGGGAGCAACTTGCTTACCCAATTTGATCGAGGTTCACTTGGCTAACCGCGGCACGTACTTGGCACGCTGCGGCTATAAAAATGCCACTTAAATCCAGACAGCAACAAGAACAAGAGCGGCAAAGCCGACGCCAAAGCAAAAACAATTAATAATACCGTATGCAACAATAGCCTTTTGTTTCTAGAGGGGGAAGCAGAGGGGAAGGGGAACGCTCTCAAGCTGCTTATATCGCCATGCATGCAATTGCCAGCAGGCAGCTATAGAGTGGGAGGGAGAGTAAGACTGAGAGGAGGTGAAATTTTAGCGCTTTCTTTAGCCGTTGCCCTGCAGGTGAAATAAATTATTATTTATTACGGTCATTAGGGCTTAATGGCGGCAATGATGTCCACCACGCACACAAACGATGGCCGCGCACTTCCGGCCGCTTAATCGAAAACGAAAAGCGAAACATTTGTGGCCGGACAACCTTTTGCCGTTGCCGTCGTGCTTGGACCCTTTTTAATGGTCCAACCGGTTCACATTATGCGGCCTTGAAAAGGAAAACAAAGAAAAGGCGAGAAGAAGCAGAGCGCGCTTATCGTAAATTTCGTGCATTATTATCTGTGTAGGCGAGGCGTGTGATAATATCTTCTATATGTATACGATATCTTTATGCATTGGCCAACTTTTTGGCCTCAGCCATCATAAATATATATATATGTACATATGCGCCCAGAGGCCAAAGACCGGCGCATAATTTAGGCTCACACACTCGCACACACATGCGCATATTAATGGCGCTAGCTCGACTCTGACACATTGTAAATTCAAATGCATTTGCCTCTGCCAGGCCCCAAAAAGGAGCCGAAAAAATAAACCCAAAACTTTAGGCGAAGCTTTTACTGCAAAGCGAAAACAATCAATCAAAATGTATGCAAAGAGGAAAAGTAAGGGAGAGAGAGAGAGAGAGAGAGAGAGAGAGAGAGAGAGAGAGAGAAAAAGATTAAAGATTACTTCGTGCTTCAGACGCTAAATATCAAGTATACGCCCGGGCGAACGCACTGGCTACAATTGTGCAAGCGCCTGGTTTATTTACCACGCGAGTATTAAACTGCTTCCACCTCTGCTTCTGCTTGTGCCTCTTCCTCTTCTACAACTCCACACACGCACACGCACACGCACACACACAGATATATATATGAGAAACCTTTGTGTCTGTGTGTGAAGTTTGCAATTTCCAGGCACAAAATTACTTGCACTTTTCCCTCTGTCCATAGCAACCTCTCTCGCTCTGTATCTGTGTGCATGTAATTGCGCTTGTCGTTGTGCGTGTGCAAGTGTGCGTGTGTGTGTGTGCATTCACTTGCACCAGTTTCTGCTGTTGTCGCTGTTGCCTTGTCACCCGACCACACCCACCCACAAAGCAACTGCCTTACTCCTTGCTTTGATAAATGCGCATAATTTCAGTAGTTTTTCTTCAAGTAGTGCAGCAAAAAGTGTGTGTGTGTGTGTGTGTGTGTGTATGTGTGTGGGTGTGTGTGTGTGTGGGTGTGTGTGTGTGTAATATGCTCTCGCTGCTATGCTTTATTGTTCACAGCGTCGTGTTAAATATTATGCTGGATGGTTTGTCTTGGCGGAATTATGAAGACGATTACATGACTTTATAGGTGAGAATATATGTGAGTTGTCTGCAGCTGTGTGTGTGTGGTGTGTGTGTGTGGTGTGTGGGCGCTTGTATATTTATGCGCTGCGACAACAACTTGACGTTAGTTTAATGAAATACCTGCCACGATTTATGTGCTAGTTGAGTAACGCAGCGTAAGGAAAAAATATAGCAAAAAGCGGAATTAATTTTGCTATAAGTAACAGTGAAGGCATGCAATATTAGGCATGCCCTGGCGAGCTTGTGGAAGTGCACATAAAAAAATTATTGCTGTAAAATTAGCCAAGACATTAACAGTAAGGCAATAATCCGACAGCTAATATATAAATACTTTTACAATGGTGTCGTAAAATAATAGGCAGAGCTGCTCAAAAAACACAAAGCAAATATTCAGCAGGCTGAAGCATTTAAATCTGTATACCAATTGCATTTTTATAGATATTTCTTATATGCAGTGATACACTAGTGTCGCGGCATATTAGTCCTGCCTGTTAATGTTATGCAAAAATAAATTGAATAGATGATTGACTATCAAATATGTCATATACCTTACACTGGAGTCACGCAATATTAGTCACGCCTGTCCGAAAGACAGCAGCTGCTGAGCATTTAATATTGATTAGTAACTTTATAAACAAAATCAAGCTGCCAAACACTAGAGTACATAAATATTAGTCACGCATGCCTGCAAATGTTTCTTTATATCAACATTCCTGTCACATAATATAAGTCATGCTACTATACTAATACTACATCAAACTTAAGATCTATAGTATAGCTATAATAAAACTAAATATCATAGCCCCTAAATAGCTTAAAATGCCACTTAAGCAAACCTGCACTTATGTCAAGCAGTATTGGACTAAAGCAAGTTAACTTTCCTTTAAATTCAATTAAATCTCTCCTCTAATTCACTCTCGGACTCAACGTTAAAATCCGGCTCAACTCTCTTCCTGCCCCGCACACACGAAATGTTGGACAAACATGAACAGCTGCAAATATTGTTTTGTTACCTGTAATCCAAGTGACATATTTTTATTATATTCAAGCTTTTTTGTTGCTTTTTGTGTAAGTTTTTACCCCGCACCGCATAAATGTGCTGCCATTTAGCAAACATTTTTCATGTTGCAGTTGCAAGTTTTATTTGGACAAAAATTGTTGTTGCTGGAGCTGCGGGAATGAGGGAAAACTGGCGCAACTGGCAAACTGTTATCCTGCGTTTTCGTGTAAATAATTCAACTGAAAAATTCATAAAGCTAGACCACTTTCTATGCCACACACACACACACAGACACACACACACACAGACATAGAAACACGTACATGTGCTGTTGTTCGTACTCTTCCCACGTTTTTGTTTTTCTTTAATTGTTTAGAAAATAAATCACCGAATCCCGAAATAAGTTGACAACACACCACATGAAATAAAAACGAAAACGAAAACGAACAACGCAGACCAGGCCAAAACAGACAGCCAAGCCAGGCCAGGCCAGGCCAGGCGAGGCCAGTGAGCCAGGCTGGCTAAATGGAACAGCGAGCGGTGCACGTAGCTGCGAGTGGGTGCTGTGCGCTGCGAGCCGAGGCCGAGCGGAAACGGAACTAACAAAGCACAAAACGAGCAAAAAATCGAAAAGAACAAAAACCAAAAAAATGTATATAGAAAAAATTTTGGGTAAAAAAAGAAAAAACCAACGGAAAAAGCAAAATTGCCAAACTAAAACTTTGCTGCAGTCACGGCAAAAAAATAAAAGCAAAGCAAAACAAAACAGAAAAATAGTAGTAAAATAAAGCAGAGAACTCAGTTAAGGGGGGCTTATACACACACTCACACACGCAGCCACACACACCCTGACATACCTGCCTCTGTATGCGTGTGTGCGTGTGTTAGACTTTCATTGTGGCACAGCACAAAACAATTTACCAAAATTTGTACAATTTGAAAACTTAAATAAACACGAAGAATGCTTTTTTATTATTATTATTATTTTTATTATAACGGCCAGCATTACAGCTTACATACACACACATGCACACATGCACACTCACACACGCACACCGGAGACCCGCAGCCAAATGACGTCTTAAAGTTGTGCCCAAATAGTTTCGACGCCAAGCTGCAAACTTAATGAGCTGTTGACGTTTTCGGCTTTACCAATTAAGGTTCCGGCAACAAGGTACTTGTACACACACACACACGCGCACACTTACATATACACACTTGAGTTTTTTTTAGACCGATTCAATGTAACCGTCGCGCCGGCAGGCAATGACACGAAATAATTCAAATGCCCAGGCCCTTAGCCAAATGCCATTGCGCTTTTTAGTAGTAAATTAACAAGCAGACGCACACACACACAATCACTGTGAGGGTGAGAGAGGGAGAGGGGGAAGGCGATGGAGGGAGGGCAAGCAAATGCAACATGAGTTGCTGCGGGGCGCCTCGGCTCTGGCTTAAATTGAAAAACTTTTGCAACTTGCAAGTTTCTTGAATCACTTTTTTTTTTTGCAACTTGCGCTCTTTGTGCGTTGAGCTGGGATTCATTGCAACCCGCCAGGCAGCCCAGACAGGCAAACAGGTCATGCACACACGCATACACACACAAACAGGCAGAAAACCATGCCGACATATGCCATATATGACGCAGTTTCAATTGCATACGCTGCGTATACTTAACGCCGACTTATAAGGCTAAGCAGCAGAGCGAGCTAACAGACCTTTTTAATTGGTTTTTAAATAGTTGAAATTGAAAATGAATTAATCGTTTTGCGTGGTAAGTTGGAACAATGATATCATATATATATAGGTATATATAACTATTATTATAATTGAAGCAAAATTATTGTAGGATAGAAATGAAAACATATTGGTTAGAATATATATGTATATATATATATATGTGTATATCAATTATGCATGTATGTAACAACTTGCCTTGCTAGATAATAATTGGAAGACGTTTTAACATTTATTGGAAACTATAATTCTATCGGCATACACCAAAGCCTTGTAAGCTAGCTGTCGACTCAATATGGAGCTGATCCTGGCCTAGTTTACAAATATATATTGTTGATGTTAGCTTAAAACCAACTAGAAATAGTCTAATACTATAAAACTAACTCAAAGCTCATCTAAAAATAACAATATATAGCTTAAAACTAGCTCAAGCTAAACAACACGTCTCAAACACACAAATATTTTAACAGAAGTTTGCAGCCGAATAAAAGCTAAAGAATAAAGCTAAAGAAGAAAGAAAAATAGTATTTTAAAACTATATTATTTTTAAGTTTAGCCAAAAAGTTTTGCTTTCTGACAGAAACAGTCTAAAACTTCACTCTGCTTAGGATTTTCACTTGCTGTAAATCTTTAGCAAAAGTTATTCAACAATAGATTCGAGTCAACTGATGTTAATGACGTTAAATATTTATATATATATATTTATATTTACCTTTAGAAATGCCCCAAAAAAAAATACTTTAAGGCCAAAATCCTTGCATTAAATTGCTTAATGCAAAATTCGTGGCAATTTCGTTGTTAGCCTTTTGACTGCTGCTGTTGACTCCCCACACAATTGGTCAATTACTTTGTTATGTTCCGACAATGGCCACAAGATTGTAAATAGCATGTAAAACTACGCGAGCGGAGAGTGCCCAACTAGCAGATACCTTAGATGAAAACTTTCTCTTTTCTATTGCAATTTCTATTGCAAAAAATTAAATACTCAACTTTAGTCTAAATTTTACTCGATTTTATGAAAGTTGAAAAGCCTATCGATCCATTTAAAGCAAGCTTGCTATATTATGATATGTATTTTCACCATACAACCATCAAAGGCTACGAAATCGAGGTCTTCAGGCACATGGACAGACATTCAGGCAAATGCAGACAAGGCTAAATTACCTATCCCTTTCATGCCGATTCAAGTACATATATAATTTATGGCATTGCCCACGCTCGCCTGCCACTGGCAATGTACCCTTCAAGCCAATATACCCTTCAATTACAATTTTCGCAATGGACTCGACTCGGTGCGTATATAAAAAGCGGGCGTAAATTAAAGTCATTCAAGTGCAGCGCAGCGGAAACGGAAATGTGCGCAAAACAATTACGTGCGTGCGTAGCTGGGAAAATCTACGCACACGCACACATAAGCACACTTACATATACATATATATCCATATGAAAGCCCCTACAACAACTGGTCAGCACTTTAAGAGGCAAATTTATATATAATGCGCGTTTTTATGCTGGCACTCAAGTGCAATCAAACTGCGTTACGCGCAATTTACATTTGCAGCTGCAAGAGCGGCACCAAGGAGTGAGCGATGAGCGGGCGTTTTGGCTTTCACAATGCTGGCCACAAAATGGACATTGTTATATGCCATCCGTGCATATTTATGGGGCTAAAAGGGAAAAATATGTACATGTGTGTGTGTTGCCTGCAATTGAATTGCATTCAACTAATGACAGAGTTCCCGCATGAAGCGCTCTCTCTCTCTCTCTCTCTCTCTCTCTCTCTCTCTATACGCCTCTTTATAATGTTAACATTATCTACTATTTTGACCGACAAAAGTAATTATGTAAATTAACAATGCTAATTAAAAAGCCAACGCATGCGGGTCGCAAATGTACAAACGTAAGCCACAAAAAAGAAAATAAATAAATAAATAAAAAATACTTAAACTAAAACTAAAACAAAATCATTTTATTAAAGTTCTAAATATACAGTTTTCAGCTCATGTAAATTGTGATATTTATGCAGAAGGTGAGTGAAGAGCGACACAAAAAAGGGAGGGAGCGAGAGAGAGAGAAAGATTGAGAACGCCAGAGATAGAGAGAGAGAGAGAGTGAACGGCAGCGAGCGCCACACAGATGCCTTTTTTTTACAGGAAATAAATATTGCTAGTCAAAAAGGCATTTAAACTAAAGCCATTATTCTATGAAGCAAGGGCGAGGGGGCATTGCTCTGTCTAGCGACGATCAGTGCAGCAAAGAGTGGAAAAGCCACAAGCTTGGCACTTCAAGTAAAAAGACATCAGTTCGGTACACTTGCAGCTTTGAAATGCTGCTAATCTGCTCTACAGCTAAGCCAAATTCAAAACGAGGCGTGGCATATCGCAAATAATTTGTACTGCAATGAGTTTGTAGCTATTTTTGCACAAGTATTCAGCAGTCGAATTGCGTACATTAGTAATGTTTTGCATATCTTTTTGCTCCGATATGCCAACTCCCCACCCAGCCCACACACACATTCACACACGTGTGCCCACAGCATTTTGCAATGGCAGGCGCTTAATCAACGCTCAGTAAGCTTGCTGTATAATAAATATAAATAAGGCTAAAGCGATTTGTTTGGCTTTAGCTAACGACTCCCAAATGCAATTGGGCATTCATCATACGCACTGTGGTCCAGTTCCAGTTCCAGTTCAGACAGCAGTCGCATTACGATTTCTTCTACTATGCGAAATATGTGTGAGAATGTGTGTGTGTGTGTGTGTGTGTGTGTAACTTCAAATCCCCAAATAAACATTTAAATAATTTACTACGATTCTCTCAAAGCCCCACACTCTCGCATGGCTGTCCTCTCGCTCTCTCTCTGTCTCTCTCTCTCTCTCTCTCTCACTCTTGCGCGTTCTCTTTCTCCTCAATTACTGTCAACAATAATACGGCACAGCAGTTGCATATGAAATATTTATGACTGTCTTAGTGTGTATGAGTGTTTCCCTCTCTTCTTCTCTCTCACACACACTCTCACTCTTACTCGTACTCTGAGTTTGTGTGTGTGTGTGTCATGTGGCATGCCGTTACATTTCCGACAGCGACAGCGACAGCGACAACGACAACGGGGCACAAGCTCAGTGCATTATGCAACAACAATAATAACAACAACAGCAGCAGAATTCGCATGCCAGCTACAAACAAACAAAAGCTACAAAATGAAGTATGAGGTCAGCACACAACAGCAGCAACAACAAAAACAACAACAGCTTGAGCCGCACAAAAGAAAAGCACATGATTGTCGCTTGAAACTTGAGCCAGAGCAACTAACCTCATGACATCAGCTTTTTGGTTTTCAACTTATTACAATTTCCATATAACCTCCAACGCGCCCCGAGGCGCCTGCAGCTGGACGCAGCCCCCCACCTTCTCTCTCTCTCTCTCTGTCTCTCTCTTTGCCCCCCAATACAAATGTACAAATGTGCATATGCGAGTGTTATGAAAAGAAAGCAGCAGCAAAACAGCAACAGAGACATTGCTGGCATGACTGTTGTTGTTGTTGTTGTTGCTGTTGCTGTTGGGCGGCAAATGCCATGTCCTTCATTTCGCTGTGCCACGTTCCAGCCCAAGCCGTCCCGCCTCCTTCTCGCATTCTTTGCTCGCTAGCAGTTGCCCTTGTGAGGCGGGGCTGGCAGCAGCAACTGCTGTGGGGGTCTTTAAGTTTTATGGCACCATTGTGTCAAGATAATAATATGTACGTTTGCTTTCTCACTCACACACACTCGCTCCCTCTCTCTCTCTCTTTCACTCTCGCCCTGTATACGTGACTGCATTTAAGTGCATAGTTGTGTTGCACACACTGACGCGGGCGACACAGACATTGGCACATAAAATAGCATTCCACTTGCATAACATTTGCTAGAGAATTACTCTAAAACTGCGCTGCATTTGCGACAAAAGTAACAAAACAGGCAACACCCACCAAGACGACCCATCTACAGTCCTACAACAGCCAACATCAGCTGCTTTTATCAATTTAAATGAATTGCACACGAGTGTGTCATAAATTCATGCCACATGACATTTTGCTAATGTTTGTTTGCAAATAAGTTGCCATGGACATTGCTTAATTAAATACACTAACCATACTTGTACATGAAATACATATAAATACATATATATATATATATATATATATATATATATATATATATATATATATATATATATATATATATATATATATATATATATATATATATATATTTGCTTAGCCAAGTTTCGTAATTAAAATGAGCAGCGAGCGACGCATTTTGCCTCACTTGGTGGCCACAAAAATTTTCAATTTTCAATTTTCATTCATATAAACTATACATAAAAGCATGCATATATATATGCATACATACATATATACATAGATACATATATATGCGAGTTGTCCAGAAAGCGCAACACCAATATCCACTGAGCGCGTTCCAGGACCTCTTACATTTTATCGAGCAACGTTGAGTAGATTTTTTTTTTTTTTTTTACATTTGTTGTAATTTTTTTTTTTTTTCTTTTTTTTTTTGAAAATTAGGAGTTTTGTTTTAGTTTCAAAATATAGTCTTTATGCCTCAGTTTTGTTGTCCAAAACTTAATGCTCAATAGCAGTAGTACTTAGTATATAGCATATAGAAAGATATATCTCTATTCACTTCTAACTGTATCCACAATTTCTACTTCAACATCTCTGTTAGATACCAAATAATAAAAAATGTGAATAAAAATTATAATAAAAAATAAAGTCAAAACATGTGAAAGGAAACAAACAAAAAAAAAAAAAAAAAAAGAGAGGAAATAAATATCATAATAAAAAGGCAGCTAAAAATCATGAGTTGTGTTCAACTTGCTGACCAAATGGCAAAAAGAACCAAATTTAGCTTTTTTTATATTTTTATGGTTTTAGCATAAAAAATAAACCAAAATGAAAACTCTAAAGTCGCTCGCGCGTGCGAATAAATAAATAAAAAAGAAAAAATTAGGAAAACAACTTGGAATGAAACATTCGAGCCTAGCCAGCTGCATAATACGCGTTCAAGTTCTTCCAAGAGCTAAGTTAAATTCAAATATGAAATATAATAATAATAATCCAGCCGAAAGTCCTCATCTTTATATCAAGTCTAACTGCTTAATAAATAATTATTATTAAGAAATAAAATAAAGAAAATTTATAATAATGATATAAATACGTTCACTATTATTATTAATTCTCTTATTTGTTATATAATAAAATATAATTATTAAAAATAAATAATCATATAACACAAAAACTCTGTGTAGTCAGCGAGTGCTCTCCTCTATATAAATAAAATAAATTATATAAAAATAAATAAATATATATAAACAAAGTAAGACACTCAATTTAACTGTAGGGCATATCAGCAGTCATCCCACTTACCAGACCAACAGATTATAGTAGACAAACATTATTTCTCATTTGTCATGATATTCAACCGGTCAGAATTTGAGTAAATTTTTTTAACCAAATGAACAAGCATCAGGGACGCACATTGCAGCTAAGCCCATATACTCTCTGTTTCACTTCCTGGGCGGGCATAAAAGCATGCCAGCATCGAGCACAGCTCGGCTTCATATCAAGCATCGCTTAGTCTCTATCTGCGGTCTTCCTTTACTGCTCCTTGCCCTCTTAGTGCCCTTCTACCTCTCCCTCTCCCACACCATCTCTCTCCTCTACCTATCTCCTGGTCCCACTCCTACAATCTCTTGTCCATTCATTCCGCGTAGCAAGTTGCGGCGAGTCGCCTCTTGTTGACCTATAAATAATGTGGCAAATTTGCGAGGCACAATAAATAAATTTCATTCAGTATGCAAATTAATGTAGGAACAAAAAGCCCTCTATATACCATACTTTACATACCGTTACATATATATGTATATATATATATATAGTATATACAATTAGGGCGCTTTGTAGGGCACAACGGTCCAATTACAAAGGCAAAACCAAAATACTTATAAGGAATTCTCTCATTGCGCTGGAGCACAGCGGGCAATCTCAATTGTGGACTGCAATCTGAAACAGGATCTGCTTAAGACAATCAGAAATGGTCGCAAGCCGAATTCTAATTGGATTGACAGCTTTCATTGAATGAAAATTAAATACAGTTTAAGTGAGTTTTTAAACAATAAGAGGAACTGACATCAATAGCAATAACAATATCAGTGGGGCAAAACTTCTTAAATGCTCAAACTTTCATAATTTGGCAATAAAAATATACAACAAAAATTGAATGTTTCTAATGGCAAATCACTTGAAATAAAGAACAAGCTGTATTTGAAATTAAAACTAAATGTAAATTCGATTGCTTACAATTTGATCAAGTTATATGTAGATCAAAACTCAAGCACGTAAAGTATACTAAGAGAATCTAGACGAACATTTAATTTCAGCGGAGTCTGCTGTCAATATAAAGGGGGGGGAAAAGTTCCCTCTCTGTGCCCACTGCCCAATTAGGCCAGCAAAAAAGCCCATTGAGCTGGCGCAAAATCAAATAGGAATTCCAGGAATCAAAACTGAACATTGATATCAATTATTTGCGCTTTTGAAGTTACAATCTTAAATCTTAAATTGAAGCTCGAGACTAAACAATATAAACTTATCTGATTTGTGTGCTTTTCTTTTTCCAATTTCTTTGCAGAGACCAGATGGAACAGTTCAAACTTATTAAGAGAGCAGCGCAAAATAACTGACAATTCCACAGAGTGAAGGAAAACGGAAAAGAAAAAGAAAAGGAAAAAAAAAAACAAGAAAAATATATAAACATATATATTATATATACATATAAATATATAAAGTGTGTAAAGGACATTACATTAAAAGCGATTCATCATCGAGGTGACGTTGTGATTGTGTCGTTTGTTGTTGCTGTTGGCCAAGAGCAAAAACACTAGCAACAGCAGCAGCAATAGCAGCAGCAGGAGCAGGAGCAGCAGCAGCAGCGCCACAGCAGCAAATTGAATGTAATTTCATAAAAAGCGAGTGTTAATTTTTTACTCCCTCTCGCTCGCTGTGTGCGAGAGTGTGTATGCGTGTGTATGTGTGTGTGTGCACACAACAATAGTAGTAAGCAACAACAGCTACAACAATAGCAATAGCAAATACATGGCTCTTGGCTTAATGTGCTAATGCGCAGTGACATGAAAAATGATGGAGAACATGCAAGTTTTATGCCCCCTGAAGTAGGAGCCACAAACAGCTAGTGAAAGAATACGCAGGGCAGGCCAAATAACAAGCTGCAAATTTGATACAAACAACAAGAGGAAGGAAGAAGCGCAAGAAGCGCAAGAAGTGGAAGAAGGGAGAAGGAAGTAGAGCAAGAGCAACGCATTGACAAGCGACAACAAAAGCGAAAAAGTGGTAGAAAAATCAGACAGGAAATAGCAAGAGCAGCAGGAAGGGACTGCAGCAAGAGCAACAACTGAGAGCAGCAACAGCAGCAGCAGGAGCATCATTTATCAGCGCATCAGTTGTAGAGCAGCAACAACAACAACCGACAACAACAACTGGCAACTAGCATATGTGTATTAGTTTTGCGGCGCCTTTTGTGCTAGCGTTTTTTGCTGAAAGGAAACAGCGCGTTCATTCAAAAAGCCATTAACCCTAATAAGCGTGCCACAACAGCAACAACAGTAACAACAACAACAACTAGAAGAAGAAGCAGCCGCAGCTATACGCATGGCATCGATGTGCCATTGTGCCGTGTAGCCCGTCGCAACTATTGAAAAGACGCCAGGCAGCTAAGCTTGCGCAGCTGTTGCAGCTGCCACGCAACACAAAAGAAAGAGAGAGAGAGACAGAGATAGAGACAGCGACAGAGCGAGAGGAACTGCCACAAATGTTGCCGCCACGGCTGCTGAGTTTGCGGCTGCTGCGTGTGCCGCTGCATTTAATGGAATTGCGCATTTTGTTGCTATGCCTGCCCACCTTGCTGCTGGCCACAACGCTGGAAACAGGTGAGTGACACGCCCCACGACCCGCGCCCAGCGCCCAAAATCTGACTGCCCGTTTAATTAATGCAACAGCTATTTTAGCCAGCAAAAATAACAAAACAAAAAACGAATAGGGCAGCGCGACAGTTAAAAGCGAATTCAGGTTTTAGTGGCCTCGAAACAATTGAATTTAAATGAAATTTTCAAAGCGCAACGCCTCAGTTTATTTAGCGTATTTACATAAAGCGCGAGCTGGGCGCACTGGCCACGCCCACTCGTGCAATTAAATGCTATGCCTAAGCCTAGACGAAACTTTGCCAATTTACGGATTTATTACGCGAGCAAATTTTATTAGGCTGTGAGTGAGTGGGCCGGGCCAAGCGAGTGGGCAGTAGCAGGAGCAACAGCAGGAGCTGGGAGCAGAAGTGGGAGCAGGAGCAGATAGCTGGGCTAAGCGTGGCACCTGCGGCTAAAACTTTTTAGACCAAATATTTTCATTAATGGCCCAAAAGTGACTATGAAAGGGAAGGAGCGCAATAGAAACAGCAGAAATAGGCTAAACCAAGGCAGGCAAGCATGAACGACTGCATGATACGCTGTCGAGTTGCAAGAGTAGCTAAAGGAAATATGGAGATGAGAGAGAGATAAGGAAGATGGCAGATGAGAGAAAATTATGGGAAATAATATAGTAGTTAAGGGCATAGAAGATATAGGACCATAGAGCCATAGAATATTAAAGATTGAATATAAGGCTAGATCAAAGAGGAAAGAAGATAAAAAAGATGAGAGATGAAGGACAGACACAGGTGTTAAATTATAAAAGATTGTAAAGATAATATCGGAGATAGGGGTTATTAGAGAAAAGAGAGAAAATACGAGGATATAAGAAAAAAAAGAGTAGCTAGACGGTAAAAGATAGAAGACATCGCATAGAAGACAAAGGACATAGGAGAGAAAAGAGAATAAAATCGATAAGAGAAAATAAAAGATAGAGGATATAAGATAGATGTTAAAAGAAAAAAACAGCAGATGGAGGATAGATAGCTGGAAGGCAGAAGCTAAAAATAAAAAATTCGGAGTTGAACAATTAAGTTTACGAACAAAAAATTGCAGTTGTCTGGTTTTACATAATTACAAGTTTTATATATGAATATTTAGATTACAAATTTATTCAATATAATATCTCTTTCTTTAATAAAGCCTTAGTCAAGCCCGATTTGTCACATTCTCCGTACAAGCATTAAAACGATCCTAATATCTTATTAGATAAGATTATCCAGGAGTCTATATGCTCAATTTCAACTCTTCAACTCCAATATCATCGAAATGCTGTGCATTGTTGAAGATAGAAGAAAAAATCGTTATACTCTCTCTATTTTTGTCTCTGCAGGCGGGCATTGAAATGAAGAAGTACTTGCGCTGGTTAAATGTTTGTCATTCAATTTGAAGCGGGCGTGTGGCCAAGAGCTCAAGTGTAGCACAGTTTTTAGCTAAAAACTTTTAACGACAGCCAAAGAGTCTGCGAAGGGGAGAGAGAGAGAGAGAGGGGGAGATAACAAGCGAGGCCAGTGAGCGAGGTAGCAGGTAAACACATTTTAAAGTCGGCCTCGGCGGCAATTGCTTGGCAAACAATTATTAATTTTTCATCAGGCGCGCGCATTCAGTGCTCGGCGGACTTTGGCCGACTTCGCTCGCGGCACTTTTTCTGACCTTTTGCCTAATTTGGTTTAAATGGATGCGCGAGCTGGGCTAAAAGCATGCCATGCCTCAGCGCCTGCTACTTAGGCGAGAGTGTGTGGATGTCTATCTCTGTGTGTAGCATCACGTATACGCATCGTTAGCCACGCTAAGTTATGGCCAACACGTAGCATTCACAAATAATAAGGATAATGAAAAATACACAGGGGAGAGATTAGCGTTAAGGGCGAATCGCAATTTTTTAGCTCCTGCGCTGCTGTCGCTGTCGCCGCTGTTGTTGGCTGCTGCTGCCCTTGTGGCTTTGGTTTTGACCTAAAAGCTCCCCGAATGCGACCTTTGTTTCTGCCTCTTCTTCCATTTTTTAGCGGCTTTTTTATTTTTGTTTGTGCGGCCAACGCGTTACGCATAAATTATCAAGCGTCGCTAAAAAAAAGCGGGCAATGGCGACACCTTATCGGCTCGGCGCTCATTACGCCGCCTCTGCCGTTCTAGCGCAGCCGGCTGGGGGCGTGGCAGTGTCGCGTGACAGCGCAAAAATTGAAAATTTATTGCCACGCCTTGTGGCTTAAGAATCTATGCCGAAAAAAACAGAGGCAGAGACAAGTAAATTTTTTTCTTTTGTTAAATTGACTTTTTAAAGTGACCGAAAAAAAAAAATAAATGAAATTGGAAAATAAAACCAAAAGATGGTAAATGTGAAATGTGAAATATGCAAATAATTCAAACAGTCAAAGAACGCACAACTGTCAGTTCTACCAAAATAAGGCGAAACGGAAAAAGGCAAGAGAAAAACCAAGCAGAGCACAAACCAAACAACTTGAAGAGCAACAACTGCTAAGCGAACCACAAATTGAAGCCATTCAAATGCCGGCAAGAGTATATCGAAATGTATATATATATATATATATATAATGTGAACAGTTGCGGTCAAAAGTATATACTCACATATGGCACAATTATCTGCTTAGTAATCTATAAATCTCTGCTCGAAATTTTCATTTCATTTTATTCAACATATTTTTTACCATAAATAAAAATAACATATATGTTTATTATTATTATTATATAAACAAATACTATAAAAGCCTATGATTTGATTAACATTTAAATATAAGTTATCATGTGAAATGAGTGAAAATTAACAACGCAAAGGAATCTCTATCTGCTCTAGAAAAGAATTGCCAACAAATAAATTTCCTTATGCAAATACTTTTGACAAATACTGTATCGTATATAACATATATATATGTCAGATATTATATATGCTGCCTGCCAGGTTCAGTAAGCAAAAAAGGAAGAAAACGTTAAGCTTAGCACTTTCGGCTGACAGGCAAGGCAATACCAACAGCCGAGATACACGTGTCAACTCCTGTCTGTGAAGAAGCTATATACATCTAGCTCTTCCTCCCCCCCCCCCCCCCCCCTCTCTATCTGTCTCTCTCTCTCTCTCTGTCTATGTCTATCTTTCACTCTATCTGTAGCTCTGGCATATTTGCCTGCGTCAAGGTCGACCAGCGCCAGCTTCATGCTTCGCACTTCACACTTCAAACATCCACACACACACACACACACATACACACACACACACACACATACACACACGTACACACACACACACTCTTTTTTTTTGCGTTTTCTTTTTCTTTCGCTTCTGCCCTTTTTCTATCAACATTCGCACTGGCGCTCATGTTTCTCAAGTGCAAATGACTTTTGCCTCCTGCATGCTCCTCTAATGCGCTGTAAAATTTCAGCTATTTTCGCTAAATTTTCTTAGTGGTTTTCATATTAAGCCCAAGGCATTTGTAACGCTAGACGCGCGATCTTTGGCTTACGGGGTTTAGATAAAATGAGAGCTCAGGTTAAGGCAAAGGCGGCTCGGCGGTGCAAGCGAAGGCGGTGCCAACGCAGCATGTGGCAGGCACTCAGTCAGCCGTTGAGGTTGCTGGGAGTTCGAGTGAGGTCGACTGTCAGGCAGCTTAAAAACTGCTAAGCACTTTGGCCACGTTGCCTTAAGCAGCTTTCGGGCTTAGCTGCTAGCAGACAGCACACCAACATATTGGCAGGGCATTAAATTATTACGCATACGCACTGTATGCCTATCTCTCTCTCTGTCTCTCGCTCTCTCTGTGAAGTGCGACAGCTATAGATATAAATAATCATTTTGGCAAAAACATGATAAGTGCGCGCACACAGCTGAGAAGCATTTCGTATCGTGCTCAACATCCATTGAGCGTTCGCTAAACGTCCGCAAGATTGACAAGAAATATTTATTATTAATAATAAACATGCGAGCAGGAGGCAAATGCCAGCCGCAAAACTTGCTGACTTCATTATTTATCGCTTTACAGCTTGCCCCTCTTCACTCTACAGGGTAACTAGCTAGTCGTGTTGGTCTCCCGCTGCTGCTGCTGCTGCTCCTGCTTATTGCTGGACATCCGGCCGGCTCATTGCTAGAGCAAAAAGTTTTATTACTGTTGCCTACTTTCAGGCATAATATAATTCACACTCTCGCCCGCTAAGCCGCTGCCAGCTGACATGCGCACGTATCGAGCCAAAAAGCTAAAGGCGAGCAGCAGCGGCGAAATGCGCGACTTTTAGCCATTTTATTAGCAGTGCGTGTTTTTTTACTATTATAGCGAGTCAGACACCACACACACACACACACACACACGCATACTCTTTCAACACTCCCTCTGCCTCTCTCGCTCCATCTATCTCTCCGCGGCACTTGACCTTAGACTCTGCTTTTGGGCTTGAGCGTGCGTTTGGCTTTTTTCATCGACTTTTTTTTTTGGGTGTTGTGTGTCTAAGCATTTACATTCCTCTTAACATGCGCAATATATTTCGACTTGTCAGTGCGTATGTGTGAGCGCCTATGCGCGTGTGTGTGTGCTGTCATGCATACAAATGCAAAGATAAAGAATTTATACTTATTTCAGCTCTACAGCTAATATATATATTTGTTAGCCACACACACACACACACGCTCACAGACATAACTGTCATATATAAGCGTTTTTGCTGCTGACCACCAAAATCGACCTGACCCGTCGTAAAGCGGCCCTGCTTTGTCCTTGGCCACCTCCTGCTCCTCGCATATTTCTGGTTATTAATGACGCACTTTTATTGTCTGCAGACTTTTAATGTATACATAGATATCCACAATATATATATATATATATATATATATATATTTATTTATATATATACATAAGAACATGTGTATATAGTATTTATTTAAATTTACAGTCAATGCAGCGTGACCAACGCGCGCAAATTGCCAACGGCTGGTCTCGACTGCAGAATACATGTTCGCCTGCTATTTAGAGTCGTTAGACAATAAGCTGCATAAAATAAATTCGCTCTCCTTACAACAAAATGGTTTGTGCTAAATAATAATTGGAGCATTTATGATATACAAAATCAAATTATATAGATATATATATATACTCTAGCATAAAGGAATACATGGTAGCATATGGGTGCTTCAAATTTCTAGACTTTAGTCTCTTTCCTTAAGCCCCAGCCACGAGTTTCAAGTCTCAAGTCTGTGTAAACTCAAATCTCTAGCCGCAACTCCTTAGCCTCAGCTCCCTTCTCTACGATTTCCACACTCTAGCATCAAGTCTTCTGTCTCGAGTCTCCTCAGCTCTTCGCACTGCATGCAGGCCGAACGCACACACAACTGTTTCCGCCCAACTAATATACTCTCTTTAAACATTTCATAAGTGAGTATTCAAAATAAAGAAGAGCAGCATAATCCAACAAAAAAACACAGAGACTTGACGTCATTGGCAAAACAGGCGCATAAATTACATGCCCACACACCGACACACACACACACGTACACACACACACTGACAAAAGAACAATGCGCATGTACTCAACAAATACGAAAACGAATACAAATTCAATAACAAATACAAGTGCAGGGCATAAGACGCACACACACACACACAAACACACACGCAGAGTTAGAAAGAGAGAGGAACAGTGATATGAGTCGAGGATATGGATATGTGTATGCTCCTTGGACTGCATACGCATGCCTAAAGTATGAAGTATAAAAATTTACGAGGCAATAAAAGTGCGAGCTATGCTACGCTGTGTTTTATGGCCAACAGCAAAAGGCAGACAGTAGGTAAATATGAGAGAGCTGAGCTGAGGGCAGAGGGCAGAGCGGAAGGAGCTTAGAGTTTCTGGCGCTTCACGATTTCAGCCAATTGCAGTTTCGATTTGGCCAAGGCCGAAAGAGTTCATGTGTGTGTGTGCTGCCTGCTTAAAAGTTTGTGCGCTTCGCTTTTTTTTTCACATTTTGCATCGCTGATTGATTGATTGATTTAATACACTTTTCCTTTTACAACGTTCCGCGCTCTTGAGTTTATATGTGCGTTCCGACGACCCTGCCGCTCCACTCCAGCCCTGTCCAGTCCGCTGGTCAGTCAGTCATATTCCAGCTGCTTGAGCACGCAATCCATTTTCAAGAAGACGACCATGAGGAAGAGGAAGCAGCAGTGGAAAACGAGAAACTTAAGACTCAGCGTGGCGGAAATTTAATTTGGCTATGGGTCAGCCGCTCACAGCTGGGTTGCCCGGGCAATCAAAGTTTCCTAATTAAAGTAAACATCAAGTTGAGCATTATCGTAGTTAGTTAGTTAGTTAGTTAGCGTTGCACTCCAGCTCGATTCAAATTAGCACGAGGCGTATACTTAATAAATTGCTTACTAATAAGCCAGCGGGCAGCACTGAGTGCACTGAGCGAAGGCAACGCTTATGCATGGCTCCCAGTCAACCAGCTCTCCTGCTCGTTCCTGCAATTGCCATTAGCATTATCGATCTGTAATAACTCTTTTTGTATCGAAATTATGTTCCTATTAGGCTCACAGCAAGCAGCTTATTCTTATCTCCAAATCTAGCCAGAAAGCCACTTAGACTACACTTAAGTATATTTGCTTTGCTCAGGTAAATATTGACGGTGTGTTGACCCTATGACATGGCTCTTGATGTAATTTACTTATCAATATGAACGCTTCTTCCATAAACACAAAAGCAAAAAAAAAAAAAAAAAAACAAACAAACAAGTAAAGCGTGTGACGTCTTTTGACGTGGGTCAAGAGACCCTGGCCAGACTTTGCCCTGTTATTTAAAATGCACTTTGTTTGACCAGACTAATTGGATTAATCAGCATTTGCCTTCATTTTAATCGATTTTGTTTTTCTATATAATAAAACGACCTGCTAAAATAAACATTACTGCGTCTGCCAAAGTTCTTCAGCTACTCAAGACCCGACAAATTCTTGCGAGTCATTGAGTCATGATGTAATGAGTGACAGTTGAAATTAGCTCTAATTTTATGGTGCTTTACAGGCTATGGACGCGTAGATATAGGATAGAGTATATATTAACATAAATTTGCTATATGTATTATTTATTGTCTTATTAATCCCATGAGTCATTCTCTGCGATAAAGAATATTGTACCTCACATTTCCTTTGCTAGATTTTTTTCTAAATCCTCATAGAATATACGAATATACTAATGATAAATTTACATTAATAGCTGCATCAAATCGTTATAAGAATAAAGTATTTGCCAAAATGTTGAATTTGATCATAAGTTTCAGTATAAGTATAGTAAAGGCAGTGAGCACAGAATCTCTGCCTTTCTATGCGATTTTCAGAAATTTACATATTAAGTAATCCGAAGTTCTTTGCCTTCTGCGAGCTCCTAGCAGAAATTATAGGATTTACTGTATCTCCTACATGCAAAGCAAAGACAGAGAGCATTGTAACGCCTTTCTATCAAACTCACATTTATATCGACTATATTATATTGAGTGTTCTACTGTTCAACTCTCTTCTTCCACTCTTATAATCTTTTATGAACTCTCTCTCTCTCTGCTTTCTCGAAGAGCCTTCAATGAACTCCACAACTATATCAAACCTCATTTCCCTCTTTCTACCACACAAAAATAAAATTGTATTGCAATTCTATTTAAACTGGGTCTTAATTAGAAAAGAAGAATTGTTCTAAAAGTACGAGTGGAGTTTTTGTATGTTAACTCAATGCGATTCCAGCTAATAATCAATTTTTCAACATGGCTACAAAGTTGATGTAAGTACATTACATATAAGGACGTTTGCGTGATCCAAAAATAAACACAAATTAGACAAGGACAATGGGGAAAACAGTTTATACAACTGTGTGTTTGTATGTGTCGGTGTCCTAACAACAAGAGTTGTAGCTTTGACTGTGGCTCTGTGGGGGCGGGAGGACGAATCAATAAATGCCATGTAGAGGCAATAATCGTAAATAACACGCTGAGTTTTCGTATGTCAATCAAAAGCTTTATTATTTCAACAGTTTGCAATGGATTTTGTTTCGGCAGGTAGAGCAAGGCTAAAGGATGTCCTTTAGCTAGCTATTGCAACGAGCAAAAAAAAAACGACGAAACTTTGGATTTATATATATATATTGGGTCGCATTTGCTGATTGCCAAAAAAAGAGGAAGAAGAAGCAAAAGCGTAGGCGACGACTGTACAGTCCTTTAACGCAATTTGTGATTGCACTTCGGACTTGGCTTATTTGTCAGGCTCTTGTCTAACTTTCTCTCTTTCTCACTCTCTTTCTCGTCTCCTCTCACACTCTGATTGCAGACCAAAAGTCAATACTCACAGATAACGATTGGAAGAAGCTATGGACGCGCAATGGCATAAATGCCGATTCCAAATTGGATAATAATCTCGACTCCAGCGACAGCCCCATGTTCGAGGACAGCGAGGTAAGTAACAATTGAAGGACTGACTCAATACAGCACAAGGACAGGATAGTCGATGAAGTGCACCGAAGTGTGTCTTCGAAATTGAATTGAATACAGAGGTAGCTCCAGCACCTAGCTACTGTTAGCCTGATCAATATGCTAATGTGCAAGTCCTGCGAAGGACATGCAAATGGAGTTGGAAAGCGCGGCTAATGCTAATTACTATACAACATGAAGACGCGCCAGCTCTAATTAATCTTTTAGTGCTTATTTATACTACACTCACGCCCGACTTTAACTATCTAATCAGCCTAAGAGGCCAAGCCGTAAATTTGGTCAAACAACCACTACTAAGTATGCTTGAGTATATAAATCTATATATATATATCTATGTATACATGTCTAGCTAGACAAAGGTATACAGGGTGACGCAATTGAACTGTTAACAGTGCGTGACTCTATAATCATAGGTTGCACTAGATACAAGTCAGCAGGAAACTCTGCACAAATTTAAGCTTCTTCAAGCTATTCCTCCAGGTAGCAAAATCCCTTTTAATTCTGAGCAAATTGCTGCCTTATAGCACTTGATGAATTGATCTTACTATATATAGAAAAGGAGCATAGGCTTAAACACAATGCGTGTAGCAGGCAGCAGGAGGCTTCCCCGGAATTACATATATTATTAATCTGAACGATGAGTCAATTAGCTCTGTGAGTCTGTTTGTTTCTTGAGTATAGACTAATTTTAATCAAGCACTCTCGACTAAAACTTTCGCACTTGCTTCAAGCCGTGTGCCATTAAATACCTTTTATATTATAGCTCAGCAAGTATTCAGGTGGATTAATAGCCATATGCTGTTCTCACTATTGAAGCTGACTGCCTTGAACATATTTCTGGTCAAAGTTTTTGAGTATAATAAATCGACTGTCAAATTCATTTGCTAGCAGCACTCTCCTGTCAAACTCTTTGGCTATTGAAATGCTCCTGTACGTCCATTTAAAGCCTCTATTCAAGCTCTTTAGCTATCCCTTATCTCCAGTCTATTATAGCTATTCAATACCTCATATCCGCAACTTTGGCAATCCCAGATCAAACATGACTTCAATCTAATAAATTCTCTTTCAATTTTACGCAAAAGCTAATCAAATTCAAATTAGCCAATTAAAACAAGCCCCAATCATTAGCTGTCTGCTCGCCCGTCTAGCCATTTTAAATGCTTCAATTTTGTTTTGGCTTAGATCTGCTGCAAGCAAATTACGTTCTTTCTTCTAGCCACAGAACGTGACAGTAATCAAAATAAAAGTTGACTCACGCAGAACGCGAATGCAGCTCCAAAATTTTATAGTCGTCTACATTTGGCAACAGCTTCATCAGCCCCACCCTGTATGTGTCTAGCGTTTCTAATTCTGCTGACTAATTGTGCAGCCAGACAGACAGCATTTGATGGTTTTTTTAAATACCCTAATGACGACTGTGCAACGGGTATGATGTGCACGTGCAAAAGTATACAAAAGGCTGGACCTGGAGATATTTATGGAACTGAAACTGTAGATTCTAAAATAGAAGCTCAGTCAACCGATAGGTGATCAAGACTAATAACAAGTCGTGCATACCCGACTAGAATACTCAGACTCTTTTGTATTTTATAGCATTCTTTGGTTGCCTTTTAGCTTTACTTTCACAGGTAACACATGAAAAATGAACTTTTAACTTTTTGTCTTGTACTTTTCTCCTCCACCCGACTCCCTCCGCTCCCCACCCGTCCCCCCTTCTTCGTTTCTTTTTTCTTTCGCCCACAGCTGATGGCGCACAATACAACCGTCCAACTGGGTGGCACCGCCTTTCTCGTCTGCAAAGTCACCGGCGTGGATCGTGTGGGTGTAAATTGGGTTTGTTCTAGCTTTGTTCTTGTCTATCCTATCTAATTGTATGGCGAAGGCGCCTTCTGCTAAGTTTAAGTTTAAGTTTGCTTGCTTGCATTTTATTTGCTGCATGTATGGCATATTTTCCAATTTTCAGTTTTTAATTATATAGCATTTAGCTCTGGCTTTTATTTTTTCTGTTTTGTATATATATATGAGAATTTGTTCGGTTCGTCGTCGAATCGGCACACGCAATTGTCCAATTTGTTTTGGCAGCCGAGCACGAAACATACAAAATGCGAATGCTTAATTTGCAGCTGAAAGCTAGAAACCGTTTGCCATGACATTGTGTACACTTTGTTTGGCATTCAACGTTTGCTAACAAGCAATTAAATGCTACCCCGAAAAAAACCCGAAGCAACAACAACAACAACAACAAAATACGACACGCAATGGAACGCAACAGCCATAGAGACATGGACACAGAGCCCATAATTGAGCCAAAACATGTGACAAAATATCAATTAATCAGAGTCAGGCGAAATTCCATTCACAGGAGCTGCGGAGCATTTTTTATAAATTTCTCGCTAAATGCAACAATTACCAGAATATTTTATGAGATTTGGAAAGTTGTGCAAAGGAGCGAAAGGACTATGACGAAGAGACAATAGAGAGCAGTTAGGCAAAGAGTGAAGCCTCAGTAAAATTATAGAATTTTCCGTTGACATCTTATCTTAGCTGTATCTAAGCAGCTCTAAGTTGCATTAGTCATTACGAGATCGATCAAGCTAACCTTGCTAGAAGTAGCCTTTTTGTACCAGATATCTTACCTTATCTGTGCAGCTTTCGTTATGTTATCGAGCATGAGCCAATCATCTTGCGGCCTTTTGCTATCCACATCCTGCTACAAATCCAGTTCTATAGCACAGAATGATCGCTGTCCATACAACAAGCTGATTGGCTTAGCTATAAGAAAAACAAAAAAATATATTTTAGATTTCAGTCTAAACAAAGAAATAAATAACAAGAAAAATGAATTTTAATAATATATATTTATAAATAGCCTAATAAATATCTTAATTTAAAATTTAACATAGAAGAAGGGGGATATATAAAATGTTTTCTAAGTATTCATCAAACAATACAAGAAAGGATAAATGATGTAACTGTATTTCATATCAACGATAGTTTTATTACCTTAACAGACTTAAGTTTTCTTAGCACATATCAACTAGAATTCACAGAAAGATTCCATGGAGATAATAACTGCTCAAGATGAAAACTCCTTTCTAGTAGAGAGAGAGAGAGAGGGATAGAGTCTCTACAGTCGCTCGCTCTACTAAGAGAGCTTCTCTTCCAAGGCTGCAATATGTTGCCCGTAGCACTCTTTTTAGCTTATAGTATATTTTCTTATGCTTATATCAAGACTTTTCTTTTCATTTTTTAATTACTTATTTAAATTCACTGTAAGCGAAACTCCTTACATATTATACATTCCCATATTAATAAATTTTTTAAATATTTAAGCTTTCATTTGAACTCATTCACAGAAACTCAAACTGTTTACAACACATTTTTCTGAATTTGCAATTCAACAACTATATATAAATGCCCAAGCATACACACCCAAATATATATACTCACATCTCTATATACACCTCTTAACACTCTCCATAATCAAATACATATGTATATGTATTCGCCCCACTAATTGCATGCATTTGTGTTGGGAATGAATTGAAAATTTTATGTTTCTGTTGCCTACTTTCGAGCGCGTTTGCAATTAACATAGACAATAATGGGCTGTGTGATTGTGATTGCGTTCTTTATTTAATTTTGCATTTAATTTTCCCACACTTTGTTGTTGGCCAAAACAGAATCAAATATCTTGGATACGCCGCCGGGACTGGCACATATTATCCTCCGGCGCCCAGCTCTACACAAATGATGAACGCTTCGCGATACTCCACTCGCCCGGCTCCAACATGTGGACGCTGCAGATAAAGTTTGTGCAGCGACGGGATCACGGCATGTACGAGTGCCAGGTGAGTGCGAAAGAGAGAGAGAGAGTGAGAGAGAGAGAGGGAGCATGCATTGCATTCGAATTGCATATATTTTATGCATGCAATGCAGTTGAAATGAACTAAAGTGCATTTGCATATGCTCCATTTTGGCGTACGAACCCAGACAGCCGGGCGTATACGCAATATTGAGGTTTTGGGGTTTTTATCCCATTTCGTTTTGTTTGGTTTTTACGTTGATTTCGCCGGCGCATGATTTAATTGTAATATGCAAATGGCGTTTCAATTTAAGACAACCTGCTGCATGTACGCATGGCACGCAGAGTACATCTGACGTTGACAGGGCGCAGCCGAAACCATGTGGCTGTCAAGCGCTGGCAGACGCTGCGGCTGCCAGATAAACTGGACATTGACATATTTAGCCAGTGAAACGCAAGCCCCGAATGTGTGCAAAGTAATGCAAAAAGTAAGCCAGCCAGCCATACAAAAGCCCAAAAGTCAGGCGGATATGGCAGGAGGCGTGTCTTGGCTACAGATGGCGGAGTCGAGTCGGTAGACTGAACTAAGCGAATGGCAACAAAGTTTGGGTAACGCCTGAAACGGACACTTGACAGTAACTCTGTTTGTGCAGCAGCCGCACAAGTGCTGCGCCGAGACTTACAGCTAAGTAGAGACTGCAGAGAGGAGAGCATGAAGACAGCCATGTAGTAAAAGAGAGCGAGTGAGAGATACTGTTGTAGCTGGGGCAGCTTCCAAAAAAACGTAGCTTCAATTTCAAAAATTGTTTGCATGCAATTTCAATATAAGAGCCGAGGCTAGCGTAGCAAGAGTAACAGAGGAGCTCCGCCTGTCCGTCTGTTCGTCTGTCAGTTGGTGCTGCCTCTCGACGAGCACTGCATGCAAATATGCCGAGATGATTATTTTTCCTTTTTGCAGTGCAGCTCGTTCATCTGCCCTCTGGTTACTTTTGTTCATATGTAGCACTTTTCCACTTGTACATGCATACATATACATATATATGTATATATGTATACATATATAAGTATATGTATATGTATATGTATATGTATAGAAAATGGTTCGTTTTTGTTTCATTTTGCGTGCCAAATTGAAATTGTTTGATTTGCATTTCAATGAGTGCAACATTTCTTTGCAGTCAAAACGTTTCACTGCACCAAAGCCAGTTAGATAGACAGCCTGATATTGATAGAGCAAGAGATAGATAGAGAGAGGGGGCCAAGGGACAGAGAGTCTGTTAGATGCAGAGCAGCATTAACATTCGAGTTGATTACGACAAATGCTTAAGCATCGGAACATGCGTATCGAACAATTTCCCCAAACATCCGCTCAACTGGTATTTGGCATTATTTGCTTGACTCTATCTTTTGGGTATCTATTTTATTTATTTTGGGCATAGGTATCCACACCGACTGGCATCATTTCGCACTTTGTGAATCTTCAAGTGGTTGTGCCCGAGGCATTCATACTTGGCTCTGGTGAACTGCATGTTGACATGGGCTCAACAATCAATTTGGTTTGCATTATCGAGAAGGTGAGTACGAAATTATTACGTATATATGTAAAGGGAAATAACGAAAAATACCAAAAGGAAATATCGAAGAGTGCAACTAGTTAATTTGCAGAATTAAAATGATATTGTTCTCTGTAGAGCAACATAAGTGTTAAATTGATAAGTTAGATAAAAGGCAGAATAACAACGAAAATTCTATCGATAACTTGTTGTTTGTATCGGAAACTTGAGATACAAACACGCAAATGCCATTAAAAGCAGTTGAAAAAATCAAATCAAAGCAATTTCACTTCCTAATTACTCAGATAATATCTAGCCAAACTAAATAAATACTATTATTGAATATCGATAAATATCGATTTCATAAAATACGTGTATTGATTGCGTATCGATATACCGATATTTTATATTACTAATTGAATACTGTAATGCTAATACATTTTATACATATTTCTCTTCTTCTCTCCCCCTTCACTTTCATCTCCTGCTCTGTAGAGTCCCACACCACCGCAGTACGTGTACTGGCAAAAAAATGATCGTCTCATCAACTACTATGACTCGAGGCGAGACATATCCATTGAAACGACACCGGGTCCACGCACACAGAGTCGCCTCATTATACGGGAGCCCCAAATCACCGATTCTGGCAACTACACTTGCTCTGCCAGCAACACCGAGCCAGCTAGCATTTATGTCTTTGTATCAAAAGGTGAGTGGAATCATGAAATCTGAGCGGGGATTTAGCAGCTGTTGCTGTCTGCTGCAGCTACAGCTGCCATTGCCGTTGACATTTGTGCTGCTAATGCAGCTCAGCTCGGGGCAGCTGCTTAGCGTGCAAATTGTTAAAGAGAGTGTGGGGCAGGGCTGGCGGCTTTGCCTGTTATTGTTGTTGCACGTAACAGTTGCATGCAATTTGCATGACTGCCTCGCGGCCAAATTGAATTTCTTGTGATTTTAGCATTTAAATAGCCATCGCGAACGATAAGAAGTGTAAATGAAAATATGCAAATGCTTGCAGCGAGCTTGCGCGCGTCGCCTGCAGCTTATTAAAATGTTAATGAAAATGCAGAGTATCTGTCGCCAGTTATTGCCATGTACAACAACAGCAACAAGGAGTCAAATCTAATTCACAATTCTGTATCTCTTCCACTCTTCCCCCCCCCCCCCTTCCTCCTCTTCACACTTGCTCAGGCGACAATATGGCTGCCATTTCGAGGCGTAAAACTTCCTCGGCCGATCGCATTACGCACATATTTAGGTCAATGCTGGCGCCCTGTCTGCTGCTAAACACGGTTGTCGTTAGGTAAGTACGCTCGGGCCCCAACTCCTGCTAAATATAAATATTGTATTTGTTTTCCTTGTCCTCTTAACTTGCTGCTGCAGACGCATTTTCTTAACCTAAGCAACTAATATTAAAGGAAAATTACAGCGCAAAAAGTAAAAATAAAAATAAAACAAACAAAAAATTCAATATATATATATATATATATATAATATATATATATATAGTAAAGAATCCTATTTAAGCTATTTCAATGTTAGAATTAAAAAAAAGAAAAAGAACAATATAAATAAATACAAAAAAATTAAACAACAGTAAAACAAAATCTAGCGTAAAATTTAAGCTAAGTTCTATTAAAAAAAAACCAAAAAACAAAAACATCTGTGTAAAAATCATGTTAAAAATCTACCTTTGTCTCTGCTAGGCGTTTAAAAGTTAAGTTAAACTTACAAAAAAAACAAAAAAAACTCATTTTTTGTATTAATTGTGTACAGTATGTTTAACCAGTTTGATTAAGCACTAACTTACAAATATAAATACATAATATTGAAATATTTATATATTTATGTCTGTGCGTCATGTAAAATGCATTAGCTAAAGTAATTGTTAAACTTTTCAAACAAATTCTGTTCGTTTGTACACTTTTATTCAACTTTAGTCGATTTTCGGTTTTTGCTATAGTTGGTTAAAAGCAATTGCAATTGGCTAATTGCAATTTGATTCAAGCTTTTTAAGGCTTATACTCTGAACACACGGAACGTGTATAAGAGCGGGTATATAGTGACCTGACTTAGCGGGACATATATGAGTTCTTGAACTAAGTCAGGCTTGTCTGTGCGTCTGTATAAAATTCTAGGAAATCTGTACGAAAGCTAAGGTAAATGGAAATATAATATAATCAGGGAATATTCTTCTCTATAATAACTTAATCCATCGAGCATATTGTCTGAGGTGATTGCATATTATCTATGCATATAGCAACGCCGCGAATGCCTCATGGCACTCCAACTAGTGTTCAGGGTATTATCTAGTCGGTCACGCTCGACTAGAGCAATAAGTAAATTCTCTTTTAACTTTTTTTTTTAATTTTTTTTTTTTTTGTGGTCCTTAGCAGTTGTAAACAGCATGGATCACACTTTCAGTTTTATATACACACACATATATATAATTAAATATATCTGTGCAAAATACATATTGACATAGAAAAGAAAAACATTTTGCATAAGTAGCCAATTTCAGTCCATAAAAATTATATTACAAACGAAACAAAAAACACAGGCATACCAAAGCGTTATTATTATTACTGTTACTACTTACTAAATGGAAACCCAAAAGCATAGAAATTAACACAAAACTAATAATAATAAAAAGTAAATATTTAAAAAATCAAATGATAATTAATTGCATTATTAAGTTTGTAAATAAAATAAATTGCATTGCAAATGGCAAATGGCAAACACAACACAACAGAGCAAATAATATAAATATATATATATACATATAAATATATATATTTAATTTCAAGTGTAAATACAACTAACAAATGACAACAGCAACAACAACAACAACACACAAAAATGACTGAATGAATAAATAAATAAATATTAAATAAATTGTTGTAAAACTATATAGGGCAGCAAGAGCAAAGAGATGAAAGGCCAGATCAAAGCAGCAGAGTGTAAGGGTGGATAAATCGATTGCCAGACAGTTAAAGAAGTAGCTAAAACTCGAAACTATATATGTATACACACAAACATATATATATCTAGTATATATATATAGCATAAGTGACAGCAATCAGCCAAGAAAAAACATAGAGATAAATACAAAGAAAGGAGGCTTACTTTAGATGTTGCTGCTTCAAAACTACAAATAGAGAAGAACTTAGAGAATTCATTAAAGAAAACTAAAAGTTAAAAACAAATCAGAAAAATCAGCTAAGTAAAATTGTTAGCCATAGTAAATGCAACTAGCATAGAGCATGCAACATTTCATAATTACTTTCTACGCTTTCTCAACAACAACAAAAACATATAAAACGACTAATTAAACAAAACACCTGAAGATTAAAACAACATCTACGTAATCAAATATGTACAATTCTCTCGACTGTTTTTTTGGCTCGCGCAACTAGAAATAGAAGAGACAAAAAAATGGAATTCATAAAATATATATAGAAAAAAGAAAACATATTTGTGTGTTGTACAATTAATAGAAATTAAACAATAAAATAAAAACACAGCTGTCGGGTGTAATCGACTGCACAATACTTGTTCATTCTGCCAAAGTAGCTACATTTGGTCAAATTTTAAGAGTTTCTGTTCGGTCAGGCTTCTTTGCTGTCCAATCATGAAAGAATCATGAACAAATAGTTACTTGCCAAGCCTAAGTATTTGAACTAAGTGTCAGTGGAAGTCGGACAAAATCATTGCTTCAATCTAAAATTCTTGCTTCCACATATGGGCACTACCAATTAGACGGTAGCAGTATGTACTGGAAATTTATACTGTAGTCCAGTCCACAAAACCCAAAATGCTCCATTTTCCCAGCCTGAACAGGTATACACACAGCATATGACATACAAAGTGGAAAAAACAACAAGAAGAAAAAGAAAGATTAAAATACAAATACATTCATTGCCATATATAAAGCATAACAAAAACGTACATTACTCAAATAAACATAAAGTAAAAAAAAAAAAAACAGAAAAAAAAAACAAACACAACTGTTAAAGAATTTCATAAAACTTTAAATATATTCATTAGTGTGAAGAAGACACGTAAATTAACAAACATTATATGAATAACAAATATATGAAGAGAACAAAGCCGAAAGAAAATACTGTTAACTGTCTCAATATATGTGTATGTATTTGTATTTGCATTTGCATTTGTATGTGTGTGCCTCCCGCCCCATTGCCCCGGTATCCCGAGAAGCCAGCAATTGCATTCTGATTTATATTTGATAAAAGGAAATTTATAATAATATAATTATAAATATACATATATAAATGAATCAATGAATAATATAATATGAATATTGTTTGGTTTCCAATTGTTAAGCATTTTTTACTGTAAATATTTTAATTAAAGCATATTGGTCTATGGCCGCTAATAGCCATTAACTAATTAATAGAAAAAGCATGCAAAAAGTAAAGAAACAAAATGAAATTAATATAAGTATGTACTGTATTCAATAAATGAAAATGAACAAAGAGTAAAAACCATGAAAAAACAAAAAAAAATAAATAAATAAAAAAAAATAAAGCGAAAAATTCATTAAAAAAGTTTTCAGTGTAAAATGCGCTCAGCGCGCATTTATGTAAAATTTAAACTTTGATGAATATGAATTTAAAAGTAAACAGAAAATAAAATTTAAAATTTAAAACAAAACAAAAACAACAAAAAATAGCCATATATTGAGTGCAGGAGCATATGAATTGCATTCAAAACACACACAAGTGATTATCATGAGAAAATAAATGTAATTTAAATAATAACTAAAAAGAAATGTTTAAATTTGTTTTATTTTCAACTTTAAGTTAGTTGGGCTTCAACAACAGCGAAACAAATTTTGTTTTCTTTTGGTCCACGCCAATCAGTTAGCAGCACTTGAAGTTACATCAAATCGTTGGCCATTGTGGCACGTCTTGCGCTATAATTGGACGCCATTGTTGGCACAACACACACATACACGCACACACACACTTATACTTATAGCTGAGGCATTTTTCAGCTGAACGCCAATTATATTTCAACATTCTTTGTAAGCCTTGGCACTTGGCAGTTTTGCAGTTTGCTTTCTGTCAACATTTTATTCAACGCGCCGCCGTTCATTTCGCCAGCAAACATGTTGCACTCAAGCACTCAAGCACACACACACACACTCTCGCATACTCACATTCAATTCGCAATTCTTAAAGGCCAAAAAAGTTTTGCTGAAAATCAAATGCATTGAACATTGCCGACGTCGTCGCGCTCTTTGCCAAAGAACCGACTGCCAAAAACTTTTGTGGCCACCAAAGTTTTTCGGGCAAAATCAAATGAACCTCGAGTAAATTTTCCCTTGCAACGAGCAGGAGACGGTCGCCGTGAGACGTGTAGCAGCCGGTAAAGAGCCGGCAAAAGTAAAACATTGAACTGCAAAAGTAATGGGGGAATTTCAACAGGAATTACACATACACGCAAATACACGCGCACGCACACACACACTCGCACATAAGCTGACTCTGGCGCTTGGTCATGCGGGGGCCTTTGAGCTCGGGCAAAAAAAAAAAAAAAAACAACTTTCAATTTATACACTAACCAAAGGCATTTGAATTGTGAATTGGAGTGCGAAATCTTTTTGAAGAGCGGCGAACAGAGGCCTATAAAGCAGAGAAATAATGATGGTAATGATGATAAAGATGATGACTGATGATTGACGTAGATAGGTGGAAGGTAAGTATAGAACTAACAAAAACAGATATTGACTATCTGCTAGGAGATGAGTAAGAATTGTTTCATTGTCATTGTCATTGTCATTGTCATTGTCATTGTCATTGTCATTGTCATTGTCATTGTCATTGTCATTGTCATTGTCATTGTCATTGTCATTGTCATTGTCATTGTCATTGTCATTGTCATTGTCATTGTCATTGTCATTGTCATTGTCATTGTCATTGTCATTGTCATTGTCATTGTCATTGTCATTGTCATTGTCATTGTCATTGTCATTGTCATTGTCATTGTCATTGTCATTGTCATTGTCATCATTTGCAATATTAGCTTTTGCATTAATAATATTCATGAGCAAAGAGCCTGACTTTCTGCATTAGTAGTAGTCGAGGTGCAGCACTCTGGAAAAGCTCAGCCAATAGAAGTTTTCGTTGTTTCACTACTTCGTTGTAAGAGTATAACAACCTTCTACTATTTTCAAGTTTCTCCTGTCTCTTTCTATCCGTTCCTCGATTTCTTTTGGTCGCTCACACAAGCTGTTCGAAAATTCGCAAAATTGGCTGTTGACAGCCCCCATTTGAGTGTGTCGAAAGACTTCGACATCTGGGAGATTGAAAACTTTGTTTTTTTTTTTTCTTTCTATTTTCGATTTGCTGTTTTGATTAAAAACTTTTTGCTTTCCTTTGAAAGCTTAGCAGAGCAGCGTTAACTTCGGCCATGAACACGCAATAACTGGCAAATAAACGTTTGCTAATTTTAACCAACACCTAAAAAACTCAATAACAATTTGTCCATAAATCAACAATGCAACAAATTTTATGGGTTAGGTTTTAAGCTCCAACGCCAAAGCCGAAGCCGGCGTGGATGCGTCGACTGCAATTTATGCCAAGTGCTTAAAATTGTTGATAATCGAATTTTCTAGAGCATTAACTTTAATGTGATTATCAAATTTATTACGTCAAAATAAATGCATCAAATAATAGAGATTAAGGATAAAGGAATTTATATTATTTCAAAATTCTTGTCGTTGTTTTGGACCACAAAATCTATCAAAATTTTGCAAATTATCAAAATTGTTTCTGGCCTTGCTTGCACATTTGGCTATCAGATGAAAAATTTAGGCAAATGCTGCCAGACATAAATTAGAAATGGCTGCAGGCGGGATTTCTAAAGGCTAGACATATACATATATGAGTGTTGATGTACACATCACTTGCATATGTATGTATGTGTATTGTATGTGTTGTGTTTGTCTGCAGACAATTTATATCAATTTTACAATTTTATTGAATTTAATCCAGTCTTATTCCGCTATAGAAACATTAGATAATTCAATAAAAATCTCATCAGAACACTCTAAAACCTTATGAAATGAAGTTTATATTCAACATTGATATAAGATTTCAATTTTTGATATGTTTTTCATTTGTCAGTTTGCTCTCTTTCTCTTTCCGTAGTCGGGCCTTTGAGAAGTCTTGAGGCCTTAACTCTGAACAGAGGACAGACAAACTTCAAGGCTTCAAAGCTGACTTGACTTGCAAGCATTTCAACGTGTACTCATGTAATCCATATATATGAAGCATAGAGTACGTATAGTAATACAATATATAGATATATATAGTTATACGGTAGAGATTATCTCATCTACTCTCATCTTCCTAGATATATACAATATGCATACATATATACTAATATGATATGGATTATCTCATCTTGTATTCAGAGGTACTCCATGTCGATGTAGAGTTGATATGGATGCCTTATGAATTTACTTCCAAACTTTGCATAGTTTTGGCAAACAATAAATGAACAATTAAAAATTCAAATACATTATGAGAATATCTTCTTCAGAGAATTTTACTCTTGCCACTCTAACAATGTCTCAAACCGACAGCAAAAAGCAAGCTCTCAACTTTTGTAATCCTCTTTAAATGTGATGTTTTATTTATCACTCTCAGCTAAACTATAAGTAGAGCTCAAACTTAAACTGAAGCTTCAGCTAAATCTTGACGCTTAGGAATGTTGAGCAAACAGCTTGGCACTTCAATTGCCTGAATGGCTTTGGCATGCAGCTGCAGCTCAACTGCTGACTTGGCAATGCTTTCAAGCAATGTAGCCAACAAATAAGTATAAACATTTATTATTCTTGCATATGTCTGCCAAATCGTAACATTCGAATTTCAATTGCCAATGTGCTTGGGTCGGATCAATCAAAGTTGAAATGCGAAAAGTGCATACACAAAATTGTAAATAACTTGCAATAACTGTAATCAACACACACACACAAACACAAATACACTCAAAGTAGGGGAGGACAAAGCCTGGCATTAAGCAAACAGAACGCAAAACAATCATTCAAATGGCGCACACATTGCGCATACGCTTCGTGGACAAATACACACACACACACACACAGAGACACGGAGAGATAGTCAAAGCTCCCTCAAGTGTATGCTGAAGGTGGCATTAAGCTGTCGCTGTCATGTACTCCATGGCTGCCAGAAATTATTGTGCATTTGTGGAAATCTATGCCACGTGGGCGTGTCCCAACGCCCAGCTGCACATTTGCGGTAATTGATTGGAAAACATCGCGACGAGCGAGTCAGCCAACCCAACCAACTGCCGACAGCCAACTGCGAAGTGGAGACCGCCGACTGCCGAGTGCAGAGGGCAGAGGGCAGAGGGCAGAGGGCAGAGGGCAGAGGGCAGAGGGCAGAGTGCAAAGTACAACGTGCCGATGGACACCCACTGGCTGCGGCAATTGTTTAAAAGCTTTGTTTTTTAATATGCTAAACTCGTAGTGAGTGGCTGAAATCGGGTAGATTAGCTTTGTGCGAGTGCAACTAAAGCTAAAGGTTTATTCCTATATTCATTTTCGTTTGTATATTTATCAATTTATTTCTTTGTAGCTCTCCAGCACCGCCATGTCAAGCTTTGTTCTTCTAGACCCTGTCCGTCTACACCCTGTCCTTCTAGATATTGATCTTGGATCGTGTTCTTCTAGGCGCTTCTCTAGTAAGGCTTGCCCTTCTTTCTGGGCCGTGTAGGACGAGTCCTTCTAGGACAAGCCTTTTTACATAGAGTGCATTGATCGTCTAGGCCATGTCTTTCTCGACCCTGAAATTCTAGCTGCTTATCTTCTAGATCCTTGCCGATTAAGGCCGTCTTCTAGATCCTCACCTTTTAGGTCCTTATTTTCCAGACACTATCTTTTCAGACCTCCTTCTCTTAGGCCCCATTTTCTGAATTTCTAGACCATAAATATGGACCTAGGTCCTGTGCTTCAAAGTTTTTTCCGGCTCTTCTAACTGCCTGTTTGTCATTGTCTCCTGCTGTCGATATTCTCTTGGAGATCATTTTCTTTCTATTCTTATCTATCCAATTGCTTTATATCTCTTCCTTCCGCCTGGTTAAATAGGTTTATTTATCATCGCCTTTTTGTTATTAAGCTTTTATTACTCTCCTTTGATATGTACGTCTTACTGATCTTTCCCACAAACTTTATGAATTTCTGGATATTGAAAGTTCCGATCGACGATATTTCATATTTAAGGTTGTTATCCTGCATTGAACATTCACATCCACAGAATATTTCAAGTTCACCATCCTTGTAACGGTTTTGAAGATGTAGAACAAAGCTAGTTTTAAGAATGTTGAAGCTGAAGATCAGTGTGCATAAGATATAGACTTACATTTACATATATATACAAATCAATTCAACTCCTCAGTATAGACAGGATATCTGCACGTCAACCACGCCCCATAGCAGTGGGCTCGTTTACATATTCCTTTTTTTTTCAAAATATTTTATCCGCAATATGCTACACTGTTTGTGTGGCAAAAGTTTTGCGGCAGGAAAAATGCGCGTATCTCGTGTTTAGCACTTCATATTTATTACCTGTCGAGTGCACTCAAATCAGTTGCACTCGCTGCCAGCCTGTTTACGAGAAAACCAGAGAGAAGGCAAGCAATAGAAAGAGAGGCGTGCGAGAGAGAGGGAGCGTGAGAACGAGAGAGGTGAGGGTCTCTTGCTGGTCAGTCGGCAAAAGTTTTTACCCCTCACAGCGTTTTGATAAGCATAATTGATGATGCAACCGTGCACAGCATTGGCAAAAGGCAAAACAATAACAATAACAAGCGCCAACTACAGCTGCACGCCATAAAATAAAGCCAAAAGCCATTTACGTGCTTGCACCCGTCGTCCCATGCATCCGCCCGCCGCTTGACCGCTTGATCGTGGCCCCAGAAGAAATATTTTTGCACATATTTTATAGCACATTTGTGTATTGAGCGCAAGTGCTGAAAAAAGTTATCATCAATGGCTTGTGGGTAACTGAAAGGCACTGCGAGTGCATCATCACGTTCCTGTAATTCACTCAAACACACACACGCGCACACAAACACTCTCGGACAGCACGAGTAGCACTTGAAGGTCGACCAGAAGTGCAAAATAAAAATACAAATTCGTTGCTGAAAAACACACACAAGTTTAATTTTTATTTTCGCTGGGATAATTAAAAAGTTAGCCACATACGCAACGGCTTTCGCTCGTATTTCGGCTGCTGCTGCTGCTGCTACGGCCAAAAGTAAAAGTGGAAAGTATTCTTTAACTCTGGAAGACCATGAATACACGAATTGAGTAGAGCATAATAATTTTATACATCAAAATGTATTTATTATGGTTTTTGCTTCAATAGAACGCTTGATTTTAATTAAAATTTGAGAGATAAGCAAAGTGAGCTTTGCGGGAGTCTCAACTGGTCAAGCAGAGCGTGAGGCGAGTGGGAACAACAGAGTGTGAGAGAGAAGAAGAGAGAGAGAGAGAGAGAGAGAAAGAGAGAAAGAGAGAGAGAGAGAGAGCGAGGGAGGCACAAAAAGAGAGAGAAAAGAGCGGGAGTGATAAAGATATCCAAAGAGAAATCAAGAGAGAGAAGGATAGAGCGAGAAGGGAAAGAGATAACAAGAAGAGAAAGAGAGAGTGAGAGAAGGCGAGGCATAGATGAAAAGGCTCCTGCGGAACAAGGACAAAGAAGGCTAATAGGCTGGCAGGCTAACAGAGCGGGAGTAAAACGAGAAAATAAATGAGATATAATGAGAGAGACTAGTAGATAAGTACTGATACATACAGAAAAGAAGCGAATTGAAAGGAGACAGATAGAGCGGATCGATAAATTATTAATGCTCCTCGTTGAGTATGTAAATCAAAGTCTCAGCCCTCACGCTAAGCTAATATGCTTCTCTTAGAGCTGATAAGTAGCACTCCTTAGCTTATTATTTAGGTTGAACTTTCAATGTTCGTATTATGTATTAAGTCGGCATGATTAAATTCACGTAATATGGACCTCCTGGAGTGGAGTGTCTTCAGCAGCTCTTCTCATTTGCAATGGGTAAAGTGAATGACCCACTTATTTCCTAGCCAAATGCTCAGCTCAGGCAGAATATTTCCAGCAATTTCTGTATATATTGCAAAACATATTTACCGAAATAGATTGTTATGTAATTGAAATGATTTACCTGAATTTCGATAATCATCTACTAATGGCCATTAAAGCGTAATGAACTCATTATTAAGCCGAGACAAACTAGGGCCGCGCACAGAGTTACTATTTCCAAACTTGACCTTATAGCCTAATATTTAATGAATATACATTTACTGAAATGCATAAATATTGCTGCAAAACTGCCGAATACAAAACAATTAAACTGAAAGCAATTGCTGCCCAATGCAATGGCCATGACAATGCAAATAGCTTTGCATACATCAAGGCGCTCCCCAAAGATGGTAATGCGATCCACTTGAGTTGAGCAGCGGATGCATTTATGCAAATATATATATATATATAGAATACTGATATATATTTGTGTATAACAGTTACCTAATATTCAATTCTCATTAGAGCAAAGCACACAGCAGCAGGAGCAGCAGCAGCAGCAGCAGCAGGAGCAGCAGCAGCAGCAGCAGTTGCAGCCTTGAACATGCCTGTGACATGTGTGTTTCTGTGTGCGCAGGTTAAATCGAAATCATTAATTTTAATGAACAGGATATTGTAGGTGCATCGCATTCGGGAATATGCAACGGAAAACCAGCTCGCACACACACACACACACAAGCAGATATCTAGCTGACATGCTGCCAACTAATGAGCGTCTCTTGGGTGAGCGGTGCATATCTTGCATATCGCTGTGCCGCACATAATTGACGCGCTCAACATCAATGTCACTGTGCGTGTGTGTGGGTGAGCCTGGGCAGACACGACATTTGACATTTGTAATGACCTTGCCAAAGCCAAGTCAAGTCGAGCTTAGCTTGGCTAAACGCAAATGGCCAATAAAGGCTTTCGGCCTAGCACAAGCGGCCCATACACTCAGCTTACATGCAGGCTGGCTTGCCTGGCTTGGCTGCCTGTCTGCCTGTCTGCTGCTTGGCCAATTTGCAGTCATTGAACCAAGAAATGCTTGAAGCTGCCTCCAGCTCTTGAGTGCTCATTATGAAAAACAAACAGTGCCTGTTCTTATTTTCACTTATTTTTCAGTTTTCCCCCTAGCCCACTCTGCTTTTCCGGCTCTGTTGCACGTGTTTGTAATGCAAACAAGTTGAGAGCTGCACGACGACGACGACGGAGCAAGGAAGCCTTCGACATGCGGCACTTATAATTTGTTACAGTACGTGCAAATAAACAACAATAACAACGATTTTTATAAGTGAGCGTGTGTGCATGTGTGTGTGTGTGTGTGTGTGTGTGTGTGTGTACAAGTGGCTGGCTGAGCTGATGGACACAGTCCAAGGTAGCCAACGGCGCTTGCATGCAACTTTTATCAAATGCTTTGTGACATGCAAGGGGCTCAGTTGCTCTACCTTTCTTGCCCGCTTCTTTCTCTCTCCCACTCTCTCTCTCTTTCACATATGAAATCAAATATGCAAAAGAGTATGCACATACACACACAGATGTACACACATGCATTGGCGTTTCGAATTTCCGCTTCCGGCTATTTTAATATTATAAGCAAAGGCATTTTATGCTGAGCGCAGCAGCAGCAGCAGCAGCAGCAGCAGCAGCTGACGAGCAAAAAGTTGAAGTCGGAGTCGAAATTGGAGTCTGTCATTTGCCAGATATCGCATGTGTGTATCATGCACATATACACTTACATATTTATTCATGTATATAAGCATATCTGAGTGTAGGTAAGAAAGATGCTTGTGCAAGCAAAAAATATAAGAAAACATTCAAGTATTATTAAGCATATATAAAAATCAAGGGAGAAGACGCTGAAACCAGGCGCATCGACTTGAAGATATTCTGTACAAAAACTCCCTTACATTGCTGACAAACTTTAAGCTCATTTGAGCAAGTTACTAAACTGTATTACTGAACTGATTTGCTAAGCTGTAAACATAAACATTTTTTCAGTTAGATCAGCGAATGTGAATAAGTAGTTCAGCTTATGTATATTATATTTATATATATATTTTATATAGTCTATGAGCAATTAGTTCTTTAAATTATTCAGCTGCTCATTACCGATTAGTTCTTTTGAATAATTCAACTGCTGATGAACGACTTTGCCTTCTGAGCTTTTAAAGTGATTATCGATATATTTTGATCGACTAGTTCTTTGGAGCTATTAGACTATTCATTTATTACTCAAAAGAACTAATCAGTTATGAGTAGTATTATAAATTTCTTCATAAACAACTAGTTCCTTTGAGCTATTAACGTACTCCGGATTGAATCGTTGCTTTAAGTATTTGAATGTCATTAATCCTGAGCTATTAAACTGCTTATGAATAGTTCTTCAAAATGCATTAGGCTGTTTTTAAACTAGTAGTTCTTTGAGTTGTTCTTGAAGAAGATTTATTTATTTATTATGATATTCAGCAGTCTATGAACGACTCGTTCTAGGAAGCATTGTTGGAAGCATTCCAACAATTCGTGGCTTAGGAATCATTCGTTTTTTTTTTTTTTTTTTATATAACTATTCACCTGTTCAGAGATTCGTTCTATTGAACTATTCAGTAATCGATCAAAACGAATTGCTAGCATACCCCACTCAAATACACCCCACAGGGTATGCCACACAAATTTTGCTTTGTCCTTCGTTTATGATATGTTTTTTTTTTTTTTCACTTCATTTTTGCGCATTTTTTTCGTTTTTCGCATTTAAATTAATAGGCCGCTGGGCATTTGTGTTTCATTTGCGCATAAAATACACTGCATTTGAGTGGCAGTGTGCCACGCCCCGTGCGCTGGCTTGTCCACACTGCACTGCACCGCATCGCACCCCAGCCTCACCTTAATTACAAATGTGAACTTTGCTTTTATGCTTGACGGAAAAATCCACTTTGCCGTGATATCCGGACTTTGAGAACGACGTAAAATTAAACAGCAGAACTTAAAACTTACAAAAAAAAAAAAAAAAAACATAAGAGCAAATAAGAGTACTTTATTGGGGCATACCTGACTACATAATACCCGTCTATGGCATGCGAGTGGCTCTAAATTGATTGTTATGTGAGTAAATTGTGATTTATAACAAGAGAAGTGAGAAGCTAAGCACAGACCTATCAGCATTGCCTAGCTCTAAGAAATCATGAAATGACTTTAAGAGAGGCATATGCATAATTCTTATTGCAGGGCTAGAGGCGGACCAGTTGTTGCCTTGATTGCTTGATTATCCTAATGATCCTAATTAAGAAATCTCCATAGATGTAAATATATATACAATATTCCTGAAAAGCCCCGCCTTCGAGTATTTAAGAATTGTTAAAGCCAAATCAATAATTCCCTTGAGTCTGTAATTTCCAAATCTGCAACTTCAATAATCGTTCAGGCTCATATATAACAGAAGCCAGTATACTCTCTTTATGAATGTGTTGAGCGCGTATAAGAAGTTCGCGAAAAGTAGTTGAAAATTCATTGCAGCGGCTCTCGTTGCGCCGCGCTGTTGCAGTCAAAGATTTATGGGCGCAGGCGACGCGACGTCCAGCCGAGCGGCATGGTGTGCCACGGTATGTCCTGGCCAGGCAGCCACACTCGTATGTGGCACGTAGTTGAGGTGTTAAATTTGCCATTTGCATAATTGATAAAGTTAGGACGCAGGGAGGAGGAGCAGGAGCAGAGGCACGAGCCAGAGCAGGAGAAGGCAGCTGTCTTAAGCTGTCCAAATGGTTAGTTGGCAAACGAAGCCGCTAGCTGGCGCCACAGTGCTTAGCATGCTGATTTCTGACCTATGTCGGATGTCCGCATGTCATTTCCATTGCCTGCCAAGAGGACGGACCGAACGGACGAGCGGACGAACCAAACACTCTTGATAGTTTTACTTTTTTGCATTTTGCCGCATAATTCAGATTTGAGCCATTACGGGCCACGAACTTCCGCCCTTACCTGTATCTGTAACTGTATTTGTGCCGTTATTGGCGTCCTATTTGTGTGTGTGTGTGTGTTTGTGTGTGTCTGTGTCTGTTGGCATGCGGCGAGTGCATAAATTCTCGGTCGCAGTTGCTCACGTAGCGACTGCAGCAATTGCTGAGTCAAGCAAACTGGCCCTGGACATTGAGCTGCTTTCTTTAAACTTTTGATTTAGTGCCGAGTCGCAGTTTAAGTTGCACTTAAAAAACTACGCCCCAATGGCAAAAGGTCTTGACTTTTATGCCCCACTCTGAATGAGAATTTCTCTTTTTCATTTCTTTTATTATTTGCTGCATTGTTCAGCCGGCAAACGACCCAAGTGAGCGAGTGCTCAACTATTTACAAAGGAAATCAAATTCCACTTTTTTATATGTCATAAAAATCGGGTCACACAGCTGAATACCTAACATACGACCAACATTTAAGGATAGACAGAGAGGGAGAGAGGGAGGGGGAGAGGGAGGAGATAACACGCGAGAGCTTTGCAACTCTCTTCAATCGGCCAAAATCCTCGCGAAATGTAGGTAACAAAAAGAAACCTTTTGATGCAAAGCTTAATTAGCGAAGTGCGTAACACGAGTTCAGGTTCATTTGGGTTTTTAATCCTTTGAACAACTGCGCGTTAATTAGACTAATTACCCAATAAACGGGAAATGGGCGCCAGCTGACAGCGAGACGAAATGAAAAAATAGGTTCCAAAACAAAATACAAAGCACTTCAGCGAATGGGATGGCGACTACGAAGAAGAAATATATAAAAGAAGAAGACAAAACACACAAGCAAAAGCAGAAGCAAAAGCAAACGCAAAAGAATGCTCCCAAATGAGTCATCAACACAATTCATCATCTTTCTCTCTGACTTGTCTCTGAGGTTCGCCTGTCTGAGAGACCAAGTTTACTCGCTTTATTTATGAGCTTTTGGGCGTGGGCGTGGCCGGGGCGTGTCCACAGAAGGCATTAAAATAAACTGTTTATGTTGGAATATTAAGCGCTTGACAGCAGCATCTCAGGAGCCACGCATCTAGCACAGAGCAAATCACATAAAACACCCGAAAATTGTGACCGAGCTTGTGGCCGAAATTGGCCAAGAGATAGCGCTTGAGTACGATGGGCAGCTTAACAACTTAGATGGAGAAAACCAAATTTAGATTATGTAGATTTTGGCTACCTTTCAAATGGAAGAAAAAGCTTGGAAAATCCATTTACTCTGAAGTATAAGATGTGCTTGAGTATAACAGAATATAACACCTTATAACTGTGTATAAATCAATATAAGACTCTATTTTTGACAATAGAAGAAGATATGAAACAATATTAATGCAATATTTAGTAGTATAACAGATAGTATAACAGATTAAGCTACACTGTACAGCAGCCACACATCATAGAATAAAATATGACAGCATCATCGGAAATGTGCACCACATATTAGAGTATAACACAATATAACAGTCAGTTACAATGCTCAAGACAATATAAGAGTATGATGGTATGGTTAACAACAGATTGCATCGAAAAATATATAACAGCATAGCGAAATATAACAGTCAAAATTTCTTTAGAACTAACTCAGAAGCAAAGTATAAAAATACGTGAAATTCGAAAAATCCAGTATAACACTTGATTTCTATTGAGTATATGACAATATAACAGTCATAGCACATAATAAAAACACAAAATACGATGTGACATATTTTTTTATTGAGAAAGTGATCTAAATTCGGTTAAATTAAAGCCATTCACCCAATATAATACCACAGGAGCCCATATACAATTTTATGGCAAATAGCAACCAGATTATAACAATTTTTAACATAAAGCAACTAACAATAATGGAATATAACACTTACCAACACAAAGCTACTCAATATAATATAGCACATATAACATTATAGCACAATATAACAAAGTTTAGCCATCGACATAATAATAAAAAAATATATCGTATTTATATATAACACAATCCAACATCTGAGCACCTTACTGAACTCGCACAAACTTATAATTGCAATAAAAAAAAATTGTTCCTGAAAATTTCCACGACACGAAACATCAAAGTTGTCTAGCCAACCCAGCCGAAAGAGACCAATGAACTTAAATAATAAGTAAGAAAAAAAAAACTTGTAATTAAAATCTATTTATGGAAATTACACGCAATAGACTACACCTGTATATGCACACATAATAGACTACACCTGTATAAGACTATGAAAAGGAATGAAGCGCCTGCTTAGGCGTTAGTTAAGTAGCCATTTTGCACATACAGTTAGTTGGTTCCGTTTCATTTGTGGCCCACACATGTCGCATGGAAATTTATCAAAATACAGTTAGCAACGCCGCCGCCAGTGTTGGCTAACGACACAGCTTTTGACTTGGTTGGGTCGGTTTGCTGCGTGCCGACGCCTAATAAACTTGATGCGTCAAGTGAGAAATTATGCTGACTGCTCAAATGTATGCAATAAAAATTTTTCAGCTCACGCACACACTTGATGGCCGCCCGCATGATGGCCGCCATGGTGACGCGGGCTGTGTGAGAAATTGCTATCAGCAGGGGGCGGGTGGTAGCACACAGTGTGGGTGTGGCACATTGTGTTGGTTTATTTTTTTGGTTCAGCTTTGTTGCTGCTGCTGCTGGCTAAAATTTATTAATTTGCTCAGTCAAAGCGACTTTATTTCGATGAAGCAACGCGGCCATATTGACGGAGTCAGAGAGAGAGAGAGTGGGAGAGGAGAGTGAGCAGGAGCAGGAGAAGTCTTAGCTGCAGCGTGTGCAATGCGGCGCACAATTTTCATAGTTAATCTGCTTGGAATTTAATTTGCTGCTGATTGATTACAAGCGATTTGGTGTAATGTCCCCAAAGGACGTAGCTTTGGCTTCTCTCGTTTCGTTTCGTTTCGCAGCGTTTCGTTTCGTTTTCTTTTGACTTAGCCGGACGCTGCTGCTCATTGTTATGGCACTTGTGCGCCATTTGACTTTTAAGCTGCCACGCCCACATTTCCACGTTTACTGTGCTTGATTGAATGCTTTTTCGGGTTCGCTGGGCTGACTGAGATGAAATTTATTTGCTTGTTCAACTCCATTGAATATGTGCAAAATCTTTGTTAGCTTGTTAAGTGCAGCATGATAAGTGCGCCAGCCTGTCTCTCTTCCTCTCTAACTCTCTCTCTCTCTCTCTCTCTCTCTTCGTCTCTCTGTCCGTCTCACTCACTTCAACTCTCGCCCCATCTCTGTCTTTTACTGCCACTCTGTCTGCCTGCATTTCTTGCTGCATTTCGTTTAATGACAACGCTCGAAATTAAATTCCTAACTGCGCTTTTGCTTGCCTGACTTCACTCTCTCACTCCTGCTGCCTCTCTTTCACTCTCTCTCTCTCTCTCGCCCTCTGTTTTTGCTTGCTTTGGCCCCTATTAATTTATTGTCTTGAAATCTAAGGGCATTTATACTTATCTTAAAGTTTGCCAACTTCTTGTCATTCAAGCCCTGCCTTTTATTGAGTTATTTCCTTGGCAAAGAAATGAATTTATCGACGCTGCCAACTGCATTTATCTCCTCCCTCCCTCTCCTTCTTTGCCTTTCTAGTGATTCAGTTTTTTTTATAAATTAGCCAAGAAACTTTAAACTATTCGCATAATTCCAACTATTTCTTTCGCTTGATATAAATGAGCTGTTACATTTGCCAATTCGACATTTGATTAATGTCGGCATTTTAATGCTTCGGAGGCCAAAAGTGGTCATAAAACTCGAAATTAGAATACATAAAAGCGCCCACTAAACCTGCCCCAACAAAATTCCCATGTTAAGCATATACATACATATATATTTTATGATCCTGTTGTCATCATTGTTGGATAACAATCTCGCACAAGTTGATTAAACAAACAACATTTTTAATTGCCATTGGTGTGCGCGTGAGCCGCAAGGATTCGAGGTGTGTCCTTTTGCCCACTCTTTCTCCCACTCTCTATCTCTCTCTCTCTCTCTGTCGCTTTCACTCTCTTTCTGTTCTCTCTTTGCCGTTCTATAGGCATTATCGGCTGCTCTTGTGGCTGGCGTGAATACAAAGAAAATGGTTTCGCCTTTCATCAGCGGCAGTGTTATATATAAAGTGCTTAATTGCGGCATCAATAAACCTGACTTAAATTACAAAGTGGAAGGAAAACCAAAGAGAGAGAATTTACTCAACTTGATGTATGTATTATAAGGTATTTATATAAATATTTATTTATAGCAGATTCTTAAACTTAAAACGCAACTCAATTCCATTTTCTCAACTTTTAAATTTCAATGTTAATTGAGATTCATGAAAGAAATTTTAATTTTTCATTCTGAGCTTCGAGCGAATTTTCACCTATTTTACACAATTACACAAAACCCAAATTTTCTGTATAATTTTTATGAGCAGATGTTAAATTTTAAAGCCCTTGTAGCCCTTTGAGTTTGTCAACAGATGGCACATAAATGAAATGGGAAATAGCTCTTGAGAGAGCATACTCAACTTGACTTCATATAAGTAATCAAAAAATGTATAAATCAGATATATAAATATAAATATATAAATCAGATGCCCTTGCTTCGTTATCTATATTCACTTCATCAAATGCCTATTCTCTCTTTAAGCCAAGAACATGGGGGAACATCTCTATCTCTACTAAACAAAACTGCCTTCACTATATTTAGCTTTGATAAACAATATTTTACAGCCAAATCGAACAGATATGAAAGCGTTGATGATTGTGAATCGAACTGTTGGAAGTGTCTGCCAGAAAAGCAAAGTATGTTAAATAAATGCACTGCTCTCTGTCGACTGCAGCAAACAAGGCGTCTTATTATCGTACCCAGAGCAGAGTGTGTGGATAGAGCGAAACTGTGCGAGAAATGCTCGCTTTGTGCATCATTTTGTCCCTTGGGGATGGATGCATTGCAAAATGTGCAGCCAAAGCGAGATGATGATAACGTTAACGTGCATGATGATGATGATGATGTTGCTATCTAGAGCCAAGCTGGCAAGCTAGAGGTAGCTGCGGCAGTTGTTGCACACGCAAATGCTTTCCTTGTAACTGAGCAAATTGGTAGCAGGATAAAGAACAAGGATACAAATCGATTGCCAGTTAGCGTCTGCAGCAGACAGTTGCCGAGCTGTTGAGTTGTCGAGCTAGCGAGCTGCTGAGCTGGAATCGGTTTGCCGCCAGGCTCTATTGACAGTGGAACGCGTATTGCTAGCAGCACATTGCGTATACGCAACGTGCAGCAGTTACCTAGCGAACGGAGAGTGCAGCAATATCCTCTGCTGCTGCTGTATATTTGCATGCGGTCGACTCAGCTCTGCATATAACTTAATAAACAAAAAGATGTCAGAGCAGGAGCTGCTCAACCAAGCAACTGCCATCAGTCTGTGCCAACAAAAGAGAGCGAGTGCCCAGAGATCTCTCTCTCCCTCTCTCTCTCTCTCTCTCTCTCTCCATATGTATGCAGCAAAGGCATATAGCATGCACTAATTACGTACCCATTGAGGTCGCACGTCCAGCTAGCCAATCAAGTCTGTTTGCCCAGCTACAAAGGTAGATTTCAAGGCAGCAGGCAGCGGCTGCAGCTTTGCGGCTTTTGTGGTCAGCAAAACTCTTTCTGCAAAAAGGAAAAAAGCAAAAAGAAATAGGGCTAAAAAACGAGACAGCAAAATCAAAGCAAATAAAAAATATGAAATCAAAAATTAAGCAAGCGCCTAGCTTGTGAATTGCACTGCTCTATATAAATGCTATGCATATCTATATATAGTCCACAGTATATACATATATATATATATATACACTCCTATTTGTGTGATCAAAGTGACTGCGTTTATATGGCAGCCATGCAAAATGCAATAAACATGAATTTCATAGCCGCTGCTATTAAACGAACCATGCATTTTTTTCTGCTGCAGAGGCAGGGGATGTTGGCTAGCTGAGGGGCGTGTCAGGCAGTGGAGGCGAGTTGGAGCAAGAGAAAAAAGCCACACGAAAGTAAGGGACAGTGGAGCGTGCTCGACTAATAGATATCCCCAGGCCTGACTGGAGCTCAGTTCCTAGTTCCATGAGCTTAATGAAGTTTCGAAGAACGTAATAATGATGTTGAAAACCGTTTTTTTATGCAGGCAAGGCAAGTCCACGTGTCTACTAATAAATCTTTTTAATTTAATATATAGAAGTTGAGCAAAATGACATGTATTCATACTCATGCTCAAAAAGACAAACATCTTCAAGCATATCGAAATATTATCGAACAATTCATATCGATAGTAAGATTAGGTATGAATTATCAAAAATTATTATGATAAATCTGCACTGCCAGGGTATAATACAATATATGTATTTAAATGGAGTCCAAACTGAGTTTGCTTGGTCGTCCTACCACATCATCTAATACAGCTTCTGCCCCGCCTCCTGCTGCCTATTACATTCGGAATTGTGCCAGCCATTACGCTCACATTCAATAGGGTATAGAAACGCAGCTGAGTGCCGAGCTTTGTTGTCCATTTACGTCAACAATTTCATTGAAGGCAGCGCACAGAGCAGCTGCAGCAGCAGCAGCAGAATCAGCAGCAGGAGTAGCAGCAATAGCGAACTGCAACTACAGCTGCAGCTACTCCTGCTCCTAGCTGCTACTCCTACTCCGAGCTGCCACTAGCTGCCAGTGCTGCTTCTATTTGCCAAGTACTTCCAGATAGATACATAGATAAAATTGAACTGGGATTTGGGGATTGCACAAAAGTAACTGAGCAAATTTTAGCAAGCAGCTAGTTTTGAGCTTTGTGCGCTGCACGTTGGCTAAAAACCAAGCAAATTGAATGGTGATACAACAACAAGAACAACAACAAGCCGACGACTTGCAGCTGCCTTTGTGCGTGCGTATGTGTGTGTTTGTGTGTGTTAAGTGCGTTCAATTTAAAGCGCGACGCGCCATAAAACAACGTCAATGCAAGTGCAATTAAAGGCAGCACAAGAAATGCAGTTGCTGCTGCTGCTGTTTGCTGCTGCTGCTGCTGCTGCTGCTGCAATTTACAACAACAGGAAATTGCATGTGGCACTCGACGCTAATTCACACCGGAAAAGCAACGATGCACACAAGCTGATGTCCGCGCAAAGAGACAGACAGACAGATAGAGCGAGAGAGCGAGACAGGGAGAGATAGAGAGACAACAAAGGACATCTTATTCAAGCTGGCATTGTCCATGAACTGCACGTTCACTGGGGCACACACATACACTCACACACAGCTCAGACATATATTCTCTTTCTCACACATACACACACATGCATACATAAATTGCAATCTACACGCGCAACGTTTTCATTTATTAATAATGCATTTGCTCTCAGGGGGTCTACGTTTTCGCTTGGCTCCTTGGACGCCGTTTCATGCGCGCTTTCCTTTGCTTTCCTTTTCTTGTTTTTTTTTACTTTCATTGGAGATTTGCAGCCGAGCCGCCGCTGCACCGTCGCCGCAGCCACATTCATTTAGCTGCAGCTGCAGCTGCAACTGCTTAAATCTTCATTAGTTCAGATTTCAAGTTTCAAATTAGCGCAGATTTTTGTTCGCCCCACTTTGTTCTTTTCGCACGGCGCACACGTTCCGGAGTGCGGTTTGGCCAGTGTTGACTAACGCTAATTAGCGTTGCAACAAGGTAACTCTGCTGGCCAACCAACCGACAGAGAGGGAGACAGACAGACAGAGAGAGAGAGAGAGAGAGAGAAACAGACTTTTGCCCAAGGTATAAATCTCTGAGGGACAAAACATATAAATAAATGAAAATAAAATAAAATGAATTACGCTTTATTGATATTTTTTTTTTTAGATCTGGTTTTTCAAATCGTTTTTGTTTATAACATTTCGCAAATTTAAATACAGTTATTTATTTATATGTCCAGCAAATTACATGCAAAATTCATTAGGCACTTCCGCCAGTTATACAAACAAAATGAAATGGCCAATGAAATATTTGAGCGTGATAAAATATTAAAAACTTGCACGTAATATTCAAATGAATTTCTTTTACAAATCTGATTTTTGTTAATGATGCCAAATAGATATTTAAATATTGACTAATGCAAAGCAGTTGGCAGCCATTGACAGCTTAACTTGACTAACTTTAAATGTTTAATCAACTGAGGAAAGGACAATAAATTAGCTGAGATATTTCAGTAAAAAAATTCTATATATATTACTAATAAATATAGGATATTATTTTATAATAAATTGTAATCAAATTTGATGGCATTTTATTTAATAAAATGTTAATTAAATTTTATCTAATTTATTTAAAAAAATAAAATAAATAATATGTCCTGAAAAATAATAATGGCAGATTCCTATTAGTTGACTTTCCATAGACCCTCTACTCTATATACCCTGTAAAATATTAGCTATAGTTGCTGCAGTCAATTACGCATGAAATAGCTCTTGATGCAAATTATTCGATTGCATATACCAAAGGCAACTCATGTTGCAGGCAAATAAATTATTTGTTTCGTGCATTTGACATTTTTGTGAGCGAGAGAGCAGGAGGAGAAACAATACCAGGAGGAGCAGGAAGCGGATAGAATGCAGCGAGCGCGAGCTAACCGGTTGCCCGCAAATAGGTGGCCAGCCACACACACAAACATGCATACACAGAACGTGTCACAGGTCACACACACAAATAAAAACAAAACGAAGCAAAAACATAATTAAAAGTGCGAACAAACCAAATAAATTGTACGCCTCAAGGTGAGGCAACTGCAAAGATTTATTGTGCTCGGCTTTTCAATTCATACCAATTTGACAGCTCTCTAAATTACATGTATATATTCTATACTATATATATATATATATATATATATATATACCATATATGTCTGCTTTGGTTTTCGAGCTCTTTCGTTCTGTCAACTTAATCTGCTTGCGGCTGTTTATGCCGCATTTCACTTTTCGCCTTGATAAACACATGATGAGAGAACAGAGCACAAAAAAAAAAAAGCAACGACTATTTAACACACTACCAAATGAATCAGAGCCGCAACTAATCCCATTTCAGTTTTCTATGATATTATTCTACTTTTTTTGGCCTGAATAATATGAGTGGATTCTTATTTGCGATGCGATTCAATTCCATGTCAAATAATGCCGCTGCACAAATTGTTTGTTTTGCAAGCGAACGAGTGTGCCTGTGTGCGTGTGTGTGTGTGTGTGTGTGCACATGTATGTGTTTGTATATTTTTTAATACTTTGCATTTCACTTTTATTTCGGCTTGTGCCAATCGATGGCATTAGTGGAAAATCAATTGAGCGATGGCAGCAATCAAAACCGTAAGCCATGAAACCAAAACCGCACATCAGTTTATATAGCAATGCGTGGGTGCGAATATGTGTGTGCGTGTGTGTGGCTGCCACAGCATTCTGTGTGTGTGTTTGCCTTTCAGCTTAAATTGCCTTTGACAGCTTGGAGCATACGATTTTTATTCAATCTAACAGCAGTTTGGTTTTGCTTCTATATTTAGCTCCAACACAAATTACGCATACGCCCCGCTTGACCGAGCCAAGTTCTTCAAGCCTCGTTTCGCATTTTATTAGTTTGAAAAGCGAAATTAAGCGCCATTACAATTAATTAATTATGCACTTTCGATTGCGGCATTGCGTCCCAGGCTAAGTTCAAGCTTTTCGCATTTCTCATGCAATACACGGCATTTGCATTGAGTATTTGTTTTATTTGCTTTTCTGCTCGCCCAGAAACTGATGGACGAGTGAGTATATTGGTTTTGCTGCCAAGTGCATAAAGTCTGTTGGTTGCTCTAAAGCACTTGACTGGCGTAGAATAATCAAAGAGTTGGTATATCTATTCACGTTTAGCCTTGTCTAATGAAATGTTTAACTGTTTGAGTTATGCTCACTGCCTTCAGGAAAATTAGAACTACTTTTTAGCCAGCAAAATAGAAACAGTATATACATACAGTAAATAGACAAGGGCTTCCATTACTTATGCTTTCTTTAGAAGAATTCTTAATCTGTGGATAACTTAATCAGGCAGGCATTAAAATAACTAGACTAGCTCCATGTGAATATTTTGAATTTTAAGCTTTGTTAAGTTTATTGGTAACAGATCTCTGCTATTAACTTGAAATAAACACAAATATTTATATATACTTTAAAAATTGAAATCTTTACTAGAGTATACAATAATAAATGTATTGTCTTTAGCTTGTTTCATTAAAGAAAGACAGTAAAACGAAAAGACTCTATGAACAAATATCAGCGCTTGTAATAGATGCTGTACTATACTTAACTATCGAAATATATATACATCTATCGATGCCTATTTGTGTATCGAAACAACTATAATGACCTTGATAAGCTAAAAGAATATCATTAGCTGAAAGCAAAGAGAATTCGAGATATAGTGCAGTATAACAATAAGAACTAGCAGAGGATGGTCCAATAGTTAACCATCGATGGCTATAACTATTGAACTACAAGTCTATCGGGTATTAACCCAACATTATGTTTGATTACTATTGAGTTGTTATAGAGATAAGAGCTAGAGTTATAGATCCCTCATTCAAGTCTGGCATAAACCAACCTCTGTTCACATACAGCTCAACTATTCTTCTCCATTGTGAACATGTATCGTACAGTCAGTTAAGCTCCACTGCAACATTCCTACCTTCTTACTGTTTTTTTTTTTGTTTTTGTCATTTATTATCACTTTTCTTTTTATTAGCCCAGATAGCAGTTGCTGTTGCTGTTGCTTTTGCCACTTTTCTTGTTGTTGTTGTCATGTACTAAATTACGTGCAACTATTTTTTAATGTGTAACTCGCTTTGTTTTGTAGTAATTTTTTTCCATTTCGGTTTTTTTTGGTGAAAATTCTCACTGCGTACCGCACAAAATTTATCACTTTCATTTGACTGGGTTCCAAAAAGGTAAATAAAATTGCGCCCATAAATTGACTGGGCGACATATAGAAAAGGAAAGCTCACTGCAACTAGGCAGACTTTTTGGCATACAACCAACTGGCCATGCTCGTTAAGAAAGGTTAATGAACTGAAATTTTGATATACAAATGAGAGAAATGGATGCGACGCGTTGATATTATCTACAGAGTTGCGGTCAGTTAAGTCAGCAATGGAAACAGATATAGAGGGTATATTATATACTGAGCCATTACTAAAACTAACGAAAATTTTTAAAAATATATTTTTATACTTTGAAAATAAGAACAAATTGACACATTTTAAGCCCGAACTTTAGTTCCCATTACCTCCTAAAATTATCTGCATAACATAAAAAAGAAAAACAAAAAATGTGCAATTCGTAGAAAAGCAAATAAATTGCCTGAAACTGGGAATTTTCGAATGTGTCTCATATATAAAGTATATTTTTACAACAAGTACTTAAGCTTCCTTCTCACATTTCCAAGAAATTGTATCTGAGAACTGCTCGCTCTCTTGGTCAACGAAAACACAGCAAAAATCAATAAGCACAAAAGTGACTTTTATTTCAGACGCTAAAAATAGCGTAAACAATTTATAATACCCTCGGCTTTTATAGTAAACTTATCAAAAATTATTTTCACGCATAATAAACTTTCATTACGAAGCTATTAAAAATGTTCTGAAAGCAAATGACTAGAAAAACAACAAAAAAGAAATACAAAATAAAAAACTAGTATTTAGTTTTATCTAGAGTCAGATTTCACAGCAGGCTGCTAATATAGTTTGTGGCATATTAATATAAAATGCAAAACACGCTTAGTAAAAACCAGAACAAAACATGATTTGTATGTAGCTATAGTATGATATATATATAGTATATGTATGTAGAGTTTAAGCCCTGACAAAACTGAACTTGTTATACGCGCACTTAACATTAATTTCACTTTCTATTACGAACACACACTGAGAGCGCTTAATAGCAGCAGAAGAAAGGCAGCGAAAGAAGATATAGAAATGCGTACACATACATATGTATATATATATATATAGATATAGATATATATGAGTGTGTATAAACACGCTTGATATCAACATAATTAGTCACGTAGTTGTTATGTTTGTTTTAATGTGACGACAAAGGCGTTCATAATGTGGCATTAACATTATGTGAGTCGCAGCAGTAGCAGCAGCAGCAGCATCAAGCTGAGACTATAAAGAAAAAAAACTGTCAAGATTACTCTAAGCGGGAGTGAAAGACTAGGAAATACCCAAAACCCCGCTAGAAAAGGGTTTGCTGTTAATAACATAAATAAAATAACATAACATAAATGTTACTATTAACATAATCCGACATTAACAATAACCTGGATGATATCCACCGAGAATGATCAACATTCCTTTAAAAGAAAGGCTTGTAAGATTCGTATAGGAAATCTAGCTAAGAGAGTATCTAGTTTCTTGTCTAAATCCAGTCAAAAATCTATAAGTTCTTAGGCAGACAGGTTAAGCACTTACCACTTAGCATAGTCTTAACTCTTGCTCAACTCACCTATTAATTTCGACATTTAATTAGTTGCGTATTCTAATCTAGCTACGAGATTATAGTTTCTAGTCTAAATCCAGTCAAAGATCTATAAGTTCTTAGGCAGACAGGTAAGTGCTTAGCACAGTCTTAATTCTTGCTCAACTCACCTATTAATTTCGACATCTGACTAGCTTGAGCTGCGTATTCTATGGGTCAGACTATGTCCAAGTCAAGACGTCAGCTCAAATTTCAATATGCAACTAGTTCATACACAGTTCATATAGATAACACAAGGCGAGGTCTAGCTAAATTTGATTGTTAGTACTCAGCAATCTCCAATACCTTGATCCTTCCGCAGTTATAGACACTTCCACAAAAAAAAACTCTCCACACAACTCCCCCATGTCCATTGCTTTGATAAGTAGAGGGTATATGCAAAAACTAATTATTTAAATGTTATAAAACAAATAAATTAGCCATGAAGATGTTTTCCAGCTATAAATAGACAAGAGCCAGAGAAATGTGTCTGCTGTTAAATCTCCAAAAGAAAAAAAAGGAAAAGAAAAATAAAAAAAAAATTACGTTTTTGATTTTACTTTCAACGGCATTTAAAGTGGCCAAAAGAATGCTGTTCCAGCCCAGCTCGGCCGCACTCGCTTCGACCAACCAAATTAAATGCATTTTCATAATTCATAATTAATTTTATGACTCGACAATAATATTTTAAATTATTTTTTTTTTTATTACAGTGTGCAAAAAGCAGCTTTCAGTGTTGTTAATCGCCGCGAGAGAATATTTTGCATTATTATTTAAAAAAAAAAAAAAGAGAAGAAGAGGCAGACGAAAAATGTATTTCATTGCGTTGATTATCTTTATAATTATGCGAGACACTTTTAGAACAATGCGCGAGAGTTGTGGGAAAAAAAATGCGGCGCTAACTAGACAAAAAAAAAAAAAAAACAAAAATACATATATATGAAAATATAAAAAATGAATTTATAAAATATTTAAGCCCACAACAGATTGCGATCTGGGCGCTATACAAATGTCAAGTAAAGGAAAAAAAATGGAAATGTAAAAAGATTTATGCAGTCGCATAGCCACAGAACTTTCACAACAACAGCAGCTGTGACTGAGGCAGACTGAGAGAGCAAGAGGGAGAGAGAGAGAGCGAAAGAGAGGTCTGCTACGTGAGACGCATGCGCATGCGTCTGGAGCTTTAACAATTGCCCAAGCAGACGTCGCATCTTTCGCCGCTTTATGCTGAAAGTAAAATTAGCTGCATTTCGCTACAGCAAGGCGTCGGAGCTCATGGTGGGCGTGGCAGTGTTGGCTGTTGGCTGTTGCTTTGTTGGCTCTGCATGCGCATGACAACTCGACTCGACTCGGGCACGTAATTTGTGCCGCTGAAGCCAAAAGGCAACCAGCAACGGAACTTGAACTATCCACCAGAAAACAAAAAATCAAAAGCGAATGTTAGTTATGAATATGACATCTATAGATGTGTGTGTGTGCGTGTGTGTGTGCGAGAACTACTGCTGACCTTGCGCTAGAAACATGGGTATTTTGTGGCTGGAAGTCGGCAACTCATCGCGCTTCGTCTTGCTTCTTCTTCACTTTACAGTTGGCCTTTTTTTTTTTTTTTGGCTTTTTTTCTTGTTGATTTCAAATGGGCGAAAGCTTGTATGCCGTTTTTGGTGGTTTTCACCCACGGTCGTCAAATGTGGCTTGGTGCTAAGCGATGAAAGCGCCGCTGACATTCAGCTCGCTGGCCATTTATCAAGTGCTGCAATTGAAATGCCCAACGCATTTCGACTTAGAAAACAACGCATACAATAATCTAAAGCAAAGCGAAAAGCGACGCTTAAGTGCAAGGTACGCCTTCGCTTGACTGAAAGATAATCTGTTTAGACAAATGGAAGCAGCAGCAGGGCAATGAGCAAGCAAGAGCAAAGCCTAGCTAGAGCTAATAGTGGAAAAGTAAAGGCAATTCGATTAGAGAGACTAAATGGAACATTTACCTAAATGGAAGTTTGAGTCTCTATTTAAGAGAACTGCCAGGAGATAAAAGCAACATCAAAGTAGAGTAGGGAGGCAGAGAATGAGAGAGGGACAGAGAGAAGCAGAGACAGAAACTGATAGAGAGACAGAAGCAATAGAGATATACAATGAGAGATAGAGACTGAGAAATAGACACATATAGTGAGAGATAGAAAAAGAGAGAGAGAAAGTGAGAGAGATAGAGTAATAGAGATCGGGAGAGAATGAGAGAGAGTGTGAGAGAGAGAGAGTGAGGGAGAGCAGAAGGGAGATAGGGAGTGAGAGGGAAAAATACAAAGTAGCCAGAAAAAGAGGAGAACTGAGAGAGAGAGAGAGAGAGAAAGGGAGAGAGGGAGAGAGAGAGAGAGGGAGAGAGAGGGAAAGAGAAAGATAGGAGGAGCCACTGAGAACCAAAGGAGGATATATAAAGTGATAGAAGACAGGGAGAAGTAGAACTAGAGAAAATAAGCAGAGATAGAGACTAAAAATTGTGAGATAGAATTAGGAGATAGATAGAAATACATAGACAAAAAGATAGACTGAAATAGAAGGAGAAAGAGGACGAGAAAAAGTTTAAAAGACTGCCTGTGGGAGGGAGATAGAAAAAGGAGATATAAAGGAGATAAAGAGTGAAAATTAATCAATTCTAACTTTGGTGGAAGAGAAAAAGAGAACATTTAGGAAATTATGTCGTAAATCGCAAGAGTTGCTGACTATAAACAGAGATCGACCAGCAGCCAGTAAAACGTTTCGCAATTAAATATGGCCTTACTAAACGTAAAACTAATTGTAACAGCAGTCACCAGATTGCACACACAAAATCTACTAAGAAGTAGTTGAGGAACAACAGTTGAACTCGCGCCAAAGCACTTTCATTTCTGTCTGCACATTTGATATTAAAAACCATAAATAAAACATAAACTTTATTATATATAAATATCAAGTAAAGTCGTAAAACAAATTGAAATTTGTTGAGAGTCTTATGCGAGAAGTTTATGAACCTTAAAGAACTAGAAATAAGCAGGAATAAAATCTATGCCATTTGCCAAGGTACTAACTGCATGAATGCATAAATATAAAAGGAAAGCAACAAACTAAACAAGTTGAGCAAATTTTTGGCTGGCTGCAAATGCTGCTGCGGACGTACACGTAGAGCCTGTCATAAAAAAGGAAAATAAGCCAATAAAAGAGCAAATCCCAATTATTGCAGAACCAAGGCAGGGCACACACACACACACACATACACACACACACACACACACACACACACACTCACTCTCTCACTAATGTAGTGAAATAATTTTCGTTAATCGAAAGTTGCGACGCACGTTTAACAACTGTTCGTGGATGATGGGGCGGTGGGCGTGGCGGGGCGGTGCGGTAGGTGGCTCTACCAGAGCGCCTTCGTAGCGCTCATAAAAAGACGATAAAAAAGTGACATTTTGGCCAAAAATACAGTTTTTGGGCTATAAAGAAAAGCAGGCAATGGCCAAGGCGACGGCGAAGCAAAAATGTCAACGGTCAGACGGTCAGACAAAAATCAAATCAGTGCCAAAGTGAAGACCGACCACAACAGCAACAACAACAACAAGAATGGAACGGAACGAGGGCAAATGCCAAATGGCAATATTGACAATTTATTGTTGCTGCCAAGTTGAATTGGAATCTTTATTTGGTCTCTTTTGGTTACCCACACGCAACGTGTCCAACTGTCTCTCTCTCTTTCGCTCTCTCTCACTCTCTCTCTGTCTCAGTTGTATGTGAAGAAAAGTGCTTTATAAGTGCTGCTCCATCAATATCAAAACTTCAGCAAGACGAAAGTAGTTCTATGTGAGCCTATTAAATTGTTCAGTTTGGCTGCTGCTCAAATGAAAACATAATTACATGGCCAACAAAAAAACAATATATATATATATATATATATAAAAGAACATCTCACATTCACATTCACTCAGCAACAACAACAACAACAACGACAATAACATTTTCCATAATACCAAACGAACAACGAGCTATGTCAACAGCCTGAGGCTAAGACTGTCTACGTCGCCCCGTCTGCCCGTCTATCCGTCCGTCCACCTGTCCACATGTCCGCTCTGTCCAGTTGGCTCAGCTCCGCCGTGTTTTGGCCAGGCGAATGTCACGCCGCACGACGCTTCGGCTGGCTTCATTAAAGCCGCATGAAGAAGACATAAAACTTAACTGAAGAAGATTTATTTAACAGTAACAAAAATTCGCAGAGCGGCGACAAAACTTTTGCTAGAATGCCAGCAGTCGGAGCTGAAAAAGTAAAGGTAAGCTGAGAGCTAGCTGACTGCAAGATACCCTGTTAAAAGGTGCTAGAAATTGAGAAAGGTGAGGATTTGGAATTAAAAAGGGTGGGAATAGCAGATGCAAGTACTGAGAGAATTAGAAAGAAAGCGAGAGTATGAGAGTGAGATAGAGAATTAGAGAGAGATATTAAATGGAAATACAAAGAAAAATAGTGTGACTATTTATATAGCCAACACTATCTACAATACAAGATCGCTTTGATTCACTATATATAGCATTTGATTATTGCCAAAAAGGGGAACAATCAAGAATTATACTGATTTACGAATTGTAAATAATTATTTGGATGCTTTCTCCAATGTAGATCGACGTTTCTATGGAACTTTAAGATAATTTATTTAACTATAAGCTAATTTATGTGCAGCGGTCTACATTTTTAGTGATTTATAGTTTATTTAGCTTAAATTGAAATTAGTTCTTTTAATAAGATACGAACTTTCTATATAGGTCTTGAGTTAGAGATAACAAGCTTCCTCTTCCTTTTGAAAGCACAAAGAGAAAATGGACTTAGCTATATGGCCATTACTGTTTCAGAAGCCAACTTACTGAGATCAACGCTCTGTATAGCTCAGCAGATTTTGTTCAGTTCTCAGATTTGTTCACAATGAATTATGCCTATTAAAATGGCCAGCACTATAGAGCAGCTAACTATGGCTAGTTAGTATGCATTAAAATCATATTAGCGCATAGCAAAGCAACTCTCTATGTTGCAGTAAGTGTGCCTATTTATATAGCCACGACTGTTAGCATATTTATTGCACTGCATTAAGCTCGTATTTCTTTTATATTACACACCAGCCTCGCCTACTTTAATAATCACATTCCTTAAGCATAGCTCTATTCCTTAGCTTTTGATCCCTGAGTGCCTATATACCCGCCTGAAACCATACAAACCAGGGCATTCCAAACTAGACTGCTGCTCTTCTGGCCGTCAGCTTTCATGCGGTTTAGATTCTTTTGCGTTTGTTTTCTTGCCGCTGTTGTTGTTGTTATTGTTGTTGTTCTAGTTGCTGCTGTCTTTCTTTCTTTTGTAGCTATTTCTATTGTTCAAAATATTTTTTTTTTCTAACTATTTTTCTTTTTATTGTTATTTAATTTCCGTGTCTGCATTAGAGTATCAAGTCTTAAAATTGTGTTGAAATGTGAAAGAACTGAAAAGAAATGATCTAACAAAATATTTGTGGAACATGATAAATTCTTTATAATGGAATTTTTAGTATTAGTATGTGTTTAAATATAAATATAAATAAATAAATATGCCTATTGTTCCTGAACTCTACTATATACATATATATTTTATATATTTTTTTATATATGTATATTTATACTTGGCAGAGCATCTGCGTTTCGTTCGGGCTGCTCGTTCCTGAATTCTTTTGATTACTTTGTTATTACGCGCTGACACTTTAAGCCGCGATGCTGTCGTCTGTTCGTGGATTTCAGTTTTATTTGTTGTTTTTGCCAATTTTTTCCTTCTTCATTTTTTTTATTTTTGGTATTAATTTTTTTGTTTTCTAGGTCAATTCCGCAGACGGAAGCAGTTTGACCAGAATAAACTTTTTTCACTTTTGGCTTTTTGTATGCATACACAGAGCAACACACACAGACACACACATGCACATACTGCTCGAGGCACTCCCAGTAGCAACACACACACACACACATACATACATACATTTTTGCTAGGCGCTTTTGTTAGCGGCTTTTCTTAGCACATTATTTATGTTTTTTTGTTTTTTTTTTTTTTTTGCTATTTCGCGCACTTTCTTTGTCAAACTATTCTCGTATATAAAAAAAAATCTATGTATAAAAAATTTATAAAATAGAATAAAGAGTGGAAAAAAAGCTAAAGAAATGCAAGCATAAAACCTTTTGGCTAGAAAAGAAATGAGTTATATGGGACCTGAACAATAATTAACTTTGTTTGGCCGTTGCCATTGTGTGCGGTTTTTATTGAAAACAGAATTTACAATAAATACATAACAAAATGTTTTTTTTTTTTTATATCTATTCGAAAGGTGCCAGATTTGTTGGCGATTAAAGCCAAGTATCCCAAATTAACACAATATGGCCAAAAAGAAAACGAGCAAAAAAGCGAAACAGACCAGAGCAAAGCGAATCGCAATGCAGCATTGTGAGCAGAAAAAATCAATTGCAAGTGAGCGGAAAATAAGTAAAAAGAACGGAGCAGTGTGGCAAAAAGTAGTTGAGTATGGGAGGAAAAAGTCAAATAGGCGGGCTTATGTTGAAAGAGAACGAGCTGGGGATATCCTGAAGACGATGCTAAATGAGTTTGTTGCCGCAGCTAAGCTGAAGCATTATAGAAAAATTCTAGAGTCCAAATAGATCGATGACAAATGGTCTGTCCAGGACCAAAGGGGCGAATAAGCATATAAGAGACAAAGAGATGGACAGATAGATAGTTCGATAGATGGATAGAGAGATAGATTTATAGATATATCGATAGATAACTGAATAGATAGATGGATAGAGAGATAGATTGATAGATATATCGATATATAAATCAATAGATATATCGATCGATAGATGGATAAAGAGATAGATTGATAGATAACTCTATATACAGATCTAGCGATAAACGAAGACGGCTAGCTAGATTATTACATTGCTTAATCTATCAATCTAAGACGCATAGATTGATACATTGATAAATTGATGATAGAACTGTCTCATACAATAGCTCCCGACTAGATCGATTCACCTCCAGGCTCTAATACTAGCCAGCTAGCCTATCGAAATCTCATAATTGTACACTTGTAAATCATACAAAAAGCTAACTCTGCTCGCCTTTAGCTCCCTCTCAAGCAATATTTCAACGAGCCATCCTTCTTCTGCCAGCAGCACACATAGCACACACACGCACATTAAATCCAATTTACAAAAACAAAAATAAAGCAAAACATAAGCAATCAGCACAATTTAAGAGCCAGGCCGTATAAGAGCTCAGAGCCCGAGAGCCTGAAAGCTCAGCTCGGCTCAACGTTGTCTGACTGCAGATGCTGTTCGCGCCCTTTTTTCTCTTTTTGAGGTCGAGCCAGAGAAGAAGCAAAAAAAAAACAAAAAAAAAAACACATTGACAAAATAATTAAATAATAGCCCTGGGGCGCACTCAAGCGTTGCAGTTTACAGAGGATGGAAAAAAAAACTAATAGAAGCATATTTTCCCTCTTGGAAAGCCAAACAGCGATGGCAGCAACAGTTGTTGTTGCTGTACATGGCCAATGTCCAAGCAGCAAAGCCGTTTGGCATTTAAGAACGTTCAAAAATATAGAGTATATAAACTATATATATATATATATATATATATATATATATATATATATATATATATATATATATATATGTTATATAGAGAAAGGAAGCATGAATATATAAAATTAAATTCAGCATTGCCCACTTAAGAGATGAGCATGCAATTTTAATTGTAAAAAGCACAGAAACACACTTGATGAACAGACGAAGAGTTACCCCTGCATATACCGTATATTCACTGTACTTCTACAACAACAACAACAACAACAACAACAACAGCAGCAGCTAGAGCTAGAGCCAGAGCTATTGGAAACCTCTAAACGAATCTTCAATTACAAAATTGATTACCATTGAAAATTGAAAATTAAGTACAGTTTTGAGTTTTCAGCATAATTGCAGTTGATTTCTATTTTCTGTCTGTGTGTGTGTGTTTGTGTGTGTGTGCGTGCGGCCTAGGCTTGGGCTGGGCGCTTTTATAGAACTTGCCGTGTCATTAGAAGCAGCTTGATTAGGGGCCTGTGCCTCCGCCTCTGGCTCTGATTATGTCTTTCTGTGTATGCGTGTGTATGTGTATGTGTGTGTGTGTTTATTTGATTTTCCGATGGTACTATAAATGATTAAGTGAAAAAGACAAAGTCAATTGTATACCGACATTGCTTGGCCTCTAGAGAACCAATCAAGCTGAACGTCAGCTTAATTTCATTTAACGTTCAAGTAGCATAATACACAAACAACAACAACAACAGCAGCGGCAGCAATGTTGGACGTTGGCCAAGTTAAAAGCAATAGCAATAGCAGCTAATAAATGAAAATGAAATGACAGAGCTAAAAATACCCTCTAATTGGGCATGTAACAGGGAGACACAATTGCTTGGCAAGCGAACTGGATTCAAATAAACTAAATCCATTCAAATATGGAAATAATTGTTCGATTATTATTATATATCCTTATATTGATAAGACCTAGAGATAAAATAAAGGAAATAGCTTGATCGATTATTGTTTAACCAGAAACTCAACTTGTGGCTATTCAATAATATTCCTAACTATAAGATAAGTAATTGAAAACTATATTGCCATAATGTCTATGAATCGGGGAGTATTATAGATGCATTTAGATAAGCAATCGGAATCGCATATCAAATATAAATCAGAAAATGTCTCTGAATATACAATTAATAGCTAATATAAACGATCTTATATGTATCAGAAACTGTCTTTCAACCCGAGTCAACTCTAGCTCCATCTATCTCTAGCTAATCTAATCAATCGACTATCCATCATCTTTACAACCCTGCCACCAAAAGGCATACACAAAGCAAAGCAGCAAAAGATCTATAGAAATTTTAACAGAAAAATAACAAGAATAGTGTTTTCCTTTACCTAGCCAGTTTCAATTTACCCGAATATGCGTTTTGTTAACAAATATTTAATATGCTATGCTTAAGCCTCTCATTACAGGGTATTAGGCAGAATTACAGCCTAAAAGACGACAGCCAACCAGGCAAGAAAAGATTCAAGCTGAAGATGAAGCGCGGAAAAAAGAGGCAACACGCAAATTCGTTTTGCATTATTTCGATTCGTTTTGGACTTGGATTCGATTTCGAGTTGAGCGGGAGGCCATTGGGGGTGGGGTTAGAGGGAGAGCGTTGGGGGGGGAATACCGAGCTTTTCTATTTGGTTCCATTTTGTTTGTTCTGTTGATTTGGTTTATCATCAATTTTATTGTCACTAGGCATTTACGAGCGATTATTTTAGTTGTTGGCTTTATGGATGCTATCGTTGTTCATTTTGCTGTTGTTGTTGTTGTTGTCACTATTGTTGCTGTTGTTGTTGCTGTTGCTGTTGTTGTTGTTGTTGTTGTTGTTGTTTTTATTGTTTATCGCTGCGCTGTGCCTATGATTATCTGTGAGAGCTGCGACGTCCGAAGCTAGCTCTCGTTGACTCTTTGGTATATTTAATTTATAGTTAAATCCGAAATGCCGCCAAACAATTATGATTTATTGGCCAGAAGGTTATTGACCATTATGTTTCGCATACAGCTTGGCTGGCAATAGTTGTTAAGAGCTGTCGTTGTTGTTGTTGCTGCTGCTGTTTATTCAATTGTTGATCAATACAATTATTGGCATAACGTTGACAATTGCATAGCTGCACTCTGTCATAGATGTTGCTGCTGCTTTTGCTGCTGCTCTTGCTGCTGCTGTTGTTGTTGTTGTCGCCAATAAATTTTCTGCGCTAAATGCATAAAATGTTTTACAAAATCCAAATGCTCTGCGATAAATCAAATTATTGCATCGCACCGCGGCATTTGCAAATATATTTGCTTTCAGAATGAGCAGCAGGAGAAGGAGGCGTTGAGCAAACTGTCAGGCAAATAAATACCCTGTATTTACTTTGTAAATATATACTTTTTTAATTCCATATAATTAAGCATGATTAGCTAGAAGCTCAGCTTAAATGGCTTTAGCTATAAATAATTATGAAAATGAGTTCTCCTGCTGGCATAAAAAATGTTTAGAATTTGAATTAATGGAATGCAAATATAAAAGAGATATCAAAATAGAAACACAAACAGTTAAAGCTAATCAATCACATATTGAACATATTACTAATATCTTTTTATAACTTTATTTTATTTTATATAATTTTTAAATATTTGTATATATCAACTATAGATAAAATAATAAATAAATAATTATTTCTCAAATTGTAAGCCAAGCCACAATCAATTTATGAAATCCATTCAAGCAGAATAAAATAGATCTTAATTGTTTGATTTCTAAATCTTTAATCAAACACAGCTCTAATGAAACTGCTACAATCTCTCTCTTCCAGTAGCTTCTACAGTGTACAATACACTGCTTACACTACCCTACATACCTAGCCTGACTCCTCTCAAGATCGTACACTTCATTGTAGGAGAGACAGAAAAAAAAACGCAGCTTAATCAGAAGTGTTAAATGCCGCATGAGCTGGCAAATGTTCTTGCCTTCACATGACACACTTTTGCGTTGAGCCATCTCTCCTCGAGTGTGTGCAACAACAGCAGCAGCAGCAACAACAACAACAACAACAACTACAGCAGCAGCAGGCAGCTTAGCAATTGTTGCGCATTTGTGCTTATGATACGTTAGCATATTTCTTTCTGTTCTGCTGCACTCACAGATTGCGGTTAAGCATGCGGCAACAACACTAGCAGCAACAACAACAACAACAACTTGTTGCTTGCAAGAACAACAGCAATGTGAGAACATATTTAAGGCCCGGCCCAAACACGCACAGTTGCATGAGAGGCCGTCTCGAAACGGTAAAATGCGTGCGTCTCATGGGGCCAAGAGCATTGGGAATTATGATGCTGGATCTCGCTCCCTCACACTGCTCCCTCTCTCTCTCTCTCTCTCCGTGATTCTTTGCCTGTTGCAGTTGCTGTTGTCTGGCTGCTTGTCTGCTTGCATCCCGAAGAAATCGAGTCACAGCGCGGCACACAAAGCGGGACAGTTGGAAACTTTTGCTTATTTAACTGTAACTGCCTTTCTTTGTGCTGACAACAACAGCAACTGCAACACCAACAACAACAACAACGGCATTGGCAGCCACTTAGAACGGTTTGATGCTGCGCAGGCGCAGCTTCATTTCATTTTTCAACTGTCAATAGCAAGTGTCGGTCGTTGTCTCAGTAGTTTACTGTAGCAACAGCAGCGGCAGCAGCAACTATAACAGCAACGCCAATAAGAACAGCAACAGCAACAGCCACAGGCACGGAAATAGCAATAGCAGCAGCAATAATAACAGCAACAAGAGCAACAGCAACAACATTAGCATCTAAAGCAGCAGCAACAGTAAAAACAGTAGCAGCAGCAGCAATAATAACAGCAACAACACCGGCAGCAATAAAAACACCATCAACAACAGCAACAATAAGAGCAGCAATAATAAAAACAGCAACATCAATATGAATAGCAGCAATAGTAGCTGCAAGAGCAACAACATTCACAACAACAGCAACATAAGCAGCAACATCAACAGCAGCAACAACAACAGCAGCAACAGTATGAATAGAAACAGCAACAGCAATACGAATAGCAGCAATAGCAAACAACAACAGCAACAACATATAGAATAACTGCAGCAACAACAACAGAAACAACAGTATCAATAGAATCAGCAATTTGAATAGCAGCAACAGGAGCACCAACATTCAGCACAGCAACAGCAGCAACAGTAGAAACAGCAACAGCAATACGAATAGCAGCAATAGCAAACAACAACAGCAACAACATTTACACCAACAACTGAAAACAGCAGCAGCCACATGCATAGAAACAGCAGCAGCTGTTGCCCGCTTACCTATCTGCCGCAGGTGGAGATTGTCGTTAACCGCTTCACCCCGGCTCTGTTTTTATCTCAGTCTCTATCCCTCTAGCTCATCTCAATTTCTTTCGCTTCGTTCCACACCTCGTTTTTCGCCCCCCGCCTCCTGCCATCCAACTCACAGCTTGTTATGATTGAAGTATAGCATCAATACAAGTGCATTTCATCTTCTGCTTCAACGGTTATTCTTGCATCAAATGAAATCCATTCAGCATTAAACTGCTGGCATTGATCTTATTGCTGCTGGCTGCTCGCTGTCCACTTGCTGCTGCTGTTGCTGCTGTTGCTGCTGCTGCTGCTGCTGCCATTGTTGTTGTTGCTAACTGGCTGGCTGTGTACATGTTTAACCAGCATTTAACTTAAGCCGCTTTACAATTTATGTGAGAGTCAGGCATACCAGCCAGACCTCAGCCTTTTAGGGTGCACGCATCGTGCCCTCTTCTACTCGCTCCCTCCCTGCTCTATCTCTTTCTATATGCGCTGCTCATTAGCATGTGGGTGATGGCTGCCAGCTGATAATGATGACCAAGCTGTTTATGTCAATTGGAGTTTCCTTAGAACTTCGCCGTTCTCTATTGTAGCATAATGGAGCGCGTAGCTCACTTCACAGTAACAGCAACAGCAACATCAGCAGCAGCAGCAGCAACGTCAGCGGACGTTAGCAGTTTTACATTGTCTCAGTTCTAACGGTGCCTGCAACGGTGCCTAATTGAAATGTTACCCAACAGGTCAAGAGTGCTGCGAGCGGGCGTTGCACGCATTAACCAAGGTAGCAGGAGGAGCCGCACACATCGATTATGTGCAACTGCAATTTTTAGCCAAAAATTCGATTATCCATGCTGTTGTTGTGGCTGCTGCCGGCATGTTGGTCAGGTCAACATGTTATTATTGACAAATGGAAATGTCAAAAATGAAAAATTAACTGACAAAATCAACAGTCAAAAACGCAACCAGCTACGGCAGCCAATGACAATTGAAAATGTCAAAATTTTGCAAGCCCACAGCAGCAGCGGCAGCAACATCCACTCGAGGTAATGGGCAAAAACGAGCAACACATTGCTGCCAAATCGCGAGAAATATGGGCGTAATGGTTCTCTCTCTACAGCCTCCTGCCACGCCCACATAAACCACCTCCTCTGCCATGTAGCAAGCAGGCAACAAAAGTTGCGCGTGAATAACTGGCAACAAAATTGACACCAGCCAGCAGGGGCTGCGGCAGCAGCAGCAGCGCCACCAAAAGGCACCAGCAACAGTTGCTGGCATTGGCTGTCGTCGCTGACCGTTGTGGACACTCGACGCGACATTTGAATGGCTGCCTGTGCCGCCTGCCTGCTGCCTCCTGCCGCCTGCCACTGTCAACTGTTTTTTCGTTGTTGCTGCTGTTGCCGCTGCTGCTGCTGTTGCTGTTGTTGCTGTTGTAGTTTTGGCAATAACCACTTGATAAATGATAAATTAATTGAGTACTATTGCCAAATGGCAAAGACTTTTTTACCGCTGCCCTATGCAAAGCAGTTTCATTCGCTTAACTGCATTGGTATGATTAATGAAAATTGGAGTTAACAGATTTTACATGACATGATTTGTTGGTTGATATGATGAACTGTGCTCAATTAATTGTTCTAGGAATATATTTGTATTATTTTCTATTTGTTTTATTTTTTTTTAATTTTAAATAACGTAATTATAGATAGAAATTATGTTTTATTATTATAGAAAATGAAATAATTAAATATAGTCACCAAAGAATTTTTAGCTAGTTTAAGTCCTACATGTTTATATGAATAAAGCACTAAATAAATAATTTAAATTATAAATAAATTTATACACAGACTACGTCTTAATAATAATATATATCTGAAATATCCAAGAGGATAAAACCCTGTGGTAAAAAAAAACAGACTTTATGCAAATACTTAAAATAAATTTCGCATTTTTAATGAGTATAGGGTATACAAAAAACTTTATTATATAATAACATAAAAATAAATATAGCTTTACTAAATAAAGACAGAGATAAATCGTCAAATTTTTTTTATTATTAATTGTATTTTAAATATATTTCATTATGTATTTTATTTTGAATATTTATTTTTTTATTTTATTTATTTATTTATTTTTTTATTTTTTTTTTAATTACATGCTTAAGTCTCTTTATATATAATATATTATATATTATATATAATATATTATATATTATAAATTATAAATTATATATTATATATTATATATTATATATTATATATTATATATTATATATTATATATTATATATTATATATTATATATTATATATTATATATTATATATTATATATTATATATTATATATTATATATTATATATTATATATTATATATTATATATACTATATTTTATTATTATCACATATCCTTAACACTTTTCGTGCTATAGAGCATACATAGTTCGTATTAATTTAAAGTTCTTTCAATTCATTAAATTTAATTTTGGTGTTTGGGTGGCAACAAATTGCAATGCATTTCGCAAGTATTTTATGTCTGTTTTTGGTTTTTTATCTTCAGCTACATTTTGGCTGTGGGTCACAAGGACGTTGCATGTAAATACAATCTAAATCTGTTGCCGTTGCCACACTTGGAGGCAACACGTTTTGTATCGCATGTAATTAGTGAACAGGTACTTGCAGTCAGGTGCATGCTGTCGAGTAGGGCTTAAAACAGAAACTCCCGAGTAGAATTTCAAATTCAGTCAAAGTAGAAAAAGAGTTTTTATATCAGGTGAGCAGAGTGGGAGAGAGAAATTAGCTAGAGAACTGCTGCAACTAATGCAAAACTCACTTAATCTGCCTTGAAGATTACAGCATTTAATTAGGAGTAGCGGAGTGGAAACGGCAAATGCATAAATAAGAAGTTAAAGTGCCCTAGCATGGACTATACGAGCAACTTTAGGAATGAATTTTGGACTATATATACAAAGTTTATAGCTAGTTCATAGAATCCTCAAAGCTAACAAAAAGTTTGTTATCGATACAAATCGATTTCAAGACAACTATAAAAGATATCGTTGGTTTTAAGCCAAATCGAGCTGCGCTTGCAATTAGAGTAGCCACGTCTCCAAGTTTCATGCCCTCAGATGTTATCTCGTGATGAATATAGATCATATTTTCATACTTCATACTTTCAGACACGCCTGCTTTCGCGTGTTAACATCAACTTTACAGACTGTTTACACACTTTACAGTCGAACTATCACAAAACTGTCAATGCTCTACTTCACTAAATGAGGTGTGAAATTTCCATCCTCAGATTTCAAATCTACGCGCAGAGCAAATCAAAACAAAGTCAAAGAAAGCAAATGCAGCAGTTAGAAAAAAATATGTTATACGAAAATATTTGCATAACACTTCGTGTTTAGCAAATGCCAATGCAAAATATACACAAAGAGGGAGGCAGATTGGGAGCTGAGGCGAGACAGAGAGAGAGAGAGAGAGAGTGAGAATGGCAGCAATCTGCTAAATGTTGCTTATTTTCATCAATTGCACAGGGGGAGGGAGGCGTGGCAGGCAGAGAGAGACAACAAAATCAACAGCAATGCTAAATTGTTTAATTGAATTTACCGCAGATGCGCTTAAGTTGGCAGTAATTTAGCAAAGCCATGTAGCATTTTCTAAATGTATCTCACAGATACATTTTGTATCTCTATCTGCATGCCAGGCAAGCAGGCAGCCAGGCAGGCACGGTACGTGCCAGCAGCATGGGATGGATTGTCGTTTGCAATACAAATACAAGAGAACAGACAGTACAACAAGCAGCAGTAGCAGTGCTAGCATTTGAAATGCAATGCAATGAAATGTATCTATAAGATACACTCAAGCACACACATGTATTTAACAGCTCGATGACAATGTCCGTGTGTGTTGTTGCTTGCTGTGCATTGGCAAGTGTTTTCTTCCTGTAACTATGTATTCAATTGAAAATGGCAAAGAAAGTGTCTTGCCTGCTGTTGCTGCTGCTGCTGTTGCTGCTGTTGCTGTTGCTGCTGCGACAGGTTCTAGATTTCTCCCGGGCCCAATTATGTTCAGCTTCAGCTTCTGCTTTCATTTCTCAATTGGTCAGTCACTCCGGCCACCGGCCAATTGTCAATTGCTCCATGTAGTTGATATTTAAGCTCTATCTTTTTTCTCATATATTGTTCCTTTTTCTTGTTTCTTCACTTCAGCTTTGTGTCAAAGTTCGTTGCATTGCAACACACACACACACACACACACACACACACGAGCGGCTAATTAATTTGTTGTTCTTTTGCTCTTTTCAAGCAGACCTCAAGTTTAGTTCATTAGCTGCAAAGTTTTATTCTGTGCCATCGAACATCATTAGTCAACATTGACAATTGCAATTGGGCAATTCTTTTGAGTGCTGCTTGGACGTTTAGTGATATTTGTAATGAAGCTATGGTAGCTAGAGATTCTTTGAGACCTATGTTCTTAGAGTATTTACCAGCAAAAGTTGTACTTTCACAAAAAAGGTTCACAGAACTTTGTTGAACTTGGCATGACTATGTTTCGATAAATTTTAATGTTCACCTGTCCAGATCAATCCTTATATGCCTTAACATTTTTGATAATCTTAATCTCAATCAAATATCTTTAATATACTATAGACAATGAGGCATGTTGAGGCATGTCATCAAATATACTAATCATAACTGGTAATTTTAAGTTATTTATAGAAGCTGTTGCCTTTGCTTTATTTATAATTTACATATTTAATTTATATACAGATATTATACAGCAAAAATCACCAAAACAAACCATTCAAATATATTGCCTTTCGTTTGGTCAAAAAGATCAGTTAAATATTAGAATGGTCTATAAATAATTCAATCCATAAAGAATTTAAGTATCAATTTTAAATGAATTTCTATTGAAACGTTTTCTTCCTTGGCTTATCAATCATATGTAAATTTAGCTATAAAAATGCTAAATTTATAAAACTATAAAAAAAAACTTTTAGAGCAGTCTGCATATATATTACTATATATTTTATGCATTACCCCCATCCTCTACCTCCAAAAGAGTATTCAAACTGCATCAGCCTCATTCAAGCTCTCTGCAACACAGCAACTCATCTGCGCAGACTTCAAAGAATTTACCATGGCTTCGTCTGCAGCAACCTCCGCTCTTAGCTTAAGAGAGCGTTTCGAGTAAGCCATGCGCATGCGCATGGCTCTTACGCACCTACTCTCTCTCTCTCTCGCTCTCACTCTCCCTCTCTCTGTTTGGCTCTCTGGCTCAGTTTGTTGCGCTCTTGATGGTCTGCCGGTTACACAGCGTCGCGTCGTCGCTTCGTCTCGATCATCAACGTCATTATCATGGCCGCAATGATCATCGGCGCTAATGATGATCATCTTGACCATTTATGCGGTCGTGTCTTCGTACGTTTTGTTTGTTGGCGTCTCTTTCGGCTGTGGGAGCTTCCAACTTTTCTTTCTTAGTTGGCTTGGAACTTCTTCGACTTGGACTTTCTTGCTTTCAGCATGCTTAAAAGTCTTTTGGAAGCGCCAAGACGACAGTCAGTACGATTTGTGCGCTGCAAGCGTTTGGTACGTTGTAACGGAACTTCGATTTTCAATCAAAAACGAATACAAAATGAATATAAATCAAAGCCATAACTAAAACAATACGTCAAAAAAAAGGCACAACTGAATAAAAACAAGGATGCCCGGAGCAAGTGGCAAAAAGTGTGTGAAAACAATTTTTAAGAAATTTTAAAAATTTTAAAATAAATAAATTTAATACTAATTGAAAACGAGGCAAATAAATAAATAACTAGAAAAAATTTATACAGTTAATTGAAAATAAATCAAAATATAGAAAAGAAAAACAAATACGAATTGCATATCAAAACTAAATTAAAAGCAAACGCGAATTGTTTTCGACCAAATTGTTTATGGATTTGCTCGCATTTTGATTTTGTTTTATGCATTTCCGCTCTAACACGTTGGTGCAACAACGGCTGCCACAGCTGCCACTGCTACTGCCAGAGCCAGTGCTGCCAGTGCCACTGCTTCACGTCGCATCAACAGGTAAGCCTCGCATTCAGCCAGGATTAAATTTGCTTTAAACAAGCCAAAGCGACAGCCAAACAGGCAGGCAGCTACTAGACAACAGCCAAAAGCGAAGCTGAGTGCGCTTCTAACTCAGCCAAAATCCCGTAACCAACAACCCGTAACCAAAGTCCGGCGCAAATGCAGTTCAAGCCACTGCCACTGCGACGAGTGTCGGCAAAGCGGATTACTATACAAATATTTACAAGCCTTCAATTATGTGTAGGTGTAGGTGTATATAGGTGTGTGTGTGTGTGTGTGTGTGTGTGCTATCCTTTTTGTATTGTTGCATATTATGCGCATATTTGATATTTGTTTTGCTACCGCTACTGCTGCTGCTGCGGCTGCTGCTGATAGCATATTTATTTTCAGGCAAGCAGCAACTGTTGCTGTCATTTGCCAGCTGCATTCAACACACACACACACACACACACACATTATTTTGCTTTTTTATTCTCTGGGTTTTTTGGGCAACAATGTAAGTTTAGTGTGACTGAAATAGTTAAAGGCACACAGGTGAAAAGAATGAAATGAAAACTTGTCTTTAATTAAAGAAAAGGAGCAAAGCAACAACAGCCACAGCAACACATAAACAAGTAAGAATGTTGCAAGCGAGTCTTACTGACTGTGAAATACTCGTTCCTTGTCTTATGGCCAATTATCAAATTTCTTTTCTTCAATTGTTGTTGTATTTATAGATCAGACCATCTTTGGTTTTAATAAACAAGACTAAACAAAATAATTTATAAATAAACATTTTAGTAATGAATAAAAAATATTTGACTCTTAGCAACAAATATATAGTGAATAATATAAAAGATATAATTAATTACTAATGTTGAATAAATAATAATATATTTTATATAGTTTAACCTATGAAATTCTGTGGAATATATTTGTTAATATTCGTCATATCAGACTTCGACCAGACTTTACTCTGTTACACCACTATGAGCTGAGCCACATTTTTGTATGTAACCCTGATCTATCTAGATAATCGATCGATCATAAGAATATATCAAATGCAAAATCTCTAGCTGCAATAGAATATAGCTTCAATAAATGTAAACGACTAAGCTTCCAAAATGTAAAAATTTTATAGCTGAGAGTACTGAAGTGAATATGCTTGATATAACGCACATACATTATACATATATATAAAAAAAAATTGATGCCTCAATCAAGTATCATTCGACAAACAAACACAAAAGCCCATATACCCTTTTACCATATTTCATGAGCGAGCATAAAAACAAGTGCAGCAGCCCAACAAGCAGAAACGAGTAACACGCAGACACACACACACGCGCACGCACACGGATATGTGTAACTGGAAAACAAGTTAAAAATGCCTCAGCTACATTTGGTCAAGAAGTTTACAGAGCCAAACATAACCAAACAGTTAAGCAAAGCCAAGAACTATAGAGTAGCTAGAACGAGTGGGACAGAGAGAGAGAGAGAGAGAGAGAGAGAGAGAGAGAGAGAGAGAGAGAGAGAGATAGGGGGGAAAAGAGAAGAAGAGAGGGTGAGGCCAGAGGTTGCAGAGTTTCCTAAAACAGCTTTTGTGTGATTTTTAATGAACCGACTCAGAGAACACTTGGCCCGCACCAAAAACTAAACCAATGCCCCAAAATCCCAGCCAAAACACTTAAAACCTTCAGCTTGGCTTTTCCCATAATATTAGCCAAAAAGAATCTAATAATAAAAGGGCTGAAAAAACAATGGCAAACCATATTTATGCAAGCATTAACACAAAGCATATCCTCTGTCTAGCTGTCCATTCGTCTGTCTCTGTTGCGGGCTGTATTACACAGATATAGATACATATTTATATATATATACATATATATATCTACGACTACGCCATGAGCAACAAAACTTAAGCTGACAGCGAGAATGCTTGGGCTAAATATATATCCAGTGACGTTTGAGTTACTTTCTAAATAGCATTTTACATTTAGCCTCCTGCCAGCGAGATTTGTGCAGTTGCAGTAGCTACTGTAGCTACTGTTGCTGCTGCTGCCGTTGTTCTTATTGCGGTTGTTGTTGCGGTTAAATAAATAAGGCAACGACGTGCTCATAGTTTAGCCACAGCTCAGCAAATAAGAAATTGCCACAGCACAACTGCTTTTGCAGCCACTGCTGATGCCCCTGCTGCTACTGCTGCCGCTGCTGCCACTGCTGCCACTGCTGCTGCTGTGATATTATGGATGCGTTCTGTATACGACTTTCCAACCCACTTCCTTTTGTTATGGCTGCTGCAGTTAATAATTGCCAGACAGTCAGTCAATTTGCTGCACATTAATCAACTCCAACTCCAACTGCAACTGCAACTCCAACTCCAACTCTGCACAGCCGCTAGATAGCGGGCTCATCTGTAATTTGAGCACTCGCACGCGTATCTTTACAGCATTTTTTATTTGCCCACCTCTAGCTTATGGCCAAAACGTGGCTTAGGCTTGGCAGCTTGCATTTAGCCAAAATGCCAGCTGACCAAACAGCCTCAGCTGTAGCCGCCTGCATGACATAATAACCAGTCTAGCATAGGTCAAAAGCTACAATTGCTGCAAACTCTCAAGACTTTCTATCTAATACGCAAATCAGCCAATACAATGGGCTATACACATATACAGTTACGTATATATACACATATATATCGTAAAATATTATATCTAGGTGCTCAAAATTCCATGTGAACCTGTTATAAATAGGCAGCTAAACAGAGAATATGTCATAATAGCTGCTATGAGCAGCAAACATGCTGGAGTTAAACATGTGAAGAGCAGAATCGTTCAATTGTTTGGCTAGGATGAGCACGATTATAGAGAGCTGTAGAGATATACATATATATCGTGATTTCGGTTATCTAATGTATAACTACTTGACAAATGTATATATCAAATATATCAAATGAAATATCAAATCTGATTTAAAGTAAATTATAAAGTATACTTTCACATTAAACGACTGAAGCCTTCGCAATATCTCAACTTCAAAAGCGAGAACCATCAGAGTATAAGCAATAAAAGATCGACAAATTTATCGATTTCACATATACATATATTATAAGAGATTCCAGGCAGCATAACATATTAAGATGGGTCAATAATTTCTCTTTATGTATGTGCCTATTCTCCTAGATACAAAATATGTCAATCAATATGAAGGCAACAGGATCTATCGATTTTATAACATGCATCTCAAATCAATAAATTGATATACAATATCGATTCTTAAACACGATTTTCACAACATTCAGCTATCGCTATACATAATACACAGACTTATTTACGCGAACATGTCTATATAGAATTTTAACTGCTGAATTAGTTAATAGACGCATGAAACAAGAGCTTATATACATATATACATTTTTTTACATATATTATATATTTTTATAAACATACAAGAAGTATATAAAAATTACTCCAGGTTCTCTAACCTATTATCGAGCTACAACTTGATACATGCTCTTAACAGAGACTTAGACCCAAGCACTGAGACTTATCTTCACAAATGCTAAGCTCATATCAACAAATAATTCAAGCTAGCTAAAAAATATCCCTACTCCCCACTCATATGTCACTTGTGCTTTGTTGGCATATCAGTGCATATAATTTGTAATCAAAAATGAAAATGAAAATGAAAATGATAGAGACGAGAATGAGAATGAGAATGCAAAATGAATATAGATTGCATTTGGCACAAATATTCGTGCGGCTGCTAATCAAAGATGACAGTCGGAATGGATATATAGGCCTAGACTTTAATATGAACTTTTTGTGCAGTATTTTCTTGTGCTGCATTTACTTTTTTTTTCTTTTTTTGTCTTTCTTGTCTTCTCTTTGTGTTGCCAACTTGCATTATTCCGAGCCAAGTTAAATAGCTAGAAGAAGATGCTGTTGCAGTTGCTATTGTCGTCGTCTTTGTCTCTTGGGCAGCAGGCAAATGGAGCAAGTTTTTGCAACAACTTCAACGGCAGGCAACAATTTTCGTTTTGTTAATTAAACGCAATTCTATTTATTAGCACACACACACACACACACAGAGATACACGCACACACATACAGCTGCAGAGATTGAGCTCCACTTAGATAGCTCTGGTAGTTTTACATGTCTATGTATAGAGAGCGTCTCAGCGTATATAATTGGCGAAAATTATTTAATTATTATTAAGTGCAGCTGGCGCCCAAACCAAAAGCTCTGCAGCAACAGTAGCAGCAACAGTAGCAGCAGCAGCAGCAGCAGCAGCAGAAAAAGTCTCTGCAGCTCCAAGTTGCAGCAACTTTTAACTTGCCACGTTGCCACGTCTTGGCTGAAGTTCTGTTTGTTGTTTCTTATTATACCCAACAGCAATATATATGGGGTATATTTGTATACAAATATATGGGCTTGAGAGGAATATGTTTGATATATATGAATATCTATATGGACAGCTGAGTCTGGAATGTAACCATGAAAGGCGAACCATTTACCCAGTATATCTGTCTGTCTGTTTAAACGTGTCGATCTCTAGATCTACTAGAGCTAATGTCTTGCAATTTGGAATTTATATTCTTCTATATAGCACGCTAAACAATGTTAATAGTTGTTTCCAGTAATTCAATTGATTATTAATTATCGATAAATATCGCTGTAAATATGACTCGAGTGCTAGATATGTTGACTGTTGTTTGTTGTATTCTCTGGTATTTTATCCATACCACAGAACCCTTAATATACATACTCATGAATTTCATTGAGATCGTACATCTATAGCCGTAATCCAATCATACAATTCCTAATAGTCGGTATCTATAAGAAGTATAAGCACAGCCACTGCACAAAGTATGCTTGTGTAGCTCCATACAGATAAGCAATTTAGCATATTAGACGCGGCATCTCAGGCCATCCTACCATCTCCTGGATACCCTAACCCAAAGCAGTCTCATTTCTTATGTAACAACATAAATTTGTCGCAAAGCTCTGGGTATCTTGCCGTCGAGCACTCCTCATTACAGCATTTATTTTATTTAGTTCGTTTATTTGGCTGGCAAAGTTTTGCTACGCCAGTTTATGGCTGTTTCTGGCTGTCTATTTGGCTGTCTTTTTCTGGCTGTTTCTGGCTGTCTCTTTAGCTGTTTTCTTCATCATCTGCATCTTATATTGCATTTCCAATGCCATAATTAGGCAAAATCTAATTTAGCAATCGCGCGCCTCGCATATGCAAACAAAAACTTCCAACTTTTGCATTGAACAATGATGATGCACTGACAACTCAAATTATATATTCTTTTTCTTTTTTTTTTTTTGGGTGTGTGGGTGGCTGCATGTTGTTGTTGCAGTTGTAGTTGCTGTTGTTGGATTTTATGGTTTTGCATGTTGGCTTTCGGGTTTACCACCCGCCGTTCGCTGAGTGCCATGTAATTAATTTGTGGCGCGCATTGTTGTTGACAGATGAACGTGGCAGCCAGTTGCTGCTGTTGCTGTTGCATTTGATGCTGCTGCTGCGGCTGCTGCTGTTTGTTAACTTGATTAATTAAAATGCAGCAGCTTTTAATAGCATCGCGTGCACATTTGCCATAAGTTTTGTTATGTGCTAGTTTATCTAGCTGCTTATGCAATGAGCAATGTCTTCGGGTCTTAGCTCATTGTCTAAGCACAGATATCAACAAATCCGTGTTAAAAAAAAAAAAAAACAAACAAAACAAATCAGATTGATTTCTAAAGGAATTCAGCAAGAACTGCAACAAACAGCTAATCCAATGGCAAAGGCCAATAGCTATTAGTTTTACTCAGCTAGCGGCAGGACAAGCGATTTTACATATATCGATAAAATTTTATAGCAAAACTTGATTGTTGATTAAGATAATGCGATTGACCTACTCCAGATAATTTTAGATTCCAGTTTCATTATAACTTCAGTTGATTGGAGTGAAAGGCAAAAGGTAAGATGGAAAGTCTAGAAATATATCACTTCGAATATCTTATAAATCTTAAAAAACCATAATGTATCACAGTTCAAATTTCAGCTGAAACACAGTATCAAATTTTGCTTATAAAAACTCAGAAATAAATTAAATGAAATAAAAATCGCGCCACAATTAATTTTCATAGAAAAAGTTCATTCCAATCAAGATTCAAGTTAAATCAAACATTGTTGAATGTTTCTTAAAAACTTATTTCAAGTAATTTTATATTTCATGTATTTTATATGAAATTTCGGAGATATATTTCAAAAGATGTATTCAACAAAAAAAGATTTATTAAAATTCAAACATATTCAAATGTGAAAAAATAAGCACATTGCGGTTGGGCATTGCTGACTGCATAATACACTCTCAGTAATGAAACGCAGCTGAACTGAACATATCATGTATAAGTCAAGTTCTAGAAAAGAACAACAGTGAAGAAACAACAGCAACAGAAACAACAAGAGTCTAATAATCATATTGCGTGAATAGAAAAATCAGTTTATATCAATTTCAGTTGCCATATCCCAAAAATCTTTATCTAAGCCTACATCGGTTAGACATATTCCCAATCTGAACTTTCAAACTTCAATAGGCAGAAAGCCAATCAACTCTCTTTGTCGCGGCTTGAGCGAGCATCAAATTGCCGTACTTTTGCATAGTTTTCATCAAAATTCTAGTTGGCCATAATAAAAAAGATGCAAGAAGCTGCTGCTGCTGCTGTTGCTGTTGCTGATGCGGATTGCAGCGCAAAATGTTGACGTGTTGCACGTCAGTGGCAGCAATGAAAGTACGTTTGGTTGCGCTCTTTTTGGGCGCACACACAAGCGCACACACACACACAGGTTAATTTGAAAGCATCTAAGTTTTTGATGTGCTCGGGCGCCAAGCTGAGAAGACGCCAAAAAGAGCCAAAGCTAAAGCAATAGCTGTTGCTGCTGCTGCTGCTGTTGCTGACGTTGACTTGTGGCTGGTAAACATGACAAACAAACAAACACACACATACGCACACACACACACACGGCAGTCAACGTGCCACATGTCATGGGAACTTTTTAGTCGACGCGCAAAGCTCAAATAGTTTGCCAGCCAAGCCAAAGCCAAAGCCAGCAGCAAAAGCAGCAACAGCAAGAGAAAAAAATTAAGTTGTGAAATCATGGGAGTGAAATATTTTAACTTTGCTCATTGCACATTTATTAATAAACATTTTTTTTTTTTTTTGCTAGCTTTGTTTTAATTTGATATTTCTTTAACTACTTCAGCTGCTTCTTCTTCTATCGTTGCATGCTTGCATTTTTAATTTTATTTCTATATATATGTATATATGTTATTTTGAGCTCTTTATTCTAGACGTAATGCCAATGCTCAAGTCCAACAATACATATATATATATAGATTTCTTATTCTTTATATATATAAACACAAAATAATTCATGCGCAGCTGCGTTAATATTATGCTGTCAGACACACGTTGGCTTAACCCTTATTCGAACCCCTTGAACCGATTCCGTTCGAAGTTTTTATTGTGGGCGCATGACTTTGAACTCTTGACACATTTGCCACTTGGCTGTCATAGTTGTTGCTGTTGCTGTTGTTGTTGTTGTTGTTGCTGCTGTTGTTCGACCAACAAAAACATGGGGTAATAGGTCATTGGGGAATTTATGCTTAGCCAGTGGGGAAACACATGTGCCACATACATTTTTTATGCCAAACACACACACGCACACACACAGCCAGCTGCTGCTGTCACAACTACTCCTGCTACTACTACTATTGCCGCTGCTGCTACTGCTGCTACTACCGTAACCTTTTGCTCTACATCAACCCAACACACGACCTTCAATATTTGACAACAACAATAACAACAACAATTATTCCACACTAAATTATGTTATTAAGCCGATTTAAACGCAGCTCATGAGCTGTTTGTTTTCTGTTTCGATTTCCCGCTCTTCTTGTATATCTGCTATAATTTTTTTCATTCGCTACAATTGATTTTTAATTTTTAATTTATAACAATACTGCGGCTGCAGCAATATTTATTATTATTTTATGGCATGTGTACAAGAAAATAAAAAGCGAATTTCATTGAAAAACCAAAACAACAACAAAAAAAAAAACGAAATATATATATATATATATATATATATATATATATATATTTACACAAGAATAATAGCAATGTGCCGTTACACATTTCAATTGTATATATACATATATATATGTAGCACACACCCATTGAACAAATTTAAAAGGGTATATTGGTTTTGTTAAAGTGGGAATATAAGAGACATGGGAGAGCTCTCACTGTCTATATGTCAGGATAAAGAGTAGAAAATCTTTTCAGTTCAGGATATCTGCTAGTTGATCAATTTATATATTTCATATATATAATTATAAAATTGTTAGCTACAGCAACTTTTCCAGGTTTCTTCACAGCATATATATAATGGAAATATGTATGTAACCCGTCGGGACTTGCACTATTTTTAGATATTTATATAATACATACATATATATAAGTATAACAACAAATTTTTGCATTTTTTACAATTTTTGTGACGCTTCTTTATCACATTTTTATGCAATCACTTTCACAATCCATCAAAGGGCTCAGCAGCACAATAAACAAATTGAAATTCCAAACAGCTAAATACAATTAATCATTGTAATTGTAATTGCCGTAGTTGTTGTTGTTAAATATATAACTGTCTATACATATACATATACATATAGTTATAAGATACTCATTTAATAAGCTGTAATAATAATAATTTTTTAACAGCATTAATTAAGCTCCCAACGACTGCAAGTCAGAGATAACATAAATGCCATGTGATTAATTTTGTAGCTGCCTCAAACAAAAAACAAAAGCAAAAAAAAAAAAAGGCAAAAAAGGTGCAGTTAAAACATATTTAAAAAAGCTCTCAGCGTACATCATTATTAGCATCATCATCAGCATCATCGTTCGCATCATTCTCATCAGTATCTGCTGCTTCTGCTTCATCCACTTAGCCAGCCACATCATGAAATTCATGGCTCAATCGGCGCTAGAGTGCGCTTTTCCTTCCTTCGTAGCATGTCCGGCGGCAACAATATGCCAAGCTAAATGCTCGAGTGCTGTCCATAATCCATTAGAAAAAGTAGCAAATTATGATTTATTGCAGCTAAAAGTGGAGGAGCGTATGCAGGCGAGCTGGCGGGCGGGCAGTCGGACGGTCGGGTGGTCGGGCGGTCGGTTAGGGGCGTGCCCTGAAAGCCGCAAAGTGTGCGCTGCAAAGTATGCAGCAGCAGCAAAAGTCTTGAACAACAAACGCACGCACATTTTCTATGCGAGCGCTGAAATTAGTAAAAGCCAAACCGAGAAAGAGAAAAAAAAGCCAAATCTGAAGCTGCTGGGCGAGTATAGACGACCATACAATGCTCTGTACATTAGGTACATTAGGCCCTGAGATTATGCTGCTGTAAATATCTACAGATATCAATAATGACAAAGATACAGATAGAGATTTATATATAGATACAGGGATATGGATATATATATATATATAGCTTAAGATATGACAATTGAAGGTTATTTTAATATATTTTCTATAAAGATTAAATCCTATAGAATCTGTTAAACTACATGTTCAATATATATAGCATACCATATCATATCTGTCAAGCTAAAATACCTCTTTAAGCCGCTCCTATCAAACTGTGCCCGTAAAGTTCTAGAGAGTAGTCCACTCTATCCATCGTTAAACTCTACACGGAACACAGTGGACATCAAACTGTGCTCATAAAATTATATTTTTAGCATACAACAAACAATCCAAAGTCCATAATATCTATGCTTAGAAGCTGTATAAATCAAACTGTTATCAAACTGAGTTTTTTACGCTGATTTCGACTCGATCCGTAGAGTAGTTTTGAAATGTGCCCATATATCGAAATATTTATATAGATTTTATATTCTATTTTTGCATGTTATTTGCATTCCTATATAACTATATCTTAACAGATCTTAAAAGAAGGTCATCGTCATTCGGCAGTTAACTGCCGAAGTTATGGACATAAATTCCAATTCGAATGTATATATGTATGTATACGTATATATTCTCATGCGAAGCGTGACACAAAATCTTCAAGACTTTGTTCATTTCTATTTTGTGTTAAATATCTAATCTCCACCAATTATTTAGCCTTCAAGCAAACAATCGAAACCTATATACCCCATTAACACACACTCCACACACACACACACAGAGCGCATTGTAAAGTTTGGCTCGTAAAAAGAAAGAGTAGACTCCTATAACATCTAAATGTAAAAATCTTGTAACTTATTTATGGGCGTGCAACTTTTGTGAAATGTTTTGTTGCTGTTTTGTGGTTGTTGTTGTTGTTGTTGTTGCAGCACAAAATTAAGTATACGCCGCATTTGGCCGCCATTGCACATGGCCCCCAATTAATGCTCTATTTATGACAGAGAGCCACCCAAACAAAACAAAACAAAACAAAAATAAAGAAGCATAAAACATTAAATACCAAAGGTCACACGAATGATGGCTCAATTATACGCATGAGTAATATGCGTGTATTGCTGCTGCTTCTTCTACTTCTTCTTCGTCTTCGGTCATGATTGTTGTGCATTAAGTTTTACGCCTAATGAGCAACAAATTGGGCCAAGTTTTTGGTCAAAACCCCGCACAATTGCGTTATGCAGCTCAAGCTGAAAATTCGAGCTGCAGCAATCATTCATTCTTTCATTCGCTCAATACACACTTTCATTCACATGCTCATTGGCTTATTTACAGTTCTGCTCGAGCTAACCAAATGCCACTTTAGTTAATAACTTTGACCGCAATACCAAAGAGCAACAGCCATTAGCATATGCTTAGCACCAGAACCAAATTCCGAAAAAACTAAAAAAAAAAAAATAAATAAATAAACAAAAAATAAAAGCTGAAAATCAGTTGTAAAAAAAAATCAAACTAAATTTCAAGAAACCAGTTCCATGTTAGATTCTTTGACAATAGGAATTAGAACATAGCGTTAACTCGCAACCGTTAAATGGGTCATCAAAAAAATGTTACCGATTGATAGAATTCCATCAAGACCAAGACAAAGTTCTCAATCAAATATGTGTATTTAAACTACATTTTTTTTTTTTTTTTACTACTTAGAGAGTCGATCGAATATAGATAAAAGAATTGTCTATATTTATAAACTAGAGTTTTGGGATAGCTCTAGCTATATTCGAACAGTTTGCATACTTTTGGCATAATATATTATATAATACAAATATTTTATATAATAATTAATAAGCTATCAAAGTTTGGGGATGAATGAACTGCATTTGAATCTGAAAGCATTCCAGTTAGGTAAAGATATAGTCTAAACAATTGTATAAATATATGTATGTTGAATAAATATAATATATTTTAGATTAAGATTAGAAACCACTTTTATAGTCTATAAAGCATATTGGGTTATAGATACATATTTTCAAGTAGTAATATATATATAAACTCGAAAAAAAACTATGGTATAAACTTATTTTGATTCTAGGTTACCAAATTCTGAGATTACCAAATCTAAAAGTTAGCCAATTGTAATGGATTGTGTAATTAATTTGTTGAACATTAAGTAAAGCTCTGTGATTCGCGATTGTGGCTAAAGATGCTAAAAGGTGGACAAACTTGAGTTTATGTAAATGAATTCAGAAATTATTTTGGTATATCTGAATAATTTTCCAACTAAATTATAAAAATAATAAAAAAATGTGTATCGATTAGTTAGTCCCAGTTAATATTCATAAATAAATAAATTAATTAATAATAATAATCATTTAATTATGAATATTAATTTAAATAAATAATTTTTTGCATATAACTTATTTGTCTATAAAGTCCATTTCATATTTCTTATTTAATGTTCAACTAATTTCATCTCATTTCTTACTTCTTCTTCATTGTGCTTTTCCCTACTTCTACAACTTCCAATTACAATTTACAATTTGATACGCCAATGTATTCAGTTCAAACTCATTTCTCCGTCTTAGTCAAGCCCCACTGTACATTTTCTTAGTCATTAATCTAGGTTACTGTTGCATATTTCACACGATCTTTTTCCATTCCATATAAATTGAAAACTAACAAGAACGAAACTAATTAAAGGTGTGAAGAATGCAGCCAAGAAATGAGCACGCACCGCTTTTTGCCACTTCCACTTCGTCTTCTTCTTCTTTAGCACAGGTGTAGAGCGCGACACAGGTGTAGCTGTATATATCTTCATCTCTGTATCTGTGTGAAATTGAATGAGTCGACAAAAGGCGAAAGGCGCATAATAAACCATAATGACAAAATTACTATATTTAGTATGCGAAAAATCGGTCAAAGTGTCAGTAGGTTGTCAGCAGGTGCCTTCATTAGCACCACGCATACACACGAACACACACACACGCACGCACACACTCATGCGTGCACACTTTACTCCAGACTGCGCATCAGTTTTTGCTCTCACTTTAGCCAAATAACGTCTGCGACATTCGCATGATATTGCAGAAAAAACGAATTTTTTATTTGCTTTTTGGCATTAACTTCTTTTCACCTGAAGATCAGGTAGCAGCCGCCAGCATGAAAATCTGTTCAGCACGATTTATGAGTGTATTCCCAATCTGCTGCTTCTTCTTACGTGTTATTTATTTCTAGCCCGGCAACTTTCATTTTTGCTACCATAGAATATCAATACATCAATATATATAGACAAATACTTGATGGATTAGTAAAAAGAAGGAGAAGAAGATGTGTATCAATAGTTAATTGGCATGTGTGTATGAGTGAATGCCTGCCTCTCCAAATGTGCATGTGTGTTTGTGTGTGTGTGTGTCTGTTTTTACAGCACTTTATTTAGTCCGCTTTGTGCACTTGACTCGTCACACAACAGCACCAACGCCTGAAGCTCAAGTGTTTTCTACTTGTTGTGTTGTCTAGTGTATTTTGACGCGCTCAGAAGTGTGTGCATGCGTGTGTGTGTGTGTGCGTGTGTACGCGCTTCAGAGTGTCTGAAGTGCGGCAATTACTAGGCGCGCTATAGAATGATGCAAGAGCGAGATAGCATGCTCTAGCTGGCATTTACAGCTGCCGCCGCTCTTGTCAATCAAATTTGTGCGTAGGCGACAAGCTGAAGCACAAAATGCTGATCTACAGCTATGCTAAGCACAAAGCAAGCGTGTAGCACAGTGTAAATTAAGCGAAGCAACAATGCGAAACAGCAACAACAAACAACTTGGAAGCTGTTGATTTTGATTCTTTTTTTTTCGAGTCTTTTGGTTAACGTTATAAAAATTGAAAGCTACGCATTCAGGTGACCCACATTTGGCAGCAGCAGCAGCAGCAGCAGCCGTAGCCGCAGCCGCAGCAGCTGCTTGTTTGGCATGTTTCCCATGTTCTTAGCTCCAAAAATCTGTCGATGTACGGCCAAAGCAACAAGAACAACAGCAGCAGCATTAACAACAACAAAACCCGCTACTGCTATAAGCATGCAGACAGTTTTTTTTTTTCACCGTTTGTTGCTTTTGATACTCTTTCATCCTCTTTCTTTCAGAATTCTTCCCTTATGATTTACACTAGTAGCAGGCATGTTTTACAGACACATCATATGTAACGCATAGCAAGCGGACAAGCAATCGCATATATATAAATACATGCACATATATTGTTAAACATATTTTTAACTATGTTTAATCTAATAATATAACAATTAAAATATAAAATATATTCATAAAATATATATATATTCATAGTTTGCTATACAAACTAACCACACAGTTACTTACAGGGTATTAAGCTTGCGACGCGTCGCTCTTAAACGTTAATTCTTGTTTTCTTTTTGACATGCAATCAATCTCTTTCTTTCTCGCTCTCTCCCTTTTACCCTTGCCATTTTCTACTGACCACCGCGAGCAGAATTTCGTGAGCATTTCAATTCTTGTCCCCTACACTCATTTTTTTTCTTTTTCTGTTTGGCTGTTTTTTTTTTTTATTTTTTATACTCGGCTGGAATTTTAAATAATACATTTGACGCTTTCATTTTAGCTAAAATGCTGTGGGGCAAAAACGCAATATTATTAACGCCTACCTCTTATACTCTTTCATCTCCATTCCTATTTGTGCTGCTTTACGTTTTGTTGTATTGCTATTTTTGCTCTCGGCGAAATGTCATTATTAACTTTTGGTCATTTTTCCATTGAACTTCAATTAGCCACGACTGGCACTCATATTTTTCGCAAAAGGCTTTTCACTTTTTGCGCACATTCATAAACTTTTTTCTTGATTTTTGAAAGTGTCGCAATTAAAAATGTAATTGGCATAAAAAAGGAAATTGAAGAAGGGCCGCGGGCTGCAGCTAATTTTTCGTATTTGTCGCGAATTCGCTTCACTTTTCACACACACTTCCCACCTTATTCTTTAATTTGCACTTATTTAAATTTAATTTCTCTATTATTTCATTTTAGGCAGATGCCCGATTTATTGACGAAATGTTCGAGATGCTAAACAATTAGTTGTAAACGGTAAGTAAATACTAAAGGAAAATAGGAAGAGTATGAAGGTGACGAAGGAAAGGAAAAGCGAACAACTGGAGCTGATTCTAATGAGTTAGTATTCTAGCTTACCCGCAAACTGGTCACACTTAAGACAGAACAGCAGATCCGTGCGCTTTCGTCAAGTTGTTAGTTACCTGTGCAAGAGCGAGAAAGCAGGTAACTGGTATGACGTCAGTGCGATTTTTTTTTAATATTTGAAATTAATGAGCTGCATTGAATAAAGTGCAGCTCATTAGCTAAATAAATAAATAATGGTTCATTGGAGCAAAACACATGAAATGGTTGGCTATTAATATACATTTAATTGATTACTAAGTACTGTGTACTTATTAGTTCAACACACAGAGTTATATGTACATACATCTCCATAAGTACGAATTCGTACATGTATGTATGCATGTATGTTGTGTGTAAATGGACTTGAGATACAGAGAGTAAGCAAAACAATAGTGCCTTCTCGCTCGAACGCTCGACTTCATATAATGCGGAGGCTCTATCGCTTGATTGATCGACTCTAAAAGGAGATGAGATGTCCCTTCTGTGTATGTGTGGGTTGTAAGTAGTTGAGTAAGCTTGCTGTTGTGTGAGAGAGCGAGAAAGTAGATGAAGCTTGCCGTTGCGAGCGAGAGTGTAGATGCAATTCAATTAAGCAGCTTCCTGTGCTAACGACTACATACATGTATGTATGAGAGAGACTGTGAGCGAGAGTGGTAGAGAAATAGAGGCGAATTCAAATTTAAAAACTTAAATATCACTCGACTTCATTAATTTGACAATTTTGCAAAATTTAAATATTTATTTCAGAATATCAATGCGCTTTATTTACTTTTCAATCTAAAATTCTCTTTTAAATGGAATCCGAATTTAAGCTGGGGATTTAGGTAATTGCTTGAATGTACATCTACATATGTATGAATGTATACATCTACATATATTTATGTCGAAACTAAATCTAGTTGCCAAAAAAATAAAAGGATTTCATTTCTACTTTCATTTTCCTTGCCAACTTATTTTTATTGAAATTTTGGCCCACAAAATTATTTGCAACAAGGGGAAAAGGAGAAATAAAGGAATGAAAGCAATCGACAGGCCACGCCCCCTCTGGCGAATAGGAATATATATATATGTATATCTATGTATAGCAACTGAAAATAAAAACTGTTGAACAATGCCAAAGAAAAGAAAAACAAAATGCGAACAAAATCAAACAGAATTCGCTTTATTGGGCATTTAAGCCGCTCAGCCGCTCAAAGTATCGAGTACTTTGCGCTAGGTATCGAGTATATCAGCACTAAGTACAACAGCGAGCAATTGTAATATGAATACTCTAAACTGGCATGCGAATAGAGGCTATATAAGATATGACAGACACAATGTCTTATTAAATATGAGACTTATTAATGAAGCTAATGGATATATCTAATACAAAAAACTCTAATATATATATATATATATATATACCCTATAATGTTACATTTTATCTATTGTAGTAACAGTCCTTTATAATATTCAAGTAAAATTGATCAAAATAAAATGAATTCAATTTTTACAGTGTATAAAATGCCATAAAAGGTCTCAGCTTATTCATAACCATTTTTAATTAGAGTTAATCGAAATAAATTCAATATAATTTGTACAGGGTCGAACATACCATGATTATTAGCTTATTTACTGGGTATTCACTAGTCTTGTCATTGCCAAAAATATAAAAAGCTATATACCAGAAATATAAGAGTTTTTAGAGTATTGTTCAGTCCATCAGTACTCCTCCACTTAATTCCTACAGAGCTTCTCTGTAAATGGAGCCAAAGCAAATACAGCATATTGGATATATATGATGTGTGTGTGTGTGTGTGTGTGTGTATACAGAACATCCATAACATCCATGTACGTAAAACTATGTTTTTTCTAGTCCCGCACATCCGAATTCCAATTGGCGATTGTTGGCGAAGTGTTGGTAAACGCATTCGGTCGAGAGGGCAAATTAGTAGTGTCGATTACTAGAATTGTCGATAAACGATTGCTGCCTTATTTGAGTGCCCCAAATAGTACTTAAATGTAAATTACATGGAATTTTCAGAGATTTATGAAACAGAATTTGGGCAATGTTCGAGGATTTTACAATTTTGGATTAGAAACTTATGGGAGGGCAAATTTATTTATATCTTTGCTGTTGTTCTGGCTGCATGCAACGGCTCATTCAACAAATCAGTGGCATTTCGTATGCATATTTGAGCCATATTGACATTGAGTGCAAAAATAACAGCAAAAAAAAAAAAACGGGGGAAAATTGGGCGAAAAAAAAAATAGAATATGGAATGGAATGTGTTTTCGCATAAATGGGAAAATTTACTAACGAACTGTTCGATTTTAGATTTGTGTTGATGGGCAAACAGAATGAATAAAAATTTGCATGTTGGCGAAGAGGAATGAATTGCTCAACGGGCAGATACTCTGTAAGTGTGGGGTTGATGTTAAGAAAAGTTTCTTAAATGTTAATTCGACGAAAGGATACTCTATTACGGGACTTAACTGTTAGATACTTTGTAGATAAGAAGTAAATAAGAATAAATAAGAATTTATTAAATATGAGGTAACAAAAATTTATATTCATGGAAAAAAACATATACATGGAAAACAAATATTTATTTTATATTTTTAATAATATTAATATTAAAGAAGAGTATTATTATTATATTAAGGTTTTTAATAAATTACAAAGTTCCTCTGTTGATAGTAAAATATATGTTGAAAGGCTAAAAAATAAATCCAATTTATATAAATGGGTAGGTACCGCCCTTGTATTCTACTCGACCACTTTCGTTTAATTACAGGGTATACAAGGCACACAACTAACCATGCTTGACTGCCGCTAAGGCTGCGTGGGTGTGTGTTTTTGGCTAATGAAGGTATTAGTGTTGGCCTTGTTATTGACCATTCATCGTTAAACTGAACTGTTTTTATTTTTGGCATCTTTTTTGTTATTTTTTGCTTATGGAAAGCGCTCGACGACGACGGCGACGACGGCGACGGAAATGCCCATTTTCTGCAAACCTCGCAACAAATTTTTTTTACTTGATTTACTCCAGGCTGGGCTGCAAAATAAAAAAAGGCAGCAGCAGAATGGCAAAAGTTGTTGTATATAAATATATATATGTATATGTATATATACATATGAATGTGTATAACTATATTTGAACTTGTATGCTTGTTCAAGGGATGAGAGGCAACCATATTGGTTTCTTCAAGGCATTGTAGATTTAAAATTGTAAATACATATATGTATATTAATTATGTATGCCTCGTCTGCGCAAGTCTTCAGATATTTTATATCCATTGGGTCGATGCATTGAAAGTCTTGCTAAATATATCTTTTGGTTTTAGATATGGTTTAAATTAAACATTTGCAATTACAGTTTATAAATTCTCTTGCTTTTCTCTAGCTAGCTCAAGGACCACGGGACTATAGAACCACACATAAAGCTGGTTGATGGAATATATATTTACCAGATTCTAATGTGGAAAGAAAACTATATCTTTCATAGTTTCAGACCAACCATTGACTAGATCACCAGATGTAACTATAAACTCTAGTTCCTATACATTAAACTCTTTTTCTATGCCTGGAACGAGTATTCAGCAGTTGGGCATGCCCTCGAGCCATGCTCACACTTATTTTGTTTTTATGCTAACTGTAAAGTTAAGGGCAGTCGGGCGATTTCTGTAGCATATCCGTTATGTGTTTCATTTTAATTTTCATACTCGACGGGAAGGCTTTGTGTGAGCGAAAAAGGGAGGGAGAGGGCCAGCTCAGCCTATGTGCGAGTGAGAGAGCGAATGTAAAACGAATTCAAATGGAATGAAATAAAATGTTTTCGACTATTGGCGGAAGTGTGCCATAAGTTTATTTCTTGTGCCCGCCAGAGAGAGAGGGGGGGAGAGAGAGAGAGAGAGAGAGAGAGAGACTGTGTGTGTGTGTGTGTGCGTGCGTGCATGGCATTTAGTTTGCTGCGCATTTGGTTATATTTTGGCTTATTGGCTTTTAGGCGCCATAATGTAACGGAAATTGTTGAACTTTTTGCCAAAGATATAAATATATAATTCAAATGTCGCAAAAATGGGTACGACGCCGGCAACTGGTTGCCGCTGCTCCCGGTTCAATTTAGTGTTTAAACTTTGCAGCAAACAGTTTCGCCTCGGGCCGAACAAACATCTGGTTGGCAGAGCTCTGGCAGCTGCCAGCCATTAATATTTTTCAACTATTTGCATAAATTAATGTGCGCACAAAATGTTGCCCAAAATATGCCAGCAGCAAGTTACCCAAATGGGTGGCAGGAGGGGCACACACACGCTCTACACCCTGCGTGTGGGTCAGCTCTTTTGCAATTGCATTTCAGCCTCGGGCACATATTACTTTAGCAAAACTTTAGCCAACATATTTTAAATACCGCCCGCACACCTGCTCGCACAGTGGGCGTGGCTGCCCACCCCCCCAAAAAGTGGGCGTCTGCGCTAATACGCAATTAGTTAGCGGCAACACACGGCAAAAGGTGAAACGTTCATTGTATCTCGCTCTCTCTCGCCCATTCAATTAATAACATAAATTAGTTTAGAAAATTCGCGAAAATTCATTTTAAATTATAAAACCATTATAAAATATATACAAAATATCTTGATTGAGCCTTTTTTACATTTCAATTTCTAAAAAAAATTATTAATTAAAATAAATTTAAATTTTAAAAGTATTTTTTGTTTTAAATAAATAGCATTGTATATTTATAAATTAAAATACAATAAAATAAACTTGTATTTTATTGTAATTATGGTGCACTAAATTTTTGTGCTGTAATAAATTTAAACAAAATTTTGAATTTATGGAAAATATAAATAAAAAACACTGATTTTTTCTTTGTTTTTTTTTTATACATTTTTCACAAATTAAATAAAAAAAATCTCATTAAATTTATACGTATAGCCAGTTTCTAGTTCTATAGATCTTTCACATCTTTCTAACTACCTATCTACCTTTCTCTCTCTCTCTCTCTCTCTGTCGCTCTCTTTCACATAAATTTAAATTCATATTAAAGAACATTTTGACTCCCTCTGGCTCTCTCTCTCACACAGACAAACATTTGTGAGTTATGAAAATGAAAATGAAATAATTGAATTTTGTGAGCAATCTTTAAGGCGCTCTTTAATTCCCTTGGAGAATCTAACTGTTTCTAATGGAACTTAAATACTTTAGATTTGTCGGGCTGAAATTCAATTTACAGCCAAAAAGCATGGCCACACTCGTGTGTGCGGTTAATTGCAAGTGTGTGTGTGGGTGCAAGTGTGTGTGTGTGTGTGTGTGTGTGTGCTGGAAAATGAGTTGACTGGTAATTGAGTTTTTAGTAGCTGTTAGCGGTGCCACACGAGCTCTTTGCGCCACTTAGTGGCAAAGATGCGCACACACATACTTAAATATGTGTGTGTTAGTGAGAGAGAGAGTGGTAGGGGGAGAGCGGGACGAAGCAGTAGAGGAAGACAGCATGCGACAGAGCAAGTTGTTAGACCAGCAGCAGCAGCAGCAGCAGCAGCAGCAGCAGCAAAGGTGCATTGTAGCGCAAATTAACTACATATGTACGCAGCCAGGCAACTCTACACACACACACACTCCCTCACACAGACACACTCAGCCAAAATCCGGCTGTCAGGCTGTTAGGCAGGTCGGCAGGCAGCTAAATGCAAGTTAAAGTTTCCTCAGAGGCGCAAAACCAAATCAAATTTGCACCAAAAACCAAAGGTAAACTTTGAACGCTAGTGGCGGACATTTGCCACGCACACACACACACACACGCATGCATGTGTGCACACACACACACACATACATATATGCAAATTCTCAGGTCGCTTATTTGTTAATTTACGCGAGTGCGAAAATGCATTGCGTGTGAGAGAGGGAGAGAGAGGGAGAGAGAGGGAGGGAAGGAGAGGGAGAGTGTGTCTATAGCAGGCAAACTTTGCCACACACACACGCACATTACCCTCTCCCTCTCGCCACTCCCTCTCCCACCCTCTCCGCTCGCCTTAATTAAGTTATCAAGACATTTTGTGAGCCAAAAAATGAAGAGGAAGAAGAACTTTAGGCCAACTGCAACTGCATTTTGTCAGGCCGCAATAAATTCGCATAATAAATGGCCAGAGTTTAACTGTGTCAACAGCAGCCAACAAAATCTCTGTATGTGTGTGTGTGTATGTGTATATGTATTACCATTTCTATTCACAAATTTGGCATGCAAAAACTGCCAGAGGAGAGCTACTCCTCCTGCTGCAGCAGCAGCAGCAGCTCTTCACCTGCACGTAAAATGTTAAACAGTCGAGCTAATGTCCAAAGAGCCAGCGCACAAAAGTGGCCAAAAATTGTGCCACAGGCCAAAGGACACGAGCAGCTGTTGCTGCTGCTGCTGCTGCTGCTGCCGCTGCCGCTGCTGCAACATTGAACGTCAGCAACATTCACGTCAGCAGCAGCAGCATCAACTCAGTATATAACAAAAATTATGCTAAATAGGTAAAGCAGCTTTCGCGAAACTGAAACTCAACAGCGAGCACTAAATTATGACTGGGTGGCCCTCTCTCTCTCTGTGTGTGTGTGTGTGGGCGTGGCTCTTGGCCAACTAAATGGCAATGTCAATGCGGGTCAGCACACAGGCAGGCAGACAGCCATGGAGGCAACCATGGAGGCAGCCAGGGAGACGGCGGGAAGGCAGGCAGCAACTGCTCTTAAAACAGTTCATGAACTAGTTTCGTTTTGTAACAAAAAGCCCAGCTAGAATAATACGGGCGGGTATAACCGACTGCACAAATGCTCGTTAGCATAGCAATTGATATATTATAATTTATTAGATATGCTCCAGATGAACTCTTGCATTGAAAGAATTCAACATTTTTCAAGAATTTCAAATATTTTGACTCAGGACTGTTCAATAATATAATGTTTAATATTAAAATATTGTATAAATTTAGCTTAGAATATTTCTACAACTTGACCTGTGTCTATACATATATCTAAATATTTTAGGAATTTAAAAGAAGTTTTAAAACATTATATAATATTATATTAGTACTATCATCCAGCTATTTAAATCCAATTGTATATCTATCTATAATATATCTAGAATAAGAAAGGGACTTAGCCTCTATAAGTTTGCTTCAAGAGAAGAACTCTTTTTTTTTAATATTTCATTCAAAAGAAACCAATCAACTCTCTTGACACTAGCTGAGCTGGCATATTGAAAAACTTTACTCGATCTGGCAACGCTCACACAATCGATCAAAAATAGCACAAAAAGGTGAAAAATATTGCATTTAATTAAAAGACAACACACATACGCAGAGAAATAGAGAGAGAGAGAGGGAGAGGGAGTAAGTGAGAGAGATAGAGAGAGGGGAGTGATACGGGGACAGAGAGAAGCAGAGCACGACAATTTTGTCAATTTTCCAATCGAAACAGCAGCTAAAAAGAGCTTAAGCTGGGGCTTTAAAGTCCGCTGTCATTACCACATAAATGATACGCGCAGGATATGCTGACCCCGGGTGGGCAGGGGAGTGGTCATGGGCGTGTCGGTAAGTTGGCCCCGTGGGCATTTGTCAACAGTTGGGCAACGACATTGTTGGCAGCGGCAATTGTGACAGGCAAATAGAAACTTATCTGGACGGCACGCGTTTTAAAGGACGCCAAAGCTTTTGCCAACTTGGCCCAAATAGGTCTAAGCCAACTGGCCCGCTCCCACTCACCCTCTCTCTATCTCTCTCTGCTGCCGTTTTCCACGATTTAGCTCGATGATAGTCGCCGCTGCAGATTCACATGAAAAATGTTCGCACATACCTTTTTCGCCTTTGGCTCAAAAGCTGCTGACTGTTAACACGCTCGCATTTGCTTGGCTGCGCCTGGCCTCCCAACCAGGCCAGAAAAGGACCAGGACCAGGACCAGGACCAGGACCAGTAGCAGCAAAGTCAGGACCCGGCTCTTTCCTGGCACACTGCTGCTCACCTGCTCCGCCGACTCCTGCTCCTGCTGCTGCTGCCTTGTATTACGCTCCTTTGCATTGGTTTTGTTTGCCGTCTTGATAGCGCTGCTCATGTTGTGGTAGCTATGTGCGAACACCGCTCTCCAGCTGCCTCTATGTATGCGCAAAATTACACGAAATGAATGGCCAAAATTATTATAAGACGAATATTGAATGCTCTTACAGAGACAGAGAATGCTAAGAGTAGTGTTTATGTGAGTCATATGAACTTACATTTCTGTTGTAACTTTACTTCACACATAAAAAAGACTTTTTCAGAGAAGAGCTCACACACTCGGATTACTTATTACTATATTAGTCTAAAGTCTGGTATTGCTTACTGATTGAAGTAATCAGTGCATGAACTGATAAATAAAACTGGTGATTGAACTGATAAATCAAAGCTTTTCATGCAGCATCTAAAATTAGCCGCCATCATTTAATGCAGAAGTATCTAATATTGATCAGCTTTGATTCTGCAGTTAAATATACTGTAGTTCTGCTTAGCTTAGCTTAGCTTGGGCTTTATCTATGCGTAAGCAAAAAGTTTTTTATAGAAAAACTTAAACTATTAGCAGAACTAAAATTATATAAAATTGTAAATTTTCATATGGAAACTATACTATAAAGTACTTGAATGTTGATAAGATCTAATCAAATAGTTAAACTCGTACAGTTATATTTCATTGCCCAGTTTGGAGCTAAAATGTTTCCAAACAGAAGAGTTTTTCATAGAAGATCTATCAAATCCCGGCCAACTTTGCTATGGCAACAATGTGAGAGAGTAGTATAGTATAGTACAGTAGAGTAGTACAGTTTAGTACAATATAGTAGTATAGTTTAGTACAGATTAATAGTATAGTATAGTAGATACAGCACTACTAAAGTGTTGGCCCTTCTTTCCTACCTATATGCACGATGATATATATATATATATATCTCGAAAAACCAGCAGGTTGTGCATTTAGTTGTGAAGCTTCAGCACTTTAGTACTACTATATCTTACATACCTCAATGTTACGTTCGCAATATCAAATTTATAATGCCTCGCATCGTGCAGCAGTAAAAAATGGAAAGCAGTTCTCACTCTCTTTCTCCACTTCAGCTGGGCACCCGCATCCACACCTGTCTTATATTTTATCTAGCTGCCCCAGTGTGTGTGTGTGTGTGTGTGTGTGAGCCACTGCTGCTTGCTGTTCGCGCTGTAGCAGTGTTTACTGTACAAGCAAACTAACTGCCGCTGGGCCAAGTGTAGCATACTTTTTACAGCCAAAAATGATGAAGCGCCGGCTCGTTCCGCTCTGGCCCTTTCCCTGCCACTACTCCTGCTGCTTCTCCTTGGCAAAGCAAAAAGAAGAAGAGCAGAAAAAAGCAGCCCAACATAAATTTAAAATGAAATTTAATATAGATTCAAGCACAAGTTGGGCGTCTCTAATGTGCTTAATTGTTGGCTGGCTTATACATAATGATAAGCGGCTGGCCCCACGCTTAATTAACATGACTAATGCAATGAGCTGAGTCATGGCTAAAAGAGGAAAAAAAAACGGCTAAACTAACCGCTAAATAATGAGCTAGTGGCTAATCAGCGAACGTGTTCGGGCGACGCCTATGGCCTATGGCAACAAAGGACAGAGGACGCCCAAGCTTAAACTGAAACTAATTTAGAGAACACAAGGCACACACACATGAGCACACACACGCACACACATGCACAGACACTCACACACTTGTCTAGCTGATAAAGCTGAAGAGAAATTGTGCCAGTCATAACTCAAAGGATGTTTGTTGGGACGCGCTATTTGAGTCGCTGCGCGTGTCTGCATTATGAGCCATCATTCAGAGGCGTCAACACGGCGAGAGATGGAGAGAGAGAGGGGAGGGGTGGGGGGAGAGAGCTGGAGTGAGGTAGTGAGTGTGATAGAGGTAGTGTGAAATCTCCTGTGAGCGTAATCATAAAAATGCTGGGATACCTAATCCTTTCACCCACACACACACACATACACACACACACTATCGCATCTCGCCAAGAAAAACGCATTTAGCCATGAAAGGACGATGTCGAGGACAACTTTTTTGTTGTTAACGCTGTTTGCTGAATACGTAAAAAGGATTTTGCGCACCTTTCAAAATGTTTTTTCATTTCTTTTCTTTTTTCTTTTTTTCCTCGACTATTTACATGATGATGATTGAATGAATGGATGAATGCCAAGGTCCTGGCAAAAGTTTTGCTCGGGTCAGCGTACTAATCAGCCAGTGTCCTGGCCGGTGTCCTTGCCTCACTTGTTTTGATTATAAATTGAAAACTTTGGCCTGGCCGCATTCTGCTTTTTACGCCTTTCAAAATCAAAGTGTTTGGCTAGGAATTTCCTAATTCTCTGGATTTTGTTGTTGTTCTCTGATGGCATTTCCATATGTCCATATGCAAACCCGGTTACAGGCGGTCAAGCGCATAAGGTCGTTCGTTCAAGTGGAAATGGAAATGGAAGTTGCCAGGACACGCATACATACATACATACATATGTATGTATGTATGTATGTATGTGGCTGGCCGGCCATAAAGGATATGCTTGTTAGTAACCAAATTTCTGTGACAATGACAAGCGAACAAAGCATGGACCCAGGGAACTTTCTCTGACACTTTCAAGCACTTTTCATTGAAGGTGTCATGCCACTGGGGCCTAATCGATATTTATTAGTATAAATGGAGCTTCCGAAATTCATATATTTGCAAATATTTTGTGTTAAACAAGGCGTGTGGCCTCCGCTCAAGTGTGCCAAAAGCCAAATGCATATCACATTAATAAACCAATTCTTAGCTATTTTCAACCTTTAAATAGCTAAAAATTGGTTTATTAAAAGTTGACTGGCATCAGAAGTGAATTTTGCTTAAGAAAAATTTAAATATTTGCATTCAAATTGAGTAAATTCAAAAATTAGCTTAGAGACTTGCATAAAGCTCGCTGCTGTGACACTCGCTTCTTGCACTAATAAGCTAATTGATATGATTAATATTGACAGCATACTTGGCTTACGCTGGGGCAAAGCAATCAATTATATAGTGAGTTGTTTAAAATTTTAAAATTTAAATATATTTTGATTTAATTATCTTTATCCCAATGCAATTCCAATATATTTTACAACACTGGCAACATAGATTTCACTATAAAGACGGGTATGAAAACCAAAATTGAGTTTTTGCTTAAGCTTTACTTGAATTTCTTAAATACTTTACAAGGTCTTACAGCACTGTATGTTAGCAAACTGTTAATTATATAACATTTACAACAAAATATTCAAAGCAATTGGCAAAAATTAAGATATCGATATATGTATAAATATATATAAATTCATTGAATATATTTTTTAAGATTAATCATCATAATCAGCACTACCAACAGTGCACGTTTTACAGCACTGTCTTTGCTTGTATACCTCAGTCTGTTTCTTGGCACTTTGCTCAAATTCTGTGCTATACAACACAGATTATCCAATTTGTCTCAATTTTGTCTTACATTTGAAAATCTTTCTGATATCGAAGAAAACTAACATTGCCTTAACATTTTGACAAATTGTCAATACTTCGTGTGAGCTTTCTCAACACTTTTCGTTAATGGAGCCCTACACAGCACTGGCGCTTGTTTAAATTCCGTCAGCAGCCAAGTTCGCGCAGCTTTTTCGAGCAATTTTCACTTGATATTTTCAGTTCTCTAAAGAAAAGAAATCAAATAGAACCTAGTGGAAATCATGTCGATCTCGAACTATAGATTGCAGACCCGAGTGCGCCTGCACCCTCTGGTGCTCTTTCAGATTATTGCCGCCTACGAGCGGCGCCCGAAGACGGCCAAAATGGCCGTGGGCACGCTGCTGGGACGTCGCGACAAGAGCAACGACATCATCGAGATCACAAACAGCTACACGGTGCAGCACAAGGAGCAGCAGGTTGGCGAGATGGAGCAGTTCAAGCTGGACACCCAGTACGCCAGCGATATGTTCGAGCTGAATCAGGTCACCTATCCGCAGGAGAAGATCATTGGCTGGTACAGCACCGGGAAGGCGCTCTCCCGCTCGGCTGCGGCGCTGCATGCCTACTACTCGAGGGAGTGCGGGGATATGCAGCCGCTGCATCTGCTGGTGGATACCTCGCTGCGAGGTGCGCGCCTGACCACACGCCTCTATTGTGGCGTCTCGATGGGCGTGCCGGGCGGCACCAGAGGTCTGCTATTCACACTCTTGCCACTGCTCAAAATCAATGCAGAGGGAGATGAGGCGGTGGCTCTGCGCCTCATGCAAAAGCAGGCGCTGCATCCGACCAAGCAGCTGGGCCGCATGCTGCCGGAGCTGGTGCACGTAATGGAGGCCACACGGGAGCTCGAACAGAAACTGGATCTGGTGATGCGCTATATCAACGACGTGCTGGCACGCAAACGCCGGCCGGACAATAGCATTGGGCGTGCCCTGCACGATGCTCTGACATCGGTGCCGCTGCTGGACACGGACAGTTTTCGTGTCATGTTCAATGCGAATGTTCGCAATATGCTCATGAGCATTACACTCTCCAGCATGATCAAGACCCAAATGGAGCTGAGCGAGAAGCTGTCCTATTTGCCAGATCACTAAATATTGTATTTTCTTCATTCTGTTTGCATTCGAATGAATCGATTACTATGGACTCCAATTGCGAGCATTAAAAACAAGTTGTGTTGTAGCTGTCAGCTTTTGGCTGTCTTCGCCGTGGGGTTTGTAAATTTGTAAGCTTGCAAGTTTTTTATTTTGCTATTTTTTTTCTTTTCCAACTTTTTGATATATAAAAAATATCATAAATATTTTACTCATTGCACAGGGTTTATATATAAATATATATATATATATATATATATTTAGCACTTCATCTATAAGCCAAGTGCACATTGGTTTGCTCTCATTCAATGCGAACTCAGCAAAATAAAGAAAATCCTTCCGACCATCTATAATAACCGATATAATACACGTTATAAGCAGACATTTTATCTGCGCATTGTCGCTGTCAGCGCTGCAATTGTTCTTGTTGCTGTTCGAGTGAGCAGCTCAGGCGCTGTTTTTCCGCTCTGCTCAATGATTTTTTGCACTCGCATAATAAATATATATTACAGAAGTGATAATGGCAGCGATTGCATAATGGATTAAGTGCCAGGACTCAACTGGTCGGGCAATGCCAAAGGCAGTTGCAGTTGCTGTTGTCGCTGTCGTTGACGTTTTGTTGTTTGTCGTTATATTTAAGCCATTATCAATGTCGAATGTGGAGCCCAACCGCGAATGCCGCATGCCGCATGCCACATGCCGCTTGCCACATTGCCACGCCTCTGGGGTCTTTGCATTTCTGACTCTGTTTGCATTTCAACTTAATTTGAAGCGATTTATTAATTTTTTCCAATACCCATTGAATAACGAAACGTGAGAGTATATGGACTTGGTAGCAGTGGGCGTGGCAGAGGCGATAAGGCATCTATGTATATATATATATATATATACGTCCTACCCCATGCCTGCCTGTCTCTCTGTACTCAGAGATCCTGTAAATATACAATTGATATATACTGGAAATTCGATATATATTCGATAGATATGTATGCCTTACAATCGATCGCTGTATAAACTAATCATATTTATCAATAACTTATCAATGATAGAGATAGATAAAGATCGATACTCTGTTTTGATAACTTGCAACTTTTAGATCATAAGGAATCGGGATATTCTTCTAATGTGGATATACCTCTCTTTCTGTACTCAGCACTCCAGTTGATCTACAATAGTTATGAACTGGAAACTGATAAATATATATGTGTGCTTTTCTGTCGGTGGCTGGTGGTCATGGTTATCGATAACTTATCGATCATGAAGATTGATCAATGTCAATATTTTATTTTACTTTTTTGTGACTTTTAGATTATGAAGACCCGGATCTTTAAATGTGTTGTTTATATTCTAATTAATAATACCAATTTTGAACAATTTAATATTACCTTAGAACAGCTAGAATAGAATAGAATAGCTAGGCAACATTTGGTAATATTGAGCTTAGGGGAATAGATTCTATATCTTTCATATTATATATAAGAAATAGATTCTATATCTGTCATATTTCCATTATTTTATTTGCTTAGAAATAATATTACAAAATTTTACAAAACATTGGCTTTTGAATAGATTACACGTCGAATTTTGAATTCACTATTTGATTTCATAGCTCTTCTTCTTCGCTCTCGCAGCCCTGGATATGAAATGAGACTATAAACTATGACTGCCAGAATCTCGCAAGGGATGAGTTCAGTCTGGCAGGTGCACGTGTTTGACTCATTTGAGGCTGCATATGCAAGGATGAAGAGTATCAAAACTAAGCTTAGTTCTCGCATTTAGCTGCGCTTTTCTCTTTACAAGAGAGTCGAGGCATTTTCTAGTCAAGCACGCCCGCTTACATGATTTTTTTTAACAGCTGTAGCAGCTGCTGCTGCTGATGCTGCTGCTGCTCCTGTTGGAATTAATTAAAGCCGCGATAATATTGAATGCAGTAATGTGTGCCAAATCAAAAGGCAAAGACCAACAGCCCCTGGGCTGTATACATGGCAGTTGAAGGGAGGTGCGGCAAATGCAAATGCAAATGAGCAGCGCACGCGCCATTTTGACAAATGAGGGCAATCAAAAAGTTGCATGCGCCAGGCTTAATGCTTTACACGAGATCACGTATACGCCACGTTCGCGCTGCCTCTGCTGCTGCTGCTGCTGCTGCCAAGACATTGCAACTTTTTGCGCTAATTAATGTCATAAGATGTTATATAAATGTATATTTATATATATAGATATATAGCGAAATGCTCCTGCCACGTGTTTTAATACCCTGCACGCGTTGGCCTCATAACTTTTGGACAGTTTGCCGCCCCCTTTCGACGTGTTTGGATTTTCTGCGCCAAATCAATGGGCAGGAGAGAGAGAGAGAGGGAGGGAGGAAAGTGTGCTGCAACGCAACGAGCTCGATTCAAGCAGGATTTATGCTTTGGCCACAGTTTAGGTGTCAGCTGCAGGCCAAGCCAGCGCTGAAATTACGATTGTGACCGCAGCCAAACGAGCAAAGCAGCATCTGAATGAAGCAGAAAGTATCAGTGTCAGTGCCAACTAGCTTACTCTGGGCCAAGCCAACTCAGCATTTGGCAGGGATGCCCACAACATGCAGACCTATACATATATAAGTATATATCTATCCACACATAGACGTAGACGGAGACCAACATATGCCACAGCGAAAGAAAAACGTATACAAGCAGATAAGAAGTTGAAAAAGTGATAGATATTATAATAGACATGCTTCACGTACGCCGTGTTGACGCGCAAAACAATAATAAGGCTTCAAAGCCAAAAAAAGAAAGCATGTATTATATATAGGTAAGATATATGTATGTAAATATGTATATATATATAAAAATACAGCAAAACATATAAATATGAAGGGGAGCAAAGAAGCAAACTATGAAAGTACGAACTCTAAATACGCTTGCAGTTCTGTATCAATTAATAATATAGGAAATAATATATCACAATATATACATATATATAATATATTAGCTAGTTGAACAAAACAATTATAAATATCCCTAGGAATCAAAACAAGATACACAAATATCGAAGTTTCAGCAAAATATCATATCTTATATGAGAACTGAATATTCAACCTAACTTAACCATTGATGGAGTCAAGAAAACTATTGATTCCAAATATATATTCAAGTTGCCACTAAAACTAGCTGCCACAGCAAGTTTCAGCCTGCCAGTACCCAAGCGAGCTCAGTTCGCATAGAACATTCCACATTAACAGGCCAAACAACTAGCCCAACTACACTAGGCGCTCACAGCTGTCACACAATTCATGAGCAAATTATAATACCCTTATTGGCAAGCGCATAAATATGATGTGCAAAAAACCCACACACGCACACACAGACAATCGTTTATGGTAGATATCTATAAGTGTGTGTGTGTGGGAATAATAGACAGCGCATTGTGGGCGTGTAAACGGGAAACGAGCTTAAAAGTTGCAAAAGCAAAATAAAGATTGGCATAGATATGCACGTGATTGGAATGTAAGTTGGAAATTAAGTGGCTCCTGCGGCGCCAGGGAAACCAAAAAAAAAAAAAAAAAAAAAAAAAAAACAACAAGAAGAGGAGCTGGAACGAGCAGACAGAAATCTTTTTGCCAAAAACAATATATGTCATATACACAACACACACGAGCTGTTGACTGGGCTGGCCGAGGACAAGCCAGAAATGGCCAACGAATTGAGTGGCGCTGGCAAAACGGAAAATGAAATGCACATTAGCAGGAGGAGGCGGGAGCGGACGGTGATGTAGAGGCGTAGGTACTCAAGCAGCAGCAGCAAATGCCGATGGCAAAAGCGTAGGAAGGAAATTGTTACGTAGGCCAAAAACGCAGCAAGCCGCAGCCAACGACGAAGCACAGCAAGTTGGCCCAAAGAAAAGCGCGCACAAATCGAAATAAATAAATAAAATCAAATGTTCTGTGGAAAAACTTTGGCTTCAGCCAAAAGCTAACTTAGGTGAAAAATCTACACCGCCTGCCGGCAACCGTCTCCGTCCCCCGTCCCCGTTCATCGTCCCGCTCAGCTCGCACAAAGCGCTGAAATTACATCTTATGAGCGTCTGGAGGTTACGCTTTAGGGAGCAGCGACGTTCAGTCGACCAGCTGAAGAACTCCCCACCCAGCCAGCCAGCTAGCTGGGCGTATACGTAACGGCAGCGTAACGGAAACGGAAACAAAGCGATAAACTTTTGTTAGTGTAGCGAACGCCAATCCACACTCGAGGCCCACGAGAGCGTAAAAGTGCGAAAGTGCCCGCACCACTGCGACCCACGTAGCAGCAGGCAGAAGGCAGCCAGCAGCAGCAGCAGCAGCAGGAGCAGCAATAGCAGTAGCAAGCTCGCCTAGAAGCCATTGCTTTTCAAGTTCTGCGTTGCCTTTGGTTTCGCCTTTTAAGACACAGGCAAGAAAAAAACAAGCAATTCCTAACGGAAGCAGCGCAGTAACAGCAGCAGCAGCAACAGCAGCAGGAGCAGCAGCAGCACTAGTAACAGTAAATACAACAACAGCAGCAGCGTGTAAATGTCGGCTAACACTTGGTTGCGTTTCCTCACAAAGAAATCAAGTCGAATGTCTGAGAATGCGAGGTAGGCCTGACTTAGGTATACCCGGTAATCTGGCCAAAATATGCAACATATATAAATTTGAGTTATAGACTTAACTCGATTGGGGAAAAAGTTATAAATTTTTAAAATATCTCTCAGAACTTCAATTCAAGATTTTATTGTTTGCATAAGTTGCTTTCTTTAAAGTCAGTTGACTATCTACAAAACAAGCTAAAGCTAAATCGCCCACATTTTCATCTGTAGTTAGCATTTTGACTAATTGGCTTTAGCCTAACAGTTACAAAAAAAACTATCTTAAATTGAAAAATATTTGCCACAATTGGGTTGCATTTTGCTTAATAAAATTGAAATATTAATTCGATTTAAATGTAATGAATCGTAATTTGCAATTACCCCAAGAATGGTACAGCCATAGAAAAGGACATGAAGAATTGCCTTATGCCAAGCACCAAATATTTTAGGGGACTAGAATAATATAGTATAAATAAAAATATTTATATATAAACATTCAAAAATATATATATATATACCAAAATAAGTATATAAATGATATGTATAAATATTAAAAAAAAAAAAATCACATTCCTAAAATTTTCAATAACAATAATAATAATAATGAATTAAATCAAATAGAAAAAAATACAATAAAATAAAATAAAAATAATATTAATAAATTGTTATTAAATTAAAATAAAAAATAATAAAATTTTTAAATCAGTGGCATAATAAATTAAATAAAATAGAAAAATATACAATACAAATTAAAAAAAAAATAAATAAATCAAATAAAAATAATATTAATAAATTGTTATATTATTAAAATAAAAAAATAATAACATATTTAAATCAGTGGCATGAATTAAAAGAATAATTTTAATCAATATTTTTTATTTAGATTTGTTAGCTGCATAAAAAATACGCCAAATTATTGACTATATTAAAATGAATACAAAAATAATGTGTTTAGTTGAATCTTTGCTAAAATCGCTTTATTCACTTGACATACCCGTATCCACATCAACACAGGGTACACGCAAAGGGGGTAAAAATAAGAATAAGAACCAGTAGAACAAGAAGAGGCAAAAGAGACGCAGAGAATCCCTCATGTGTTACTGAGACTCAATCGCACCGCGTGCGAGCGCGGGGGACCTCTTGCAGACTCAACTGGCTGGCAATGTGTGAATTACGAGTGTATTTTGTAGCGTCTGAGATTTTTAGGCAGCTTTAAAGCCAAAAGAGCTAAAAACGGCTGAGCAAGCTTTGATTAAACACACAAAAATAAACATCAATTTGACCTAAAATAAAAAGTCGAATCTAATTTGCTTTGCGAAACAACTAATTGACTACACGAATCTCAACCGAAATCCAATAAAACACGCTAAAAAAAGAAGCAGAATCCAATGTATAACAAGCCAAAAGAAGGGAAAATCCGTAAAGAAGTTTCCCAAAGAGCCACGAAAAGTTGGGGCCAAAAATCTTAATTTTCCACAACAGAGAAACGTGACAAATTTTCGCTGGTCAACGCATTTCCCAAAACTGTTTCAAAACTTTACACACACTCGTGGCTGTGTGTATGTGTGTGTGGCTGTTGTTGTTGTTGTTGTTGTTGCAGGTCAATTGTTTGTTGCCTCTTTTTTGCCCTTTTTGTTTTTGGTCTTTTGGGTTAGCCCCAACAACCAATTTTCTTTCTGTATTTGCAACATGAACATTATTTCGCCTTCATTTTATGTGTCTTCCTTGTCCTTTGTCTGTGTTTTCAGTTAACTCAAGTGTACACTTGGCCAGAAAGTGTCTTAAGCAGCCAATATGTTAGTTGTTAGCATGTTAATTTTATGGACAAGCTACTCCTTTAAGCCAATTAGTAGCTGAATTTTCTCCATGACAATTGATGGGCGAGTGAGAAAGTGGCCGATTGTCAGATGATTGAGAGAGGCCGGGAACGAACTTGGGTGTTTTTAAGGTGGGAATGAGCTAGGAAGGGATAATTCCAATAATACCCAAGAGCACAGTAAGCATAAGATGCTCAAGATCTCTCGCATAACAGATTTCCTTATATATATTTTATCTTTATCTGTAAATTATGTTATCAGTTTTTCTTAAATGGGATTCTCTAAATCAAAATTTGTTTGGATATACATAGGCCAATTGGTAGACTAATTTTTAATAATTTTCTTGAATCATGAATTAAACTGCTTGAAGAGGTCGGGAGAGCTGCAGTCAGCTTTTAACAGGAGGTTATAGTTGATGTTTGAGCTTCATATTGTGGTTTACTTCCTAATATATCTATGCTGTCTATAGAAGAAACTAATAGTATCTAACTCAACTCAACAATCAACTCTTAATCACCTGCCCCTTACACCCTTACACTACCTTACGAGCCTCTTTTATTAATTCCCACGAAACCTTTAATATTCATTCGTTATTCAAATTGTTCTCTGATGGACTATGGAGACTACATGTTCTTGCTCAATTCGGTTGGAAATCTATATTATTCAAGTTTTCATTATAATGGCCGGCATACCTATGTATGTAATCAACTGTAGAATGGACCCTCGCACGATTAAACATTTCCTCGAGTGCCAAACAAAAACTGTCAGCCACATTGGCCAAAAATGTCATTTCATCTCAATGCACCTTTTTTCCTTTTGTCAGTTTTCTCATTTGATTTATTGTATGGCCAAAAGTATTTGCGGTCTCTGTTCCAGTGTGTGTGTGTGTGTGTGTGTGTGTGTGTTTGGTATATGAAATGTAAATGTCTGGCTGATTTGTTTAAACAAACGCATGTGTGTGTGTGTGCGTGTGAGGGCCTTGTCTCTACAGCTGTCAGGTTCAATCTTGTGCTCGTTTGTGCCCTTAACCCAAACCTGGACCGCACTTTCTTCTAGTGTTTGCTCTGGTTTTGTTACTGTTGAGGTGCTCTCCGTGTCCCTCGCTCTGTCCTTCTCCTTCTCTCTCTCTCTCTCTCTCTCTGTGTGTGCCGTCGTCCACTTGTCATGTCACTCAGCGTCATTGTCATGCAGACAATGCCAAGCAGTTGGACAGTCAGACCGGACTGACAGACTTCAGTCTTTAGTCTGCTGCCCAGATAGCTCAACTAACGCACCCCCTCTTCCCATCTCTCTCTCTCTCTCTCTCTGTGTCTCTTTCTCTCATTCTCTTTACTCATAGCTATTTTTCGGCTTCTGCATTTCATTTACATTTTCAATGTCAGCTTCGCCTTCTATAGTCTCTCGCTGCGAGCTGTTAACCAGCCGTTTGCTGACATTTCACGTAATTTACCGTTACAAATCAATTGTCAAGTTATGGTCCAGCCTAGCTCACAATGGAGTTGGCCTCCACCCACTTTTCCTTTCATTGTGTCAGCGCGTGCCAACGCGTTGATAGCCTTAAGTAAAAGCAACCGCATCGCCAGCTGCCCAAAGTGTTGAATCGTTCGTCCAACAATACTTAAATGCTATGCTCCAATATTTTATGCACAATTTATGTTAATTTGCCCACAGTTTAACCATAGAACACACACACACACACACACACACACAGAAAGAGAGAGAGCGGCTGAGCAACATATTTTTATAGCCTTGCTCGATATTTATGCGCGATTTTTTTCGCATTGAGCAGAAATTGTTTGGCTGCTTATAGCCATCTATATATATGTATATACATATATAAATACATATATGAGCGTACGTGCTTTAGCAAAAGTTTTCGGTTTCATTACACACACACACACACACACACACACACACAGAGACATTCACGCTCATGTGTTTGTCCTGGCTTTCTGTTAACATTTTGACAGCGAAGGCTTTAAGTTGTCAGCGCGTTCTTTAGCCATATTATTGCCATTGTTGCTGCTGTTATTGCCGCTGTTGTTGTTGTTGTCGCTGCTGTCGCTGCTGTTGCTGTTGTTGTTATTGTTGTGGGAGCATTTTGGCGCTTATTAACATATTGTTGTTTTGCGCCTGTCGCGCCATTGACAATTCATTTTGTTATCACCACACATGCTAAAGCTTAGCGGCAAAAACTCTAAAAACAAAGCCCCAAAAACTTTCGCTCTAGCAAAAACAACATTTGCACAAACACGGCTATGCGTTTGGCCTGTAGCCCAAATAAGGGTTGTCCGACACTAGGGGTATGCCAGGTAGTGTTATCGATTACTAGGAACAAGAAGAAAATTCATATAGGACTTTAAAATCTTTAGTAAAGTTTATTAAAGCAAGTCTAATACATTTTCTACAGCTATAAACTTATCGATCTATATTTATCGATAATAATCGTTTCTTTACACCTAGCTGTCTCTTTTCTTTGGCTTGCAATGTTTATCGAAGGTAATCGATAAATTGACTAAATTGAAAAATACAGATTAGTAACAGATAGCGAACATATATGCTGAGCATGAAGCCAATTTCGATTAAATGAACGATATATATAACTAAAAAAATCCATTTTAAGCTCATTTAGTAAACGATATCGAGAGAATGTTATCGATAAACTGAACTGTTGTCACTTTCAACTAAAAATTGGCATTAAACATAATCAAATTCTAATCAAATGACTCCACATTCAATGCAAATCCTTTTGTTCATTTAAATTGAATATGCCCGCTTTTTCAAATGCCTCGAGGGCATCAACAAATACTTTTTGCCAACAATGTATTTAGGTTTTGGCATGTGAAAAACTTTGCTGTCAGTTGGGAGATTTGTGCTAATGATATGCTCTGACAGTTGAACTAAGCTAAATACACAAAAGCTACCAGAATCAAACATGTAATAAAATAACAAGCCTGCCACACCGCCAGCCTGTCTATCTATATGTCTGTCTGTCTGACTGCCTGCCCGTCTGTCGCTCTGTGTAATATGTTTGGATGATTAAAGAGCAGCTTAAATGGTGGCAACAGCAGCTGAGGTGCAACAGCTGCTGCATCAAGTTGCAAATAGTTGGATGTGCATATGCATATGTGCCAGCATCTTATGACTAAATTGCCATGCACTTTAGATAGAATAGCAAGCGAGGGAGGGAGGGAGGTAGAGAGAGAGAGAGAGAGAGAGAGAGAGAGAGAGAGATGGAGAAGTTGAGTGTTGGAAGTTGAGGTAGTAGCTGAAAGCGTGCTTAGCTGCAAAGACGTTGGCAGCTGCCCCTAAAGGCATTTTAAGCTGTGCAACACACGCACACTAAAACACACACACACATACAGACACACACTCATGTGGTTGCTCGTTATTATTAGCATAATTACAGGCGCATTAGCGTGCTGCGGCTTTGGGCTTTGAGCTCTGGGCCTTCCGCCTGGCCAATTGGCTGTGCTACCTGATTATGACAGCCTAAAAGCCAGCCGCCAACACCACACCCACCCCACCGCACCGCACCGCCACAAACTTTATGTAAATTTCCAGCATATATGCAGATATGCATATGTATATTTAAATAAATACATTTTGCTTTGTACGCTATTCGCTTGAATTTTCATGAACTTTGCATTAATTTGTCTTCGTTTTTCTACTTTCAGCTGAATTTGTCTATAGCCGAAAAAATCACACAAAAAATTAAAAGCCTTAGGAGCCCAACAGCAAAAACAACACACACGAAACGAAAGAGAGAGAGAGAGAGAGAGAGAAAATCCTAGAGAGAGAGAGATAGTGACATCTGATAGCTGTACCTAGAGCTATAACTAGGAATTGAATACGATGCGTATACAGCTGCTCGGGCTGTTTTGCCTGGCATTAGGCGCAGCTCTGGCTGCTGCCTATAGCAACGACAGCAACAACAACAAGAAAAGCAACAACGACAACAATGCCAGCACACAACAGCAGCCAATCTACACTTATCTGACCACATCGAGCACGTCCAGCCACAGGAATGGTGCTCCAGCCATGCAACCGGCCATTGTATACGAGGCGTCTATGCCAAAGCAGGAGACGCGACCCGTCAGCACGGCCAGCTCAGCCACGGCGGAGGTGGCATCAAAGAAAGTCATCGGTTCCAGGTGAGTGCACACACACAAACAAACCCGCACGCACACTCACACACACACACACACGTGCACAGAGTCTGAGCGCGTTTTTAATACCCTAAAGCCATTGCAAATGAATGAGTTCCGGCATATTGATTATGTGTGAAAGCATGTAACGGGTAAGGGCAGGAGGCATAAAAGACATATATTTGAAATTACATTAAAACAGGTCAGTACTTTGTACTCTATACAAAATCCGCAAAGTTTTGCATATGGAAATTAATTTCTATGTCATTTTCATCAGATCGATAAGTATCGATATCAACCGCATTGAATTTTCACTGAATCTGAGCTCGTGTATACCTAAAGATACTGTTAGAATATAACATATAACAGTTATACTTCGTAGATGTATGATGATAAACATACAATATGGAGAGCTAAATCCAGTCCACATTTATATATATAGACACTGCCGTTTCATACTCTGATCGATAATTTCTTCCATTTTTTCCTGCACGCTCAATCTCTCTGCTCTTGATATTCTAGCACTCGCACTGCTTGATCACACTTCACCTAAGGCAAAAAGCTGGCAAAAAACTTGATTGGGAGTGAATGTTTGTCCTCATGTAGCTCGAGGTATTCAGCTTAGGCTATTTCTAGTCAGGCACGCCCGACTAGAGCGCATTCACTGCTGCTGCTGCTGCTGCTGCTGCTGCTGCTGTTGGTTTTTTTTTTAACAGTAGAGGCCGAGCAGCACCCGTGCACCACTCCAGATTCTCGGCTTGGCCTTTGTTTGCGTTTGTTTTTGTTGTCGTCGTTGTTTTTGTTGTTGTTGTTGTTGCTGTTGTCGCTCGTTGTTAGGCAAAAGTCTTTTGTTTGCGCAGCGTTTTTGCAATTTTTGCCACTAATTGAAATAGAATTTGCCTTTTGTTGTTGCGCGGTGCTACGAGGTATGGATGCGTGGGGGCGTGCAGGGAGCAGGGCGTGGTCAGCTGGCCAAATGCCTTAGTATTTTAATTAATTTGCTCAACAGGCGCCACTTGAGGGGCCCCAGCCCTCGCAGCTCTCCGGGCCTCCTACCCATTGCAAGCCCCTTCTCGCACGGGCAATAAAACACGTGGCATACCTAAAGGCTCAGCATTTAAAAGTAACAAAATAACAGCAACACGAAGCAGAAGCAGCGAATTGTTGAAGAAATTGGAATTCGTAAAGGGGAAAAAAAAAACAACAACAAGCTAGGCACAAATTGAGTGCTCATTAAGCTCAAATCAATGCTAATCAGTTTGGCTTCTCTCAAGCACTTTTCATTGGGGTTTCCTTTTTTCAGTAGCTTCACTTGCTCCACTTAGCTGCTCCGCTGGACAGCCAACCCGTTCGACCGGCTGCTTATGAAAATTCATATTTTCCCTTGCCATTTGCCTTTGTCTGCTGCTTTTCACTCGGCGATTTCCCGTTTGTGTGTTAACAAATTCACGGCTCTCGCCTGCGGCATATGGTAAACAGTTCCCGCTTGGCGCTTGATAATGTTAACGAACAGCTGTCGCTGCGGGCAACTCATAATGCTTATGTTAATGTTAATAGCAATGATCATTAAGAGACGCTTACGTTTTTATGTGGCATAACCTTGATGCTGCAAGGTGTAGATGTATATATGTATATGTAGCTTGTTGTTTTTTAATCATTCGGTCATTTTTTGCAGACATTGAAACTACTTTCTTTTATTTTTTTTATTATATCGTTTTAATTAAAGGTTAAACTTTTTTTAATATATCTTAAATATAATTAATTGCGTTAATTTTTTTAGTATTAATTTCATTTTCTTTAATTTTTTTATGTATTAAAATATATATATAAATATATATATATATTTAAAAAAATATGTTTGCATATAAATGTATTGGTATATAATTTATTTATATATTTATATTTATCCTACTTCTATTGCAATTGTTTAATATATGTATATGCCAACATTTGTTTTTTGTTTAATCTTTTCTCTATATTTCATTTTCTATAAATAATTTATGTATTAATTTTTTATATCAGACTTCAATTTGATTTGCTAAATTTGCATTAATTACTTGAAATTATTTTTGCTTTCCTTTTTTCTCTATTTATCACGCACATAAAAAGCCAGTTTTAATTCTAGCTTATTTTAATCGGCCGTAGCAAATAAATTAATTATGTAAAATGTCAAAAACTTTTTTTTTTTTCAAAATTAATATATCCGACACAATGCAAATGGCATTGCAATGCATACACAAAGGAATTATTATAAACAAAAGGCAATGTGGCCAGGGCATGCTGCTGACTGGGAGATGCTCTCTGTATTAAATTATAATAGGAATGGAATGCTTTATTACTAACTAGATTGGAGTATATAGAGAAAAAACTGCAATTATTTCAAATTACTTCAAATAAAAATAATGTTTGAAAGCTCCAATTAAGGCAATACTATAAATAATTTATAAAAAGGAGGGATTTTTAAAAAATATAAATTATTTAATTAAACTTTTATTTTTTATATTTATAATGGAAATGGAATGTTTTATTACTAACTAGAAAGGAATAAATAGAAAAAAACTTCAATTATTTCTTCAAATAAAAATAATGCTTGAAAGATCCAGTTAATACAACACTATAAAAAAAAAATATTTATAAAAAGGAGGGATTTTTAAAAAATATGAATTAATTTTCTTAATTAAAATACTCTAGAATTTATATATATATTTACTTATTTAATTAACCCTTTATTTTATTTCGCTATATATTTGATACATAATGCTTAATTTCAATGAACCATTTGCTAGTCTAAGTTCGCATATTATGCTTATTTAATTTATGTATTTCATCATCAAATGGCTAACAAAGTTTTCAAACGAATGTTTTCGCCATTTTGACATGCGTAACCCTTGAACACCCCTAACGGTAATACGCCCACTGTAATAGCTATGCGTCAATCAAGGCAGTCAGCCTGCCATGGCAATTAATTTGAAATTTTATAATAGAATATTGCATAAAATGTTCACTTTCAATTAAAGTGACTGAGCCCTCATATAATAAATATGATAAATATTCAATTATTTGCTTAAAAATGATTTTGCAAACAGTTCAGTAAAAAGATTTTGCGAAATTATGAAACTCTGATTTTTCAGCTGTCTGCTGCATAATCATGGCCAAAGCACACACACGCACACAGACGCAGGCAAGACAGTTGTATGACATGCAGTTAGACAGCAGCAGCTGCTGCTGCATCTGATGTTGTAGCACGCGCGATTCACGTGCTTAAATGTTAATGATGTGCCATGGAGAAATCCCTAACTATGTGAATGTGTGTAACACACCCCTCTACCCCCCCCCCCCCCCCACACACACACATACATATATGTATAATGCGTGTTGCTATGTTAACTAACTGCCAGCTAGGCAAAGCCAAATGCAAATGCATGCGGAGGAGGCGGTGCATGGTTGGCGCTTGGCCTTCGAGCGTGACTGTGTGACTTTTTTCCTGCTCACGCTGCGATTGCACTGCATTCAATTTCCATTAAAATGCCAACGAATGCGCCGCAAAATATGCACCATGACTTGGCTGTAAAATAATTTGCTCAACTTAATCGCATACATTTGCCATCAATCTCTGTCAGCTCAGCTCTGGCGCTTGATGCTCTAGCATATCTACATGAATTTCGTTTGCTTTCTAATTCACAGCGATGCGGTGCCCGCGGTCGCCGTTATACTCGATGGCAATGAGCCGCAATTTACGGATGCCTTGGGCCAGAAGGTGCCCAAGCCGCAGCCATCGCTGCAGGTGGCCAGCCCCATTGATCTGCTGAATCCCGATCGCTATGAGTTCTACACGTTCGATGAGCACGGCGAGCTGATAAAACGCCTGATGACCATGCAGGAAATTCAAAGCATTGTGGCGAATGGAGATGGCGAAGGTCCGTCGATAATTCATGCGGCACCGCAGCAGGGCAGCGAGCCTGAGAAGAAGATGCAGGACATTGTGGATAAAGTGCAGCATGTGCTGAACAAGCAGGTGGCCAGCAGCTCGTCGAAAAACAACTCGCTGGAGGTGTTGCCCGTCCTGGATACCCCCGATGTCTCGTCCTCGTGGTCTCTCATATTGCCAGCTATCTTTGGTAACACGGGCGGTGACATCTTCCCGCAGCAGAAGCCACAGCAAATTGTTATGACGCCCGAATCGGAGCTCGTGGAGACCTCAACTCGCGCCACAGCCACCACAAAGCGTGTGACCAAGAAGCCAAAGCCGTCGAAGCGTAAGCCAGGCACCAGACGCAAGCCCAGCACCACCACAGAGATGACACCGCAAGTGGTGCAGGAAGACTTGGATCCACTCGAGTCGGTTTACACGGGCATTCAACAATACCAGCAGGCGGCTGCCAATATGCACGATTTCGACGTCGCCCACATGCAGCCCATCTATCAGCAGTTGCCCAGCACCACCCGCAAGCCGGAGACAACCACGCGGCGGGTATTCTATAACAATCAGGAGATTGTGCACACGCCCACTTCGTCAGGCAGTCCAAGCAGCACCACTGAAAAGGTCCAGCAGCTGGCCAAGAAACCAGCCAATGGGCATCGCAAACCCACTCAACCACATCGTGTGAAGAAACCCAATGGTGGTCACGGCAGCACTAACAGCACCACTCATTCCACTAATGGTAAGCAAAAGCTAAAGAAGAAGACAACCACACCAGCGCCCACTACCACCACCGCCTCCACTGATCCTGACAAACCAGCACCAACAACAGCAACCACTCAACCACCAGTGGCCACCACGCAGAAGAAGAAGAAGCGCAAGCCCACCCGCACACCTGGACATACTAGCACCACCAGCGGCAGCGCTAAGCCCAACAAGCCCAAGCGTAAGCCAACCACCAAGCCCAAGCCACATCAGCCAGCCGCTGAACAAGTAACTGCCACATCAGCACCACATCACCAAGAGGTCAGCACACATAAGCCAGCGCGTCCACATCGTCCACACAAGAAACCCAAGCCCAGCACAAGCACCACCACAGAGGCGCCACCTGAAGCAACGTCCGAATCATCTCTGAGCACAACGCATCGTGATGCAGTAGATCTCGAGCCAGCTGCAACAGCAACCACAATTGCAGAGGCAACCACTGCGGCTACAACCACCACAACGCCAGCACCGATAAGCACCACCAGACGACCCGCTTTACATCATCAAAAGATACATGGCAAGCCGGCACATGTGAGCACCACAACCACCACTACCACCACCACCACCACCACCACCACCACCACCACCACTAAAAAACCCACTACGCAACAACATCAGAAAATCCATGTGAAACCTGTGCATAATGCGCCAACCACTCAACAATTCGAAAGCTATGGCCACCCTAATTCCGTGCCTAGCAAATCAACTACAACAACAACAGTAGCACCCACTACCCCCACCACCCATGCGCCTGTCTATCCCGTGCCCAATTATGATGCCGAAGCCACCGAAAACTTGCCCACAATTGTTGTCCAGGAGGAGGATAAGACGCAGCTAAAGAAGACGCCTATGCCATTGCCCTCGCTCGCGCTCCTGCAACAGCAACTGCAACAAAGTGCCACACCATCGCCCGCACCACAATTGTCGCCGGATCAAATACTATCCATGGACCAAATTGTGCAGAGCTTGACGCAGGATCTGCTAGAAGGCGATAAAAAGGATGCCAATGCACCACCTGTCAAATACGACAGCGCTGATAGCAAAGAGCAAATGGAAACGTTGGCTAACAAGAAGAAAATACCCATTACCAGCACCACAACAACAACAACAAGCACCACTAGCGTGCCAAAAACTACGACCACATCGGCAACAACAACCACCACGACAACAAGCACCACAGCTAAGCCAATAATACCATCGCCCAATCCATTGGCAGCAAACTATGGCGGCAGCACCTTGGCCACCATGTTGGATGAGGAGGACACCAGCACCACTGAAGACCTAAACGAATCCACCGAAACCACTGGCAATAAGCAAACAACATTGAGCAGCATGGAAGGCGAACAAACGCCGATTGTGCTCATAACCGCTAGACCACAATACTTCACCACCAATCAGGCCGCACCACAGCTGCAGCCACTGACCACAGTGCAGACAGACCCAACGCAGCTGGAGCCAGAGACCACCGAGTTGCCCAGCTACACACAATTCTTGCAAACCACGCCCATGGCAACGGATGAAGAACTGGAGGCAGAAGCAACCACAATTCGACCCATCGCAGAAGTCAATCATGTGGTTAAATTTGAGCCACTCTACGCCGATGTGCCCGAGGCTGTGGTCACGGAATTGACAGAGCAGCCCACAACGAATGGTTACTATGAACAGCTCGATGATGAGGCAACCACTGAGGCAGCACCACGTCTACCCGTCACAGAGCGTGTCACCAGCACCACCAATGCTGTTGATGAAGATAGCACCGAGGTGACGCCCATGATAGCCAATCTGGTGGACCAGCTGAATCTGCAGGTGCTGAAGCCAACCGATCAAATTCTGATGTCCAATTTCCAAACCCAAGCGGCAACTGTGGCATCCACCTTGGTGGATGGGAGCAATACACTTGTCGCCGATATCTACATGAACTCGAATGAGACCAAGGATGAGCTGCAGTTCCTCATGTCCGATGTCATACAGCAGATCACTCAGCCTGAGAGCTACAAGCCAGCCAATGATGATGATGCTGCGGATGATAATTCGCATCGTCTGACCAACTTTGCACAGTTGAATACGTCTTTTCTCCTGCCGCCAAAGCTAGAGACGAGACCAAAACCGAAACCGAATCCAGTGGTGGAGCAAAAGATAACAAGCACAGCGGAAGAGCAGATGCAGGAAATCACAACCATAATGCCAAGCAAAAATGAGGAGGAAAAGGAGGAGCAGCTCATCAAACAGGAAGCTGATTACAACAATACGCCCGCACCTGAACCAGAGCAGTTAGAGAGCAGCACATACAGAGTGCCGGTGTTGTCCTTGTCGCAAATTTATGCACAACAGCAGCAGGACGAAGATGATGAGCAGCAAATATTTGAGCTGGAGCGACTGGAGCAGTTGAAGCCAAGCCAAGCTGCTGACAAACAGGAAGTTATCGAGCAGGCGACAAAGCTGGAAGAGCTGCATAAGCAAGAAATGTGGAAGGAGGAGCAGCGCTTGAAGGAGGAACAGCGGTTGAAGGAGGAACAGCGCTTGAAGGAGGAGCAGCGCTTGAAGGAGGAACAGCGCTTAAAGGAGGAACAGCGCTTGAAGGAGGAACAGCGGTTGAAGGAGGAGCAACAGTTAAAGGAGGAACAGCGGTTGAAAGAGGAACAGCGGTTGAAAGAAGAACAGCGGTTGAAAGAGGAACAGCGCTTAAAGGAGGAACAAAGGTTGAAGGAGGAACAGCGGTTGAAGGAGGAACAGCGGTTGAAGGAGGAACAGCGCTTGAAGGAGGAACAGCGGTTGAAGGAGGAACAGCGCTTAAAGGAGGAACAAAGGTTGAAGGAGGAACAGCGGTTGAAGGAGGAACAGCGGTTGAAGGAGGAACAGCGCTTAAAGGAGGCACAACGGTTGAAGGAGGAACAACGGTTGAAAGAGGAACAAATGAAGCAAGAGCAACTGAAGCTAGAAAAGCTGAAGGAAGAACAGTTGAAAGAACAGCAGGAGCAGGAACAGCAGGCACAGTACCAGCTGCAACAGCTAGCAACAACAGAACCGCCAGCTGATAGCTACGAAGCGACAACCATCGAGCAGCTGCAATCGGAGGAGAGCAAGGAGACCAACTCAGTTGAAGAGACGACAACAGCCAGCAGCAGCGTGGAGCAGTTTCAGCACTACGAAAAGCCAGATGCGCCGAAACGCGAGAGCGAGGAAGAGCCGATGCCTGAAATGTTGACAAATGGTTACAACCAGCAAGTCCAAACGGAAGCCAACGTTGAGCAAATGGCGGCAACCACAATGCAGGTGCCAGCAGCTGAGCAGGAGGAGGTGCTGAAGCTGGCAGCAACGGTGGCTGGGTCAACAAATGTTTACCAGGACGCACAAGAGCAAGAACAAACATCAACCGAAAAGGAAGCTGAAAAAAGCGAAGAGGATGCCAAAACAGAAGAGGAGCTGGACGAGCAGCAGCAAGAGGACGAGGAACAGCTGAAGCAAAGTGTTGAAGATAGCGTCACTAATGCGGCACAGCTGCAGCCACAGTATACAGCACAGCCGGTTGAAGAGCAGCATTATCAAGATAACGAGCAGGAGCAGGAGCAGACAACAGCAAGCGTTGAGCTGGTCACGGAAATACCGGGTGATATGTCCGTTGTTTCATCTGAATCGGATATGTCGCTCAGTTCGGAGCAGGTCACTGAAAAACTAGAGCTAAGCACTGTGCGCACCATGGAGCTGAACGAGGAGGCACTGGAGGATATATCCGATGAGCTGACAGCAACTTTAACCGACGAGGATACAACGAGTGCCCAAAAATATCAGCTAGACGATGAGGATCCCTATGTCAAGCTGGGCGAGACGACGGCCAGTGTGGTGAAGCCACAGCAGTCTGAGGAAAAGAAACCAGAGGAACAGTCTACAGAGAAAGTAGAGGAGATGCAGCCACAGCAGAGCTACCAGACGACATTAGCTGTGTCTCAGGAAAAGGAAAAGGAAACGGAGCAGGAAGAGGAACAGAGCTCCGAGCAGGAACAGAACTATAAAGTCACCTTGCCTCTAGCCAGCTATGGAAATCAGCAAGCGGATGAGGAGGACGACGAAGATCAAAACAATTACCAGCTACCCATACTCCTACCCAGCAGCAGCAGCAGTAGCTCGACAACAACCACCACAAGCACCACAACGACAACCACACCAGCGCCCACAACGACAACCACCAAGCGACTACACACACTGAAACCCGTTTCATATTATGTTCAGCCGTCACTGCTCGGTGGCTACAATCAAGTGGAACCACAGCCGCCGAAACTGCTCGCGTACAATGCCAACAGCAACAGCATGGCACAGCAGCAACAGTTGCTCGCACCATCGCAGCAGCAGCAGCGACCCATGCATCGACCCGCTTCGCTGACAAATTTAATGGCTGCATCCACGCAGGCAACACGTCCGCCTGTTAAGCTTGAACCGAGTCCGCAGAACTCCCAAGGCTTGGAAGCCTCTACTTCCCGCCTCGATGAGGATGTTTTGTCCTTTGCGCGACTTTGTAATGAGCTCGCGTTTAGCTACTGGAAGTCCATAACGTCGGAAAAGATAAGCTCAGCTAGAAGTTTGGTCATTTCGCCATTTGCGCTGACTTCAATGCTATCCATGGTGTTCCTGGGTGCACGCGGCAGCACTTCGGGTGAAATGAATGAAATTCTGAAACTCGACGATATGGTCACGTTCAATCCGCATTTGATTTTCCGTAATATCACCCACTCGGTGGAGAAGTCCATGGAGCAAGATATTGCGACTGCGGCGTTTGTACGCGAAATCTTCAGCGATCGTGCGAATGGCAAAATTCTGCCCTTCTTCAAGGAGAAGACACAGCAGCTGTACGGCGGCCATGTGGAAGAGGTTAACTTCCATGTGGTCAACGATATTGTAAGGCGTCGCACGAATCTGCTGGTGAAACGTCATACCATGGGCAAGGTTTTGGAGTATTTGCGCACAAACAGTGTTTGGGTAAATGGCCCGTTGGCCACAGTTTCAGCCAATCTCTTCCAGACTGACTGCTCCAAAGCTTCGACCACGGATCGCGACGGTGAGATGTTCTTCCAGGTGCATCCGACGGTTCGTCAACGTCGTCTGGTGCCCATACCCGCCGTGCTCTATCGCTCCGGTTTTACGGCCGGCTATGAGCCCAAGCTGGATGCCACTGTTGTCGCCTTCGGACGCATTCAGGATACGGTGAGCACCATCTATGTGATGCCGGGACATCAGAGTTCGGTAGCGCCCACAGACAATTTAGATCGTCTGGAACGCAATCTGGTGGAGATGGCCTTTGGTCAGGACAATGCGTGGAGCAGCTTGATGACTTCGCTAATGGATCGTCCCGGCATGGAGGTGCAACTGCCACGTTTCTCGCATCGCTCGTTCGTCAATGCTTCGCTGGGACTGCAGAAGATGGGCCTGAAAGGACTCTTCAAATCGGATTTTGCTGACTTGCGTGGCCTCACCGGAAATGGTAATCGCGATATCTTCCTCTCCGACATGATACAGATCAATACGTTCAGCACTTGTGGCGAGGAGAAGATCTCCGATCATCATCATGTAGAAATGTACCCAGCACCGCCTCTACGCAAGCGCAACAAGGACGTGGATGCAACAGACGACGATGCCTACGATTCGTCTGAGGCAATTGTAGACTTTGGTTCATTGGTGCAGGAATCGGCATTGGGTCGTGGCTTCTACGATGACCTACTGGATCCCAAGTACTTGGAGCTGCCTCTACCGCTACGTCCGCGTCAAGCGCGCGTGCCCGATGCGCCCAGATTGCGCTTCGACAAGCCCTTCCTCTACTTTGTGCGCCACAATCCAACGGGAATGATACTCTTCATGGGTCGCTTCAATCCACGTCTGCTGCCATGAACGAATCAATAAACCAATTCGCCCCTCCCCAGCCAGCCTTAAGTAAGCCAAAATACAGATAATTAAAAAATCGAAACGTTGTTAAAGCCCCTCTCCTCCCAGCATGAATAGAGGCGTCAAAGCAAATTTAATAGTAAATTCAATTTGCATGCAATTAAGTTAATTTTATGATTAATGCGAGTTGCTGTGCCTTAATCCCGCGTCCGGCCCAGTTCAAACGATACGAGATTGATGTGCAGCAAAATAATACTTAAAAAAAGAAGAAAAATACTAAAAAATACCTGCAAAAATTTTGCCGTAGAAGATTTATTTTTGCTATTCAAATATACTATATATAAATATATATTCATATTTTTCTATATAAATATTTGCAAATCATTTTCAATTTCTGTTTTCTTTTTTTGTGCTCTTTGGCTTGCATTTATTTTATTTGCATTATTATATTTTCCACGTGCCGCAAACAACAACAACAACAATAAAAACAAAATAAAGTTAAGCAAATTGGCTACAAAATGCGAATGCAAATGCAATCATATTTTGGCAACAACAAAATGAAAAACAACAAAACAATGTAATTTTAGTAAAATAAGCTTAAACAATACGCAAAACTAAAAGTTATGTATGCTATTCTGTAAGCTGAATGAAAAACATATTAAATAAATATATATAAATGAATAAATAAAATATACAAAATATAAAACAATAGTCTTTAAAATTGATTCTCCGACAACCGTACAAAATCTGCTCAGCTGAGCTTCTAAGCTGCCCAAGCTGCCCAAGCTGCCCAGCTGCTTGTTTCTAAGTCTGGAGCTTGTAACCTAAACCGGAAGTGTGTTGGTTTCACAGTTTTTGCTTTAGTCTCTTGTATTTTTATTTTCATTGCCTGTCAGTGTTGTGCAATGCTGTGCAATAAAACATGTGACAGAACAGCACAGACACTGGAGCAAAGGCATAATAAATTTGGTTAGACACAAAGACGAAGCATATACATTTTTACGATAGGTAAAATATAAATGAAAAATCTTAGTATATACATATTACACTATATTTCATCAAAAATGACCAGTGTTGGAGGGTTTCTATAGCGAAGGTGTAACCAAAGGCTATTTAAAGCCTTCCAGCTTGTTTATATAGATAGAAGTTTTTGGCGTTAAAGGAAATGTCACCCAGTAAAAGTGATGCAAAAAAGTACAGAAAGAAACAGCACATATACTGATTTAAGAAGTGGAAGAATGTAATTCAAATATCTATGTATGCTAAGACATTATATAAAATTAGGTATGAAGTCGGCCTAATAGCAACAAGTGTTATATAGTAAACTCAAGTTTACTATCATTTACTATTTCAATATTGCATCTAAGATTTAGAGTAGTCTTTAGACTACACTGAGAGCAAAGCATCATTATAATGCATTCTTTAGAGCAGGAATATTTTGAGAAAATAATTACCAGTGCTGTACAGCACATATATTATATTGACGTGTTTGGCCATAAAGGTAAGGCTTTAGCATAACTCCTACAGATGTTTTCTACAACTGTAACTACAGAAGAGTAAGTAAGTATTTGGTGCTTAGCTTTCCCTTTTTCTCATTTCCCATTTTTAATTCCGAGCTTAACTACTTTTGTTGTACAATATTATACATAATACCCCATGCATAGTAGATGTTACTTAATTAAGCTGTGCATACAAGAAATCTCAGTTATTTAGCTTTTGTTATAGGCAAAGTTTCTTGACCTAGGTTAAGATACAGGCTATATGTATAAATATATGTATAAATATATATATGTATAATATATGTTCTAAATATTGAGATATCTGAGTTGACTTAGACCACTAACCATATTTTAGTCTATGGTTAGTGCTTAGACTTAGTAACATGTCTTCTATAGAATTTTCTTTAAATAAAGGAAGTAGTCAAGTTTTAATACTACCAGTGTTGTGTAATGTGGCAATGTAGAAAATTGTACTAGCCCAAGGCGTTCAGTTAAAGTATTACTACTACTATCCATAGTTTGTCTCATTTCTTGTCTATTTCTCATTAGGTGAAACGCCATAAGAAATACCCATGGCAATAACTATCTTCAGGAATGTTCTAGTTTGGCCTTTTTACACCGAATAGAGTAGAAGTTGTACGCACACAATTTACAGCTATGCAAAAACAGATATGTTGTAAAAACAACAAATGCAGATATTTTAATTAATATTTAACAAGAATACATATAACGATGCTTATAATGAAATCTGTATGGCTTTGCGTGTGAGGGAAGGAGAAGGGGTGTATGTGTGTGTGTGTTTATGGGCGTTTGTTAGGGAGGCGTTTGTTGGTGGGCGTGTGTGGGCATAAACTGACTGCCTGCAACTTTGTCAAACTTTTGGATACACGACTTTCTTGTTGTTGTTGCTGTTAATAATGTTGTTGCTGTTGTTGCTGTTGCTGTTGTATTGCGGTTGCGTTGGCAACTCCCAACGTCGACAACTGCGGACGGCTGTTCACTTGCATGTCGTTGTCGTAGTCGTTGCTGTTTTTTGAGCTTTATGCGGTTTTTGCAGCCGACATGTATATGCGTGTGTGTGTGTGTGGGTGGGTGGTCATGTGCTTTTGCGAAATCACAAACAAGTAGCATACTTTTGGGCCAAAACAATTGCCAGGCAGCCAACTGTAGCAAACTTGAATGCAACAAAAAAATCCGCAACAAAAACGACGCACTAGAAAAAAGCCAAATCGACTCACAACTAACGACTGCGGACTGCCGCAAACTGGCTGTGCGTGTGTGTGTGTGTAACGCACAGCACACTCACTGTCACACACACACCCACACCTATTCACACTTACACATATACAGCCACATGTGATGTCAATGCGCAGCAATTGAGTCTGCCTTGGCAAACAGCAGGAGCAACAGAAAGAGCGCTGCAATTCGAAATCTGCACACATGCTTGGTGCTTTTGCATAATGATACCCTGTAAGCATGGCAAGAGGGTAAGACAGAGAGCGACAGAGGCAGACAGAGTTTGCCAAAGTGAACTTAATGAGCGCATGAATAATAATAATCATAAATATTAAGCTAAGTGTAGTCAATGAAACAGAACTGGGGGCTATTCATAAGAATACCCTGTAAGAGGTCAACAGGTCAATGAGACGGCTTTTAGAGGCAGCTACACATAATGCTACTGTGAGAGAGAGAGGGAAAGAGGAAGAAATAGAGAGAGAGAGAGAGAGAGAGAGAAGAAAGGATTAGAATACCTTAATTAAAGGCATTTTATATCTATATGAATAAAAAACTATTGACTGAGATACCCTGTTATCATGAAATGAAACTTCTCTAACAACAAGTCGCTCTTAGTATCTGAGAAAGTAAAAGTGTAAGAGGTAAAGTAAACTCTGATGTCTATAAATATGTCCAACAGGGTATGTGATAGGGAGCTTTGAAAAAAAGTTCAAATTTATAGGTTAACAGTGCAAACGCTTCTGATCAGCATAAGCAGCCCCAAAAGTTGTTCAGCTTTATCTGTCTGGAAAGTTATCCAATTGTATACCCTATACAAAGATAAGAAAGGATATGCAAAGCAATGAAATTTTCAAATAGTCCATGTATTTATTTGAATAAAAAATGGGTGTAGAGTATATGGGAGGGCTTGGAAGGAGGAAACTATCTATAGGGTATCTGCTGAATTAAAGCTACAGCAACTGCTTGGCAATTGCCCGCTTTGCTAGTCTATAAATATTGCATATTTATAAAAAATTATTTATATATATTTAACTTAGCTACAGGGTATCTAAAAGTCAAGTCGCACGCATTTTGGTTCATCTTTTATGCTAACAGAAATTGCGCAAAAATAAATCCTGCATATTTTTCTTATAATGCCCAAGAGTGAAGCACTTTATTATGCTGCTAATTTGTCATGCAGCTGCGACTCGCGACATTTTTTGTTGCCCTTATTCTCGTTGTTGTTGTAGTTGTAGTTGTTGTTGTTATTATGTTATGCACCAAATAATACTAAAGTGCAGCTAATTTGCAAAAAATTTGTATTGCTGTCAGTTGTTGCTGCTGTCGCTGGTAGATGTTGGCGCTGTAACAGCAACTATTTCCGTTGCGATTTATTGCCGCACGTGTTGCGTCTGAGCGGCATTAAGAAAAAGCGCTTGACAAATCTGTCATTGTGCGACACGCTTGTTACTATTATTATTATCATTGCTATTATTATTATTATCATCGTCATTCCTATTATTGTTGTTATTGTATTCTTTTTGCTGCTGCTGCTGGAGGAACAATGCGACAGCTGGAACAATGTCCGCTTGGGCAAGCCACAAGCTCTCATTGTAATTGTTGTTCAACGAACTTTTTCCCTTTTCCGCTTTTCTTTTGCAACTGCCTTGGTAGGATTTTCGTTGATGTTTTTTCGGCTTTTCCGCTGCTATTGCTGCCGCTGCTGTTGCTGCTGTTGGCTTTGTTTTCTTTCAGTGCTTTTGTGTAAAGTGCTGTCTTGTGTTTTCTTAGCACCTGTCGAAATTGCGCAAGTGTCACTCGAAACGGGGCAACAACAATAGCAATAACTACAACAATAATAACAAGTGTAAGAACAACAATCAAGTTCTTCAACTCTTTAACCCTTTCAAGCACAAAAGCCTGTTTATTATTTGCATTCCATTCGGGTCCACGTGTCGTATACATTTTTACCTTTGACCCGCGTTAATGAATTGTTTTTCCCGTTTTTTTCTCTTTTTTCCATTTCCATTTTGATTTTTTTTTTTTTTTTTATTACCTGTCCACAAAACTAAATTCGATGTACAACTTTTATTTTTCCGCACAGCTGCAACTTTTGCCAGCATACGAAAAAAGAGAAACGAAAACGAAACAACATAAATATAAATACGAAAAAAACAAACTTTTGACGCTTAATGAACTAGTCACCGCAGCAACCGACTCTGGGGTTACCAGCTGCTAATTAATTTACATTAGCAAATTGCAAGCATGTAATTGACTTTTATTGGCATTTTCACTGCAACCAGCAGCAGCAAATAACAACAACAACAACATTAACAAACACAAATATCCTTTATGTACTCTCTATATGTATTGCACAATAAGCTTTGGCAAAGTTATGCGCTAATCACGCTTTGGAGACCCATTTGCTTGACCACTTTTGTCAACGTGGCTTAAATACTTGGAAGCCCCAGGCAACAACAGTAACAAGACAACAGCAACGCCACAGGGCATATATGTATATACATACATATATATATAAGACTAAGGAAACTAATGACAAATGAAATAGGGGATAGGGATTTTCTGCTAATTAAATTGGGTCAACTGACATCGAATTTCCGTTTTATATGAATTTATATTATTTATTATAATAATTTACAATTATTACTATTATATTGTTTTTCCAAATTTAACATTAATTTAATAACATTAAATGATAATTTTTTCAAAATATTTAGAATATTTTAGTTGAATTAGAATATATATATATATATACATATATATCTACATATATAAATAATACTTATATATATATATATATACATACACATAGGACCTTCCGTCAGTTATGCAAAATATTAAAAATGAAAAGGGGGACTTGATGGCAATTCAATTTTCCAATTAACATTAAATTTATTTTTGTATTAATTAATTTGGTTAAAAAAAACTTTATTAGTTATTACAATATGTAAATATTCAATTTCAAAATTTAACATTTGTTTATTATTAATTAAACATTATTTGTAAGTATTCAGAAAATTTGATATGAAGTAGAATTTTTCATTTTAATTTAACAAACATTTTTTAAATTATATAAAAGCATATTGGTTAATTTTGTCATATAAAATAAAAGTACAATTTTAAATATTAATGTATAATTTTGTAATTTAACAATGACATTTTATTTATATTCTGAATTAATGCCAATATAAGAACTGAAGTTCTTGACTGCAACAAAATTCTTTTTTAGCCTCTTTTTCACCTCTAGTTGGTAACATCAAGCTGAGTCATTCTCAGTTCTCATCTTGATGTAAAATACATAACAGTAAAACATTTAGGCTAAGCAACTTTAACACTATATACTAAGTGCAAATTGCAAATAATTAGCACAGAGTGCAAATAATGAAAGTGCAGCTCAATTTCAATTATCAGCTAAGCAAATAAATAAAATAAGCTCCTAAGTGGCAGCGCAGCTTATTGATTATAGGCAAAGATAGCTAGAAAGCAAATTGTATTTAGTTTAATTTCTTGTTTCTTTTTATTATTGCTGCTTTATTTAATTGCATTTTATATGGCGCTAAGCTTGCGGTTAAAATGCGTTTGCACTGATTTTGACATAAATGCGAAATCAATTTGCTGTGGCTTCTTGAGGCTCAATTAGCCTTTGCAAAAGAACATCAAAACTATAATCAATTTTAATAAATTGAAAATGAAGTCTGTTTGTGTTGAGTGTGATGCACTATGAGCTGATCTATAGAAATAATGAGAATATAATAACGAAAGTATTGATAAGGGGAATCGAAAACAAAAAGTGAGTCTGATGAAATGAAGTCTGAGATAGACTCTTAATGGGAAGGGAAGCCAAATCGTAATATGCATGTGAATATATAGAGAGCATAGTTGATTTCGGCACGAATAGGTAGACATAAAGGTGTTTCTTATACAGGATAGACAAATTTAATATAATTAATGTTTATTAAAAAGACTCCTCCCCTAAGAAAATTAAATATTTCCTACAGGGTACATACGCGCACATTCTACCCCAAAGAAGCATTGATATGCCATTTTATTAATTACATAAATCCATTTCATAACGACATCTTTTTAGGCCTTAGAGCATTTTAATTAAGTCGCTTTGATGGTGGACTATATGTGTCAATCAAACACTTTAAACCACATTACTCAAATATTTGAACATAATTTTTATTTCAAATATACATATTTGATATATTTTCAATCGACGTTGCTTGGTTTATTAATTTATGGCTGGCATTGTGAATGCAACCGCTGAAAACTCAACTGGGATTTGTAACAAACTTCCGCTCTCTCTCTCTCTCTCTCTCGCTAAGCACACGGCAGCCTAGAGACTTGGCACACTTGCCCACACAACTGGGGAACGTTAATTTGGCAAGGCGAAAGCGAAAATGCAAGAGAGAAAGCAAGCCAAAACACTCTAAGGATTAATTTGAGTACCAAAAAAGTGAAAGCTCAGCTGGAAAGAGATTTTCACACAGACAAAGCCAAAAACTTGCTCAAATGTTTGTTATATATTCTTGTAACTATATATATATATATATAAGGTTTTATGGTCTAGGGAAATCGGGTTAAATGAGAGCACGCCAAATGTTGTTCGGTATACAAGAGCAATCGGTAACGAAAGTTTCGACTAAAATTGAAATGATTAGGCAGGCAGGCAGCCGACTCAGTAACAGGAGGCGGCATGGAGCAGTCAGAGGCGCAAGTGAGTTAGAGCTGGGACAGGGCGAGTTTCTAGTTTTCAGGCAGAAAGCCCATGGCGACTGGTAGGCAGGATGCATGAGGTGCTAATTCGAGCAGGAGACAGAGACATAGGCTGTAGTTGGGCAGGAGGTGAGTCAGAAGAGATAGGAGGTGTAGACAGGGGACGATAGGTAGGAGAACTCGACGCGACAGGTGATTTAGGAGATAGAAATCGGAAGGTAAGGACAGTAGACATCAGGCAGGAGACTGGACGTAGCCGTGGAGAGAAGTACTGGGCTTTAAGATAGAGACTAAAAGGGAGATACTAGCAACAGGAGTCGACGGCAAGCATTCAGGTTAAGTGGAAAGCCTGGCAGCAGGAGAAAAGCCTAGAAGCCGAAGGCTAGAGGCAGAGATGGGAGACAACAGGCAGCTGTGTGTAAGCAGCCTGGCGATAGCCAGAACGCATGAGGCAGGACAAAGGCTGCTGGAGGCGCTCTGGAAAAATGCAGGACACTGGACAAAGTCAGCCAGGAGGCGAGAGGAGTCACGATAGAGGCTGACAGACTACGTCCAGTTGGTGTGCCATAAATATTGCCACTAGCCAGCGGCCAAATGGCGACAAAAGCTGGCCACAAGAAAACGCCAGACACGGCTCAGCATGCATGCAGCCCATTGGGCATACACGCGCACACACAGACACCAATACATACACTAGTGTATATACATACATATATGTAAACAGTTTTAGACAGCAGCTCCGCATGGCGCCATAGACCAGCGACCAGCGACCAGAGACCAGAGTCCAGAGTCCTGTGTGCGGACAGCCCACAGCGTTGCCGAACGATAAAACAGCAAACGAAACAACAAACAAACAAACTTCAGCAACAACAAGCACAACAACAACAGCAACAATGGCAACAAGGATCTGCAACATCCAAAAAAAAAAAGAAAAAAACAGAATGGTTGCCTAACAAGTTTTTGTTATCTGCTCTCGCTTCGCTTTTTGTATCGAGTGTTTATAAATGTTTATGCCACGCATTTGAGCACTATTCAAGGGGTATACTATAGCCGATACGAGCTTTTTTCCAGAGCTCACAATACAAAAGTTATTTATTACTGTTGCTTGTTGTTTAATCGGTTTGATCTTCGGTTAGACTTTATCTATTTACTTTTATCATGTTCAGAGAGCTTTCATGTGCTTTTTAGTGGTTTCTAGCTCTTTTTAAGCTTTGGATTTCAGCCTTTGTGTAAGTAACATGAATGTAATTTATACAAGAGCCCTTGAGGTTATGCCAACTTTTCTTTTTAATAACTATATTATAGACTATACAGAAGACGACGATGAGCTTACATATCACTATATCAACTAAACTCTAGAGAAAATGAAGTACAAATATCTACTAAAATATTGAATAGCTTAAATTTCATTAATTTAATTTTTTATTTTTACGAAAAATTTTTATTTAATAATTTTTCAAATATTTTGTTTAAAATCATTTTCGTTAAACATTATTTTATATAAATAATGTAATGTACTGTCGTAATGCTAAACAGTTTTTTATATGCCAGTATTTTAGCTGGTAGGAAATATATTCCCAGTTTTCCTTAAGTACTGCCATCAACATAGATCTAACAGATCTGTGACTCAGGAAGGGCATTGCATAGTCGAGTAAGCGCTGCAGCTGTTGCTTTCTTACATGAGTTTCTATGTTGTTGCTGTTCTCATGAGTCTCTGTATATGTGGGACTATGTATATGTGTGTGTTTGCTTTGCATGTTTTCTGCTGGACCGCAAATTCTGATTTAATTTTTTTTTTTTTAATTTTGAACTGTTCCTTTTGTGTGTGTGTGTGGATGTTTCAGCGCTTGCATTTAAAATTAGTCGCTTGTACTCGCTGCGGTTGTCAAATTGTAGTTATTGTTGTTGCTGCTGCTGCTGCTGCTGCTGCCAAACAGTTTTCATTTGCAACTCTTTGGCAACTTGTTTCATGCGACACATATTTAGTAATTAAATTTAACATGCTCGACGACAGCAGCAGCAGCAGCAGCAGCAGCAGCAGCAGCAGGCACGAAACAGCAATGAAACGCATGCTCTCTCTCTCTCTCTCTCTCCCCCCTACTCCTCTCCCCCCCCCCCTCTCCATCCCTCACTCTCTTGCCAGGCAATTTATAAGTCATACGAGCATATAAATTTAATTAGATGCCTATTAAAGTATAATCCTAAATTGGTTTAAACTTCCACTAATTTATGTCATTATATGTAGCTCTATGTGCATACATATATATTATAATATATATTATGCATATATAACTAGCCAGAGGTCTGTTGCATAATTTAAGCAACTTTTTTATCCAAAAACAAAGTTTTGCATATTATAACATGGCCTTAACTGGACTTTGATTCCCATGAAATTAAAGAGAATTTTAATGTCTAACAGCAGCAGAGTATAGCTCAATTAGCCCAGTTGATTTATTTATATATATATATAACATACATATTTACATCACGCATTTATAAATATTCATTTGCCTGCTTATATTCGGACCAAAGCTTATTAAATTATATTATGTATATATAATTACGCATTTGAGAATATTTTTTGCTCTTCCTATTATTCTGAGCATCAAAATAAATCAATAAATGCGGACAGGCTTATGGAAAACAATTGAATTAAAATATTATACAATATATGCTAAGCTGCTAGACATTAAACATTATGATTTTTTATAGAAGTTGTTTATGATACTCTTCAAAGGTTGCACGAATTTAATATTGAGACAGAGAAAGGGAGTATAAGAAAGAAAGAGAGAGAGAGAGAGAGATAGAGAGAGAGAGAGATATGGATAGAGGCCCAAGTATACATACATATATGTATTGGAAAAACTTTATTTAATATACCTTAGAGAGCTGTAAGGAGCTTTGCCATTAAATATCTAGGTATAAATATTTTGAATAAAAGTATTAAAGATTATCCTAAATAAACTTATCTAAGACTCTCTATCCAACTTTCAGTTTCTTTAGTCAAGCCTCATAAAATACAAAACCAAAAGTGAATCTTCCGCTACAAATTGGCAATGCAAACATTTTAATCTGCTTTTAAGCATATTCAACTTCATATATTTCGCTCAATATTCTCTTCAAATTTCTATTTGTTCAAGCTAGACTGTGTCAACATAATATTTATATATACCTAATTCGAGCAGAGAGTTGAACGATATAAGTAAGCAATAGTTTGAGTCGCATACAAACATATATATATATACATATATATAAGCATATATATATAAGCATAAGCAAAATGGAATTGCCAACCAAAACTGAGCTTTATTTACGTCAAATTGCGGCTCTATAAAATAAATACGAATTTAATCAAACGCAGGCAATGTAAACACACTGCCTTGCATAAATATACAGGCAACGTGTGAGTGTAACTAAAGCCAGTGTGTGTGTGTGAGTGTGTTTGGTTTGTGAGGCTGCTTGAATCGTAATAAGTCGCTGTGTTTTCATGCCAAATACGCTTTCATAAATAATGAAAACTGGCGCTAAAACAGCGCACGTTTGTTATGAGCAACAGCAGCAACAATAACAACAAATTGTAGAGCTCCCGTGGGCAGTGCCTGACTAAGAGGTATTGTGCGCCACGGTAGATATGCGGAAACTCTTTTATAAGTGTATTTTCATATATATTTCCGTATATAATAATATATGAAAATACTCATGCTGTAAATATTATAGATAGCTGCTCCTGCTCTTGCTCATTTATGGATATTTTCCTATAGAGTTGCAGCTGTGGGATCTTGAAGAAATTTGCAGTAGTTATGTATGCCGTTCAATATATGTATATGTGATCTCTCAATATATTTAAAATGTTATATAATTATATATTCACAACATATCATATGTATGACTATCTATCATATCTATACATAGCATACTAATAATCATAATATATCATATATCAAACATCTCATAAATGATTTCTCTAACGTGAATATACATACCAACTCTAGACTCTGTTACTTACATTATCTCAGATAATCTCTTCAAATCAAATAAAAATATCGATTATTATCGATAAAAGGAATCTGACTTGTTTTATCAGAATATAAGTAGAATTAATATTTCCTTAAAAGTAAAAAAATCGGTACTTATAAATTAGAAGAAAACAGGCAGGATTACTGTCCTCATAAAGAGACATACAGAAAAGCAAGAGCATTAATTAATTATAATTAATTAATTAATTAAGAATATATATTCCTTGCTAGCTGCGCCACAGCTTCTTCTGCCGCTCTCATACATTTCTATTAAATCAGCATACCCGATTCAGACACTTTCACATGGGCCTAGGGTACAGCACAGCAACAACAACAACAGCCACAGTAAAGCCAACAGCAACGAAGCGTGCTGAAATTAGTAGCCAAGGATTACCGGCAATTATTTTCATTGTATGCATTTGCCGCCATTATTTTGATTGCTTCGTTTGCTTTTGATGCCCAGCCAGGGAAGCTTAGTCCTGACCCCAAAAACACCCAGCTCAGCCCCAGCCCCAGCCCCAGCCCCAACCCCAGCCTCAGCCTCAGTCTCGGCGTAGGCCTGAGCCTGAGGTCAACCACATGCCATTTTTCACAATGCCCACAACAATAGCAACAAAAACAACAACAACTACGCCTGATTGCGTATATGGTATGTAAGGTTTATTTATATTTATGAATTCATCATGGTCACATACATACATAACACAACATATGCTATGATAGTTACTGTAGAGTAAAACATTGGCAATGGCGCGTATACATATGCTATATATATAGATATATACAACATATATATACAGCATAAAAATCATGCATTTCAAAAAATTTGCTGAATGTGGAGCGAGGCAAGCAGCAACCATACAACAATTGTTTCAATTGCATACAAATTTTTGGTGAAAAAAGGACATTATTTCGAATTGTAAATCTTTGATGTTCATTGCGGGTTTCAGTTCTGCAACTAAAAAAAGTTCTTGATTGAATACATACACGTATGACACTTCAAATATTTGAAGTTTTTATATACAGAACATTTTGAAGAATTGATAAGGTTCATGTGGGGATAACCCATACATTTTGCTTAAGACTACGGCCTACAGGGCTGATTAGTTCCGAAGTCGTCCTGCACGAGCTTACCTACACGCAAATTGATATATATAGGATAGCCAGGCAAGCGGAAGTAAGGCGCACGGGTAGTAAGGCGGACGGGCAGTAAGACGGACGGGCAGACAGACATACAAGCAGACTAACTAACGGACCACAGACAGAGTAAGTCAGACGAACTAAAGAACAGACGGACAGATAAGCGGACTAAGCAGCATATGGCGTGCAGCAATAGACAGGCACTGACAATAGGACAATATAGAAGGGACTTATTAAGACGATAGTAAGACTGGCAAATAGTAAGTCGGACGGACAGCAAAACAGGGAAACAGAGATGGATGGATGGCTATAATGCAGACGGAAAGTAAGTTGGCCGGACAGAACGACAGAGAGATAGACTAACTAACAGCCGTACGAAGTATAAGGCAGACAAACAGACTAAACGGCAGACGAACGGACTGTAAGTTGAACGGACAGTAAGGTGGACGGAGAGTAAGGCAGAAAGGTAAGTGGACTAGATCAGCTTTGCTGTAGTTCATACACTAGCTAGCTAGGCTTTATTTGAAGTGACGTTCGCTCCTATATAGTCTCATACATTCACACACACACACACACAGATGATCAGTCTAAGACTCAATTAGACTTTAATAATAACCCACACAAAATCAAGTTAGCTAGTCTGCTTTTTGTCTGCTAAGTGTAAAGTCAATTAGTGATATACTCAACTAAGCCGTTTTTTAAATCCCATAAAATTATGCAAACATGTCTCATAGCTTAACCCCAGTTAAAATGTAGCCTAAAGCTCCTTATAAAACAATATAGCTAGCAGTATGAAAAGAGGCTTACAAATAAGAGGCTTACGGTAGAAAGAAAACAATAATAAAATAAATGAAAATTATCCAATTAGATCTCTAATCTTTTGTCAAAGTGTTTTAATGTCTTTTTCCGATGATTTATCGTTTGAGAGTTCACATTAGCTGCATTTCCTCCCCATAAGCTCGCGGGGACAGCAAGAGTGAGAGGGAGAGGGAGAGCGTGCTTATCATAGTTGGAAGGCCTAAACATAAAACCCAACTAAAACTAATTTGTAACTAGTTTGGCAAAACTTTTTAACCGGCGCCTTTGACATGTGGAGCTCCAAAAAAAAAAGGGGAAAAAATTCCGTTAACTAAGGCCTTTAGCCCTGCAGCTCAAATGCGAAATGCTTCTCTATGTTATCTGCCGTCAAGCACACACAGACACTCGCACACTCCCACACACGCACCCACACACACGCATTGGCAGACGGCGCAGGCAGATTAAAAAAGTTGGAAATTTAAACCAAGCGGCGTATTAATTTATTTAAGACCCTTAAATTATATCCTTTGATGTAAAGCATACATTTCTTTTCTTCGCTTTGCCTTTCGACAACTTTTTTGATGTCCTTATTGCTGTCGCTGCTACTGTTGTTGTTGTTGTTGTTGCAGCTGTGCTTAGACCAGCCCCAGTGCTAGCCGTGCAACTACTTTTTGGCGTATGTAATTACATTTTTTCCACATAAGAAAATAATAAAAAAAACATAAAAAGTGAGCAAGAAAACAAAAAACGAAAACGAGAAAAGAAGTAAAGTCAGTGCAGCAGTGGCCGACTGCATAATACTCGCCTCATTTTAATATATGATTTATACACCTCTTCAATCGATCTATAGAGCATATGTGATCTAGGGTTGAACACATCATTTTTTGATTGTACAAGGCTATATAATTATATACGACTATTTATATACATATACTCGTATGTGATTGAGCTACCAATATGCTCTTTTCATTTTTCGAGCACGCAAAACGACAAAAGAAAAAACTAGATGCCGCCCAGGACATACACGAAAGAGCGTAAAAATTACACATACAGCAGTTTTCTGGCCTTTTTATGGACAAAATCAACAACAACAAGAAAAGAAGTGAGAGAATTGTAGACACAACGAAGTCTAAATACGCTAAGAAATATATAAATAATTAAGTATATAATAGTATAATAGTATAAGGGTATATTATAATATTATAATAGTATAATGTATAAAAGTATATTATAATATATAATCAAAATTAAAAAAAAAACATATATATATATATTTTAAAAACTTAATATCAATATGTTAAAAATAATATGAACAAAAAAAAAAGATATACAAATATTTTAAAATGCGCTAATGACTCTCGAAAAACATAAAACTTTTTAAATAATATTAGTATTCAAATATTTTAATACTTTTTGATGACACATTCTATATATTTTCAGATTTTTTTTTTATGAAACGAATAAAAAATATTAAAAATGCATTTTAATAAAAATAATTAAAAATAGGTTTTAAAATATTTATATTTATTTTTAAAAATAAGAATCAGACATAAACACATTTTTTTAAATTTACTTATATCATTCGGTTGACTATAAAAATTGTCAGATAAATCGAAGAAAATTATTTAATAGATTTAAAATGTTTACAAGTGCATTAATTATATTTCAAAACGCTGAATATAATATAACTCAAACCTAACATAATTTAACATAAATTTATTGATTTATTGAATTATTGATTATCAACAATTAATTTTGGTTATTTTGATTTTATTTTTATGGCTTAGTAATTTCATCTAAATTAATTTATGCAGGCTTTGATGGATTGTATTTTAAATAACACCAAATTGTGTTGTTAGAGTACTCGAATCGGGCTGAAATCTGAAGTTGCAAACAAGCAAAGCCTGCAAGCCGCAGCCCACATATGTGCCCACACACACACACCCACGTGAGTTGATGTGTGCGTGTGTAGGGGCGCAGCGTAGCGGAAATAATGAAATTATTAACACTTGAGCAACTTCCGGCTAAAAAACAAAAGCTGCTGCAGCAGCGAAGTCGACGGCGGCGGCGACGGTGGCCAAATACAAAAAAAAAAAAAAAAGAAATGAAATAATACAAAAAACGCGGCAGCTGCAAGACAAAAAGGCGAAAAATAAAATAAAAGCGCTGGCGAAATATACATTAAATGAGCGAAGAAGGCATGTAAACGGCCGCAAAAAGGCGGAGACAGCAAGGAGGGGGGCGTGGCGAATGGAAAGAGCCCCAGGAATGAGAGAGCGAGAGCGCTCGGTTCATGCAGCAATCATAATTGCAGTGCAAACTTGGCTACGGTTTGCCACAAACTGCAGAAAAAAAGAGCCAAGTGAAAATGCACGCGTGTAAGTGTGTGTGTGCAATATAAAAACGCTTCTTCCATTTTGCGTCAAGCAACAGACTGTAAATTTTGAAGAAGTCATAATAGAGCCGTTGGCATATTTTCTATAAACGAATTGTGGAAGCTTACTGTGCGTGTGTGTGTGTGTGTGTGCGTGTGTTTATGTGTGTGCACGACACGTTAAGTATACGTCTAGTTGTGCAGACAATAAGTGCAGCAAGAAAAACAAAAAGAGAACAAATAAGAATGTTGCCAGTCGTACCAGACTGACTGCATAATACTTGTTCACAGATTACAAAATTCTTAAAGTTCTTTTATAAATCTCAAGAGAAAGTTGAATATCGAACATCTAGCTCTAAATTTTGATATATATATATATATATTACCTGATTTGCTACGATCCCAAGAGAAAGAAAGTTCTACAGTTTTATATTAGTTATTATTTACATTATTATATATTTTTAGTCTTGTAACATAATGTCTATGGTAATAGAAATTTGGAATTGATCAATCTTGTCATAACAGAGATCATATTATCCAATTCGTTAGATGAGATACTTAAGATTTAATATGAATTTACATAAATAATCTTTTGTTAAATAAATACAAAATATCACAAACCAAATATACCCATATTTCACTTCCTGAACAAGCATAAAAACGGAGTCACGGAGTCACACACACACACGCACACATACACACTCTACAGCACATTAGTTGTGCTGCATGCATTTCAAATAAAGTTGCATAATTAAAAGACAGCCAGCGCTCAGCGAGAGCGGCTAACTGGCTAAAAGCAACTACCCCAAGCTTAGCCAAAGTCTTCAATTCGCCTCATAGAGAAGCGGTATATATACATATATAGTACATATACATATTAGACATATATATATATATATATATCAAATCCCTTTTTCAACTTAATCGTATATTATATCTGCAGCATATGCGCTATTTTTTGCTGTTCTTGCTGCTGCATTTGTCTCTCACTTGCTGCGCGCATTTATTCATTTTTTTTTTTTTACTTTGCTTATTTTCTAGACGAAGCTTTTTATTATTTGTTTTGGACTCCATTTTTTTTTAGCTGCTGCTCAGAACGAACATGGCTTAAAAGGCGTTCTAAAATGTTAAGCCAAACGTGCAGAGTTTTCTGCTGGGTTAGTCAAAGACAAAATTTTGCTCATTGCTTTCGCATAAGCTACGCTGGGGGTCGGAGCTGCTTTCGCAGGTGCAGATTCAGGTGCTTACGCTAAATGTTTTAGCTGCAGTTTCTTTATATGCGATTCGATTAAAGCGTAGAGTATAATAGGCAAATACGGAGAGTGTAAGTGTTGGAGCTGTTAAGCCGAAATATATAATAGTTATGTGATATGTGCCTCTAGACTGCAGTAAATAAGAATCAAAATGAACTCGAAGAGAGTTAAGTTATCTGAACTCCATTTGAATTCGTTGTCGCCTATTAAAAGCAAAGATTACTAAGTTGTTGATTGTTTTTAACAAATTGATCTTTTATCAAAGCGATCATGTTGATTTCTATCTATTGTTCGAAGCTGCAAAGAATCAATGACCCGATTGCATTGCATTGGTATTGGCCTGGTTTTTATTTTCAATCAGAATAATCTTCAGTTGGCTATAAAAACATTTTTATGCTGCATAATAACGGCAAATAATGTTTGAATTGATTTTATATTCTATAGAGTTTACTTTATGAAATTCATTTCTGTAGGCTACTCATGAGATCCTATTTTATATGAGAACCTTATCTTTAGGCTTTCATTTAGTATACTCATAAGATCATATTCTATATGAGAGCCTATTCTGTATACTCTCTTAGTATAGTCATAAGATCCTAAACTCTAGGCTCTCATATAGTATACTTCTGAGATCCTAATCTAAATGAGACCTTCTCTCTCATATAGTATACCTTTGAGATCATATTCTATATGAGATCTTAGGCTCTCATATAAAGTATACTCACGAGATCCTATCCTACATGAGAACCTATTCTGCATACTCATCATATACTTTATATACGTATGCGAGCCTGCAGAGTGTGCTCTCTTATAGAGCCTGTTCTCTATACTCTCATATAGAGCTGGCAACATACGCTATCCCATATACAAATAAATACACTTCAGATAGCCGCAGCTCAAGGCTGAACTCATGTTTGTCTTTAAATATCTTAAACATACCTTCGATTGGGGTCAACTTTAAAATGACAGCTTGGTTAATCAGTGAAATATATATGCATACGGTATATGTATACCTCACTCGATGTATATTTTATTCTTATCCTTCCTTATCTGTTATACTTCATACTTAACTTATTCTCACTTTGTGTGGCAGCTGCAATTGCTGCTGCTGCTGTTGCCTTTAAAAATAAATGCCATAAATTACTCATACGCCGCGTATGAACTGAAAATGATTCATAAATAACATTAAGTTCGTGGCAAATTCAACGATGACGCTCGCTCGCTGCTCGCTGCTCGCTGCTCGCTGCTCGTCTTTCGCTGCCTCGACTTCAGCATCGCCAATACAAATAGCATAACTTTTTAAATTATTTCTGCACACTCATTTTGTGCGCATTTTCCGAAAATTTTTGCCGTTTTCTTCTCGCTGCTGTTGTTGTTGCTTTTTCATTTTTGAGTGCATTTTCCCGTTGCGCCAAAGTTTTGACTTCCCGTTTGCAAGCGCATAAAAATATTTTTCAGTCAACATTTCCACTTCCCCTCGCCACCCCAACTGCTCATTCGGCATCTCCATTTCTCTTCTTCTTCGCCCACTTCAGCGTTGTGCTTTAGCATTTGTTTATCTTTTTGTAGAGCGACAATTTTGTAATGAATTTATTACTGTGCCATGCTGCAAGGGTTATGCATAAAAGCAACAACAACAACGATAACAACAACAAAATAAAAACTAAAGTTCAAAGTTATATTATTGAATAACGAAGATTAAATACCCTTGAAGGCAGGAAATATGAGAGATATTTCAGTAGCACGGAATGTATTTAGCTGTGATGCAATAGGATAGATGCTCCTAATATGCTTTCGATTGGTTAGAGATTGGTTAAAGAGATGCAGCTATCGAAGCATCTATAAGATTCAAGTGAATACCAATAAAAAATATTTCTGTTAAGGAATCGATTGCTTTACCTCTTGGATGGAAAATAGAAAAATTAGACTTAGACAAAATAATATTTGACAGCTGTGATGTAGACGTATTTTATATCCGTACACACATATTTGTAAAAAACTGAATTTTTTATATACACATAAAAATGTCTTATATAATAATTTATATTGATCATATCTCATCTCATCCTTTAACTGTTCTCAATTATTTATTATTATTATTATTATATATTATTTTATTATTTATATCAATTTAGATCCAACTTCTACGTCTATACTACCCTCTCTACATACCCTATATACAGAAATGAATGTTTAAAATAAACTTAAATTAACTTGCAATGCATTGCCGAAGGACGCGGCTTGCATAAAGTACTACCACTGGGCGGAGCAGGATGTTGGGTATCATATACAGTGTGCAACTAAAGTCACCGTACCCCTGATACATTTTCGCGAAATACGCTGTAACTTCGTCAATTTTTTATAAAACACAAAAGTTTTGATGAGGGTTGATAAAATAATCTTTTAACTACATAATACCGTTTAAATAATAGCAATATTTTATTTTAGTCTAATATTATAACTAAAAAACTAAAAGTATTCACATATTTGCGCTTACAAAAGTCACCGTACTCTTAATATTCAGACGTATTAATTAACTATAAATATGATATTACTAACTAAAATTATTAACTTAGTATCTAGTTGGATATCCCTTCATTTTAATCACCTCTCGGAGGCGGTTTGGCATTGAAATGACTAGTTTTTCGATATAATCATTACCAAGTCTGCACCACTCCTGATGCAAAGCCTCTCTCAACAGATTTTTGCTGCTGATGTGGTGTTTTCGGATTTTTGTTTCGAGCATATTCCACACATGCTCTATTGGGTTTATGTCGGGACTCTGTGGTGGCGTCTCCAATAAATGAGGCGTGTTGTAGGCGAGAAAGAGACGGGTATTCATCGCCTTATGCTTAGGGTCATTATCTTGTTGGAAGTAATAATCTGACCCTATACCAAGTTTTTCAGCGCTGTTTTTCAAATTTTTTTTTAGAATGTTAATGTAGGTGTATTGGTCCATCACTCCGTCAATAAACTCCAAGCTGCCAACGCCCGATGCAGCTATACAACCCCAAACCATAAGTCCACCGCCGCCGTGCTTTATCGTCTTTTTTGTATTTTTTGGGTTTAGGGCCTCTCCTGGTCTTCTCCACACGCGTAGGCGCCCGTCCGAGCCAAAAATGTTGAACTTTGACTCGTCTGAGAAGATCACCTTACGCCAAAAGTCAACTGGTTTGTCTACATACGCCTTCGAAAACTCCAAACGCTTCTTTCTATTTACTAAACTTACGTATGGCTTTTTGCGAGGAGTGTAAGACTTAAAGTCGTATGATTTTATGACCCTACGTATGGTTTGCGGGTGTACATCCTTCTGAGAAGTATTGCTTATATCTGTTGCAATCTTTACAGCGCTGGAAAATGCATCCTTGTCCACCAAATGCTTTATTTGTCGCTTGTCGCGATCAGTAAGTGCAGATGGTCGGCCAGATCTTGTATTGTTTTCAATACGCCCTTCGTATTTAAAGCGGCCAATTACTGTTTGAATAGTTGACTTGGCTCTAGACATTAGATTAGCTATATCTGCATACGACTTTTGCCCATTTGTGTAGAGATGCAATATCAGTTTACGTTCTTCTAAAGTTAACTCTTTACGCGTCATTTTTACGAGGAAATTAGCAAAATTTGACCAAAACAAATAATGCTCGCTAACAAGCACAACATTTTGAAGAATTGCACACATTTTTCAAAAAGTCCCGTTATGTTTAAGAAGAACTCTGGCGCCAGACAGTTCGACCCAAGCAATAGTACGGTGACTTTTGTAAGCGCAAATATGTGAATACTTTTAGTTTTTTAGTTATAATATTAGACTAAAATAAAATATTGCTATTATTTAAACGGTATTATGTAGTTAAAAGATTATTTTATCAACCCTCATCAAAACTTTTGTGTTTTATAAAAAATTGACGAAGTTACAGCGTATTTCGCGAAAATGTATCAGGGGTACGGTGACTTTAGTTGCACACTGTATGGTCGCCAGGATAGGATATTTCCCCAGAAATTTGTCAAGTAACCAACGACGCACAACTTTTTTGAGTGCTGTTCCCTACTTTATGCTGCTCGAAATTTGATCTTTTTTTTTGCAGTGTGTATTACACTGAGCATACCAAATTTGATTGTTACTCTGTAAGATTTATGGGGAAATATCTAAAACGTTGAGCTACGTAGCGTTATTAGACTATAACAATTAATTTATAGTCATTATTATAGTCATATAATCAAGTCTAACGTCTAAGGACCTTCATATAATGTATTCATATAATCATATCTTGCTCATAACTCGAAAACTTATAATTGGGATCATATGCCCGATCTCATAAATGCATAACGGTTAAGTGAACTATATTAATAAATGCGCAACTATAGTATATAACACTCGATACTCCGATAAGTATGCTATACAACATATATAGATATATAAACTATTTAAAATGCAAAACTATGTATATTCGCCCGGGCCTAATTATTACAGAGTATCGTCATGCGCTCGTCCTGCAACTTTTCAGCCAATTTTCTTCATTTCTGCCGGCGGGCGCAATGCTAATTTTTCCTCAGCACAGCCAGCAGCCAATTTAGACTGCATAAATTATACAAGTGGCTTGCCTGCATACCACATTTTATTTCTATATATACACACATTTTTTACTCTAGCTCAAAGCACAAAAGTTTTGGAAATTCGTGTCTTTGATCTGGCTGGAGCGCGCCTAATTATTGTTGTTAATTGGATGCGTATACTTAATATTTATGTGCATATGTATGGGCCATAGCTCGTTGAGCGCGTCGCTGCTGAGTCACGCTGATTCTTAACAAAACATTGAACAATTCTCATACGCCCCATTTGGAAATGCCAGCTGGCCAGTGTACGAAAGCTTTTACACTTAATTAATTAAACGTAATTGAAAATCAAATAAAATCTACACCAACCGAGACAATAGAATTGCAAGACAATGGCTTCAAATAGCAATTGATATTGTCATTAAGAGGAAATGAGCAGAATAATGAACTGCATTGACACGCACACAAAGAGACATGCACCCTCTACACATATACATACATATACACACCCACACACATACACGCACTCAATACGAAATGAGTTCATGTTCGCAGCTGCTGACAAAGGCTTTATGAACTGCCAGCCAAGACATCTGCCCAAGTTGCCTCGGACAGCAAACAACGAGAATGCGACAAAGTGCATTCCTCTGCGCCAGCGGCAGCAAGCGCGGGAATGGAACGGAACGGAATGGAATGGAATGGAGTAAGTGCTGCACTAAAGCATATCCAGTTCAAACAGAATTTTTTCGAATTTATTAACTTTATCTGAGCAATATTTAACTGTAAAATATGGCTTTCATTTTTTTTTTTAATTGTCTATGAATAAAAAGAAAACCATTATCCCCTGATTTCCTATTTTCAACGGGTTCAGGGTATAATAATTTAAAAATAAAAAATTAGTTTTGCAAATATATTTGAACAGAAAAGTTTAAAGACTAGACTTTAATTTATTATTTATTTATTATTTAAGAATTAAAAAAATATAAGAATAAAAGTAGTTTTAAAAAAATTAAATATATGTCTGTGTATATATAAACAGAATTGTAAAAATTTTAGTAAAATCAAAATTAATTCAATCACTACAGCCGAGCCTAATGACGTTAACATTAATATTAAATTCAAATATGAAAATAAGATTAAATTTAAAGTAAATTACAAATTTAAGACTTAAAATAAATTGAAGATAATATAAAGAATTCAAATTAAATTAAGATAGAAATTAAATTAAAATGTAACTAAAATTTAAATCTGTTCAAAATTAGATATATTTATTATTAACTAATGATTATTAATTATTTTTTTATTGAATTAATAATAAATTCAAATTAAACTGGAATTAAAATTAAAATCAAGCTAAATTTCAAATTAAAGAAAAATAGATCGTTTACTGCTAATCTGACTTAATCAAAATTAATTTAAAATTAAACAAAAATATTTCAATTGCTGTTAATCTGTATAAGAGTTGTTTACTCAGGCAAACTGATAAAAAAAAAGAAGGAATCTTACAAAGCAATAAAAAGTGAAAGTTTGTAGTAACACTCAACAAGTCATAATTGAAATAAATAAAATATGCTGCCAGTAAACATAACTCAGCGAATGCTCTGCACTATTAATACATTATTCAGTGCAAATTATTCAAAGCCATGTAGTATATAGAAAGCTCTACAGGCAGAGCAAGCCCCACTTTGACGACATACCAGCTGCACATAAACAAGATGTCGAGCACGCAACAACTGGCAGGACGAGCTCGAGTTGGGGCAGAGGGGCAGAGAGTGGGCGCAGCTGCGTTGCAGCAATTGTCCTTTGGATACCATAATAAGGCGCGAGAGTCGTTTGCCATACCAAAAACTGAATGCTTAAAGGGAGAGTCAACGGCTGGCAAAGTGTGGGGCCTCGCTCGTATCTCTAGTGGTGTCTCATGTAGTCGGGCACTGTAAGCAATGCATTGTATTTGGCATGCCATTTGCTTTAAGCGCTGACAATTTCAATTGCTGTGTGTGCAGCTTGTAAATGACAATGCAAACAGACGGGGAGCTCCAAATGGGGGTCTGTCCAAGAGTTGTTAACAGACCAAAAGCTGCACTAAATGTGTGCAGAGTGTGAGCTCCACAATTAATGGCACGCATTGACTGCTGATTGATGCGAACAGCAACGACAGCAGCTGCAGCGGCAGCAACAGGTAAACGTTTGGTAGTTGGGGGCGTGGCACTTAACCGGCACACACATACACTCACTTGATTGGCTGACTGGGGGTGTGGGGCCAATGCACTGTTAAAACTGTTAAAACGCAATCAGCAATTTGCCAAATGACAAGCGAAATACACACACACACACGAAAAAGGACGAAGAAGTTGAGCAAGGGAAAACAGAGCTGGAATGGAAAATTAATTACCAGAATGCAAATTAATTGCTGTCCGTTTGCTTGCTTGCAGCTTGGCAAGCGCATAAATCTAAAAAAAAAAGAAAAATAAAATAAAAAAAATGGAAAAGTGTCCGTCTATGCTGATATCCGGACGGCGTGTGGATTGGATAAGGATTCATTGAAGGCGAAGTGAGTGCGGGCGTTGCTGGCATTGTATAAACTCAGCAGCAGACACAACGTAGCAGCTAAAAAGAAAGTGCCGAACATATATACACAATCCCTCTCCTCTCTCTCTCACACACACACACACACACACATGCTATGACAAACAAATTGCCTAGCCGTAGTCGACGGCAACCAAAAATCTAGTTGTGGCTTGCAGCTGCCTGACTGCCGCCTCCTGCCTGCCGCCTGCCTTCGCTGCACACTCGTTATGTGGTGCAAATGGGTGGTGCAATAATGCCAAGGCACGCTCTCTAAATGAATTGCTTGCCAAGGCGCAGCGCAGCGCAGAGTGTCAAGATTTTTTTGTTGCACGCCAAACACACACGCCTCTTGCAGCCTCCTCTTATTTCACGCTCACATTGTCGTCAGCTTTGCGAGCTGGAGCAAAGAAAATAGAAGAAAAAGTGTAAAGCATTTAAGCAGACAAGTGCAGCTCTTTCTTTCTTTTTTGACAGTGTCTAGGGTTAAGCAACTTTAACAATTGACTTTATCAATAATGTATTATAGCGGAGTATGCTACAGTATCTATATGTATGTATACTATGTAAATTGCTATAGGTTTTGCTGAAATTGCGTTGACTGACAAGCTTGAAAAACTTGAACTCAAATTGAATAATGGAAATGATTTAGTTTAACAATTAGGTTTTAAAGTATATTTATAATGCTTCTAATATTCGAATTTCAATATTCATAAAAAAATATGCCATATACGATAATATACAATATGCACTATACGATATTCCATATACGATGTAAAATATTTTATGTTTACGAAATCGTCTGATTCATTAGATTGCTGATTAACTGTTTGACACAATTTTCCCATGTTTCTACTCTGCTTATATTTCTCATTCCCTCAGTCACTCTCTCTTTCTTTCTCTCTTCTATTTCTTGTTTGTCTCTTTTCTGAGCATCCTTTAATTCCTTCTTAATCTCTCACTCTCTGTAATCCCTGTAATCCAATCCAATATGAATTTTTTTAACGATATCGTTTATAAGTTTACTTTAAAAAAAATTTACTTCAAAGATAATCTAGTTTTGCCTAAAGAGAAACAAAAGTAAAATAAAAAAAAATTGAATTTATAAAATGAATAACATATTTTAGGTAGTTCCAATGGATATTTCCGACACAATAAATATAGCATACCTTTGAGCGAACTTTGTAATTTTAATGTATTTCAGAATCTTTGCAAGTATTCTACATAAATATAAACAATTAAATATGCATATAAAATGGAATATATATATAAAAACATAAAAAGATACCAAGAGCTAAGATTTCCTAGTATTTTCTAGACTTTCAAAGTATATAATTTTCGGCATCTCTCAGTTATTTTCGTATGGTATTTACCTACTGCATATATTATAATATATTGTTTATTGCACTAAGCTTTTATTTTCGTAGACAGCTCGTAAGTAGCAGTAAATTAGCAACAGGACTTATGGTATTATTATCGTAGATACATAAATATATACGATACTCTATCTGAGGCATGTGAGATTGTGTTCTGTTGTGTTATTGTTATTGCAGCAGCTGATCCAAAATAATAACAACGTTTATCCGAAGGCGACAAATAACATAAGCCGCAGCAAATTTAAATACACATGTCGCTGGCTATTGCAGCTGCGCCTTATGTTGTTGTTGCTGTTGGCTATTTATGTGGCTTTATGCGGCAGTTGTTGTTGTAGCTGCTGCTGCTGCTGCTGTGGCAGCAACTGCTGGGCGGAAATTGTATTGCGGCCAATATGGTAAATTGCCTTGAATCTACCTTAAAACCATATTTCAACACTAGATTACACAAACAGGCAATGCCGTGGTTGTAGCAGTACTTGCTGTATTGTTGTTGTTGTTGCTGTTGCTGCTGCTGCTGCTGCTGCTACACTGCGGTACGCCATTACACCAAAATACTATCATAAAATTTCGCGCAAGCGTGTGTCTCGGCATTTTAACCAACAGGGTTTTGGGCCAAAAGCAACAGCAGCACACACACACATAGGGCATGCAAGGCACCGCATATAAAATGCACACACATGCAAACGCTACCCACACGCTCACTTACACTCGCTGAGCTATGCTTGCGTTGTTGTTACGATCTGCGGTTGCGCTTAAATGTGTCATTAAAGCAACAGTAAAAAAAATACAAAAACAAGGAAACAACAACAACTACCGCAGGGCAAACTACGCTACGCCCAAGCTTAGATTTCGGCACGAGCAAAAAAATGTTTTTTGGGCAGAATGCGGCTTTATAAATCAAATGAAATGCTGACAACATGTGAGTAACCGAAAGCGCCACTCTCTCACACTGCCTCTCCCTCTCCTTTTCGCTCTGGCAATGGTCACTCTCCGCATTGCAAATCATTCATAGCAACGAAAATCTAAAAAAAAGAAAGTAGAGAGCGGCGCAAAAAAGAAGAAGAAGAGTAGTAGAAATGCAAACCCCAAGCGCTGTGCAAATGCCTCATTAGCATGTGCCCATCCCTGGCAGCCCAACTCTCAGCTTACAGTTGGCAGTGCTCAGTTCCCATTCTCTCTCCCGCATACACATACATACATATACATGCATGCACATGTAAAACGTTTTGAACTGCAAAGTCACAAAGCAAAATTGTCTTTTGTTAGTGCTGCTGCTGCTTCTACTACTGATGTTGCTTCTTCTACTTGTTTTCTCGTTTTTCTTGATTTACAGTTGCTTTTCTTTCTATTTTTTTTTTTTTTTTTTTTTTTTGTTGTGCATTGTAATTCGTTCACTTTTTGTCATCAGTGTTGAATTTTTGCATAGAAAATTGAGCTTTTGCCAAACTAACGATGAACTAAAATATGCAAATTTATTTAACATGCGAGAGCAAGAGAGAGAGAGAGAGAGACAGAGGGCGAGAGGTAAGAGCTCGTCCGCATAGATTAAGCGAAATGGCAACGGGATCTCTAACGGTCGTAGCAATGTATGGCAACTACAATAAACAATCAAGCGTAGTAAAATGAAAAGAAAGCTTTGAACTATGCCAAAGAAACAAAATCACAATGAACGAGGGAATTTCTATATTATATAGTATATAGATATATAATGAAATTGGTATATGCAAATCACATGTACAAGAAATTTAACTATTTAAGAAAAACTAAAGCTTTAAATTCTCAACTATGTCAAAACAATCAATATAAATTCTAAACTATTGGAAATCACATAAATTTCTTATACCTCTAAGAACTGTTTGAAACGTGAACTGTGAAAGTGCTTTGCAGAGTGAACTATCTTTTTTCTTTGCTACAATTTACTGTGCATATACTTATCCAGTTCACTGTCGCCAGCATTTGGCATATGTTTCGCACTAAAACCAGCAAGAAATCTGCTACAGCTACAGTCCTATTTCATATTGTCGGCACCTGGAAGGTGTGCACACACATACAAACATGACCAGAGAAGCCGCTTAACGATGCTGCGGCATGCAGCTCCACACTCACACACACAGCGACAGACTCACCTGAACGTATGCGACTTGTGTTTGTATTAGTGTGCGCGTACATGCATATGAAAACCGCTTTCGTTTCCGTTTCAAGAAACAACTTAAAAATGGCGCACGACATGGCGTCTGCTACCTGGCTGGCTGCTGGCTGTTGTTGTTGTTGTTGTTGTTGTTGTTGCTGTTCGTTGTTGCAGTCATCAGATAGAGATAGGTGCAAGAAAAATAAAAAAGAGGTTGGCAACTGCAACAACGTACAACACGGCTACGAGATGACAATCAAGCAGACACAGTGAGCCAGCGCACTGGCAAGAAGTGAAAAAATATGCAAAATAATAGCTAACAGTGCATTGACGAAGTTTAAATACACTAGGAGAATTTTATTTAGAACAAAAATTTGATTGCTTAATTTTCTATGTTTATGTTTTACATACATATTTGATAACAAAATCTACATACTCTCAGAAAGAGCATTAAATGTAAATGAAAAAACATCAAATATTAATTTATTAAATGCATGCATATCTACATTCAAAACTACTTACAAATAAACGTTTACCCATTACAGAAAAGCTCTCTATACTCTCTTCGATAGTGCTCTCACATGTTCTTCTTCTCTTGAGCGCTTGAAAAAGCTTAGCAGCAACGATGAATTAATTTAACAATTGATAAAAATTCATACTTTTGCCACATACATGCTATATCTATTATACACTTATTACTTTATAAACACACACACATTAGGAATTAATTGCCTTTCACACATATGTACTTCACTTAACAATAAAAACCAATGAATAGTTTTATACACTCGCGCAGAAACACCGAACGACCAAACAAAACAGACGCGCTCTCACTAAATCACTTCCCTCCCTCACTTCGGCTTAGTCGCCAGCTCGCCATTGACGTAAGCGGACTCAGAAGTCTGCGCTCAGCTGGCTAGACAACTAAGACAACGGGATCAAAAGCCTGAGGACCAATGGCGTGCACACAACGGATTAGCTATCACGCTCACACCAAAGCTGACTGCAGTTTGCTGACTAAACATATAACGGAATCAAAAGCATTCATGCAATTGTTATGGGAGTGAGAAAATGGAAGTGTAAATACTCTATAGAATAATCTAAATAAGTGACTCACAACTGCAACTTGAAAGTAAAGAAAGTATAAACAATAAGAGAACTTATTAATAAGGTATTACAATTGCTGCTAAACCTACAGTTAGCATATGTGTTAGTATATAAATAGTTACCTTTGGCGCGTTACGTATGTAGTGAATAAGTTGGAATACCCTAACTGACGAGAGCATGGAAGAAATGCCCGTACGGAGCACAGAATTTCATTTGCTTTGCTTTGCTTGGTTGGCATTGGTGTTGGCGTTGCAACGGCACTTTTTTATTGTTGTAGTTGTTGCGTCTCTTCTGCTTCTTGTTGTTGTAGTCAATATCTTTTCTTTTCTTTTTTTTTTTTTGTCACGCTGTCAGGCAAGCAAAGTAAATTATGCGACGTGCAAAATCAATAAATCAACACGTTTATTGCTGTAAACGTATTTTCGGTCATGAGCGGAAAACTTTCCAACGTGTTGCCAGTACATGTGTGCTTGTGTATGGGTGTATACATACATTTCTATATATTTATATTTTATATCTCATACACATAGACCTACATAAGTTATTCGATGAGCTTTAAATGCGTGCAAATTGAAAGCAGGCGAACTCCAGCTGTCAAATGAATTGCAAATCAGTTGCATGCAACAGCTGCTGCTGCGGCCGCAATAGCTGCTGCACCAGCTGCGATTCATTACAAAAATGGGATTTTTCTTTCCTTTGCATTTTACTCGGCGCGAGCAATTTTCAAGCTCGTTGAGCAAAACTTGGCTAAAGCTAAAATCAACACGCTTCAGATACATTTGCACACTTGTGCATGCTGTGTGTGTGTGTTTGTGTGTGTTGGTGCTACCTTTGGCAAATGTTGAGTGCTTTATTGTTATGTTTTAAAATTCAATGAATTCTAAAAATTCTTCTGCTGTGAGCACTGCCGCCATTTGGCATCGCATTTTGTTGGCTTGCACTTTGCAGCGATTCCTGGTTTTTCCCCACACGCGTTCAGTGCAAAGTAAGGAGTATATCCGTTTGCTGTTTGTTTAGCTGTTGATATAAAATGCAAGGCATTTCGACTGCAGCTAAATACTTGAAACTTATTTTGTATGCATGTATGTATGTGTGTTACGGTCTGCTAGGACATGTACATATTTGAGCGATGTCTACTTGGGGGCGTGGCGAATGGGGAACTACCATAACTCCTACAACATCAAAGCAGTTATTTATAGCTGCGTAAGAGCTAGGGACTTGAAATTTGTTTTAAGTACTCGAGTGTGTCCTCCGTCTAATTGACTTTGATGATATTTTGTATAAGCCCACTGGTGGCGTGCCAAATACAGAGTTATCAGAGCTGGAGCCTTGAATTTTTGTATATGATGAGCTTTTGAGGCTCCTCTTTATTCTAAGACTTCTCTACATTATAGATATATATAATGTATATCTACTCTCTACAACGCTAAACGAGTATCAAGCAGTCGTTTATGCTTGACTGCACCGTTCCTATTTGTTTTTTATTGCGCTGTCTAGGTTTTTGCTTTGGCAAACGACAAGTCGACAGAATTTTATAGTCATCGCATTAACAATATAATGTGGCGCCACATTGTTGCAATTGTTGTTGTTGGATGCTGCCCTGATCTGCACTTCATTTATTTAAACTCTGCCAGGTACCATACCTCTCTGTCACTCTCTCTCTCTTTCTTTCTCTCCCTGTTGCCAAGGTCAAAGCGGCCAATATATTAAGATACAGATAGAGATAGAGACAAAGAAAGAGAGAGAGAGAGAGAGAGAGAGAGAGAAAGAAAATGAAAATGAAAATGCAAATGGAAATGCAAATGCAAATGAAATTGCGGCACAGGGCAGCATTGATTAAAAAAAAAACGCTCATCTGCAAAAATAATCACGAAAAAAAAAGTATGAACAAAGAATATAAAATATAGATATCAACTTTATTAAAGTTCACGCGAAAATATTGATTTACTTGAGCAAAAAAGGAATCGAATGTAACTAAAAGAAAATGAAAAAAAAGTGTGAAAAGTTAAAAGCATGCAGAAAGGTAACAAAGGTAGTAGAAACTTGAAGCTTTAAAAAGGGAAAAAAAAATATTTATATAATTAAAATAGATATAACTAAAAGCAAAAGTAGAAACTTCGCAGTAGTAGTAGTAGTTAGTAGTATGAGTAGGTGAAAAGTGTTTAAATGCGTAGTTTCTTAGTAGTTTGCTGAAAAGTTTATTAAAATACTTCAACTTTTTAATTTTTGCATTCATTAAAATTGCTGTCCTTTTATCTCCTATATTTACTCGACAACTTTTCGTATTAGTACTAAAAAATATTGTTAGAGGCGTCAATAGCTTTTTTTCGTACTGTGTTTAACCTACGTCTTTACTAGTACTACTACTATTACATTTACTACTACTACGTTCTTAATACTGCTACTATATTACTATTTTGTTATTAATACTACTACTACTACTTTGTTTACTACAATCAATCTACTACTATTACGTGTCTATATTTTTCCTATTATGGATCTATACTTTTACTGCTATTGTGATCCTATGCTACTTCATTACTTCCTTTACTACTACTAAACTACTACTATTACTACTACTATTTCGTTTACTACCACTAAACTACTACTATTACTACTACTATTTCGTTTACTACCACTAAACTACTACTATTACTACTACTATTTCGTTTACGACTACTCAACTACTACTATTACTACTACTATTTCGTTTATTACCACTAAACTACTACTATTACTACTACTATTTCGTTTACTACTACTAAACTACTATTACTACTACTATTTCGTGTACTACTACTAAACTACTATTACTATTTTGCTTATTACTACTAAACTACTACTATTACTACTACTATTTCGTTTACTACTACTAAACTACTACTATTACTACTACTATTTCGTTTACGACTACTAAACTACTACTATTACTACTACTATTTCGTTTACTACTACTAAACTACTATTATTACTACTACTATTTCGTTTACTACTACTAAACTAATATTATTACTACTACTAGCTTATGATAGATTAAAATGTACTTTGATTCAGCCCATTCACAATTCTCTACAATAAACTCCAGCCTTTACATGGAACTTAGCCATCGCAGACTGTACGCATCGTAAGCCTGTAAAATCTCTCCAAAATTGGTAGTAGCATTAAGCCACTTGCAAGCAGCGGACACAATGGAACCGCAATTTGCGCGCCGACCCATTGTTATTTGCATAAAAATGCGCCGATTGCTCTGAAGGGCAAAAATGGACATCAATCATGGGCACATCATAAATATTGAAGGACAACGCACACACACACAGATGTATACACACATGAGCATACAAAAGTAAAATGCAACGCATAAATTCACGCTCATGTTGCTGGCTGTGCCGCATGCTCATAAAGGACAACATCTGGCGCCATGTCCTGCTGCAGCTGCCGCTGCACTTATGCAATATTAATTAGGCGACCAAAAACTGAAAGCAGCAGCAGCAGCGGCACACTTATTGGGCAAGCCATTGACTAGAGACTGTGGTGCTGCGGCTCCTGCTACACAAGAGACGTCTCCGGCTATGCAACCACAAGAGCAAGAGATCAGATCCGGGCTGGAGGCTTTTGTGCCTGTTAATTTCCAGCTATTGTTGCTCGACGGGGCGTGCTTCAATTGAAAGCGCCGGGCATAAATTAAATTTTCAGCAATTCCTGTACTTGACGCTCCATTTGCAATGAATACACACATGTGTGTGTGTGTGTGTGTGTGTGGGAATGAGAGAGTGAATGGCTGAGAGAGAGAATGTGTGTGTGTGTGTGTCCAGGGTTATCTATGGGTATGCTGCCAGTGCTTGCTTGGATGATTGTGTGTTGCATGAGTGCGAGTGTGTGTGTGTGAGTGTGTGTGTGTGAGCGCGTCCAACTGTGCCCATATATGTATGCGTCTGTCCCTGTGGCTGCTGATGCAGTTGCAACACAAATTTTGACTCTGATCTGACAAGCAATCAAAGCTGAGCTGGGCCTCGTGACACGATAAAAGCAAGAGTCTAACAATTATCGCATTGAAATATTCTAGGAAATTTACATGTGATAAAATATAGAATATATGATATATCAGCAAATCATGCCAAAACTTTAGACTTAAATTTTCAAAACGAAATCTGTTAATCTAAACAGACATATTTCGATGATAAATAGATAGATTAGGATAATAGAAAGGAGCTTAAAAACTGTCGTATTGTATTATAATCCTATATAGCAAAACATTGAAGAAATATCAACAAATCAAAAATATATTTATATCAAAAAGTTCGAGTTGAACTCGGAGTTTTCTTAAACTAAATCTGGATTAAATTATGTAAATTGAATAATTAGCTAGCTAGAGATACGCTTGATAGTGAAGCAGTAAAGCAAAGATCAAATCTAGTATTCATCACGTATACATTTAGATATATGGAATAATTATATATCGAACCCATTGCCAAGTTGTAGCGTGTCACGCGACCATCTCTAGGCACATATTCCGACAGATTTTCTGCCATTCACTCTGACCCTTGGGCAAGACACTGAAAGCATCTTTCGAGCTGTTGTCGTTGATTGTTGCTGCTGCTGCTGCTGCTGCGCTGCTTTTGCTCTTGCTGCAGCAGCTGCTGATGTTGCCTCAATTATAATTTGCAAATTGACGCCCAACATAAATGCATATCTCACTTTCTAATATTAACTTAAATGCGAGCTAAGAGCGAACACTCGCAATTGTTACGACTATATCGAATTACGATATTAACCCATAGTATGACTCTATGTGTGCCTGTGTGCATGCCTGTATGTGTGTGTGTGTGTGCAATTATGTTGATAACCAACTAACAATTTGTAAGCCACAGTCCATTGGACTTGCAGCTCTTGTGGTCATCTCATTATGTCGCTTTGTAACTCATTTCGAATATCAATCGAATGCATTCGATGCATGCAAACATGAAATATATTCTCAATGAAACATTTGCCCAAAACTAGTTACCAAAATATGTCCATGGATATCCATATTGAGTTGGTATGCCTGTGGCTGGCCCAAGTCGATGCGTCTTTGAGGCGTACTTATTGAGCAAAAGTCTTGTGGCTTTACGAAATCATCAATTATTGCCACATGACAATTTGTGGGATTTATTACGAATTTCTAGTATTTCTAAGTATGTATGGTTATATTACCAAAGAGAATATTAAGAGGTAGAGACGACCGACCGCCTTCTGTCTTGTGGAACCTTGGAAACGGAAGAGAAGGTATGAATATATAAATATAGGGAGTATGGAATATGGAATATGGAATATGGAATATGGAATATAGAATATAGAATATGGAATATGGAATATGGAATATGGAATATGGAATATGGAATATGGAATATGGAATATGGAATATGGAATATGGAATATGGAATATGGAATATGGAATATGGAACATGGAATATGGAATGAGGAATATGGAATATGGAGTATAGAATATGGAATATGGAATATGGAATATGGAATATGGAATATGGAATATAGAATATGGAATATGGAATGTGGAATATGGAATATGGAAAATGGAATATGGAATATGGAATATGGAATATGGAATATGGAATATGGAATATGGAATATGGAATATGGAATATGGGATATGGAATATGGAATATGGAATATGGAATATGGAATATGGAATATGGAATATGGAATATGGAATATGGAATATGGAATAAGGAATATGGAATATGGAATATGGAATATGGAATATGGAATATGGAATATGGAATATGGAATATAAAATATACCATATGGAGCTCTATAAGTTAGGTCTCACACTGCAAATAGATTAGCTATGTGATATATCTAGTAGAGCCAATGGAACAGCGCATAAAACTGTCAAAGCAGGAATTAGACAGCTCGAAACGATCTGAATTGACTTTAATTGGCTAAAATGATTTTTGGAATATGCAATAGTTTGATTGAAAGCAAAGCTAATAGATTTATGGCGTTTTCTAAATCAAGCGGCGTCAGGTGTGTTCTTTCTCTCTCTCTCTCTCTATCCAGCTCTCTTTCTCTGCAAGCGACACCAGATCAACAATCCAATCTAGTGCGTGTCTCTATATGTGTGAGCAGGCATATATATGCATGCATGTGTGTGTATATGTATGCATGGAAGTGGTCATTTATGACTTGTCTTTGGCTGCTATCCGCTGTGGGCAATTCAAATGAATTTTTGTGCGCTGCTCAACGATTTTAATTGAAAAACATGTTCGTTTTGGTTTCGTTTCGGTTTTCGGTTTTCAGTTTTGGTTTTTTGGGGGCTCGGCTCGAGGGAGGCTGGCGGCGCCACTCGCTAAAAACGAAGTAGCATAAGAATGAAGCAGAGAGAGGAAAAAAATAATGCCACATGCCGCATGCCACATGCCACTTGCCACTTGCCATTCTTGCCGCTGGGATCTGACTGTGGCTATGGCTATGGCTGTTGGCCTTGTTGGGCGGCGGCTCCTGCTGCTGCTGCTGCTTTTGGCTATGTCCACTGGCTGCTGCGGCCTCCTGCCGCTGCTGATGCCTGCTGGCAAACAATTGCCGGACTGAGAGCGTACTGTGCGCACGCGTTCGTGCATAAATTCCGCCAAGTGTCCATTTTTCTGATTTGTGTGCAAAGTTTCGTTTTGCTTGCCTTTTTTTTTTGGAATTTCTTGCATTTGCTTCACTTTTTTTTATTATTTTTGGCATTGAGTGACTGAAAGTCGTCTTTGGCCTCGGCTGCTGCGTGGCCCAAAAATACCAAAAATAGAAAATGAATTCATTTCAAAGCAGAAATAGTAACAAGAATTTTCTATTACATTTTGCGGCGGCTCAAGCAGAAGAAGAAGCAGCAGCGAACGGCAGCCAAAGATGCGCGAGACAAACAAGAAATTAAAATACACGCAAAAACGTTTTAAGAATTTTTAATTAAAAATCAACGCAGTTGTCCGGCTCACAGCTCAGTACAATCAATGCTTAACCGCATTTTTCGTTTTACTTTTTTTTGTTTTTTGTTCGCTTCCGACAGTGAAGACTGAATCATACTCTACACTGCGTATACGTAATGTTTGTGTTTGTGTGTACATTGCGTATACGCCGCGTGCTACGCCGCATATTAATTTAATTTGTTACTTAATTTCTACTTATTTTACAGTTCACAGCTAATCTGGCCTTACATCTATTTACTTAGATTTCCTTTTCGCTCTTCGCCTTAACTTTCCATTGCTCCAGCTGCTGCTGCTGCTGCTGTTGTTGTTGTTGCTGCTGCTCGGCATCGCGCGGCTTGAGAAAATCAACCGCATCCCACGGCTGCTGGTCGGTCGTACCCCAAATTATGTACACCAGGTTGCCAATGAAGAACACAATGGCCGTTAATGCGAACACGATTTGCCATTGAGTGCGCGAGCTCTGCGAAATAGATAAAGCGACGAGATATTATCAAAAACAATTGCGAGTAAATTAGGTGCGAGCTAATCGACTAGAAAATACCCTCAAATCTGTTGGCAAACTTCTTTTTTCCTGCTATATAGACGGAAGTTACTCTACCATTAAGGGTAGACGACTAATAGATACTCTGTAATGCTACTGATTTGCATACTTTTAGCTTTATTTCTATCCTAACAGGAGGTAGAGGGGCTGACAGCTGTAGACGGAGAAAGCAAATACGGATATATGGATATATCGGCGAATATAGTGTCGGATAAATTAGCAAATAGACAGTTGCGTGAGGAGAAAAGCATGAGATGGAAGGGCTAAAAAGAGACAGCAGGATCTATCGAGAATGATAGAGAGAGGAAGCGAGGCATAAATAGGATAGGGATGTGAAAGAGAAAGGTAGAAGGGCAAACAAATGGAAAGACACAGCTCAACAGCTGTGCTAGCAGCTGAGTGGATAAAGGAGCAGATGGACGGAATGACCATCGGACTGACAGAAGGGCTGATAAAGCTCCATAAAACTCAACTCAATTCCCACTCAAATATAAATATAAGTGCCATTAGTCTTATAGCATAATAGATGTTCGCTCGCACCTAGCTTACACCTACGCAATCTACCCTTTTGCGAGCAATGCCCCCGCAAAGAAGTTCATGGTATTTATAATATTACTTAGCGCCAGCCTGGACAACCCGGCCGGCTCCAGGCTCCCACTTACCGGTTCGGTAACGATGACGCCCACCAGCAGCGGCGTCAGCAGCGGAAAGATGTTGCCCACGCCATTGACGATGGCCATTAGCATGCCGGAATGATTGGGCGACATGTCGATAATGGTTAAAATGCTGCCGATGCCAGAGCCCGCATTGAGGCCGGCATTAATTGTCATCAGAGCAATGGCCAGGCCCGTTTGGCTCTTGTCAAGGAAACCGATGCCAATCAGGGCAGCCGCCGGACCCCAATACGATATCGTGTTGATGGACTTGCGTAACGTCGTCAGCGAGAGCCATTTCCTGGCCATGATCAAATCGGCGATGGCCAAATACACATACGACATGCACCACATGGCCAGGAAGGGCAGAGCCGAATACAGAGCGTTGCTCTTGATGTCCATCTCGAGTACGCCGTGCATATAGGCCGGCGTTTGCAGCTGCATCGTTGAGTTCGCCCAGCCCTGGGCGCTGCGCACAACGAGCAGGGCGTAGAACGGCACCGAGGTCCAAATCGCACGCCATGGTATCGCTATCTTCTGGTCATGGAAGCCGTCGTTGCGTCTCATCGAACGTTCAATGTAATCACGCTCATCGCCGCCAATCAAGCGTGAGCTCGGCGCATTATTCGCAGCGAGCAATAGCCAAAGGATGCACCAAATGCCACAAAGTCCTCCTGAAACGTACGATATGCCCGGCCAGCCCAGCGAGCTATCGGCAATCAAGCCACTAATAGCCATGGCCATAACGGAGCCACAATCGGACCCCGAATAGGCAAAGACGCCCAAGCGATTGCGATCCTTGGGCGGCGACCATTTGGCCAGATGCTCGTGAATGCAGGGAAAGATTAGGCCCTGAAACAATCCGATTATCAGGCGCAGCACACTGAAGGCCACCCAGCCGCCCCAGCTAATGCAGAAGGGGGTTAGGCAGCTCAGCAAAGCCGTCGCGAAGGTGGGTATGAAGAGCACCAGCTTAGCGCCATAGCGACGCACCAGAAAACCAGCTGGAAATTGAGTCACTATGTAGCCCCAGTAGAAGCTCGAGAGTATATAGGATTTTTGTGCCTCCGACCAGTCGTATTCCTGAAAGCGGAAAGTTTGTTAGTGGCGGTAGGTATATCACGGATGCCGGCTAGAGTTTCATTTACCGGAAAATCTGGATTGGAGGTCGCAGCATCTGTCATGGCCACAACGGCGACGCTGACATTGAGTCGGGCTATATAGTTCACAGCTATGGCCAAGAAGAGCAGCACCGCCTGCAGGTGTCGTATGCCCAGGCAGGGGCCTAAAAGTGGGAGATGGGGCAAGGTGAGCAAGATGAGTTTAGATTAGTTTAGGACCTAGCAAAACTGTTCAAGGTTTTGTGTAAGCGAGCTAGTTCATTTATAATTTGAGCTTAACGAGCTTTGAATCGGATAAGTGGGAAAAATCTGAATAGTAGGAGAAATCCTGTAAAACTGTTCATGATTTGTGTAAGCGAACTAGTTCATTTATAATTGGTAACTAGTTCAGAGCTAGAAAAATTAGAAAACATAACAGTAAGACGAATCAAGCAGCTTATATCTATATCATATGATATTTGTCTGATATACCCTGTAATACTGATACTATAAGCAAAACTGGTTTGATTGGGCTTAATTATTGTTTTTAATATTACAGGGTATATTAATCGCATACCCCAAATTTATTTTATAATTCTTAACAAGCTTAGATAAGAGTTATGCACTCAAATCAGTAGATTTAATAGCTGCGACTACCTCACACAGGGTATCTCAAATCCGACCTCATCCCAGCCACTATTTTCATAGTATATTCCTTTTTTTTATGCATCAAGTGTCGCTGACTTCAGAATATATTTAACTCATTCATATAAACAACACCCATTTGATGTTTGTTATAAAGTCAAACTTTATCTTTGGGTGAGATCGAGGCCAGTTCGACCAGTTTATCGGTCATTCATATTAATTTCATTCTGTTGGATCGAAAATCAAATTCTAAATCGATTTCGACAAGTTCAATGGTAAAGCTTATATGGCAGCAATAAATCTAAAACTGTGTTTTCCGTTGATTAAGAACTTGTTTTCACTCTAATAGGGGGAATTAAAATTCTTTACAGTTAATTATTTGTGACGTCTATTCATAAACGAAACGGATGTGGGGGGAAGCAATTAGATTATTACAGACAATGTTGGGGGTATCTCAGGGAAGTACCAACAAATGAAAAAGAATTTTTAAAATAATAATAAGTAATTATTTATTATCTTTAATATTTTTATCACTTTTATAATATATATAATTTTTCTCATAATTTTCTCAATTTCTCATAAAGTTTTATTCTCTTATCATCTCTCTCTACAGATTTTTCCTTATTCTTATTCTCATCCTCGCTTTCTCTTTCCCTTTCTCTCATTCTCACTTTTACATTCTAGTTCTTAATATGTTCTCTCTTTCCCTCTCCTTCTCTCTTCCCTATCTGGTCCCTCGCATCATATTTCTCTCCATCTATTTCTAGCCTGCATCTCATTTCATCTCAATTTCTCTCCCTCTGACACTTCTCCTTCTTCTCCTTCCTTTCTCGCTCTTCCTCTCTCTCCCTCTCTCTCTCTCTCTCTCTAGAGATCTATCTATCTCTCTTTCTCTCTTTAACATGCACCCCTTTCAATCCCTGTTCTCTCCCCAACTTTCGTTATTTTCGTATTTTGTTATCACACATTTTGTTGTCTTTAAGTCTCAGCCTCCATCTCTTTTTCTCACCTTTTACTGCTCTCAGCTTCCCTCTTTTTCCATCCTCTGCAATCGCTTTATCATTTATCTCACCTAAGTAAGGGTGTAACCCAGTCTAGTCTTCGTTGTTTCACACTTATCATGCCACGCATCATTTAATTTAATTTAATAGTTCAAACGTGCAAACATGATTCGAATGTGTTTCTGCTATAAACTATTTTTGAAAACTGTTCAAGAGCAGCGAAAGTCTCTGTGGCAAATATGATAAATAAGAGCGTTGTAATCGATACACGCTCGAAATTGAAAAACTATTAATGAACCATGTCTTTTCCTATTTGCAACGATCGAATGAATTAGCTATGGAGGCATCTATCACACGATCAGCTGTTCAATTTTGCAATTCTCTTTCTGTAGACGCCTCTCCCTCTCTATATATATTTGTATATATACAATTTGTAATTAATCTTCGAAGAAAATAATACTGTAAAACAGCTTTTGGGGTCTACCCATTAAACTCGAATCGATTCTTCAAGACCCTAGCTGCCATATCTCTATAACCTCACTACACTTTATATAACTCAAATTGCCAGTCACTGACTTCATTAGGTGCCATAAATTATTGCTATTATGCTATAAAAGATACAGAAATTCTCGATTCGCCACGCGCATAGTAGACGTGCCTAAGTCATAATACCTTATTGAAGTAGGTTTTTAATGAATATAGTTTATAAGCTCTAAAATAAGTAAGAAGTCGAAATTTATATAATATAAATATATAAATATCTATATTAATTATAAGTATATATATATATATATATATATATATATATATATATATATATATATATATATATATATATATACCCAATTCATCCACATACTACATAAACTTCCAATTTTAAGTCTTTAACGATAGTAAAATCAAAATTCTTCTCAACACTTTGCAAGTGCTTAGACAACAATTATGTTGCATAGTGTTAGACCAATTTCTTTTGGATCAACTTTCTCTTATTGCTGTTTTCACATAAATTAAATAATTTCTTTTTCACTGTGATTTTTGAATTTTTCATAGCAATTTCTTTATATATAATCACTTATGCAATCAGTTCATATATACCATATTTGGACTCTCTATATATCCATCATTTGATTATAGTACTTCGCCTCGTTAATCGTTTCACACTTCATAATATTCACCTTTATTTTCTAAGTCAGTGCCCATTTTTGACAGTCAGCTATTTCTTATGTTTTTCGTTATTACATTAATATTTAATAGCTTTATGATCGGGCGTATAAAACCCAACTACCCGTTCGCATACACACACCCGAGTCGCGGCGTCTATGCGTGTCAATAACTGAAATACGTCTGAGCATTATTTGGAGAGCGACGTCTTGAATATACTATTGACACAGACCCGAACGGAGCAGAACAGGCCAGGCCGGGCCGGGCCCGGCCAGACAACAACTGAACGACAAGCACTATTGCATTTATTACCGCAATTAGACGTGCTTAACTCTCCGCTCTACTGTTCCTATACACACACATATATATATAAATATTATACTATATACATTCATGTTTTATCATCTCCCTGATTAAGCGAACGATAACCGCGCGTTATTTAATTGTAAATTCCATTGGTTTCATTGCAGCTCCATGAAACTGACGATTTCTGGAGTTATGGCAAGTGCATAACAAACACTCTGATATAATGTTGCATGATATTAATTATATAGCCGGCTGTAGAATGATTGTATATGATTATTTAGTTAGCATCGTTTGATATTCAACTTTTTTTTGCTATGGCAAATATATGATGATATTTTTATGATTTATTTTTAGTTTTTTTTTAAGTGAATATAATTAAAGATATTATTTTTTTTTATAAGGGCAAATATTTCATCAGTAAATAATAGCTAATAATAATAACAAATATAAATTATAATAATAATAATGTATAATAATTAGTATTATTGCATCAGTAACTCACTTGTAAAGCTTGTTGACTAAGCTAGAGTATATAATTAGCTATATTTTATAAATTTGTCCAATAAAAAAAGTCTATTCTATTCATTTAATAAATGACACATGATATAATGATAGCATCTACACAACATTCTCTTCCATAACACCTGCTATAAAACAATTGAGCTTAAACATGCTTTAACAAGTTTTAAAAAAAATAGCAACAAATATAAAATTACAAAAAAAAAACGTTAAGATTATCTAAGAACAATTGAATAATAAATCATTAAATTCATTGGCTAATTAAAATAATAATTTTTGTCAATTGAGCGAAAAAAAACCAAAATTCTTATATATGCATGTGTATGTAAGATAATAATAATAATTATTATTATTTTAAATATTTTAACAAATTCATTTATACATATAAGTTATACTTTATTGTAATACAGGTTTTATTTATGATATTTTAAGTAAACTAATATATATAAAGGAAATTTATATTATAATAATGTATTTCTTATACAGAAAATATTTAAATAAATTGTATGTATGTATGTATACATTTTTGTAAACATATATAATTAATTACATTTATATACTTTTATTTATTTTTTGTTTTTTTAATAATTTTTACTTTTTTATTAAATGTACTTTTATAGGTACATATACATATGTTATATATTTTTCAATTGTAATTATTATTATTATTATTTTTTGTTTTTTATTGGCAAATCTTTGGTGGAGTATTTTTGTTCTTATATTGATATATATAAAACTAAGCTTATATACTTTAAAAAACAACCATACTCACAAAAATTTCCCCCTCCACACTTCCCACTCAATGCTCGCATGCACAAACCTTTCCATCGAACTCAGACTCAACTCCTTATATAAAGACGAGCCTGTTGCAGCGCCACTTCAGTCGGTCAGCTGAACTCCTTCCGGTCGGACGACAAGTGGAGTGCTCTTCATCTTCTTCTTCTTCTTCCGATGAGAGTATAATTCCAGAGTAATATTCATAAATGTTATGTGATATTATTATTATTATTAAATATTAGAAGACCTGAAGAACTGAAGAATCGAAACACACTGGTCCTTTTTCTCTCATCACTTAATCTCATGCTATATTAAAGCTCGTCGTTATATTAGTGATCCAAATTCGAATGCCCGAGTGCTTTTATTGGTAAATATATATGCATACACATAGATAATATTTTTCTCTTTTTATTATATACATACATATTTCCTAAAGTCCTTCAAATGTTCATATATTGTAGATATATACATATGTATATATATCCATCTAAACTCCGCATCTATTTAAGCCTTTGCTTTGGCTAATCTCTTCGTATTTTTCTTTTTGCCAAATCCATATAGCGAAACATTGAACTGACTGAAAATACATATGGCGAATATTTTTTATTTTTATTTGTATATATTTTTTGTTGCTGGTATTGTTGTTGTCCAAAGGACGCGCGCTTTTTTGGAGCAGAGCAGCTGCAAAATAAATGTGAATTTCATGAAATAATGGCACAAAAATACTTGATGATGCAAAATGCATGATGCCAACCTATGCGGACATGCATACAAATATATATGTATGTATGAATGTGTAGAGTGTGTATGTGTGTGTGTGTGTGTGTGTGGGTAAGAGCCTGCCAACTCCCTTCGTTATCCTTTAGGGTTTTGATGCTAAGCTCTGCAGCAACTGTAAATGGTTATGGATGCTGTGCATGTGGTCCAAACAGCAGCTAAGCGGCAAGCAGCTGCCACAATCAAGTCAACAGGAGCCCCAAAAATACACACATACAGACATCTATGTAGATGTACATATGTGTGTATGTGTGCATGTACAACATGCATGACATGGTAAATGGACAGTGTTCATGCCAGCGTGGCTGTGTCTGTGTGTGTGTGTGTGTGTGTGTGTGTGTGTGTCAGGGTCTAAGGTCATTTTCAATTTGCATAAATCATGTATGTCCATGTGAGACCCAAGCTGCATTGGTGTAAGCGTATGTGTGTGTGTGTGTGTGTGTATGGCCTCTCAAATAAAACCACAACAATTGCTTGGTAAATAAAACTCCTGGGCTGACTACAGGCAGCAGCTGCCTTAAATTTGCCCAACAAAAAATTATATATTTATATATATGTATATGCAAACTGAATTCTTATGCCATACTTTATCGGCTTATCCTATTATAAAAGCAGCTAGGCTAAAGGAAAAGTGAAACTTAGTTAGAAGCCCTGGTACTAATGTTTCAGTATGTATGAAGAGACTAGATCAAGCGCAGCTTCTGTTAAGTATAAGAAATAAAGCAGAGATGATTCAGTGAAAGTTATGCAGCTGTCCTTGCTGTATCGAATTTTACATACATATGTATATATTTGTATGTACCAAATGTACATCAAATGCAGTTTAAGCAATTGCAGATCGAACTTATTGGCTACTCTGGTATTTATACAGCCCTGGTACTTACACGTAATTACATGCATGCAATGTAGATCAAATGCAGTTCCGAACTGGTTCATTCGTCACACATACACCCATACATATATATGTACATACATATATATTTAACGTAGGTTAAACACAATCCCAGGTCCGCAAAAATCAAACAGGAGCGAGCCAGTAAGATGTATTTTTTTCAATCCTGCAACTGTCGTCAAGTGCCTCAACGCATTTTATTTTGTGTTTTGGCTAATCAAAATTTTTGACAAACTGCACACAGTGCGAGTGCGATTGCGAAGGGAGCCACACATACACACTAACATTTTGTGCTAACTTAGCAGCTTGCAGTCAAAAACAGTCAACCGCATGCAATGGTTCCGGCCAGGGCTACCAGCAGCAGCAGCAGCAGCAGCAGCCGCCGCCGTGCAAACACAACACACAGTCACACACACACACAGTCACACACACACACGCACAGTAGTTGATTTATAAGACTTTCATATGGCTATGCTTGGCAGGGGGGTAAAGGGAGCAACCCGTTGGCTCGTCTGTTTTGATCATTTGTGAATCATGTCTAGCTGTTTTGACTTTGATTTATATGCTGTGCATATGCACGCACACGAGACCGCAGGGCCAATTGCGATGACATTGCCGGAAACGTTATCTGCCAAATATACACACGAATGTATGTACGTTTGTATGTATGTGTATGTAAGTATGTACATACATATATATGCTATGACAACGACAAAATGCCTGTAAAATGCAAATGGCGCCACATTCGCAAAATACCAAATGCTATAACCCAAATTATTTGATTCAACCAAAAATTGCATTGCACTCGAATTGAGTAGGTGGTCAGCCAGAAGGGGGAGTGGCTGGGCCAGTGGCAGGGACTCGACTGTTATTGCTGCGCTTCAGTTAATGCGCCCTGCCGCATTGTAAAATGTACGTAAAACCGCTTAATTGGGTCGAAATTATTTTGTTTATACGCGCAAAATTGTAAAAAGCGACCGCGACTCTAACGGCACAAAAGCGTTCAATTGTGGTTGTTTAAAAGGATCATGTAATTGTTGGTAAAAGGGATATAATCATACAATTTAAATATTTAATCTTAGATACACTACATTGTTGGTACTAAAAACACAAAAACAAGTCTACTACTTTAAAATACCAAACTTGTTCGGCAAAATGTCATAATTGAAGTTTGTTAACAATGTGGCAACGCTGTCAGGCTTAATTACGGTTAACGATTGAACAAATGTTAATGGACAAAAGCAATAAATAAAGTTACATTTAATAGCTAAGATTTAAGATAGTTGTTAGGAAAAGCACAGATGCAAAGCTAACACATCATTAGTTACACATTTCTACCCTGTCTTTGCATAATCAAATTGAACTTAGTAATTGCCGCCTCTACATATTTCTCCTTTTCGGCTAGCTCCGATTTGAGCATGGTACGCAGCTGCTGCAAATTGGGCATGCTGCGGCAATCGCGCACATTGAGAAGCGTACGGAATATGGACTCCCACGTCTGGCGGCTGAAATAGCGCGGCAGCGCCGTCTTCGGCATCCAAATGCCGCCCGGCTGTCGCTGTGCTACCTCCATATAGCGGCCAAATAACAGCACATGCATCACACCGACCAGCCCAAATAAATCCAATTGATATGTCCAACGGCGACCCGTTCGCATCTCAATGCACTTGAAAGCCTCCTCGTTGTGAACGTAGTCGAACGTCTGGTTGGGCGCGAAGAGTTTCGTGTCAATCGCCACGCCAAAGTCAATCAATTGCACACTCAGCTCATTTGCCTCAGCGCTCAAACTGTAAAACAGCAAACGGATAACGGAATATTTAAATTGTATGTAAGAGCAGTGGCTATTTCCGGGATATAGGGTTTAACATCTAATTAAAATAGAAATTGAATTCCCTTTTAAATAGACATTTAAGATCAATTTTTTAACTCAGTGAATGTGAGTGTAGTAGAAATTTGCATGACTAGCTAAAAGATACCCTGTACTGCATTTAAAAGAACTTGCTATGCCTCACTGTAAGATACCCTGTAGTCAATTAGATTGAGTTCAGATAGCTTGTATTTTAAATAAAAGGAAAGAACGAGTAAAATACTTTAAACTAGTTTGCTTGACTAGAAGATACCTTGTAACTAGTAAACAGAAGTTGCCAGAATTTATATTGCTTACAAAATTATATTTTTTCACAAACTATGCAAAACATTCGAACTATCTAAGGGATAGATTTATTAATAATTATAAGTAATACTTACGGTCGCATCAGCAGAAAGTTATCCGCCTTAATATCGGCATGTATAATGCCTATAGCATGCAAATGATCGACTATATCCAACAGCTGGCAGCACAGATGCATGACAACATATTCATCCATATTCTTATTCGTGTGCTTCTTGAACTTATTGCAGACGGTGATTAAAGAGCCGTAATCTGATAACTCCGAGATGTAGACACTGCTATTGTTGCCCACCAGAGCGTAGTCGATGTTCATATAGGCGGGCAGCTATAAGGAACGAAGAGTTTCGTTAGAAATACGATATGGAAATTATAGAGCATATACTTTATACCATTTTCTCATTCTCTAATCTCGAGTGGACCTCGAGGCATATGTAATACTCCCAGTAGTTGGTGGGTCGCTCCTGCTTGAAAGCCACCTTCCTGCCCGACTTGCTGTGAATGCCACTGTATATGCAGCCGTAAGCTCCTTTGCCTATAATCTTTTGCACCTCGAACTGTTCGCCGTTCACTTCCAGCGTCGACTGCGGCATCAGACGCTTCACATTACCCTGCAGCTGGCAATTGGGCAGCTTTTCGATGTAAAGCGAAAATTCAATCGAGTCCAGCAGCGAATTGATGATATCCACATTAAATGGATTCACATTTTTGCTAGTCAGCGTGCTATTCAGTATGGACTCATCCATGCTGGGCTTGCGGTGTGTAAAGATCTCCTTAGAGCAGCTGCTGGTCGCCGAATCCTGCCAGGTATTATGCGATAGCTTGGGAGTCAGCGGCGTCTTCTTGTAGTAGATGCTGCGTTCATCATCGAGAGGAGCGTCCTGAACAACAATGTTTGGTATGGCCATGGAGGAGAAAGCTGCAGCTGGAGGTGGCAGGAGAGCTGAGCTGGATGCTGTTCCTTCCACCTTGCCGGGCAACAACGTCGAGTTCTTGATCATGCTTATGTTGCTGGCAAACATTTCCGTCGCTGCATTCAGCTCGAAGTATTCATTGGAATCTTTGCCAATTGATGCCGTTGTTGACTTGGTGCTGGACGCTTCCGGATCCTGCAGAAACTTGAGCTTACTCGAACCAGCTGTGGATGAGGAGTTGCCGGGCGTCGCTGGACACTTGCCCAGCGCTGTGCAGTCCTTCATAAAGGAAGCGGTCAGATGAGCTGCTCCGATAGCCTCCGGCTTATCCAGGGCGTCATGAGATTGGGCTGCACCTGGAGGCGGCTGCATATTTGGCAAGGATTCGTCCAAGAATATTTCAAATTTCGACGGCGCAGCTTGAGCCTTAGTTGGGAGTGGCTGCGGCATCAGACAGCTGCTCAAGTCCTTCATAAAGGAAGCTGTCAAGTGTGCGGGGCCAATCGTATCCGTCTGCGTCTCGGGCAGCGTGCAGTCCATCATGGCCGGCACAGCTGACGGCAGAGACGGTGGCGGCATCGTCTCATCCAGAAAGATTTCAAATTTCTTCTTTGCAGCAGCTGCTTGAATTTTGCTCTCCCCTGGCAGCTGCTGCTGCTGCTGCTGCGTCTGTGTCTGTGTCTGTGTCTCCGGCACAAAAGAGAGATCTGACTTAAAGGATTCGGCTAGCATATCGACACTCGGTTTAACCACAGGCAATGCAAAGCCGTCATCCTCAAAGATCTCAAAGGAGCTCTTCTTGGGCAGCTCCAGTTGCTTCACAGATTTGCTGAATGCTTCGGGCGTGGCTTGATTGCAAATCCGTTTGGAGTTGCCCGCGTAGAGGGGCGTGCCGAACGACTTCGGATTGGGCGGCGTCTTGGAGAAGAGTCCACACATGTCATCTTCGTCGTAGGACGTTGGCATTTCTGGCACTGGCTGCTGCAGCAGCTGCAGCTTCGATGCATTCGCCATGTCCGGCTGAACCAATGGAAACTTGGGCAATGTCTCTGTTTTATCTTCCTGATAGCAGGCCATCAATGGCCTGGTCACTGTTTCCGTTTTATCCTCCTGGAAGCGCAGCGATTTCAACATTGGCACACTTGGTGCATTTGGTTCCCAGAGCTCAAGCCGCTCGAAATTGCCAGCTCCAGCTCCAGCTGCAGCTCCACTGCCTACCGTCGGCTCTTCGCCCACCACGGACAGCTCGCTGATCATTTGTCGCTGGAACCGTGTCGGGCCCGGCGTGCCCTCCATCCCCTGCTCTGACTTGTGGCTGAGCATAAAGGCCGTGGTCGCCTGCAAGCTGGGCGACGTGGAGGCTGTGGTCGAGGCGGTGCTGGTCAGGGTGGACTTTGTTGTGGTTGCGCCCATGCCATGCTCTGACGTTTCCAATATCGTTGACAGTTGTTTGCGCAGCATGGGCGAAACGGGCTGAGCAGCTGCCTCGGTGCCCGCCTCTTCGCTGGCAGGCAACGCAGCAGGTGGTGGTATTGCTCCTGATGCTGCTCCTCCTGTAATTACGCCTGCTCCTGTTGCTGCCTCTGGCGATGTTTCCTTGAGCAAAGTGCCAAATTGACGAGCTGGCATCTGTTTCTGTGTCGCCTTAGGCGTGCTCACCGCCTGCGATTTAATGAATATGTTAAACATTTGCGTCGAGCATGTTTCGTCAGCATCGAAGAAGGCGCTGCCTGTTGGCTTAAGTGCAGCTGCAGGCGCCAGTGGTGGCGGTGGCATGCTGGCATCATCTTCGTATATTTCGATTTTGCGTGTGGGCGGCGGTGGCATCACCAGCCTATCATCGACAGGTGAGACAGATGCAGCAGCAGCGGCGGCAGCAAGCGATGCCGTGAGAGTTGGGCTGGGAGCAGCAGCTGCATCTGATACATCTTCCCAGATTTTAATTGCAGGCGAATCAGCAGCAACTTTGGGTGGTTCAACCTGCCCTGCCTCTTCATCCTCCTTCTCCTCCTCCTGTTTGCCCTCATCTTCCTCCAGCACACATGATATACGCATCACACTCTTGCGACTCGTGCCCGGCTGCGTATTGGGAAAGAAGCTTTTGCGTCGCGGCATTTGTTCGCCTGGCAAACAGACCGTCTCCTCCATATCCATGACACCCAATTTTGTGATGCGCTTCTGTCGCCACTTGGCCACGAGCAGCTCTTCCAGTTGATATTCCTGCTGCTCCACATCATTGTAGATCTTGTCCAGCAACGGTTCTAAAGACGGCACCGCTGGCGGCTTATAATATGCATCCAGTTCATCGCGAGGCTGTGGCTGCGCAGCACTTGCAAAGTTTGGATAGCGGCGCACGCCCAGAGCACAGTCGTTGCCCCACCAGGGCTCATGGCGCAGCACATAGGGATGCTGAACGTTGCGCTTCTTGAACCAACAATAGGCGCGATATTCCTCGGAAGAGAACTCCATGTTGGGACGTGGATATAGCATGCACTTGTTATAGCACGGCAGCGTATTTTTATCTGGCTGATCTTCAATGGTCACGGGCGTAATCCAAGGATCTTGCTTTAAAGTCTTCGCCTTGAAGTTAGGCGGCGGCTTAAAGGCCTTCAGCTGATTGCCAGCGGGATCGACGATGGGCGGCAGCGACTTCTCATCCACATGTATGGGAAAAGCGGGATCGTGATGTGCCGTGGAGGCGAAGATTTTGCCGTGTTTGTGTGGCTTGCTCCAGGCGATCGGCTCCTTCAGGTTCTCCTGATGACGTGCCGCATCGATAATGGAGCGAAGACTCGTCTTGCCCTCATCTTCGGCAACTGCTGCTGCAGGTGGAGGTGGCGGCGGCATATTCACATCCGCATTCTCATCATTAAACACCTCCAGCTGACGATGGGCATTGCGGGTGCCGCGACTGGTACTGGGCGCAGAGTTCTGGAAAGGCAAAAATTTGAGTGTGAAGGAAGGAGGAAAATGGAATTTCTCATTTTACCTGCACTACACCTGGCATATTGCTCCTGATGGCCGCGCCTGTGCGTACGCTGCCCACCGTAACGGTATTCTTGCGCTTCTGCCCATGCAGCGAACGCAAGGCGAGACGTCGATCGTTTAGCTCCTGTGTGACAGCCGTCGTCTCCTCGCCCTCGCTATAGAGCATGCGCTGAGCCACAGTATAGCCGAAATGCTGTTGCGCCTCCTTCAGCTCGTCCAGCGGCTGGGCGCGACACTCAACGCCCAGGCGAAAAATCTCATTGGCCTTGCGCATATTGCCACTGAGATCGTAGCTATACGCCCAGGCTATATAGAAGTCGGCTAGCATGGTGCCAATGCCGTTGTTATACATCTGTTGATAGCACTCGATCTGATCGCCCTGGTTGCCCATCTATATGGAAATATAACAACTGTTATTCTGAGTTATCATGCACATATACCACTCCTACTCACATATTTAATAAACAGCTTTATCAGCCGCGGATCCTGTTTGTAGCGCTCGTCGTCCTCGAATTTCGTCAGGCATTTGTGCATCACCTTTTCCAATCCCGAATTGCTGCCACCAGCCGGATAGCTTTGCTCTATCCAGCATATATACGTATACCAGGGCTCCAGCGGATCGTCACCATTGTAGTTCTTTATGTCCAGCTCCAGCTGCTTGCGCTGCGCACTGAGCTCCTGTGAGGCATCTTGACAGAGCGAGGCTTGCAGCAGGCTCACGTTGCGACCGCTTGCCAAGGGCTGTATATTCTCCTTGGCATTATCGAAATCCATTTTTTAATTAATATACTTCACTTGAATAGACAGTAAATAAAACGGCGATTAAATGCAAACAGAAATAACTATATAAATCACGCGCACTAAATAGAAAACGACGCTTATTTTAATTGAATGGCGGCGATAGTTTTGTAAGCAATCCGTATTTGTATCGATACCAATGAAATAAATAGCACGGTACGCTGCAACAATTGGCTAACAGAGTTATCAAGCCGTTGAATTTCCTGTTATTTTAAAAAATAGTACAAATATTATGCTTTTAAATGTATATTTATAACTTACAAAATTATAAAAACAAATTTTTAATATATTTTATAATCAATTTTCATTATCTGCGTGACAAAACATTTTACTGCAACCCTGCTTGGACATGTTTTTAGCCCTTATTCAAAGCTAACGGCAAAATTTGCTCATATGATATGATGACGTTAATGTATATAAATTATTTTAATGTTATTTAAAAACCTTATTTTATGCATATATATTGGTTAAATTCGGAATCTGTGATATATCACGTTGCCCATCAGAAACCCGGAACCCCGGAAGAGTCAACATTAAAAGCAAAAATGTATTCAAATACATAATGCAGAATTATCAAGCGGTTTTAGACGAAGATAAACTCAAGCTCGTCCCAAAAAATCGATAATATTGTCGCTTCATACGTTTTCTAATCGTAGGTATTTTATTTATTTAAAATGTAATCAGACAGTTCTAATTATAATACGTAGCATAAGGTGTTTCCTAAAGATTAAATTATCATTTTAATAGCGACGATTGGAAAAGCTGCTCCAGTTGCCGCCCTCGCCACTTTGGAAGTTGTTATATCTATTACTAAAATTGCTTCCTCCTTGATTGTAGCCAGCGTTGCCTGATCCTTGGTTGTAGCCACTGTTGCGTTCTCCTCGGTTATAGCCTCCTCCTCCATTGTTAAAGTTATTGTTTCCTCCAGAGTTGTAGCCACCGACTCCTCTATTGTTATAGACATTGTTGCCGCTTCCTCCATCACTATTATATCCGCTTCCTCCTCCAAGATTGGAGCCGCCTCCAAAACCATTGAAGCTTCCTTTGTTGAAGCCGCCATCTCCTAGTCCATTATTGAAGCCGCCATCTCCTCCTCCATTATTGAAGGCTCCACCTCCTCCTCCACTATTGAAGGCTCCACCTCCTCCTCCGTTATTGAAGTTTCCAATTCCTCCTCCATTAAAGTTGCGTCCATTAAAGCGACTTGCGCCTCCGCTATTGTAACCTCCACTATTGTAACCACCTGTACGATTGCCAAAGTTTCCTCCTCCAGCTCCACATCCGAATCTGCCGCCTGAATTATTGCCATAATTCGATCCACTATCAAAACGTCCACGCTTGGCTGGACCACCGCCCTCCATTCCGCCTCCTTCTGCGCTGACAGCGCCGCCACGCGTCATATAAGGCAACACGCTCGATTCTCGTTGGAGCTGATAATCTCCCGCATTTTGTACGCAAAGATCCCGAATGACACGCACCAGGCGGGCATAGGGCGCATCCAATTTGAACACACCACCGGGATTATCGCAGGCAATGGTAATCAGATCCTCCAAAGCCGGCTTTAAGGCACCGATTTTTGCAGCATGTTCCGGATCGATATCAAAGTTGAGCCAATTGTCCACACGCACCACTCCATTGGCAGCAAGATCGATCTTACGGCAGCCAAAGATCATGACCTGAAGCGGCGACACCATAGACAGTTGCTTGCAGGAGACCGCGCGTGTACGAATCTTTTCACCGAAGACAAAGAAGGGATATGGAAAGGTGACAGCCAAATTACTGCAGTTCACTGAGGTCTTGTGGAGCAGCGCTGCCTTCGATTCGGTGGTCAGCACTTTGCGCTTCTCCTTATGCACACAAATGTTGGGATAGAGACCCAAACAGAGCAGAGCCAATGATATATCTAGCTCGGGATCATCTGCATTGGCATCCACTTTATGGGGCAGCATGCACTCCTCCGGAAAGCCCGCCTGGACCAACAAGTCGAGCAACTGCATCTTGGCATCGTACATCACATTCATCGTGGACAGTTGCAGGCCCTTCCAGTCGCAGAAGCGTGCCTCCTCCTGTTCACCGCGATTCTTGGCGCTCTGCCACATCTGCGATGCGACTATCATAGCCACGTGATCGGAGCACTTGCGTCCACTCAGCGCCTTTTGATGCGCGGCCAAACGACGCTGGCCAATGTCCAGGGAAAACACCTCTGAGAAGGTGCTGGAATACGAGGCCATGCTGGCCACCAGATCGGCACAGCCAAAGACAACGCCCAGCACCAGCATCTTGCCCAACCGCGGCTCAATGGGCAGCCGGGCAAGCAGGCGACCCAGCGGTGTCAACTGATCGTTGGCATCCAGGCAGCGCATCTCGCGCAGCAACACCTCCGCCTCGATTACAGCATCCACGGGCGGCGGCTCCAATGCCTTGGATAGAAAATGATGAATTGCACCCAGACGCAACAGCTTCACAGTCAATGCGATCTCATGGAGGGGCGTGCGGAACATCTCGGGCGTCAGGTTCTCCTCCAGCTGGGCAAAGCGAGCACGCGAGCACATAGTAAAGCAGAAGCCCGGACGGACACGCCCAGCACGTCCCTTGCGCTGCTCCAGATTTGTTTTGCTGGCCCACACGGTAGCATAGCTGGTCAGATTATTGTGCGAAGTGAAGAGTTTCATGCGTGCCTTGCATATATCGATGACGAAGACGATATCGTCGATGGTTATGGAAGTCTCAGCAATATTCGTGGACAAGATGATCTTTGTCACGCCATCCGGAACAGGCTCGAAGACCTTGCGCTGATCATCGCGTGGTATCTGCGAGTGGCACGGCAATATACGATATTGGGAATTGCCGAAATTTACGGAGCTCTGCAGGAACTTCATCAGAGCGAAGATCAAATTCCAGCCGGGCAGGAAGACGAGTATGGCACCGGGTATATTCTTTGATTTGATGTGCAGCAGCAGAGATTCGAGCAGCTCGAAGCTAACGTCCGACTCGGACAGCATGGCCATAGCATTGCGTGTCTGCACGGAATACTTCTCCTCACACACTTTATTCAAGTTCTGCTCGCCCTCCTCCTGGTTGTCCTTGAGCAACAGCTGCTCCTCGTCGTCGGCCTCCTTGCGCTTGCGACGCGACTCAGCCGATGGCACAAAGCCTGTCATCTGTATGATATCCTCCAAGAAGAACTGCTGCACTGGAAAAGCGCGTCCAGGCACCTCCAAAACGGGACAGTCACCAAAGTACTTCGAAAAGAGTGTCGTATCAATGGTGGCAGACATCAGGATGACTAGGTAAATGGAAAATGGAATACAAAATGAGATTTGGGATTTGATAGAGAGTATCATACATTGAAGTTAACATACTGTGCAAATCCGGATAGGTGGCCACCATGTCTCTCAGTATGACCAGCAAAAAGTCGCTATTCACATCCCGCTCGTGTATCTCATCCACGATGATGTGCGAGATGCCGCGCAGACCTGCCTCCAGCTTGCGCAACAGCACGCCCACAGTGCAAAAGAGTATGGCGCCGTATGGGCGTGGAAATACGGACTCAAAGCGCACGGAATAACCGACAGTTTCGCCCAGCTGTTCGCAGCGTTCGCGGGAGACACGCTCAGCCACGGATATGGCCGAAATGCGACGTGGTTGGGTCACATAGATGTTGGCATAGGCTCCCTGACCCGTGCTAATATAATCATCCAGTATATATTGAGCGATCTGGGTGGTCTTGCCACAGCCAGTGTTGCCGCGTATAATCACCACAGGATTCTCATTGATGGCCATCATAATCTCTGAGCGCATTGCTGCTATGGGCAGCTTCTCGCGGAACTCCAAGAACTGTCTGTATTCGGTATTATTATGGCGACGATCGCGCAGCTGTCGCTCATATTCCATAGACAACTGATCCACGGTGACATTGGCCAATTCACCCTCATCGATGTTACAAGCGTGCCAGGCGTTCCAGTTGGACTGCGGCGGTGCCCAGGGTATGACAGCAATGTGCTCCTGACGTGCATCGGAGTCCTGGTTCATGTCCAAGCGATTCTGTGACACCTATCGAGAGATATAGAGAGAGATTAATAGAGATCTTGCTCTCGCTCAGCTAACACTTACTATTAGCGGCATTGGGGCTCCATCGGGGTCCAGCTTGATATTGCGTGGACTAACCACCGGTAAGTCGAGATCCTTAATGACCTCATCTACTTCATTGATGAGCTCCTCCCGCAACTTAACCGGATATGGCTTCAGTTGCTCGTCCTTCTTCTTCTTAAGCGTGCCGCTAAAGGCCTCGATCACCTTCAGATGGAAGAGCTGTCGCACCAGCGACAGGGCGCACGACTTGCTGGCCGATTTCTTATTGGATCCCGTTTCACGTGCGGTTACCTTGCGCTTCAGAGCCGGCACGTATATGGACAGCTCCGCCATGAAGCTCCTAATGTTGATGAATGCGTTAAACAATTTAATTTCAGAATTTCAACTCGTGTTCAAGATTCTTGCTCCCTTTTTTACACTTACCATCAAAACTTGAGCCGTGCTGTGCGCAATTGATGGTAACTCTCACATTCTCTCCCTCTCTCTCGTTTGCTGGTAGCTTTCAGAGCGACAGTGCGCACATATATATTATTATAACTCAATCTCAAGGTTGATCAATCAATCAATATTTATGTATACATATATATATGGTTATATATATATATATATATCTGTGTATATTTTCCGATGTTTGTTTGGATTAGTGTGTTTTGTATTTGTTGTGCCAGCTCGCTCTGAAAGCCCAGCCGCGTTGCAGATATAAGTACAGTACACGCTCGATAGGTGCAACACACTTTATTAAAATACAGCTATTCTATATATATATATATAGAAGCATATAGCGAAAAACATAATTAATTTTGTTAAAGCATATATAGAGCATATATATACCCTTGCATGAAAATTACCTCAAGGAACTTGACTTCCTATGTAAATATTTAGCTAAAAATTGGTATATAAAATTCTTATAGCTCTAGTTTATATATATGTCGAATTCAATCGAATCGCAACTACAGATCTTAGGCAAACTTCTTTCTTGGAAGGGTATTTAAGCTTCGATTAAGCGAACTATATTTAACTAGAATCATTTGTGTGCACCATGTCGAGGGCGTACTGTAGTTGCTACCAATCTACATGGCAACAAGAACCGATTAAGGCATCGATATATTCATACTTCTACTTTGTGTTTACCCTACCGAGCGTGTGCTGTACTCGTATGCTTATACACATTATACTTATAATCAAATTTCAATGCTTCTTCATGAATTGCGCACAGCACGCCAATCGTTGTCGATAACTGCGAGCTGCGCTCCAGATTTAGGACGAAACAAACGCTAAATCCAGTGCGCAGCTTGCCATAACAAAAAAAAAGTACAAATTCAAATCATAATGGATAATTGGATGAATGATTAAACCTGGCAGAGCTATGGGATGATGCCTGGCGGAGCTACGTACCTGGCATGGTCCGGTCCAACGGGCGTATACTTATAATCATCTTTTATATTATTCGATTGCTTATATATATTCAAACGATCTTTGGCATTCTCGATAGTCCAATTGCCGTGAATAGCGGCATTTACATCGATCGATTCGGCTTCGTTCATATCCTTTTGCTCTTGGACATGGTCTATGATGTTGAAGCGATCGCGTCCTCCGTCATGATTGAGCGGGCGATAGGCCTCGCCCAAATCTTGTGGACCCGACGAATCACCGAAGAAGCGACGCTGCTGGCTACTTCCTCCGCGTCCGGCTTGTCCGTCGCCTTTATCAAGTGCCGGAGCAGTTGGATCATTCGGTACGTCTTTTGCATTCAGTTTTCCAACGCGCACCAAATAATTGACAAAATCACGCGAGGCATTCTTCTCGGCATCCTTTTTGTTGGTAGAATTGCCAACGGCCACATAGGGACACTGATCGACGCGTACTTCGCACAAAAAGCGTTGGCGGTGTTTGGGTCCTAAAAAATCAATAATGTTTGCAAATATTCACCGGTTCTTGGAACTTTCTATGCACTTACCAATTGGCCGCACTTCGAACTTGGGTTCTGTTTGATTTTTAGCACAATATGAAAACAGAAATGATTTTATATCCATTTTGAGCAAATATTTATTTCAAGGAATATTAAATTATATTAAAACTTTTGACGAGCCCAGCTTCCAGTCTGAACGCTTGTCAAATGAGTAATGAAACTTCTGAGCATAGTAAGTTCTCGATAATAGTTCACCAAAAAGAAGCACTGATTCATTTGAACATATTAGCAATGCTCGATAACTTTAGTATGTTAATAACATAGACTGACTTTATTTACATTTTAATAAATGAATTAAATAATTACAAATAGAGCGTGTACTTGCCTAAAATGGTATTTTAAATAATTGTATAACAAATATTGCACAAACTTCTGTATATATGCAAAATTAGCAAATATTTGAATATTACAGCTGTTATTTATCGAAACTTTACAGAATTTCAGTTAACAGTACTCGATTATTCATAATTATGTTGCATCCCGACACTTATCGGTCTGCATATCTGTTGTGGGCACATACGAATCGATGCTTTCGTTTTAACAGTGCTATCGACTGTCGCGCAGGTTTTCATCGTGGAGCCATTTTCGCTGCTGCTGAAACTCGCAAATTAAATAACTTAAAAATGTAAAAGAAATACAATAAGTGATCGAAAAATATTAGAATAATAATGTGTGCATGTGCTTCAATAGTTTATCAGTGTTTTTGAATTGTTTTTTTAATGGTCGCGTTCGTCTTGTTGTTTGGCCATCAGCATCACACACATACAGCATATATACACACGCATACATGCAGAAATTCAGAAAAATACATACGCCGTCCGTATGAGTGTGTGTGAATGTTTAAGCATTTAATTTAGTTAGAGAGTGCTGCAATAAATTATAATAGCTATAAACAGTGGCAGTGCGTGTAACAATAAAACGCCACAGCAGTAACAACAACAACACACATATTAATACATTTATTAACTGACGACGCGCTAGGCTCAACGAGCAGCAAGCATAGGCAAAAGAGCGAGAGAGATAAGTGCCAACACCCCAGTTGATCGCGAGTGAGCAAATAAGCAACAACAACAACCAATTGTGAATTGGTATGCGTGTGTGCACACACATATATATGTATATATATAGATAAATGTGCGTGTGTGTGTCGTCCTCAGTATAAACAAACGAGTGCAATTGAATTGTAATTGGCGTGCATTCAGCTGTGTATGTGTGTGAGTGAAAGTAACTGTTACTCCACAACAGAAACAGCAACAACTTGGCTTCCATTCATTGCATTTAATACGTCACAAATTGTGCTCTGACCTGAACTTCAGCGAATCTTCTGAACCCTTCTCGAAATCACGCACAACCAAAATGGGCAACTGTCTACGCACACAGAAACCGGACAACGACAAACCACATGCTGGGGACGTACGCAATCCGCTCGACGATCCCGGCGCCAGCATTGGCGTAGTCGGGGTCGGTGTGGGCGTACCGCAAATAGCAATGCCCATGCCCGGACAGCCGGCAGAGCAAATACGTCCGGTACCCCAGATACCAGAGAGCGATGCGGCCAATGCGAATGCCAAAATATTTGTGGCCCTCTACGATTATGACGCCCGCACAGACGAGGACTTGAGCTTCCGCAAGGGTGAACACTTGGAGATACTGAATGACACACAGGTGAGTGAATCACCATCAAAGTTTTATAGAGAGAGAGGGAGAGAATGAGTGGGGTGGACTATTTACTGATAACTCTTATTGAGTCAAATATCTTATCAAACAAATGTAAATACATTGATTCCATTAAATATAAAAGGAAAACATTCATCCAATTAGATTCGGTTGAACTTTTTTTGTAACTATGCATAAATTTCAAGTTGATTTAAAAGTTTGTGAAAGCTTTAATTATTCGATTCGTTGAAGCCAATGCGCGCTGTGCCCCACGCTCTGCATGCAATTTTTCATGTTTAATCGTGAACAGTTATTTTGCTTTTAGTCATGCAAATGCCAAGCTAAGTTTTTTTTTTTTTTTTTGTGCATACGTCATGAATGTTGAAAATTATAACGTCGCTATAATTAAAAGAAGAAAGAAATATTAAATAGTACATACAAAATAATAAAATATATATGACATATAATTAAAAATAAACAAATATAATATATAAATCAATTAACAATTTATTACACAACCCAAAAATTTAATTTCAAAAATATTCATCAATAAATAAAATATAAAATTTTGAGAATAAATTTAAACTATAAAAAATCAACATGAATTTGATATATATTTTCTTGTCCAATATACAATATATTTCGTATATATACATATATATCTCTAACTATATCTATATATAGTTCTGCTTAGACATTTTTACAGTCCACTAGCTTTATCATGTTTATATTTCCTCTCTCAAATATCAGTATTTATTTTGCATTCCCATCTTTCAAATAGTACTTCCTGAAGCATAGTAAATATTACATTTATTTACTTATCATAATTTATAGTCTCATTTTACTGTTATTATTATTATTATTTATTTATTTATTTATTTATTTTTCTTTTTTGGTTTAAATTACTGTATTTCTCTCGATAATCGAGAATTGTAAGACATGCGTCATATGAGGCAACTAGCCAAAATGCAAAAACTGAAGAAAAAAAAAACACAATCTCAGCTATAATTTGCTGTTTATTCTTTTTTTTTTTTTTTTGGTTTGTTTTGGATTTTCCTACGCTTTTTGTTTCAATGTCATTTGGTTTCTTTTTTTACTGTTTCTGTTTTGGGAGGGGGGAAGTTTGGCAGAAAACCAGACGCTGTAATTGCGGCCGCCACTTGCCACATGCCACTCGCCACTTGAACCAACTCATAAAACCAGCCACCAACAAAAACCCAAACTCTAAAATTCCATCTTGCAATACTACAGACTGCATTTTTTGTTGTAAATGCAACGAGGCCTGTCTGGTTTTTGTTATACATACATATATACATATATTTAGTATGCATATACCCTAGCTGAGAGAGTCTAACTAGTTTAGCAACGAATGTGTAACTATGCATAGTTTATGTTATTTACGGCTTATTTATAGACTCAAAAGGTGTATAAGCTGAGAAATTATTTACTTAGAGTAGAGTAGAGCCTCTCTAAGCCATACATTCACAAATATACAGTTAATTGTAGGCGCTAAGCTTTCAAATTCAGTGTTCTAGAGCGTTCTAGAGATTTAAATACCAAGTTCAAAGTAGTGCAAAAGTTCTGAATAGATATGCTCAAAATAATACTTATTAATAATATAATACAAAATTATTAATTAAAATTATAATACAAAATAGATTGTTTTTATAATATTATTTATTTATATATAAAATTATTTAAAATTTGTTTTTTAGTTTCCATAAGAGTGAGAGAATTAAGTAATGCTAATAGTAGTCGAAACTATCGAGAATATTTGCTTACGAGTGTCGCTCTACTCTTATGTAACTAAATATAGAAAACGCACAGCTGTTTAAGTGAACTAAAAACTTATTTATGGACTGCTAGAAATGTATTAGCTCAGCTAATAGTTGTACTCAACGCATTATATAATATAATATAGTGTAATACATAAAACAAAGTAGAAATGAGAATGTTCATGACTGTATAATATAATGCTCGTTTGCAATCCTAGGAATGGTTCAGTTTCATTGCAAATGAATCGGCTCGCGAGTCCAATTCGAGCATATCATAAACCCCATGTGCTCTCTTATCACTTCCGTCAGCCAGCATAAATAGGGGACTTACCTCGCAGCTATCCACTTCGAACATCAATTTATGTATTCGCTTTCGTTGTTAATTAAAGCAACAACTGCCGAGGCTACACTTGAAAAAATGCAGTGCAGCTAAGCAGGCACTGCAAGCAGCTGCCAGACAGCAAATATGTACAGAGAAACCAGAAAAATAGCTGACATATTTTTTGGTACACAAAAAAGTGCTCTGATTAGCCGCCGCGTGGAGGTCGCAGCATGCGGCAGCAGCAGCAGCAGCAGCAACAGCAAAAGCACTTCCACCCACTCATCCACTCAACCACTTGTACCACCCATTCAGCCGCCCACCTTTGGGAGGCTTCTCTGCTGCCATTGTGACATAAGGCGCATTCAACTCTTTGGCCGAAGACGCACACACACGGAGTTAAGTATGTGTGTGTGTGGCATGCATATTTAAAGCGTTTACGTCAGCAGCCATGACCACCTTACGGGCTGATCTGTTGACCAGGTTTCAACCGGGGCAAAGGGGGCGTGGCGGTTGGCCAATTGCGGCCGCCTCGCTGACTGCCCAGACAAGTGGCGGCGCCTAAAGGCATGACGTCGTTCAACACATTTTGGCAGCTGGCCAAGAGTTGCGCATTCGCTGCGGAATGTCCACCATCAGCTTGAGCTATATAATGTACTGCAATTTCTTTTAGCAGCCCTCATAATTGAACCCATCAACATTTCACTCACAATCTCTCTTTAGAGAGAAATTTGGGGAGATCTCTCTCGCTCTCTGACAGCTGGGGGGAGTTCACTGCTGCTGCTATTTCCGGTTGCTGTGCGGCATGCAGCGGCGTTTAATTAACGTACAACTGCAACTGCAACAACAACAACTATAACTACTTATGCTACAATAACAACAACAGCAGCAGCAGCAACAAAAGGCTGCGAAACAACAAACTCAAAAAAACAAGCTAAAGATATGCGTTCGCATCCATTGTGTTTGCTTAGCAGATACCCTGTACTTAGCTGTAAACAGCTTTAATCTAAATTCTTATATTCTTATTTGTATTAAAATGACATTAAGTACATATTGTTTCTTGATTCAGGGTCATATATAAATTCCAAAGCGTGAATTTGACTTAAAACAAAATTAAACTTAGCAAACAGCCAAATAATACTGATGTAAACTTTGTGATTACGGGCGATCCTATTGCTAGCAGTGAGTTAGCATAGTATCCATTCGCAGTTTAATTTGATTTACTATATTTCAAGAACTATGGCTGCTTCCTTCTCTTCTTATTCTTCTTCTTCTTGTACCGATAATATCTTCTATTAGCATTCGTTGATTCATGTACAATTAGTTGTCGGCTTATAAAATTGCCAACTTCTCCTTCTCTGATTAGTCAAGTTTCTGGTATATATATAATAACTGCGTCTGACTAAAAACTACCCTGTACTCATTTACGAGTACTATTAACATTCCTTTGCAATAGGCCTTTGTAAATGTATATTGCTGTCATAGCATTTCTCAAATCTGTGATTGGCTGGCAGATACCCCTTACTTTGAGATAGAGATACATTTGACCTATTAAAAATTCGCTTCCATTAAAAAGTTGATGGGCTGCAAACAGTATTCCCAAATATGTAAATTTATATTTGTAGAACTGTTATCAACCATAAATATGTTTTGCTTATTGTATATATTCATTTTCCATAAACCCTTTCTAATCGATCGTAATGGGTATACATAAAGCAGCACGGCTTCCTTTTGTAGACTGTTTTTTTTTCGCTCAGCTCAACGTCATGCATAGAAATCCAAATTGTATGTTAAAATATTTTATGGGTGTGCCTCAGAGCCGGCATCGACGTCGACGTCGACGTCGTCTTCTGTTCGTTCATTGTCATTTGGCCGAGAAGCAAAGCATAAACACCCAGCACAACATACACACAGCACACTCATCACACACACACACTGCACACTCATCACACACACTCACTCAGCGACTTACACTCACACAGCTGTTGCAGCTTTTGTCGCTTGCAGATTGCAAATTCTCTGCGTGTGCACGATGAAGAAAAAGAAGAAGAAGAATGAGAAGAAGAAGAATATATATAAAAGTGAGTTGCTTTCATATATGTTGTTGGAGCACAGCAATCGCTTTGGGGCTCAACAGGAAGCTAAGTGAAACCCTTCAAGGATAACCAACTTTGCAAAGCACAGGGCAGAGAGGGAGAGGGAGAGAGAGATAGCGTTGGAGGCAAAGAGAAAGAGTAGGAACGATTAGGCGCCTTTACAGCCTTCCTTTGTTTGCTGCTGTTGCACTCTCTTAGTCAGAGTTTATGTATAGACTTTTAGTTCTATAAATAAGAAAATGCAAGTTAGGGCTTAAGATGCAACAGAATGTAAATGGGAACAAGATATGCCATGAAATATTCGGAATATCTTGTTATAATTTAAATGAAATATATTTGTATACCTAAACAAAGATAGATTCGAGGGCATGACAAAAAATAAAACAAATCAAATATATATAAATATATTTTTAAATAATATTTAATATTTAATTATGTTAGAAATGATATTTATCAATTTGTTATTATAAAGAATATTATAGAAACACTTTCAAAATTCGTGAAATTTATGTTAAAAATGTAAATTAAATTATATTTACCAATATATAAAAGAATAATCATATTTTTTATTAATAACAATCGTAGAACCTTTCCCAACTGTATTACTGTATATAAATGGAGTGAATGTCCAAGTTTTGGGTCAATGTCTTATCTCTGGCTATGGCTAGCTGTAAAAATTGCCCGACTTAAACTGGATAGAACAGCAATCATTAATATAAATCTAAAAAAAAAGTGTAAAATTCTTTCTTAAGCTGACAACAAAAGAGAAGCCGAATGCTATTTCACTTTCAAAGCGTATCTAAGAATACAAAAATCACTTTAATTTTCAGTGGAAACAAGGCGCACATAAAAACAGATCTGTGTACATTACTATATATATACATTGTATATACTTAACAACAGTTGCTACCAAAAGGCAACATACACGCGATTATGAAATGCATTTGTAGAGCCACAAAACGAGACAGAGACAGAGATAGCCAAGCAGAAGACTGATAGATAGGCAGAGAGGGTGAGAGGTAGAGCGGGAAGAGAAATAAAATCAAAGCAAACAACAAATAAACAATGAACCCTAAAAAAAGTCAGTTTGTTGTGTTCATTGACCTTTCCACAAAGTTTATCGTGTGCCCAGGCTAATGATAGCAAAAGCCACTTGACTTCCAGTTAGGGTCAGATGGTGTAAGGGGCGGGGGCGTGGCCGTCAGCAGGCCATGCGATGGATGTTAGGCAAACTCATACAAAATTCAGCTGCAATTTATTATTAATAATTTTTTTTAGAGTCGTAAGCAGGTTGAACCTTTGGGTAGATATTCCTATGAATAGCTAACTGTTTTTTTCCTTTCCTTCATTTTTCTTTAGCCAAGCCAACGCGCTGCACAAATTTGGCAAAAGCCAGTTATGGCTTAAATGTTATAGTTGTTATTGTTGTTGCTGAGCTCTATGGAAAGCGCATAAGCGCAAACAAAACAAAACAAAACAACAATGCTATTTTATAAAGTTTTTAATTTAATTTTCGCCATTTTTTTCGAGCAATTTTTTCTCTCCTCTGTAACGAAGCAAGGCGAATGCGTGAATGGTAACTTGCACGAATATAAAACACAATATGTAATAAAAATTGCAAAGCGAAAAAAACTGAAAAGCAAATGAATAAAAGCATAGCAAAGGAATAGTAAGGAACGACCTTGATGTTACCCTGTAAAGGCAGGAAAATATAATGTACAAAGAATATTCAAAATGTTAAGCAAGTTAAGTTAAGTTAATAACAAAAATTATATAAAAAAGAAAATATAATTAAATTCCTTTAAAATATAAAATCAATTAAAACTAATAATATAAATAAAATTCAATTCAAATATTAAAAAATAAAAATGAATATAAAGTTTAATAATTATTAAAACATCGAATGCAAATATTTTGTTATAAAAGTATAAAATTCTTTTGAATTCTTATTGATAAATAGACATTAGTCATTAATATCATATATAGCTACACTCACTTCTCACGTCAAACAGGTTCTTCTCTCAAGAAAGGAAGAAGAAAAGAAACAAAGATTCGTAAGAATCTATAAAGATGTGTTTGCCTCAGTCATTTCTCTACATTCATCCATAAATAGATTGAAGTGCCACATTTTGATAATAAAGCATCTTAAATGAAATTTGTTTTCTTATCACAAATAGCTACAAGCATTTATCAATATTTATCGTAATATTATTATTTTTCGACATACATACTCGACTGCAGAATACTCTGTAGTTTGTTAAATACTTCAATTAGTGTGGTATATAAAAAGCATTGGGTATTACTTAGCTTTATTTTCTTGAGAAGCAAACAGAGCATATTAAACTGATATCATCTATAGCATCAAAGCCTTCCTGCTCTCTATTCACTATATAAGCTTTAAGATGTATATACAACTCATACATATGCTATATACCCGCTGCACTCACTTGATTAGCAGGGTATTACAAATACAAATATTAACTGTGGTTTGGCGTGGCTGCCGTTGACTGTTATTGCCGTCTGGTTGCGTGAATGTGCGATTTTTTTCTTTCTTTCTTTCTCCTTTTTTTCATTTTCTTTCTTGGCCAAAGAGCGTTGCCCCCCTCATCGCCCACTGTTAATTGATAATCGAACAACAACAATTGAGTATAAATTGTTATTGCCCGCCCAAGCAAACTATGAAAATTATGTCCAACTACTCAGCGCTGCAAATGGACAAGTGCTCAAGTTGATAGTCAAAACTTTATATACATGTGTGTGTATATACATATATAGGCGTCTATAGCGACATAACTCTCCATTGCTGTTTTGTTGTTGCCTAAATCGAATGACTGCGAAACACGTTTCGCATTAGCGAGATTTTCAACACAATAAAACGAAATGAAATTGTACGAATCTTAATTCATTTGTGGATTTCGCTTTTATTTCACTCTTGACGACAGCTAAATTAATTATAGTTTAAGCTGTTTCGCGTGGCTCTGTGTCTCTGTGTGTGAGAAATGTTGTGTTGTTCGCTGCAACAACAAACAGGCAACTACAACAACAGCGGCAATCAAAACAACCCGGCAGCTAGAGGAGTTGTTTGTTAATTAATCACGAAATTGCAATGTTTTCTTATGAAATAATTTGGGACTAAAGCAAAAAAATGTATACATAAAATATTCTGATAAATTAAACCTAACTATGAACTCTTTTTATAAATTTTGAACTTAATAATGACAAATGATGCTATAGATATATAGTATATTTATAAATATTAATCTTAATCTATGTAATTCTATACGTCAAGTGCTTACCATATCTCTTAGTTCTACTCAGTCTCATTTTTATTATTGGTGAGTCAGTTTTGTTTCGTCTCACTCGTATCGCATTTATATATATATATATATATATATATATATATATATATATATATATATATGTAGTATATAGTATAGCATACATGTTTGACGTTAATCTCACAATTATATAAAATGCAATTCCCTTGATAACTGAGCACTTAGCTGGTAGCTTTATCTCTATCATTGTTTCTTTTTTCCCATTATATTGTATTTACAATTAGGTTTATCATCCTATTCTATTGTATTCAATTCGTATTGATATATTGTTCGTTTACATATACAGGGTGACTGGTGGCTGGCGCGCAGCAAGAAAACCCGTCAAGAGGGCTATATACCTTCCAATTATGTGGCCAAATTGAAGTCTATCGAAGCAGAACCGTAAGTACTCATATAAATATATAAAAGTCAATATAAAATAAGTTTAAAGTAATGCAATAATAATAATAATTTAATAGGAATTTTTCAGTTAAGCAGCTTGAGCTTGTTGCACAGGTTATTATATTTCCAGAAAATATATCATTGAAACACACCGAAAGAGCGTTTTAGTTGGCAGTGCCCGATTTTATTAAAAAAAAAAAGCGCTAAATTTGTTAGCCATAATTTGGCTTCGATGTAAATGGCTTTTAGAATAAATAAATTGATTTCTTATTTGTATAATTTTTTTTTTTTATATATATATTTTGTGTATAGCCCATGGTAAAATATTTTTACATAATATAAAAATAAATAAAAAGAGGAGAACTAAACTCTTAATTATTAATTCAGCCTGTGCGACAACCAAACTGCCTAAACGTTGTCGTGGTTGATATCTCGGCTAAACGGAAACTGCCCGAAAGTATGCAACGTTGTTCACGTCGACTGAAAATCGTTTTGATTTGCATATAAATCTTTTTATTATTATTTCTTGCTTTCAGTTTGCATTCATTCATGTTGTTTGCTATTTATGCTGCTGCCGGGGCAATTGGCAAATGTTTATAAATTTTTTTATTTGTTGCTATAACAACAAATGTGGTGCGTGTGCCTGGCGTTTATGTATGCTCATTTTCATAAATACATATATACATTTTTATGTATGACATGCATATTCATATCGAAAACAAAAAATCTCATAAACTAACTGACACAACAGCTACTGCTGGTGTTGGTTAGTTTTGATATTTGATGGAATTCGAATGCTGCGATTTCCTTTTCAAATAAAGCAAAAATAAGAAAACAGACTAACTATTATATCTATGTCAATTGGCTCGTAGGCAATAGACGCAACTTACGTTTACTGACAGAGATCTAGTTTTTGACATATTGTCTGAAAAGATGGTAAAAATAATGTCGAAAAAATTGGTTTCAAAATTTATTAAATTGAAAATTTTTGATTTTGCGATTGGCTAGTCTCGGTATGCTCTTAACATATAAACCATTTATACATAGATAAACTGTAAAAACAAGTTTGTGTATACGAATCATTTCTTCAAACTATTTAAAATAGTTTAAGCTGCTTTTCTCTTCCTCTGTACCCTTGTATCTACCCCATCGCCCTACAAAAATCAATGTCCATTCAGTCTAATTAATTTCTAATACTTCTCATGCGCCCCTCGCCCCTCTCCCGGGTGACATTAGTATGCCGGCCAAAAGCAATTAAGATTTGATAGTCAACCTTTATGGTCAGGCAGCTGGTTACATATCAATTGTTTATTTTGTTTTTTTTTGGCCAAATTGTAAACATGCTCTTCGATTACAGCTCAAGCAGTCGGACGTCTCTGAGGAAAAAATTGAATTTATTATTTTAAGTACTTTTGTTCAGTGTTTCGTTTCCTCGAATCAAATGCTCAATCGTTCTGCTTGGCAATTAAATCGAACGCGTGTCAGTGTCAAGTGTAAATGACTATAAACGACAAAAATCAAATAAAAATAAAGTATAGACTTGACCCAGTTACACGGCTCTCGTGCAAAAGCCCTTAAATGATGAGCATATGTTTTAAGGATTAATTGAGGAGCCTTTTTGACACACATTCCTTGGCCAGATGAGGCTGATGAAGCGCAGTCAAGCGAGAGAAATGCAAATACAAATTCATTGTGCATTTCATATTCATATGAGCAGGCTTAAGTCAGGAGTGCTTGACTGGAAAATACCCTATCTATGAAGCCGAGTAATGCACAATTAACTAAATCTCGAAATCAATTTTAATCGAAACGCGTCGCAAGTAAAATATCTTCGCTCTAGTTTATTCCTAGCTTGTCTCTTATTTTTAGCTCTTATACCTTCTATCCATCTCTTATACTAACGAGCCAGAATTATGCTCTCACCTCTTACATCTTCTATCTACGACTTATACTGATACTCTTCGCTCTTATACTTTCTTAACTTATATCGCGTCTTTCTAACTCCAATACTATCGAGTTAGTCTTATACTCAGCTCTTATACTTTCTCAACTTCCTTCTTTCCCTTAAACCGTTATACATTCATGAAGAAAAACGAGCTTTAACTCTCTTCTACTAACTAGCTAATCTCTAACTCTTGAACTCTAATGCATTATTCAGCTGAAATTTTAGTTAAATATTGATAAGATCTGGAAAAATCTACACGCTTCCTTCTACCCGTTTCCTGCCTGTATATACCCTGCTTAAGTGTTTTAAATAGCTTCAGGGTATGAAAACTGTAAACCGAAAACGAAATGAAACGATGAAAACAACAAAGAGAGCTGCATAAATTAATCGAAAAAGAGATCGATATATAATATAGAAACAGACAGCAATGCATATATGTATATATATACAAATACATATTTATCTTAATAAGTGGCTGTCTGGGCGTGAGTCCGTAGGGAAAAGTTCATAAAACCGGTAAATCGAACACAAAAATACACAACACAAAAATCGTCTCATTAATTAAATTTATCTCGTGTTTGTGCATAACGGTAAATCTACTCGGGAGACAAGAGACCTGCCCTCGCGCACTCGCCGCTTCTTTCTTCCTCTTTCTCCTTCTCTCTTTCTCTTTCTCTTTCTCTTTCGATCGCCGCGAGCCACTTGCATTTAAATGCAACGCCTGACTGACAGCAAATACTTAACAATGTTTATTTTTAATTGTTTTGGAAATTAAGGAATACCCCTAATCGCGCGTCTCATTTGTTGTTTATCTTAAGTTGAAAAGCCCACGCACAGTGCATTAGTTTTATGCATTTCATGTAGCATTTCTCAAGCCATTTTTTCAAGGCCAAACTAACAAATACTCGAAACTGGTTGCCAATATTATTTTGGCCTAATTTGTGGCCAATTGTTGTTGGCTTTGCCTGTTGCTTGCCTTGTTGTCAGCGTTTAATTGTATGCATAACTCAGCATTACGACTGCGAAATTTCTTGCAATAAATTGCATTTAACAGAAAGCAGGCAGCAGGCGACAGCATCCAGAGATTTCTTCTGCGCAATTTCTTTCCATTTTTTCTGGTAAATTTTGTAGCCATTTCTTCTGAGAAGTGTGCCTCTTATTTCTTATTGTATTCATGTTCATTGCATAATTTAAGCTCTCGTTGACATTAATTTCGTTATTCGATTGGTTTTTGTGGTGCAAGCCCCATGCAAATGTTGATTTGGGCTGGACTTCCGTCAAGTCACGCGACTCATTTCTTGTTAGCTATAACTGATAACTGGATCTATGCATATTGATTGGCTGCATTTGGAAATCTATTGCAAGAGCAGCGCCTGAAAATCCAGGGAAAACCCGAAACTCTTTTTTTAGTTATGCATACATTTTCTTATTTGTAACTGTCATAAAAGAAAGTCGTAAAGATATTAAGTTTAAACAAATCTGAAATGTGCTAGTTTAGTATTCACTTCTCTTTTATTTGAATAAATAATGAGTGTTGAGCATTTTCAGCGAATAACAGAAAATTACAGCTACGGAATGGACAGCACAAAGAAAAAATTAATAATAATATAATTTGTAATAATAATTTAAGATTAATAATTATAAGAATATAAGTGCAAAATGTTTCTAAGAAAGGAACACACTTAAGAATGAAAATAAGTTTATTCAATAAAGGTGAATTGACGAAACGAGTTCTTGGGCAGAAGAACGGAAAGGAAAGAGCAAAAGTGGCTCGGACGGTCATTCGGACAAAGAAGCCGAAGAATGCGAATGGGAGAGAAACATTTTGTAATTTCTGAAAATTACAGATTAAAGCTGGAGTGTAAGAATCTCGAAGATGGGAATCACAGAGAGAGGCTGAAGAATTTGAATGACAGAAAGAAGTTGGAGGAAGGGAAAAGAAAAGACATGTTAGACAATGAAAATGCAGAATGAGCATTACAATAAGCCAGGTGTTCAGAAACACGGACAAAATTCATAGTGAAGCTAGAGAAAACAGAGGTCGCAGAGAAGTATCATTATGAGAATCATAGCGAGACCCTAGAGAATGAAAGTTACAGAGGGAAGCTCGACAGGGAGAATCACAAAGAAAAGCAATCACTCTGTTTGACAGACCAGTTTGTGAATGAGAATCATAGGAAGAAACTAGAGACTAATTAAAATAGAGAGAAGTTAGCATGTGGATCCAGGACCAACAAAATAGTAGAAAAATGGAGCTAGAGAGAGCAGAAATGATTCAGAGAAAGGCTGACGGAATGTGAAGTTAAAGATACATGAAGGTGAACGAAAAGGAGACAGAAGGAAACAGAAGTCTGCACAAGCGGACTCAAAGAGCAGCTCAACGAAGAATACCGAAAACAAATTTAAAGAGGCCTAGAAAGACGAGAGAGCTGAGATAGAAATGCCAGCTGGATAGAATTTGGAATGATATCTACATCCAACGTTCACATTTGATTGATAATGGACATCAATATTAAAGCATCTTTAACGACTTCAGCTCTAAGCCAAATTTCCCTCAGGTCATAAATATTTCTTCTAGACTAATAATTTCAATGGACCCACCTTTAGCCGCCTAACCTACCATAGTCATATAATGGCCATCGAATAGGGCGTGGTCTTGGAACAGGTTCATGTCAACAGCCAATTGGTAGCAATAGTTCGTATGCAGTCGTCGACGTGGCGATAGATGTGGAGCCGATGATTTGGAGCTTTTGTGACCTGCTGCAGAGCCGACACAAAGCACAGCAAGTGTTACCTACATATGTAGGTCATCAGATGGAGATGGAGTTGGGAATACGAAAGGGGGAGACATTGAACTGCCTGATGACGTCAGCGAATTGAATTGAAGACTTAAGCAGCGCATTTTGGACCAGTCGAGGCTAAAGACTTGAACGAAAAAAAAATAAATTCCTCTCGTCAGTTATTTGTTATTTTGTATGTATTTTTCTGGGGAAATACCTGGTAGTACGTTAATTGAATGCGCTTTCGTTTTATTTATATATGACTTGACTTCCGTTGATAAGAAAAAAAACTGAGAAAACAAAAAACTACTACAACTACTATTTGGCAATTTTCTGAGCGTTGGAGCCGTAAATTCACAAATTGCCATTATCTGACCACATAAATCGCTAATAATGCGATATTCCCATTGACTGTCAATGAGCCGATGTGCAGGAGGCACAACTAAACCCATAGTTCGCAAATAAAAATCGGAAGTTCTGCAGCGCATTGAACTCGAAATTCTGTTGGCAAAATTATAAATCAAACCCACAAACCTATAAAAAAATAAATATAGTTAAAAATAATAGAGCCATATTATACTATAAACACGCAACAGCCCATATATCACTATCGAGCAATATTCTAGATGGAATATATATATTATATTATATATCTATATATATGTGAGCTGTGCCAATTTAGTAAGCTGCGAGCGTTTCAATTGAAATGCGAAACTTGCGCAAGAGCAAGTCTAAAACTCACAACTACAATTAGCATTTGTTGTTATTATTTTGATGCTCGTTCAGGAAGTGTTAAAAAGAGAGTATATTGGCTTTTTTTTAGTATGCTTCTTTATATTCGTTCGGCTATTTGCATGTGTGGCAGTTGGTGTTTGTTTGCGTTGTTACTTTGATGCTCGTCCAGGAAGTGTTTTTAGGAGAGCATATTGATTTTGGGCCTGATTCTTCTTATTATCTATCTGTTTGTTAATTTGCATTTAGATATTTAAAATGTTCTATCGTCGGCTATGGCCTCTTCAGATGGAGGCTTAATATATTCTACAAATTTCCAATGAAGTTGGCTAAAACTTATTAGTTTAAAGCTAGGCTCAACCAATTTTACAGGCGAATTTCCAAGTCTACAGCTTGACTGAAAGCCTTGTCAGGTGTCAATTGCTACTTGGGTACTTTTACTATATCTTGAGCATCTAGCATACCGATCCATTTACAGATCGTCTATATATTAGAGACTAAGCCTTGTTCGAAAAGTAAAGCTAATTTTTAAGTTCCCAGAGAAGAAGCGAAGAATTATTGAAATATCAGTTTCGCGAAGGGTTCATGAAATCTCGTAGTCGAGCAGTCTCAACTAGAGCTTTCTTACTTGATTTTTTTTTTGCTATCCATTCGATAGCTGCCTGGTTAACTGATCCAATGAATGACACATATAGACATGTATATGTTCACATATATATATATATATATATATTTTTTTATGTTTGCTAACGAACCTCATCTTCCGACACGGAAGGCGACGCCAGACGCAACTGCTGTGTTTTCGTAAACTTTTGTTTTGCTATTTTTTTTTTTTTTTTTTTTTTTTTTTTTTTTTTTTTTAATTTGTCGCAGCGAAATTTTGTTGTTAGCCAAATTTCAATGTCAGTGGCACTCGAATCTCATGTGCATATTAATGGCTTTATTTAATTACTGCAATCCATTTAAATTGCATTTAAGTAAGTCTTTGTGACAAATATAATCGCTTATAATATAGGTAATCTTATCAAGTCTAAATGTTCAACTGAGTTTACGTATGCTAGCCTACTCCACATTCGCTATATATAGTTATCATATATATATCTGCTAATTGGTTGGCTTAATGAAGGTGAATATGCAAATAGATATTACTCATAGCCTTGCTGCTTGGGACTTTTATATTGAGGTATTTGTGGGGAAATTTGAAGTAAACCCATTTGAAAAAATATATGAGATTAGTTTCTTAAAAGATAAGTTCAGAGATATTGAAAATTTAGATCCTTAAATAAATGATACAAAAGGAAATTCAACGATAAAGTCAAGTTAAAGTAGAAACGAAAAACGAAAATAAAGTGAAGTGAATATTTAAGAAAGCCGTCTTAAAATAATTTTTTAAAGAAAAATTCAGAAATAGACTCGAAAAAATTAATGAAATAAACTTCTAAATAATGATAATAATGAACAAACACTTTAAAATGAATTTGAAGGGAAATTCCTTTTGAATATCCCTTAAGATATATGTAATTAAAGGTTAATTCACAATGTAGTGCCTTCAGACATGTCCAAATAGGAAAATGAACTGCAAAAAAATTCCCAGCGAATCATCCAAGGATTTTCGAAAAAGCAAAGCAAATTAAACAAAAATAAGCTTGATCCATTTTAAATCTATCTCTTAATATAAAGACATCATAATTGTCTTGTTTAATTGCCGCTATTGACAAAAGTTTTCATTAATAAATCAACTATATAGATGTTGTTTGTTTCTGTATGCTCATTGTGGTTTGTTTACAATTTTTGTATGTGTCCATTGCAATTGTTGTTATTGAACATGAAACAAAATGTCATCGAACTGTTGAGCCACTGCTGTTGTTGTAGTTGTTGTTGTTATTTGGCTCCAATATGGATTGCGTGTCTGCCTTTCATACTTTCAATATACCAACGAACTACGAATATACTATATAAAGATATATGTATAAATACGTTTTAATTCAATTTTCTGTTTCTCTCAATTCATGTTGCGCTGTTTGGTATTCAAAAACGTTGATGACGTTTCGAAGTGTTCATGTTGACAGACAGCAATTCAATAGAATAAGACAAAAAAAATAAAATAAATAAATACAGAAAATTAATAAAATGAAAAGAGAAAAACAGTCAACAATCAATTGTTTAAATAAATTTGTCAGCCATAGCAGAAGATACCCAACTCAGCGGGCAATGCTCGGCAAGGAGGTCAAATATAATGTTTTACGTATTTATATAATATCTGTGCATATTTTAATCAATTTAAACGAAAATAAAAATTCATTATAGAATTGCCAATTTGCATTGGGGTAATTTTCGCGTTTAGTAATAAATTCAGTGGAAATAGCACAGGAAGCTTGGAAAAAGTGAAATAACAAAAGTAAACAAGTGAGAATATTAGAGAGGAAGTGCCCGACTACTAAATACCTTTACCAACTAATTTGCCTCTTGAAGTTAAGCTCCAGTCGAGCATAAAAACGAATAGACAGAGAAATCGGCTCGCCTCTAGTTGAAGTTAGCTGACTTTGCTCTTATATTTCTGTATATTCATATACATAGAAAGGACTAGAGCAGCATATCTCCTGCTGTGCTCATGAAAATAGTTACTAAAGATTACTCTCTTAGGCAAAACTCTTTAGACTTCATTAATCTTGTTCGCTTTTCTCTTATACTCGTGTACATATAACTAGTTATATGATCCGGCGTACATATTGTAATGTATATATTGCACTCTACTTCAATTCACGCCTCCCTCTGTCTGTTTAATATACTGCAACACAATCAGTATATCCCCTTCAGACAATTCTTCAATGAGTACGGAGTAATTGAACAGAAAAATTAGCCTGTCACATTAGACGACAGTGAAGCTAATTAAAAAACTCAACTCATTGATTTCATGAGCTTCTCAAATTGAATTGAGCTGTCTAATTTGTCGATTGTCTGGATGTTATAGTTGGAATCGAATTCTGTGTTCGTGTGTGTGGTTGTGTGTGTGTGTGTGTTTTTTTTTTTTTTTATTATATTTAATCGAGGCTTAGGCAGTATTTGCATTAGGTTTTGGCATTTAATTCGCTTTTATTTTGCTTATTGCTTTCCTGATGACCTTTACACGAGTTCCGATAATATTGTAAGGTAATAGGTTCATATGTTGACTAACTGTATATCAATTTAAAACAATTTAACTACGGCTTATGAGTCATAAATTCCGAATACATATTGTAGCATTATTCACGTAATTGTAGTGTTGAAATGTTATGGAATTTAACAGTTTAGACTATACTAGTACTTGTCTCTAATATGTTTTAAATCGATATTTCTACTAATATATCATTACTTATCCTTAATCTCTATAAACTGTATCGATGGTTTGGTAATAATTGTTGAATTTTCTGATCTTCTGCAAAACACTCGAGTAGAAAAAATGATCGATTTTAAGCTTTGGGAAATTTTGAGCAGATGCAGTTTTAGCAAAGATTTATATATTTATGTTTTGATGTGTAGCTTATATAAGGTATATATACTCATCCCTATTTTAAATTCGAATGAAACTGATAACTATCAGTTGATTAATACATTGATGCCCTCAACTAATCTTATCTTTGCTTTTTTTCTTTTTAGGTAAGTAAAAGATCATTTTTTGAATACAATCAGAAAATGGAGATCTGGAGCACTTTTGATGACGCATATTCATAAATGGGTAACTAAAGTAATCTGATAGGTATTTTATACGACACTTATTGCAGTTCTACTATTGAAAAGCCTATACTTTAAATATGTTTAATTACATCTATAAATAAATATATATATTTATATATGCAGTTTGCGCCTGAAGCTGTGTTACCATAAGTTTTGAAGCAAACGCGTATCAATTTAATATGCTCGAGACGGACTAAGCACGAGCTTTATTTTTGTTTTTAGCATTCTTTAACAATTACGAGTTCAATAGCGTTCACAAGAACTCAACAGTTGGCATTTAAAGCGCATAATTTGAATTTAAACGTATTGTTTTATTTATTATTTTGTTTTGCATTTTGTTGTTGCTTTAGAGTCTGACAAAATGTCAAGCAACAATTGAGCGCAACAAGTTAATTATATTAAGCTGATCTTTACAATCAAACGCACTTTATGACTAATTACACACATAAATGAAGCTCGTTTATCTTGTCAGCACCTGTGTTAAGAGACCGAGCGAGAGAGACAGAGAGAGAGAGAGCACAGAACAAAGACAGAGAGCAACGGGCTACAGACAAAGAGAGTGTTGTTTTTTTGTGCTGTTTCTATCTCTTTCTGTTTTAGAAGAGCATGGCAGAAAAAAAGTGTCAAATCAGCTGTTACAGCTTGGACAAATCTTGCAGAGAGCGTGACCATTGCGGAGTCAGCGTCTTCTGCTTGATGCAAAGCTCTTGGCGTATAAGAGAAGAAAAGAGCGCACTTATACAAACATACACACACAGTCAAAGCTGGGCTCAAATGGCGCTCGAAGCGCACATAGATATATACAGTCACACTTATACTGCTTGTGAGTGTGTGTGTGTGTGTAAGACGTACCGCTGCGTCGTTTTCGTGCGGTTTAAAACCTTTCTATAAAAATTTCATAAACGTATCAGTTGTCTGCGAAGCGGTGCACAAAACAGACGTCGAACGGAAGGTGGCAAAACGATATTTAACAAAATCAATTAATATTTATATATCAAGTCCAATACAAAATAACGTGTGTTTATCAAGCATAAAATTTATATATATATACGGGTATATATATAGGAAATTCAATTCAATTCAATTCAATTTGCAATTTTCGCGTTTTATTCCTAACTACACAAAAACTTTGTTGCACGCGTGCGCGGCATGTTGGCATACTTATAGCTGCAACTGTTTTTCTTTGTTCAACAGTGACTCTAAATAACGTTCGTCTCTATATCTATTCGTATGTGTATATATATTAGTGTGTGTGCGTGTGTATATTTGACGCGCGTGTTTGTGTGTGCATAAGTGCACTTACAATGTGATATGGAGCAGCAGCAGCACGCGTCTTTGCAACATTTCTTAGCTTAGCTACATGTTGCTGCAACATACAACTGAAAGGTACAGATGAAATCTAAGCTGCAAGCAACAACAACAACAGCAGCAGCGACCACAACAATGTTTATTAAAGTTGTTTGTTGTTGCTTGTTGATTGTTGTTGCTGTATTTGTTGTTACTTGTTTGTTTGTTTGTTTGTTTGTTGTTGTTGTTGTTATCTGTTTTGCCGCTTTAACAAGCTGTGCAGAACTTTCTATTTTCTTTGCTGTTTCGTGCTGTGCTTTTTATAGCTATAGAGCTTAACTTATTCCGATACAAACTATACATACAAATATAATATATATATACATACATATAAGTATATTTGCTCGTTAGAATTTCAATGAATGAATTTCATAAGAATTTTTGCTGGACGTCAACAGTTGCCTGTTGAGCATAATTTGTGGCTGATTAAGTTGGTTCTTTATTCTTTGTCACCTACATTTACGTAATGCCCAAAACATTTGGCTAAATAGGTAGGTCTATTGAACGCGTTGCATTTACATCCTCTAACTTTATCTGGGACTATGTGCTTAAATGTGCATATTTTGTGGCCAGTTTTTGTAAGCTTTTGCAGCAGCAAGAGTTGCCTGCAAAAACCACATTTATATAGGGGAAAAAACCTCTCAACGGGCGATATAAGTGCCTTAGTTAATGACACTCGGCCACATGTCGATTATTTATATACATACATGTATGTTTATATAGTACCATAGTTTACTCGACTTTTCGAATTGGTTTAGTTTATTATTTTATAATTTTTTTTTTTTTTTTGCTTTGCTGCTGAGCTATTATCAATTTTGAACTTACGTGACTTGAACAAATTGCATTATTTTGCACATACATGCCTACATACACATATACAAATACATATACATACATATGCTGGCATCTTGGTATAACTTATAGCGGGCTCCACAACTTGGTTTCCATGGCTTGCTGCTGTTTTTTTTATATTTTCTTTCTACTTTTATAATTCTTGGACTTCATTTAAGCGCGTTTTCTCTTATCGCTATTCAAGCGACATGTGACGACGGTTTTTTTTTAAGCTATGATTTCCAGACACTTTATGGAAGTGTAAGAGTTTTATATATATGTATATGTATGTAGAAACGAAATAGGAAACTTTTCACTATGATAAATTAAAGTGTGGTTGGCATTATGAATACGTATAGAGAATTTAAGTTATTGAAATATTTTTAGAAATTAAATATGAAATGTGCAATATATAAATTAACGTATATTGAAGATAAAATATAATAGTAAAGGTTTTATAAATTGCATAATATGCTAAAATTGTAAAATTAATTATAAATAGAGTTTATAGAACAGTTACAACTAAACAGATATCTTAAGATGGAAGGAAGTAATTTATGTCTCTGTTTGTACTCAGGCTCTCTCTCTCTCTCTCTCTCTCTCTCTCTCTCTCTCTCTCTCTCTCTCTCTCTCTCTGTAACTCTCTGTTTTTTGCATATTTATGCATTTTGCCTCCCTCCGCGCTCATCCCTCTACTTTTCTGCCACTAGTAACCTTTAAGCAACTCCAATTCATCTTTTGCTAGGGTATGCCTTAGTTGAGTTTTTATCTGCTATAAGCACATTTGATGTGTTTGATTTTATGGCGTGTGCTGCACAGTCTGTATGAATGTTCCCACACACTCCTGCCACTATCTTTATTTTGTGGCTGTTTTCTGTAGACATTTTGCGTCACAGTTGGCGTGTGGCGGCTGCTGCTGCTGCTGCTGCTGTCGTCTCTTCTCTTTGAGCCATAAATTTCCTGTCCATGACTCACCCGGTCGTCAGTCAGTCGACGGTCGTCAGCAGCAAGACAATTAAGATACAGATACATACGCACTCGCACATACGCATACACATTTATGAATACTCCCTATACCACATGCATTTTACTTGAAAATACATGAAAATTGTTTACAAAAGGGCGCAAAGGGTACAAAAAGTCAATGAAATAAAAACGGAGTTATTCAGAGCAAAACAAAGACAGCGAAAAAGCAGTTCAATTGTTGTTGTTTTCTTGCCCGTCGAACTGTCAGGTTTTATCTGTGAACAGTAAATGTTATACAGCTTTTTTACAGTTAAAGCAGGAGAACAAGAGAGCAGCTTGAATTGAAACAGAACTATATGCAACAATAAGGTCGTTGTGATATGTTATAAACAATTTCAGCAATAAAAGCTGATACAGAAAATTATTGAGGTAATTGTTAAAGTAAATCAATGAAAATAAAAAATAAATAAATAAATAATATTAATAAATACAGAAATACGTTTAAAGTTTGAATTAATTTTCTGTTATTTTAAAGCAGCTATTTTTAAAAGTGATTTATCTGCTTTGAGAAATACAAGCCTTAAATTTCTTAAATTTAAATAGTTATTAATATAAAGCTGATACAAATGTTCTTAAAATATACATTTTTATTTGTTATACAAATGATTTACATATCAATCGAAAAATCTGCCAACTTCCTGTCTAGGGCTAAGCTTTGTGTGGCATTTTATTTAATTTTTAGGTATTTATATCTATTATATGCGTATTCATATATGTATATATACATCATACTAATATTATTAACATTATATCAAATCTTGCAAGCTAATAAAAAGTTGGCTTTGATGCAACTTCCTGCCTTAATTTCTAAAGAAATGTGGCTAAACATTAATTTTTTCTTGGTATATGACGAAAATGCGTGGGAATTGCTAGTCAAGGCTTAATCATATGCATTATATGTAGATGCGTGACCTTAGCACTTAATGCATTCACTTGTTTATAAAAAACTCAAAATTGGCAGTTATATGAAAAAAATTTGTGCGAATTTTGAGCGATGGAAATTTCCCACAATGACGTATACTTCTTGGAATTTAATACCAAGAAATATAAAGTTGTTTGTGTTGTTTTTTCTTTGGGGGATTTCATGCTTAAAGTCCACAAATCGAAACTGGTTGTCGAAGGAGCTTCACTCTCATTTTTTATATGTACATACTTCAGGCAAAACACACGGCTTTCGATCTTCTTTTAATACCCTGAAAGTGATGGGGAAATGGGTATGATGTGTTTCTTAAAATATGAGCAACAGTTGGCTTGGGCTAAATATATTTAAGACCCAAATACTTAAATGAAGGATTCTTGTGTGCTCTGCGAACCACTCGAAAGTCAAGTTTGTTTTCTTGATTATAAAAAAGATTTTAAGCATATTTCGCCTGTTGCTTCACTTAAGTAGTTTGTTAAGCAGATTCTTTTATAGCTTCCAGTCGAGTTCTCTTCTTTCCAACTTGAGCTTGTGCAGATAAAAATTCCAGTATTTAAATCCTTTGCCTGTTGCCTATTATGTTATTCATATAGTTTCGCCACATGTGGTCTAGCGTATCCTCTAGTCGAGCACTTCCCACTAGAGCACTCTTGTTTTCTGCTTCGTTTCGTTTTGGAATTTATTTTTGTTGTTATTTTTGGGAAGTTATTTCAGCTCTAGCCTGAACAGTTTCCAGGCCATTTACAATAATTACATCCGAGGCTGTTCAAAAATGGCGCTTTTTTTTTTTTTTTTTTTGGGTGCGCTCTTTTTGGGGGCTGCTGAACTCTTCGTGTCCAAAGTTATTTGGCGCTACTAAATTTAGTCGACGCTCTCGTTACCATTGTGCAATGACCCAAATCAAAGCCAAGCTTATTTTCGTCTATTTTTGCCTACGCGTTGTTGTTGTTGTTGATGTTGTGTCTGTGTTAGCTGTGTGAGCCAACCAATGTTATTTTTTTTTTATTTTCCTTTTTTTGTTTTGACCATTTTTAAGCTTGGTTTTAATTTGCACATAAAATGGAAGCTGCGCTCTGGGCTGTGTTTTATTTTTCGCTTGGAGAAAGTATGTGTGTGCTCGTATATTAAAGTTTTAGTTCGAATTGCCATGGCTGTCCCGCTTCAAATTAGTTGATTATTAATAATTTGGTGTCAGTGTATGTGTGTGTGTGTGTGAGGGGCGTGGCGACGGCGCATTTCATAATTTGGCTGGCAACAAATGCTTGGCAACAATGTTGCGGCCAGCAAACGTTTGACAGCATTGTTGCTAAGCAAACAGCCAAACGCTTGACTAATCTACACACACACACACACACACGCGCACACTCTGAGGCAAAGACAATGAGCAAAAATGGAAAATACAAACCGGTTCAAATTGGGTCGTAGTACTTTTGAGTGCAATTGTTACCTTTGAGCAGCAGCAGCAGCAAAATCACTTTAACAATGGTTAACACTTCACTCATTATGGCTGGGTTATTATGTTGGTCTTGTTTCAGTTTTCTTGGCACGCGCTTTAAAGCCAGCCGAGCCAAAGTAAACTCTGTGTTTTTTTTGCACCGCCTACACCTTGATTTTGTAACGTATTTCGAATTCGGTTAGCATAGGTCAGTCTTGCAGAAGTCTCGGTAGAGGCGTGGCAGGGCTACTGCCTTCCGCTGCTAACCTTGCTAGTTCTAATGCCACAAGCTTTGGCATTCCATTGAAAAAGCGTCGCAAAACCTAGAAACCAAAATCGTTTATTAAACATCTATTAGCAAGCATTTCAGTTTTTGCATACTCACAGTCAGACGGACTACTACTAGTGTTAGCCTTCCAATTCGTGATTTTTTTTTTTTAATTAAATTAATTAATTCTTTTTGTTTCTGTTGAGCCAAAAGTGCATAACTGCGACTTTGTTTTGCTGTTGTTTTAATGAAGTAATGCTTGACTATTTCTTGTGACAAAATTCAGCGAATTTATATTGTATATATTGTATTTGAATATATTCATAAACATATATCTTTTCTTATCTACAACCACTTTCGTCGGCGGTTCTGGTCTGACAGGTTTTGTGCGTGCTTTTATATATGCTTATATGGCATTTTTTTTTTTTTTTTTTTTTTTTTTTGGTAATTGTTTTTGTTTTGAAGCACAGCTGTTTTTTTTTCTATTTAAAAGAAACAATATACTCATGTGACTACAATATGTTATTATACGCTATGAAAAGAAATCTTAAGAAGGGTTTCAATAGAAACTCGAATCGATTCTTTTAGAGTTTACGCTGAAAAGTGAAACGAAAAGAGAAAATGTAATTAATAATTTAGGTATTATTAGTATTTAGACAATATAACTTGTTGAATAGATACATATATAAATTATAGAATAAACTGGGTCATCTGCACTACACAGCACACTGAGCGATCGATCACATTGCATAATCGATAAATAATGGCCAACTATTAAGCAAACTAATAAATAGTTTTATTCACTAGAAGTCATAGTTAGTGAATTGTTCAAATTTATCAATTAAAATTATAGGTAAACAAATGTTAGCTTAGAACAAATTGATTTATTAATCGATAAAAATGATTTACATTTAGATAAATTTCAAAAACTATTAATCAAAGATTTGTTGACAGAAAACTCACAGTAGAAAAATGTTGAAATAAATTATCAGAGGAATATAGTTAAACAATTTGCCAACTTTTGCCACACAGATCTGAAAAGATTTATCAGTTAAACTTGTATTTATAAATTGTTTTTTAAGTTACAGCATTTAGAATGTTTACAAGTTGTATAAGAAGTAAAAGAAGGAGAAAGATCAAGATAAAAGCAAATTTAATTAATCGCTTAAGAAACACTCTATCTAACTCGGGCATCTTAAGCTGTCTCGGCATCTCATAATAGAAATTCTTTGTAGCTTATTTAAGTGCATAATGGAGAGGTTTTTGAAGATTAATTAGATAAAGGCAGAGTTCACACATCAAAGAGATCGCCATTTAGATGGAATGTAAGCTGGGATTGCCCTCAGAGGTAGATATAGTGGGGGATTGTCTTGGAGGAGAATCGAGAAAGAGAGGGAGAGGGACTCCACGTAAACTTGAAATATTCTACTATATTTTATATCTAGAATTATGGACTGGGTATTGTTCTAAAACTGGCTACTCTATAGAACTTATCTAAAGAGGAATGTGTGGAATATGATATAGGTGCTCTATACATCATATAGAAACTAGGGGATCTTAGATGCAAAATACTTCCATATTTTGTCTAATACACCTATAGAAATTTGTTTCCTTTCATGTTATAAAAATAATTATTTGTGCATGTCTTAAAAACAAAAATGTAGTTAGCTTTTTGCATTCTTAAATGATGTATATCGGATTATGAATCTTAAGCCGTTTCTCAATTTATGGCTATATATGTACAGAAAAAAATAAAATTCGAAACGCCTTGATGCAGTTTTTTTCTCTCTTTTTTTTTTATTGTTTTTGCTGTTTTCGATTTCTTTTGTGGGCTGACATTGACATTTGCTGATGCTGTTGTAGGTGATATTGCTGCTGCTGTAGCTATAGTTGCTGTTGTGGCTGTTATTGCTGCTGCTGTTGTAGGTGATATTGCTGTTATTGCTGCTTCTGATGCTGTAGCTGATATTGCTGCTGATGTAGCTGCTGCTGTTGCAGTTAATTCTGTTGCTGCTATCGTAGCAGGAATTGCTACAGTTGCTGCTGGGATTGCCTTGTTAGCTAATGATGCTGCTCCTGCTGTTCCTAGCTTCATCTGTCGATGTTTCAACTCTTGTAGTAGGAATTGCCACAGTTGCTGCTGTAGCTGATATTTCTGCAACTGCTGTAGTTGCTGTTGTACGCGCTATTGCTGCTCTTGGAACAACAGTTGCTGTTGTGTATGCTGCTGCTGTAGCAGTAAATATTGATGCTGTTGCAGTAGCCTCTGCTGCTGTTGCTACCTCCACTGTTCGTATTGTTGTTGTTGCCGGCTGTCGTTGTTTTTTATGATCATCAGCGTCGTTCGTTTATTGTCTTTTGTGTGTAACTAAAGCCATTTGTCTCCAGTCTGTCTCGCAGGATGTTCACTTCAATGCTTGCCTAGGCTGTTCGCTTCTGAGCATCTGTAAATCGCTTTTCGTCTCAAGTGCCCGCCTCTTTTCAGACCCGCCCCTCCCCCACCCGCCCAGCCTTCGGATCTTGGGCTGTTTGCTTTGTCGGCACGTTGTTGTCAGTTAGTCAGTCACCGTAAACTTGAACTGCTCTGCGACTGCTGCTGTCCAAGTTGTTTCCATTTCCATTTGCGGCAATGCAGCCTTGAAGTCACACTTATTTACATACACACACAGACACACACTCGCACGCACACATGCGTACCCTCATGCACTTACATGGCATAAAAAAAAAGTTCATTGGTCAGCTAATGAAGCCCACCTTCAGCTGCTACAGTTGTTGTTGTTGTTGCTGTGGTTATTGGCCGCATTAAGCTACGTTGCTGTCATAATTGTTACCAATTATTTCAAGCTCAAACAGCCCACTACCAAGAAATAATAATAAAATAATCTGAATAAAAAACTTTATAAATTTTCATGCAATTTTACCAAAAGTTGTCACTCGACTCGAGGCGTTCATAAATCTGTGGACCACAAAATCTGAAAATGATATTTGCTTAGTTATAAATTGTTGACAACATCTAAGAACTTTTAGCCATTATAATCATAAATAAGCTTATAAAACTTGTTTGTACAGCTGTCCAAATGCATAGTTCGTAATTTGTAGAAATCAAATACTCGAACCATCTTTCAACTGGTACCAAATTATATATACATATGTAGATATTATTTGTGTCTTTAACTAATTGCCTCAACTAACATGTGGTCAACTATAAACAATTCCAAAGAATTCTGCGATAAATAACACTGTATGTTATATAAATAAAAAATTTTTGTTTAGCTCAATTCAGTGGAAAACATATTTTCCTTTCTGTTGCTTCGTCAAATTCCTCCAAGTGCAGCTTAACTTTCTTCTTTGTTTCTATAATGATGTTGATGGAAGTGCTGCAGCTATTGTATGTTTAGGTTTAATAGCCAATATTCTTACTAGAAAATATTCCAGTTTTGTTGAGTAGCCCGAAAAACCTGAAATATCATTCTATTCCTTAGTACAAACGGCTTTTGGATATAACATTTTATGCGTAAATATTTATCAGCTGACAAAAATGTTCTAAGTACTTTGATTTCTGTTTACATTGAGCTCTTTAACAATATTCAAGCGTTTGTTCAAGTGCAACTATAGCAATAGTCGCAGTAACATTTCTATATAACTCTATTTAACATATGTTCTTTTAAGGCTGTTAACAGAGGTCCAGGCGCTCAAAAATAGCAATTTATGTTATCTTACATGTTATTTATTGCTTAATTTGGGTGCCTCGATGTTCCTTTTGAAAAAACAATGAACATTTTTTCAAATTTTCTTATCTTTCAACATTTTCTGCTATGTCATACTCTTGTTTTATAATTAGCATATGTTTAATTAAACAGCTTCCACATTTTTCCTTTCTTCCTACATTTTCTGTTATAGATAAAGCTTAACAGTCAATGTATTCAAACTTATATTTTAATTACTTTTTTTTTTTTTTCAATATTTTTCTCAAATTATTTTTGAATGAATTTAGCTTTTGTGATTGACCAAATCAAATCACCAAATATATATATATATATATATATATATATATATATATATATATATATATATATATATATATATATATATATATATATATATATATTTATATATATGTATATAAATACACTATAAAGTGATACATTTTATGGCAGCGCTCAATTCCATCACATGCAAATCGCATAAAACATTCCAAAATTGACAAGAGCGCCATCATTTTGAATGGCGATCACACGACGCACAAATTTGTTACTGTTTTTTTATTTACTTTGTTTTTTTTTTTTTTTTTTTTTATTTTGCTTCTATTTTTTATGTTTGCCAAACCGTATAAAATACGAAATAGATACACAACATTTTGTCATTAACTGTGAAATGTACTCGTTTATTTTGTACATTCACTGCAATTGCTTTTGTTTCATTTTTCAAGGTTGTCTCTTTCTTTTTCTATCTCTCCCTCTCTCTCTCTCTCTCTCTCGCTCTCTTATTCTCTCTTTCCCTGTAAATATAAAAGATTGAGAATTGTCTATTTTATACTTGGTTTTATCAGCAGATGAGCTAAGCTATTCATACCCTGTGCATATCGATACACAATGGGAAATATTATTAATAACAGTTTGACTGATTCAGATGTAAAAAGTTTTGATGAGAATGAAAAACTATGAAATTTTGAAAGAAAATACATTAAGAATATATTTAGAAAGTAATGAGGAAATTTCCTTTTGTATATTTTAGCAAAAGTATGATATTTATTATATTATAAAAATGGAAAACCAAGTTTAAAAGCTTAGTGAATTCTAGAATTTCCGGATTTTCCTAATATTCAAGACGTGAAAATTTTAGAGATAAAAAGATAAAAAAATTAACCTTCAGCAATTGAAATGTTATTAAATATTTTTAATACAACAAAATTGTATAAGTTTCACGAGAGAAAATGTGAGAAGTTTGATTTTTTCAAATGATTTTGGCTTCAAATTCTTTTGTTTTCTATTTTGTCACAATATCTTGATACTCACAGCGAATCATTTTGTACGACTCTAGAACTTGTATAATCTTATACTCAATAATGAAGTAGACTAATTAAGATTCTGCTTATGAATATGCAAGAGCGGAAAACGTCTTTAAAATGAAGCTAAAATTTGCAAATAGGAAATCGATAATTGAAAACAGAAAACAGTAAATTTAAAACTGAAAACAGTGTAAACAAGTAAAAGCACTTGAGCGCAGTACGAAACAATTGTAGGAAAAAACACCGTAAAGTTCAAAGAAAGTTAAACAACACAGCAACAACAACAACAACAACAACAAAGAAGGAAAGAAAATGAAAATGGGTGTTTTTTCTGATATATGTATTGAAGTGTTTTATTTTCTTTTTCTAACAGTTTGTTGCTCGCTCGCTCTCACAGTCTCCGGCAAAAAAAAGGAGATTGACAAAAGACTTTGGGCCGAGCGTCGTTCGTACATTGAACTATCACTGTGTTGTGTTGGTGCTGTAGGTATTGGCATTGGTGTTGTTGGTGTTGGTGTTGTGTAATCCCAACAAGATGACCACCATGCCCGTGGTCTGGTGCACCGATCCCAATTCGGTGAACAACAAGCCAACGGCCTTTGCTCTGCATGGCATACAGCTGCAGGGCAACGTGACAGAGAAGCAGGTGAATGCATTGCGCGAGCTGGTGAATGCAGCGGCCGAGGGACGCCTCATACTGCCCTCGGATGGCACGTTTATGCTGTTGGATAGCGGCCTAAGCATCGAGAGCTCCATATTGGCGGGCAGCAAGCAGACGGCCAATGAGAGCAGTCAGGTGGATGCGCCCAAGAATGCTAAGAATACGTATATATTGATGCCGGTGAGCAATAAGAGTGCAACTGCAGAAGGAGTTGGTATAACAGCAGCAGGAGGAGGTGGCGGAGGCGGAACAGCAACTGTTGCTGGCAATGCACAATGCACGCCAGCAGCAATTGCAGCGGCAGCAGCCCAATTGGAATTCCTGCTGGAACCAAAATATTCGACATTAACATCGCCGCCCCCCAGCACCACGCCCAGCTCACAGACGGCGGACAATGAAACATCCGATGAGATATTGTACGAGTTTCTGTGCTGTGCCAAGTGCATGAACGAGCAGCGTACGATCGGACATAACGGCACTTGTGCCAATCGGCGCCTGCAACGTTTCCTTAGGCACTGCAACAACAACGGTGGCAGCATCAGCAACAGCGGCAGCAGCATCAGCAATGAGCAACAGCAGTTCAATGAACCTCTGATTGATCTAGATCCTGTGTGCAGTATTGCTAGCAAATATGCAAGACGGCAACAGCAGCTGCGTCACAAACAGCTGTCGACCATCTCGATGGGCATTGCACGTAATCATCGGTCCAATGGTCGTCATCATGGCAAATTACCCATGCACAGTGTGAAAATCTTTCATAATCGCAGCAGTTACACTACGCTCAACGGCGCGTGCACCATGAGCGTGGGCGTGGCGGCAACGACGACGACTGCGACTACGACGACGACGGCAATTCCCAGTGACAGTCGGCTAACGACAGCAACAGCAACAGCAACAGCAACAGCAATGCCAGCCAGAGTTGAATCGGGCAGTTTAACGGTGACAGCGGCGCTGTCAACAACACAACTGCCCAGCGTAACGCCGCTCTATGCGATTGTGAGCAAAAAGCGTGACGCGAACTATGAAAAGAACAACAGCAACAACAGTAATAGCAACAACAGTAACAGCAACAACAGTAACAGCAACAACAACAGCAACAACAATAATAATTTCAACAACATTATGTTAGCTGCCGTGCCAGAGGAGCCCAGCGTAAGCGCTACGGTTAAAGATCTAATCAGTTTTGAGGATGACGATGTTGTTGTTGAACAACAAACAAATGACAGCTTAGCCAATAGAGCAACAACAACAACAAGTACTACTACTACTACTACTACTACTAACAGCAACTGTGATAATCAAGTGGATTTACTGTGCGGACCCAACGATGTTGCCGAGGATGGCAATCTGTTGTCGCTTTCGCTGCTCGTTACGCCGCCACCAACACCGCCCAAGCCAAGTTCGCCCGGCTCAAATAATTCGAGTCGCAAGACCAGCTTTGATTCTACCTGCACGATTAGCTCACTGGACTCGGGGTTTATGGAAATGCAAAACAAATTGGATGCACTGGCAGCAGCAGCAGCTGTGGCAGCCGCAGCGACGGCAACGCCAGCAGCAGCAACAGCATCAGGCGAGAAGATAGCGAGACGCAACTATAAGGAATGCCTGACGCAGTCGCGCAATCGTCGCAAATCCTATGAAGAGTTTAAGGCCATGTTTGCTGAGGCGGCACAGCCGGAAGCGTTGGCACGACTCACGCGACGACGCAGCGGCGCAATGCAGGAGCAACTGCAGCAGCAGCAGCAACAACAAGTGGGTGCTGAGGCGGCTGAGCTGCTCGTGGCGACAGATGACGCAACGCCAACAGCAGCAGCAGCAACAGCAGGAACAGCAACAACAACAGCAGCAATAACAACAACAACTACTACTACTACAAACAGCAGCAACATTGTGATGACAATGCTCGCCTCAATATCAGAACAAGAAACCACAAGCAACAACAACAGCAACAGCAACAGTAAACCGGATTCTAAAAACGAGTTTGCGGATGAAATGGATACCGGCGACGATCTAACAACAACAACAACAGCAGCAGCAACAACAACAACAGTTGCTACCGCTGCCGCCACCACAGAAGCAATGCGCAAGAATTCAGATTTTCTATCGCAAATACTTGATCAGCAATTGGCGGCCAAGGAGGAGCAGCGTGCCAAAGCGCACAAGCGACGCACATCGTACGAGGAGTTCAAGCGGCTTGTACGCGAAATTGATGCCAACCGCGACATGGAGCAGCAAACGCTGGAATGTCAGCAGCAGCTGGACACACCCACAACAACAGGAAAAGCAACAACAACAGCAGCAGCAGCAGCAACATCGCCGTTCAAGCGTCAGAATTCGCGTCAGCGTAAAAGTTTTGCCTCCTACTTTTTGCCGCGACGCCACTCGGCAACCAAAGAGCCAAAGACTGAGCAAATTGAGCTGGTGGAGCCAGAGCAACAGCCACAATTGTCACAGCAGCAGCAGCAACAGTTGCAAGCATACGCCAAAATGGCCAGCAGGAATAATAGTTGCAGCTCCAGCGTCAGCTCCAGTGCCACATATAAGCGTAATTTTAAAATCTATGATAAGCTAGTGTACGGCACCATCTACGATATAATACAGCGTAAGAACGACATCTATCAGTTGACCTATCAGAAGTACGATAAGTACATGACCTACGGCACCATCTATGAGATATTGCATCGCAAGGCGACGCCAATGCAGGGCAGCAGCTCGCTGACAACGGGCAGCGGCGACAAATGGCAGCGCAAAAGTTTGAGCGCAATACTAGAACGCGACACGACGGCGGCAACAACAAACCCAGCAGCAGCAGTAGCAGCCGCCGCTGCGGCAGCAACAGCAACAACTGCGACAGCTATGGAAATGCATAAATCAAATGATGTGATTTATGATATAATACAAAAGCAGCAGCAACAGCGCGAGAAAGAACGCCAGCAACAGCAGCAGCAGCAACAATTGTTGCAACAGGATGCAGCAGCAACAGCAGCCACTGAAACAACAACGGACAACAGCACAAATTTGGGCACGCATGTCACGCACAAATATGGCACAATTTATGACATCCTACAAGGAGAGAAATTGGAAACCAGCGAGGAGGCAAGCAGCAGCGGTAACAGCAACAACCACAGCAACAGCAACACAAAACCAGTTGCGGCTGCCACATCGCGTTTCGTAGTCAGCCATGTGGATGAACAACAGCAGCAGCAGCAGCAGCAGCAAGACAACAACAACAGCAGAAATGTGACTGCGGACACGAAATGCAGTAAAATGCGACGCTTGTCCAATATTCTAAGCTACAACAAATCAGGCAACAATAATGCTGCGCCACAGGAGGCCGACAACAACAGTGAACAGCAGCAGCAGCAACAACAACAACAGTTGCTGCCGGCTAAACGCAGTCAGGCCAAACGTCGCGTTGGTGTTAGCAATTTGTTGTTGCCGCTTGACTCGGAGGAACTTTATACGCGCATCATAGCACAGCAGCGACGCAACGCTGGCAACAATTGCAGCGGCAACGGCAATGGCGACGGCGACAGCAGCAACAACAACAGCTCTGGTAGCGATGCCGACTGTCATATGTCGCTTACCAAATCAAATTCTCTGGATGCCATTTCTATGTCTGTGGCCATATCGCCGCCTGCCACGCCCTCACCACCGCGCCCACGCCGCAGTCTCAAGCAGCACAAATGCCTGCAGCAGCAACAACAGCAACCGCAACAGCAATTGTTGCTGCTGCCGCCACTTATGAAGAAGCATTCGCTAGATAATTGCCCAACAGCGCCAAAGATGTTGCAGCCTCAGACGCGTCGCTGGTCCAATCAAACGCTGCTCAAATGCACCTGCCACACGCTCGAAGAGCCTCGGCATTGCCATAGTAATAACAATAGCCATTGCACTTGCCCAACGCCCCCGCCGCCGCCGCCGCCTCTGCCTCTGCCGCCATCAGCGTCCGCCTTCAATGCATTGTCTGTCATTGAGAAGTGCCGCTCGCTGCCCGCTGCCTGTTCGCATACGTGTGTTAATTTAATGGCCGCCGCTGCCGGTTGCGCCGATGCGGCGGCCAAGTCTAACAGCAAATCAACGGCACCAGCAGCAGCAGCAGCAGCAGCAGCGGCAGCGACAACAACACAAACTGCGACAACAACAACAGCATTAGCAACAACAGCCACAACACAACTAACAGCGTTGACAGTCAAGAAAGGCAAATCGCGTCGACTTTCGGAATTTACGCGTGGTGAATTTTTAAATGAAAAATCGTAAGTTTCGCCCACCCTTGCCCCTCTCATGCCCCATGCCCTCCACCTACCCCACTCCCTTCATATTGTATCCATTACCTTATGATTAGACTATTGACAATAACATTTTGATACTATTTGCGCCTTTATAATCGACTTTGCCTTGTGATTTGAGTTCATTCAGTAATTTATAATGCAAAACAAAAAAAAAAATAATATATTTATATATATATAGAGATATATAGATTATAAAACATGCATAGATGTTTATATCTCCCATATTCCACAACTTGCAAAAGCGAACATTATCAAGTAATATGATATAGAAATTTAATTACTTCAATATAGTAAGTTTTCTTACTTTTCGAAGGGTAATTTGATACGGTAATCCTATAAAAAAAAAAATAGTTCTATATAGAATTAATGTCTGAGACATTTCCTAGACCTGCCCAATATAGAAGTCCAATTCGTTTCACAGCTGCTTGATTTGTAGGTCATATTATATTTTTACAGTAATATGATATAGAAGTACGACTCTATTTATAGATCTATATGATATGGAAAATCGATACGCTTTAAAGAGCAACATGTAATAGGAAATAGGAAATCATATGGTGAAATATAGAGAGGTTTAGGAAGAAAGAAGCAGGAAAATATTATGAGAGGTCTGAGAGAGAGTGGGAGAATCTGGTGACGGAGAGGGAGACTGTTAAAGACTATAAAATGTGCCAGACAGAGAGAGAGATTTTAAAATTCCAGGTTGGGCAAGGCCTCTAATGGACATCTTGCTTGATAATCGGTACACTCAAGAATACTTTTTCAGAAATAAATGCGAAAATTACGTCATTCGTAGTGCATTTGTACTTTAAATAGTTTGCAAAATGTATGATGCAAAATAACCGTCGTACCCAATCCCGGGGCACTCCACGAAATGTGCTAGATCCCCGACACAGCTGTCAGGTAATTTTGTTTTATTTGGTTTTTATATGAATATATGTTCATAGTCGACAAATGTGTGTAGGGCAAAATCGTATGCAAAACATTCTCGCAGTACATGATATGACTTTCAGCTGAAGATTGTTGAAAGAACAGAATAGAATGACTAATGATAATGCTATTGGCAATAACAAAGCACTTGACCATAGGTAAATAGTAGTAAATAAAGAGGAAAACCAATAATTGCAAAGTGGAAACAATTATTAATGAATGACAAACGTCACACCCAGACTATGATGTTTGCTTTACAAGTAGGTGGGAAATATTCAAATAACTAGAAGGAAACTAGATATGTGGATGAAAAGCAAGTATGAATGCTGATGTCGGGTGACTGAGGCTGCGCACTAGTCGTTCACAGCATGCCCCGCAATGGCCCTAAATACATCCATAAATACGTATAGTATCTCCCGATTTACCTAGTGGGGCGCATGTGCCTGCCAAATCTCTAGAAACTTCAGCACTGCGAAATTTGCATTCATACGGAGAGACGGTTTTCGGAAGGACGGACAGAAAAACATTGCACAAAGCCAATATACTCTTCAGCTCGTCAACGATAATAAAAACTATGCCAGTATGTCTCTATTTCTATTTGAGACAACTGCCTCGCTCTCCCTCTCTCTCTCTCTCTCTCTAGCTCTCTCTCGTTCCCTCTCTCGTTCCCTCTCTGTCTCTATCTCTCTTTCACTTTGTTGCGATCTTTCGCTTCCATGTTGTAATCGAAGTAAACGTCACGTCTTTATGTTATTAACCTGCCAATTATTTGACTATCAAAAATCAGTCAGGTACGCGTCAGCAGCTACTCCTCATTTTATACCTTGGGGTATTTGTAGTACCGTTTTTTTCGTACACCTCCCGTCGTTCAGCTGTTGCCATGCCCCCAAAAACAAAATAAAACAAAAAAGTCGTGACAATTTTCGAGACAGACTTTAATTAAGCGCTAAACAAACATGGCTCGACACATTTCAAATTTTGTTTTTTGGTTTTTGATTTTTTATTTTTGGTTATTTTTTGTTGTTGTGCTTTTTGTCTAGTCGTGGTTTTGTGTCATGTGTTACATTCGCTTCGTTTTCTTTGAGTTATCAACAAGTTTGCATTTGTTTGTCCACCGTTCGCTCCTCGTCTTTTTTTCGGGTTTTCGCCGAACACGTGTACCACAAGTACACAAAAAAAACTTTGTGTTTTTTTTTTCTGTACAATTTCGTATTCAAATGCAAATTGAGGGATTGAACCAATTTGAAATGCTTTGGCCTTGAAGTTGACGTGAATTCAATTTGTTTGACAAGTATTGGAGCACCTCTGTATATGCATCATCTGAAAGATATATCTGCATAATAATGATAAATGTCAATGGAACTGTTGGCAAAGATTTTTGCAGAAGAATAGTTATAGATTGCTGAATGACAGATTGAATTAATGCAATTTGAACGAGGGCAAAGACTTGGAGTTGGACTTGGTATAGCGAATAGTGAACAAAGAGTCGGAAGCCAGGGGAAATACAGCTTAAGATTTTACTCTAAATACAATTTATTTAGAGCAACGCAAAAAATATGTTCACAATCTGAAACTGTATTGGTCACAAAGCTGATATCGATAATTATCGATTTATAAATAAGCCCTAATCACCTTTAAAATCCTTTGCCATTTACTAAACAAATTTGCTGTACATGATTTAGTCAAGCATCCCACAGGGTAGAGCATTAAAAGCTCTTCACTTCTCGCTTATATTTCTTAACCTGACTATCAATTACTTTATGACTTAAGCCCACCCACATTCTGACTTCTAGGTTGTAAATTAAAAAGACATTAGCGGCTAATTGCAAAGAATTTTGCTGTTGAGCATCGCAGCTAGCCAAGTCAGTTTAGTTGACAACTTTTTCGCAGTCATTCGCTCATCTACGTAAGCAACGCCAACAATCGGGCTATATATACATACACATCTCTGTCTATTGTAGTTTTCTCTATGGGTTTCTTCTATATATCGAAACAGTTAATTTGCAGCGACTGCAAATTATCGGGGTGTGGCTATAATGTCATTGTCTTGGCTCTGACTGTGCGTGTGTGTGTGACTTAGTCGGCCCACCAAACTAAGCGTTGTTACTGTAACGCCCACTGCAGCTAAACATTAGCTTTCAGTGTCTGCGCTCGGATAGGGGTTATTATGCAAGTGAAGCACTAAATGCAACGTGCAGCACGCGTTTAATTCAATTCGATTCATTAAATATAAGGCAGTCATATATGTATATCTAATAGCTGACATTTATTTGCGAACTGCATTCAAGCGTTACTTTTTAATAGGTAGACTCATAGCAACCCCTGGCGGAATTTGCATGAGGTTTTGGGTTTGAGATTGGGATTCGATTCACGATATTCGCCAAGGTAACTAGATGGCTTAGTCATGTTTCAGAGAACACTTTATTGAGTGTTTTATGGTCTTATTCTGAAATGGTATGCGAATAGGTATATATGTATATAGGAATAAAATGGAACTTTTATAGCATGGCAGTTTGTCTTATTGAAATCTGTAGACCAACGATCTACAAAATCAAAATATATATTCCTGAGATTTTTATAAGAATTCCTCTAACTTTATCGATTATCGATTGATATTATTCATATAACTATGAAGACTGACTTTAGATACATTTGAGTACTTTATTAATGGAAATTTTTTAGACAATCTTTAGAGATTTCTTCAAAAAACTTCTACTACCCATAACTCCTACATGTTATCGATTATAATTGAATAGCTACTCTTTCGACTGACTCTCTAGATCATTCTAAACGAAAGCAAATATACTCGTAAGCGCAATTACAGAGTATCTGAGCAATTAGCCAGCCTGAATGCAAGTAATTGCCATTGTTTGCAGTTGTTTACATGCACAGAACAATATAATCAGATAGAGAGAGAGAGAGAGAGAGATACGTAGATACGTACATACTTTGCGATAAACACAATAATAAACTCATGATTTCTGCTTTACTGCTTACCGTTCAATCTGAAAAACTAGACAATGCAATTGGCATTGAACTGCATGCAGCTTGGATCTGATTTCAAATATATATATACATAAAAATATATTTTTGCTGACATTCTCCATAATTTTCAAGCCAAATTATCACAGCTTCAATTGCATTTGCGTGCCGAGTGAAAGAGAGAGAGAGAGAGAGAGAAGTCTTGTGTATTTTTATTTGCGATCTTATCTGGAAAGTGCATTTTTTGTTTAGCTTGCAACGCATTAGAAAATGTTCAGCAATGTTGCACGTTGCACGTTGCCGGAACTTGATAATTTTCTTGGCGCTAGGCAGACGCCGACTCCGGCTGCATCTCCGTCTACAGAGCTGAGTTAGCCTTTTACTTACAATGCATTTTATGGCCAGTGGCCGTTTCTATTTGCACATTTTCACTGCTAAAATGGCAACGCGTGCAACGTGTAACGTGCAACTTGCCACATTGCTGAACAGATTCTTAACAGCAAACGAGAAGAAAACAATTTTTATTTTTTCTTTGTTGAACAAAAAAAAAAAAAAAAGAAACAAAAGAAAAAAAAATAAAGTTTGTCCGGCGCATTAGCAGCAAATCGAAAGCCTGGCATTAACAAATTATTTCTGCATAAAATTGTGGCCAGATCCCCATATATGTATACGTATGCAACATGCAACAGGCAACATAGGCAACATGGGCAACACGGCATGCTGTAAATGCCAGTTGGCTATTGGCTATTGGCTATTTTTAGCTGCTATTCCAGGCTCTCTTGGCCATTAAGTTCGTCCGTCTGCATTGATTTCAAATTTGTTTCGCACGAACTGAAATAGGCTTTAGCCACGCCCACAACCAGCCGCGCCTCGCCGCGCCTCTGGCTGTGTTCGCCTTCAACGTGCTGCTCAAATAAATAAATGTCGTTTGTTAGTCGTGTTAGGCAGTGCAGCTCAGCCAGAGTACAGGATGCTCTGGCTAAACAATAATTAAATAAACGCCGGCAACTGTTGCTGTTGCTTGAATGTTGCTGCTGTGCAGCTAACAGCAACTAGCTAAACAGCATTGTCCATCGGCCAGTTTATGTTATTATTCCATTTTTTTCCATCCATTTTTCTTTTCTTTTTTAGCTCGGAGCTGCATTTAGCTGCTCCTCAATTGGCGCCAGCCGCAATTATCTTTGGTTTGGCTTGGTTTTTCTTTGTATATAAAAATAGATATGGCCAGTTAGGCTGCTATTGTGGTTGGTCCACAACTGTCATTTTGCTGCGTGTCTCTCGTGTTTCTCTCTGTTGTGATTGACAGCAAATGCAGGAAATGAAACGAATTCATTTGTAGCATTTGATTTATCCAGCATTTGCAGCATATCTCTTCAAGAATACAAGTTTTGCTTTTATAGAGAAATCGAGTTTTTATTTTTGCACAGCTGTTCGAACAACAATTGCATAAGCAGTGTAATTGTTTAAACTATTAATACATCACAAATCGACCCCAATTTTATTCAATAAATATATAGAGCATTTAATAAGACTTAATTTTCATATATTTTATTCCCTGTTCAAAAAAGTATAGAAAGTTTAGATTTATTTATTTAGCATATCTATTTTAGTTTGTGTTCATCAAATATTAGACAGGAAATCTCGTACAGGTGCTAAACACTCAAGAATATATATAGGGACATATATATTATACTATATCTGCTTATTCATATGCATAAATATGTCTCTCATTTGCTTTTTTTTTATCAACTTCCTCTTTTAGTTGTCCAACATGTCAGCTGAGTTCTATATGCTCTGCAATCTGTGTATTTTCGCATGTGTTTACTCTGATGAATCAAATTGCTTGGAAAGAAAATACAAGCTAGTTTATTCTCGTTGTTCGTTGGGAATATAGTCTTTGGGAACTAGTTAAGTTTAAAATATTGCTTATGTGGAGCAAAATAAGTTTTAAGTTCAGTTTAAGACTTGGTTAACAAGAATAAAGAAAGAAATAATCTATGAAAACTTTAAGAATTGAAGAGTTCATAAATTAAAGAATTGTCAAGAGCCTAATACCTGTTTATCTGCTTACACTAATCTCTCTCTCATAAATGATAATCTCAAGAATTGAAGATCGTCTATCTCTATACAATACATAAGTCTATTGTATGCCTATTCCCATTAAAATATACTAATTAATATATTCTCATTATATATATCAGCGATTTCAGCTAGAGTATTCGCTATTCGACTGACCAAGCGCACTTTATTGCAACTGCCTCTAAAGACATGCACAATAGACATTTCAAGTGTGTCTATTTCACATATGTTAATAACATTTATTAGACAAATAGCTTGGGCATATAGACGACCTTAATGAACTGCATTCAGTGGACACTTTCCCCCTTTTGCCAGCTGCATATATCATCTATATATATATATATGTGTCTATTTGCATACAATTTGCCCTAATTAAATATGCAAGTCGATTTCAAGTGCAGTTTTCTAGGGTATTTGCATAGCTGTTGGACCAGTTACAAGTTCATTCATTCATCCATTTGCCAGCTACAGTTTGCATATCGTCTGACGTGAATCGATAGATATATCTAACTACAATATATTCAAAGAGAGACTCTTGTTGGACTGTTATTAATGTTCAAATAAATTATTCATTAGGCATTTTTTTTTTTTTCATTGTTTCAATTTTACAATTGTCGCGTGTCAAAAGTGCTCACAGCTCCAACTAATTAATTATTATTGTTTTCAATGGAATTTTTTGTTTAATAACTAATTAAATTTGTATAATTTTCTTTGCAGGTAAGTTGGCGCTTGCTAATTGAAATCAAATTTTGGCTAAGTATTATATTATGCATGTTTTATTTTAATGCCTATTTCATTTGACGTATGCTTAATGCTCACATTACGCATACGCCGCATTGTACGCACGTAAATCGCTTTTATTAGCTTCATTTATGACAACAGCGCGCTTCGCTTTTCGGTTTTATAAATGTTTCTAATTAAATATTTAAAAATAAATATACAGATATATACACATATATGTCCAGGTGTCAGCGGATATCGGAACAGGCGAAAAACAACCGCAAATAAATATAAATAAAATCAAAACATGACCAAGACAACAATTATAGAGAAAGTGACAGCGAGTGCACTGAAAAAAAAGCGACAAGCTTCGAGTTACATACTCCAATTAATATGCGCAAGTGGAAAACCAAATCAGGAATTAAAGTGCATATATATACATATATATGTATATATATATATCTGTATATATGTATATGCATATATATATTTGTATATATTCAAAACACAATAAACAAATTGGCCTCGTGTTCGAGGAAAAGTTTGTATTGTTTTTATAATTTAGCCAAAATAAACAGCTGTAAATTTACGGCCTGCGCGCTTTTTGGTCCGCCCCAAAACACATACAGAGAGAGACTTACACACACATGCACATACAAAGCACACACACGCCCCACAGCTGAGCTGCTGTTATTACACACGTTACAGCGTTAAAAATCAATTAGGAATATCGTAAACTAGCTTAATAAACTATTTAATGCTCGTTTTCTTGCCCAAAATATACAAAAATCTATTTGTCCTGCTTTGATATGTCTGGAATGGGCTAAACTAGAGGTAGAGCAGCAAAAAACATAGCGAGCTCGATTGGGAATTATTATTATAGTATGTTATACTTGAGTAATATTTAGAGTCTTCACTCACTAGTCTCCTCAGTCTCTTCACGCATTCAAATTCTCTAAACATGCAACCAATATACTCTCTTCAACATGCTGAACGGGCACAAAATAATCTTCTGCTGTAATCCACAGTTAATTCACAGCCTCTGAATCATGCGTGACGTTTCTTAACAAAATATGAATGTGATGAAAACAAAAACCCGTTTGCCCGACGAGCGCGCAAATTACATGTGCATATATGCACAACAATATATACATATGTATATATAGGCATATAGACATAAATATCTGTATATACCTGGCTAATTGCACAAACAATGCAAAATACAAAACATCATGACCTGCTTCAATAAATCCCCCAAGCCCAAGTCCCAATTGCAGTACTGCTGCTGCTGCTGTTGTTGCCAATTGGCAATTGGGGCAGCTGCGTTTCCCCCAACAATTGACAGTGGAACGCTCAAACCGTTGCATGGATTTGGATTCAATGCGATTCGATTTGTTGTCAGTTGTTCTTGCTGTTGTTGTTGTTGTTGTTGTCGGAGAGTTAGTTAGTGGCACAATTTGTGGCTCAATTGTCTAGAATTGGGCACGGTGAAAATACAGTCAACACACAAACAAGCAGAGCTGTGTGTGTGTGTGTGTGTGTGTGTCAATCACATCCAGTGGGCACGTCAAGTGTTGGCCTAGCAAATTGGAGCAGCGAGACCCAAATGAAGATGTGAGCGACATGCCATTAGCCAAGCCAATATATATAGATGTGTGTGTGTGTGTGTGTGTGCATCGAATCATAAATACAGCGTGGTGATAGCAACTGGCTGCAGTTCACTTGTTGCATCTAATCTAATTTTAACTGAAAAAGCGCCTTGTTTGTCTGCCTGCCTGCCTGACAATTAAGTTAACAGCCAAAAACAAGCCAAACATGTTGGCCCAAAGCGCAAAAGCAGCTTACAAAAACAAAAAAAGTCGCATCGTTCCACTAACCATGGCCAAAAACTTGTAAGAAAAAAAAAACCCCACACACACACTTTTATCTATATATATAAATTGTTAACAAAAAGCCAAAACATGTAGCAAGTATCTTTGGCTTGCAGGAGCAACAACAACGGCAGCAAGTGCAACTGCAACTGCAACTCTCGTATGCGTATATTTTTAGACATTACGTTGCGTTAGCGTTGTTTAAAAATAGTTGCGCCCCAGTCGCCAGCCCAAACGAGCCACACACACACACACACACAAAGTTGTTGTAAGCGAAGCTGCTGCAACTAAGGCAAAGACTGCAACAGCGACAACAGCAGCAGCAACAGCAACTACGCATTTGATTTGGGCTTTTGGCCAGTAACTAGCCGTAGTCCAATCTATAAATAGCTCTACGCATTTTTCTTCTAGAACAATTTTTCATGTTACAGCGCGGCTATCGGCTCTCTATGAGAGCCATAATATATTGATATTGATATTGATATGTCTGGCAGCCAGCTGAACTCTGAAAGATCTGAGCACAATTGGCACTTGAACATTGAACACGACACGCGCCATGCGGGTATCTCTCTCTCTCTTTCTCGCTCTCTCTCTCTTTAAATTATCGTACATATTTCGCTTGCACTGGCGAAAAAATTGCTTATGCACTGAGTTTGTTGTCAATTCTCACAGAGAGAGCATGGAATGCTCTGAGGTAGTAGTAGTAGTAGTAGTATTACTCTTAAATATTTGTTTACTCCGAGTGTAGAGCTCAACTGCTGGAATATTCTCATAAATAGTCGCATGAACGCGCAGTTTTAACGAACACTATTTTATATTTATGTGCACATGTATATGCATATAGTATATATATTCCACTCCTGCATTGAGGGTCTTCGATAATGTTTGTGAATATTTTCATATACTCACTTTAATATAATATATTCTGCTTGCTATGCGAAAGGTATGAAATACTTGTATACTTGGGAGTCCTAGCAAATATACTCAACTAATCTGAAAATGATCTGTAAACGAGACTACCTAATATCATATGTCTCTGAAAATACTCATCAATTCTCTCTGATCCACTATGGGTGCAGTCGATCGATATATAATTACTTTTATATACAGCCTACTTGCCCGAAAAATATTTAATGAAATTATAAATTCTCGAGTTTACTAGAGTAGCCCAGTTGCCCAAATGTATTCGCACTAAAATATATATAAAAATACTGCTGTAAAAAAAAAAAATAATAATAATACAATTTATATTTGAAAAATATAAAAAATGTCAAAGCCATTTATATATATAAATATAAATATTATATACATATATTTTGTATATTTATATATGTTATATATCAAGATATAATTAAAACCCACAAAGCAATGTAGATCCTCTATCAATTTTACTCAAACTAAATGCCCAATGCTTGCCTTAAATTTCTTCAAGTGTACAGCTCTCTTATGGCCAAGTCCTGCGTGCTTAAACTCTATTGAGCTAAAAAAAAAAGATTCAAATTCCAAAGTCAAGATGCAGCTTCAAGTCGTCTATTATGGGTAGCGCAGTGCTTTTGCTGTGGTGCTGGTGGTGCTGGTGGTGCTGGTGGTGCTAGTGGTGCAACATTGCAGTTTCATTTCACATTAGCCGCATAACGTAAACAAGTTGCCATGGAGCAGCTCGGGCGACTGCAGCTGCAGCTGGGGCAAAGGATGCGCATGCGCATGTGCAATTAAAGTGTTGCATATTTATGAAAGTCATGCATGCACATGCCGGCCATCGATGTGATCTATAAATAAGCTAAATGTTATTATGGCCAGGTTAACTGCTGGCTGCTAGACAAACTGGCCTTTCCTGCCCTGGGTTGGTCGACAAAAAATTGGCTTTAATGGCGTCTAATAAATGTTCATTGGCATAATAGACACGTGCTACAGACTGTGGCATGCGCATTAATATTGTTATGACTGATTGATCAATCAAAATGTGTGTGTGTATGCCATTCACAAAAGGATGGAGCTCTAAACATGTCATCCTGACGAGCTTGTCTGCCTGACTGCCTTGCTTGTCCTGCCCAGCCTTGTCTCAGCTGCCTCTTACCTGTGCCTGTTGACGAGCAAATTGCGGCTTTTGTTGATGAGGTGGGCATTGTCTGACAACCGTTTGCCTGCTGCCCGATGACAACTGCAGCATATGCTAATCAACAGAGCAACAATGTAAGGAGAGCGAAGTTAGAGTTGGCATTGCACGACTAGAGGATACCCGGTATCTAGATGTGAAGCTGCTAGAGTATGCAGACTGGACATGCAAAGTACTTATGTTCCTCAAGTTATCGATTACTTTACTATTGATACTAACTGTGCTATAAAATAATATATTTATCAATTTTGAAGCCTCTAACTCGTGTAGTTTACAAGAGCCAAGCGTTCAAAGAGAGGAGAACATAGCTATATGAAGTCGGCTTCTGATTCAGTTAAGAACCTTGCAGTAACCCTCAATCAGCTCATTACATAGATTTACATGAGCACATCATGCTCTCTCTACCCATTCACAGGGCATATATAAAAGACAAAACAAAAAACGAAATTAAAGCCAACTCCCCTAACGCAGCAGACAGCCAATTAAAAGTGCCAGCCAAGTTAAGAGTTGAGCGTTAAGCGTCGAGAGCTGAAATCGAGTCCAAGTCCGAGCAGCGAGCATCGAGCGCGAGTCCGAGTGCGAGCTCAGCTAGTCCGCAAGTTCTTTTAATAATAGCTTTAAATGGTTTTTGCGCAATCAGATTACTTGCAGTTTTGCCCGCTTGAATTCCAGCTAACTGGATGGCTCCAGGCGAAAGAAGAAAAATGGAAATGGAATAAAAACACGCACTCCAACTCGTTTCAGCTAGCGCTATCTACGCTCTCTCTCCCCCTCTGCCTCTGCCTCTGCCTCTGCCTCTTGCTCTTCCTTTGACCACCTTCGTTTGCATTCTAAGCCAAAGTGAAATTCAATAGAACTGGCAAATGGCATTGGCCATGCGCCGTTGTTGAAGCCCATCTAGAATCGCATCTCCCAGCCTGTGTTGCCAATTGCTGTGCATATTGTGCTCCTCTTCTTCTCCATCTCTTTTTGCTATACCACTTAACTGTGCTTCAACCATGGGGTATATGCCCATAGTCAGGCTAGCTAATTAAAATTAATTTACCGTTTATAATGGACTATATTATCATAATCGTATAGGCGTAGCATGTCGCATTTAATGAACTGTGAGCACAGTTTATACGACCAATTACTGCAAAGTTGTTGTTATCGATAACGATATCGATACTTTTAGCATGAATTCATTGAAGCTCTTGCTGCATATTCGTTTCGTTTCTTACTTCTCTCTGAGCTTTCTTTGACTGTCGATTTAATAGTTCTCTGAACTTTTTCATGCTAAATAAGTCATAGATGACGAATTCATCTTTTTTATCAACGTTTTACAGCACTATAACCTAGCTGTTGTTTGCTTTGATTAGCTTCTAATAGGCTATCTTTAAGTATATTCCACTTGAATTTCATGCTGCTTCATTTTTTGCTTTATTACGCTTCTGCCAATGGCAGGTGGAGCAATCTGTCCCCACACACAGCTCGCAGTTCGTAGTTTGAGCTCCCCAGGTGCACAAAGGCTGGAGTTGATGCTGTGGCTGATGGTGCTGATGCCATATCTGTAGCTGAAGTTGTTTTTTATGCAAATGGTTTGTGGCTTCGGCTCTGTGGTTTGGGCATTCCAGGCTATTTGGTTATTCCTGTGCATGCACAAGAGCCCAAAGCAGAGCTGTCTGGATATATATGTATATATGTGTGTGTATATATGCGTGTATGTGTGCTCGCATATACACTGAGGCATGGCATGTCCTTGTGCACAACAATTTTTATTTTCACTTTTTTGTCTGCGCCACGTTTCAAGACTTAACACGCCCGTGGGTATCCGCCTCCTGCTTCTCTTTCTACAGTTCTTGTGGTGGCCTATTGAAATGAAAAGTTTTGTACGTCCGGAAAATGTATTTCTCGGCTGCTGCTGTTGATGAGTTTCCTTTATCGCATTGAGGCCAGCATCAAGCGAATCGTGAGGGGCGCATAATAAAACCGCATTTCAATGCTTAGACAAAAGATCGCAAATGGCTTCGTCTCTACATAACCCACATAAAAGCTATCTATATATCTATCTATAGATGTGTGTTAAATATATGCAAATGTGTCTATAAGTGTGTGTGTATGTGTGTGTGTCTCAATTATTACACTGCAACTGTTTGCATGTCTCTCTCTATCTTACTTTTACAACACATTTTACATCTATTTTTATGATATGTCACAAATCTTTGGTTGCTGAAGATTTTGTCATCTTTTTCTCTGTCACGAACTTTAAAAAGAAAATTGTGGATTGGTTTCGTTCGCGCTTCGATTATATAAGAGAAATCTCTTTAATTGTAACAGTTGCTCGAAAAGCAACTGAAAAGAGTGAGAGAGAGGTGAAGAGAAATTCATAATAGCTGTTCAATTTGTTATTTTTCTTTCACTGCTTGTTACTTGATTAAGGTCAATGTTAATGCCAGCCCAAGCCACAATTGACAGCTACTTTAACATGCATGTTAGAGCAGATTAGAGAGGACTGTTAGGAATTGAAAACGTATGTAGGAGATATAGGAGTATTGGAATTATTATTTAAGAAATATGAACTGCGAATTTAATAGAGGCGCAACTTAGAAGATTTACATTTCACTAGTAGTTTGACATTAACTTAACATGTGCTTATAAGTGTGAGTAAATATTAGGGAATGGTACAAGATCTCTCTAGGCAAAGAGTTAGCCTGCTAGACAGATAAAGCTATATCAACTAATGATGAGGAATGGAAACAGAAGAGGCATCAGACTGACAGAGGTATATGCGATATGTTTTTAACAACTCAACTCATCGTATTAATGAGAAATATACATATATGGCCTGTGGGCTTGACCTACCTCTGCCTCATATATACATTCATATTTGCCCCGGGAAACATTTTAGCCCCTTTAACCATTTTTAATATAGTCACATTTCAATGTTTATACAAAATTCTAGCAGAAAAAAAAACAATTTGTTACTAGTATATATGAAAACTACATAAATTACAATGAGACTCAAGCAATTTAGCTTAAATTTCAAATAAATTCAACTAGACACACACACAAACAACATATAACTGTCTATGCAGCAGCGCACATAAATTTATATTTAAAACAAAAACAAAAGCATGAAAAATAAAATAAATATATAAAATCTTTAAGCCGAGTTCCGCAATTTTCGATTCGGAAGCGCAATTAAAGTTGAATTTAAAATGCTCATAAAATACATAAATAAAATGAATTTGACACTAAAACACAAAATGAGAGGGAGAGCAAAAACTGAGAAAGAAGTGTGAGAAAAATGGGTGCATAAATTACAAAACATTTGCAATTCGCAATAACACACACAGAAATTGGTAAATAATTGAAAAGCAGGATAATTTCAACAAATTGTGCACGTTTTTAGATTAAAAAATAATTGCATAATAATTTAATTACAAGCGCAACAACTAGAAATTCGCCTGACGAAATAAAAACAACAAAATGTATTTATAAATAGAACGAAAAACACGTTCGTAATTAAAATGTTTATATAGTTGTTAAAATGGAAATGTGGAAGAGTGTGAGTGCGAAATGGAATGTGTGTGTGTGTGAACTCTATTTAGAGGGTCAATGTGTGGAAAATTTTTGAAGTACAGGCGAGAGTTCAGTGTGCGGAGAGTGTGGAGTGAGGATAATTTAATTGTAGAGTGTGTGGTGTGGAGAATCTGTTTTGGTGGAGAGTAAGTGGGTATAGTGTGGAGAGTACGTCTGAAAATTTAGTCTTCTATAGTTGTGGATAGCTTGTGTGTAGAATATATGTGTCGAGTATATGTGGAGGATGAATGGAGTCTGCAGAAAAGAATTCATGTGAAGGTTTTATGTGGAGAGCATTGTGGGTGTATCCACACTGTGTGAGTGGTGACTTTGAGTAGCCGGTATGAGTATATATTGTGATTATCAGAAGAGAATATATATATAAATAGGTATGCAGAGTATCTACGCAGCCTTTCTGCATGTAGAATATATATATGAAAAGTCGATGAGTCAAGCCTGTAGACTTAGTAAGGAGAGCATCAGTGTGTGAGTAAATCGGAATGCGTATATGTGTTTGTGACTGCGTGGGGGCCAACACCCACGCACGTGCCTCCTGATTGAAAGGTTTTATGTTTTACTATTATTACATTTGTAGCCTCGCATGCGGCAGTTTCCTTAATAAAAAGCACAATTTTATGACAATCTAAAAAAAAAAAAAAAAACAGTTTACTTTTCAATTCATTTACATATTTCACTAACGACAATTTCCTTTTCTGTTGATTGTAATTGCAGTTGGTACTTCCGCAAAATCAAACGCATTGAGGCTGAGAAAAAATTGCTACTGCCAGAGAACGAGCACGGCGCGTTTTTAATACGCGATTCCGAAAGCCGTCACAATGACTATTCGCTATCAGGTGGGTGCGATAAATGGCATACCAAATGTCAAACTATTCAGTGAATAATGAATATGAAACGCAAGTTTATATCTGAATCTATATAATATTGAATTCAAACTTTTGCAGTGCGCGATGGCGATACGGTTAAGCATTACCGCATCAGACAATTGGATGAGGGCGGCTTCTTCATTGCCAGACGCACAACATTCAGGTAAATATATACACATTTTAACATTTACATAACATTGTATTAACATACTCTCATCTTGATCGATAACAGAACCCTACAAGAGCTTGTCGAGCACTATTCCAAGGACTCGGATGGCCTGTGCGTCAACCTCTGCAAGCCCTGTGTACAGGTAGGCACCATTATCTATATAGACTATATCAGTTTTTATTAATTCATGGTATTTAATTATTGTTTTTGGCATTTAACATGCACTTAACATGCCATTTAACATTTAACGTTCTCTTGTCGCGCATTTAACATGGCATTTCTCAATATAAAACATTTTACATTTAACATTTTCAGTTATGATTTTTGCCATTATTTACGTATACTTAACAAGAAGAGAAAAACTATTTTAAAATGATTTTATATATTTGTTTTTTGTATTCCTTTAAAAATACTAACAAAAATTATTTATAAATACTAACAAACAAATAAAAGACAAATTCATTTTCGGGTATTTTTGAGGTAGGATTTTGTAACTCTAAACATTAACGTTAATGTGTGTGTGTGTGTGTGTGTGTGTGTGCCAGCATCATGCAAAAAAAAAATAATAACCATAAACAAATAATACTATATAAACAACCCGTTCATCTCATTTAATTCATAAATTTAGTCAGAGTACAAAGTGCAATTAAGCGTTGAAAAATGCGAATAAAAATCCCAAAAATAAATTATATTAAAATTTATGCCAGTCATTTGAGGGTTTAGACAGAAAGTAGATAAAGATACACATTCTGCAAATTATTATATATTAAATTCTACCTATGATATAATGAGATATAATATAAGGAATAAACTGCGTAATCCATTTTTTGTTCGATTCCCAATGAGTAATTGTAAATCAGGTCCTCTGCTGTAACTAATTCATCATCTACCTTATGATTCCCTCAGATTTTAGTTAAATTTGAAGTGTATATACACTTTATTTTTATAAGCTCGTATTTATATATATCTTTTCTACATTTTCATACTTTTGCTAATTTATTTGTCAGTCAAAAACCAGTGGAGAGTGACAAACGCTGTAAAAATGCCTTTTAGCATAGCCTTGCAAATATTTCTCGCAAATGCCACTCATAAATATCGATTAATTGTAGCAGACGCTGTAGATATATATAACCAACTATACTATGCCATATATTATAAGCTTTACTTTTTAATTAAGTATTGCTACATGTAGTGTATATATATATATATATATAGTATTTGGTGCAACTGCCAAATCGCGTGTCCAACTTATGCAAACATGAAGCAGAAAAAGAAAAACTTAAAAAACAAAAACTTTGCGAAGGGCATGCAAAACATTTCAACTAATGCACTTTCAAATTTGCAATGTTCAGAGATGACTAAGCAACTTGCTGGAACTGAGAAAAACCGAAAACCAAATAAAGTTAAAGTTAAAGCTAAAAACAATAGCAAATTTTATTAACTAGCCGCAGATTAGTTGCACTTTGACTTTGACCCAAAAGGCCAGACAAACTAAAAGCCCAAAAAATCAAAACAAATTACTTACAACGTTAGCCAACTCCGCTCTACTTCTAGTCTAACAAATATTTGTACATAATGCCTAAATGTATGCCACAGTTGTCACATCTTTAGCCATCAGCTCTCTCCAATTGGCACCTTCATACGAAACGAGCCTAAAAGCACACACCATATTACAAATTGAATTGCTTTAGCTAATTACGAAATGACGTTCACTAATCTGATTTTGTTTTTGCCACACAGATTGAGAAACCTGTCACCGAGGGTCTATCGCATCGAACTCGCGATCAGTGGGAAATCGACAGAACTTCGTTGAAATTCGTACGCAAATTGGGCTCCGGCCAGTTTGGCGACGTCTGGGAGGGTCTGTGGAACAATACCACGCCCGTGGCCATCAAAACTCTCAAGTCGGGTAAGTTGAAATGCAAAATTTAGAGGAATATATAGATAGAGTACTAGAGTACTTTTACTTATTTGAGACTAGGTATAGAGATTCTATCTAATTTTAAAGATAGAAAACAACTAATCCTTTGCTTCTCCCATTTCCATTCCCAGGCACTATGGATCCCAAGGACTTTTTGGCTGAGGCACAAATTATGAAGAAGCTGCGCCACACCAAGCTCATTCAGCTATATGCGGTCTGCACCGTCGAGGAGCCCATTTACATTATAACAGAGCTGATGAAGCACGGCTCCCTATTGGAGTATCTGCAAGGTATGCCAAACGAAATGCTAATCAAATCAACTACATAACACATTAACTTGGCTAATTTCTTTCATGATCATTGTTCGCTCATTGGTTCAACTTCATTATCGTGTCATTACTAATATCTGATGAATGTGTTTTTAATATCTTTTAGCAATTGCAGGCAAATGTCGTAGTATCAAAATGCAAACGCTTATCGATATGGCTGCCCAAATAGCCGCTGGCATGGCATATTTGGAATCACAAAACTATATACACAGAGATTTGGCAGCGCGTAATGTGCTCGTTGGTGATGGCAATATCGTAAAGATAGCCGATTTTGGTCTGGCACGGTAAGTGAAAACTCTATATATATGACAATTGGGAAAGATTCATGTTCTTTCTATATGCAATATACAGACTCATCAAGGAGGATGAATACGAGGCACGCGTCGGTGCACGTTTCCCCATCAAATGGACAGCACCAGAGGCGGCCAATTATAGTAAATTCTCCATTAAGTCGGATGTGTGGAGCTTTGGCATTTTACTCACCGAGCTGGTCACCTACGGACGTATACCCTATCCAGGTGCGTTTCCCTTTATATATAAATTTACATCCCCAAAGACAATTCCAAATCTCTATGTCTTTCAACAGGTATGACCAACGCTGAAGTATTAACCCAGGTTGAGCATGGCTATCGCATGCCCATGCCACCGAATTGTGAGCAGCGTCTGTATGAGATAATGTTGGAGTGCTGGCACAAGGATCCGATGCGTCGACCCACATTCGAAACGTTGCAGTGGAAGCTCGAGGATTTCTATACATCCGACCAGAGTGATTATAAGGAGGCGCAGGCTTACTGATAAATGCTTTATGCGCCCGCCGGCAAACGTGGCAGCTGCAACAGGGTAGCGCCCGGACCAGCAGCAGTCAGCCAAGCGGACCAGAGCAACAATAGCAGCAGCAACATCAACAGCAACAACAAGACCGAAGCATAAAGCTAACCACACGGACAATTCTTATTTAGTTACTTATTTCAATTTTTGCACAGATTTTCTAAAGCATTCAAAGAAAAGAAAATATAAGCAAAGCAAAGCAAAGCAAGAGTAATCCCATGCTCTCAACATGGAGCTGAGTGTACGTCTAGGTATCAATTTACATGTTATTAGCATTTAAGGCAGGCAAATTTTAGTATTTAGGAAGCATTGCGGTGTGCTAAGATGAAGAATATATATATATATACATATATTCATATATATACGTATGTGTGAAATATAAATATTTGTATTTTTGATTACAAAACAGTTTTCTTCGTTTGCACTTAATGCATGAATCATATATATATGCATTAAAACACATGTTTATATCGATATGATTTATATTTAATTTGTTTTGCAATCAGGCGCTATTACTGAACGCTGTATCATAATATATATACATATATATAAATATACACATACGAAACGCATAAAGTCACAGTTTATATATAGGATCTTCGTATATATATGTATATATACATACATGTATATGCATATTTTCTCTTTTTAGTTATATAGCCATTATATAAACAATATTTAAATACTTATATATTTATGCTTTTAGTTAAACACAAATAAAAAACAAACATTACGTGTCTTACCTTATATATTCACACACTCAACATTATCAACGACATATATATGCTTTATCTTTATCGTATTATCGTAAACAAACAAAAAAGAACATAAACATAAAAAAGTGCTAGAAGGAAAAAATATACGCAAATCATAATGCAATAAAATAAACTCCATATTATTAATGTTATACATTTTAATTGTAATTTTTAACCATTAAATTATGTATTTAAAATTATACACACACCCACACATACATACACAAATCCATGTACATTTAGTGAACAAAAACATCAAAATAAAATTTATTATCGTAATTTATAAAAAAAAAAAAACTATGTATAACAAAATATTCATAGCTAGTTTACATTTATTTTCAGTGTATTTATTTACGCTTTTTATTATTTTTTTGGTGAGTATTATTTCAAGCGTAAGTGCACCCTGAAGGTATTGAAAATTGTATAGATGAGATTGTGACAGAAAAATACGTCATTGCCGCCATAGCATAATAGCAATGTGATCAGACCTGCTCGTATTATCCATTCGTAGATGTGTAAACCAAGTAAACTACAAGCTTATGATCCTGTTTTATATTTCCTCCCACTTGGTTGTCATCGGAAAAATCGAAACTTAACGACAACTTATGAGATATGAAGATGGCTTTGATGAACAAAAAAATACTCAGATTTACTATTTGGAATACCTTTTTCCATTAGCTATGAAAATATAAAGGGCAAGAAATGGTGAATTCAGGGTATTTTCTAGTCAGGTCACAACAGACTAAGGGACTCTAATAAATTTTCAATCTACATGTATTTATTTTTAATTTGCATATTTGAATTTAGTTTTGAAAAGAAGTGCAATAATTAGAGAAATTTTACTTATTTTAAAAACTCTAATCTACGTACATCTAAACCTAGAAAGCATGAATTAAAGGCTGATTTTATAAAGCTAACCGTAATACTTACACATGTGTTCTTATGTAGTAAATATATATATTAAACTGATTTACCAATGCACAAAACATATGTTTTAAATCACACACACATTTCAAAGCAGCTGTAATCAAAAGAAAATAAATATGGAACAATATGGAGAACTGGAAATGATTTAACAAAATTATCTTTTATTAATTTATAGAAATTTCTCTGTACTGGAATAATTTGCATTTGTAATTACTAAAAACTCTTGTCATATAAACTAAATTTGAAGGCGTGTCAAATATATGCATATATATTTATAGGGAAAACATATGTATACCGATTGCAATAAAAATAATTTCTATAAACAAATGATATACGTATATATATATGTAAAACCCTTTATAGCTCTATGAAAATGTATAAAAAATTCAAATATACTTGAAAATTTAAGGAATAATAAAGGTTGAATAAATCTTAAGTTGTCGTATGATATAAATAGTTTTTTCTAACAATATAAATTAAATACAAATAATAAAATTAATGCAATTTCAATATATTTTCATAAAGAATACGACTTAAATCTTCTTTAAATATAAATAACTTTTTTATTTGAATAGCAGTAAAGTTTAGTTTCATTAACAAATACATATATGTATGTAATTTTTATTTTTATTTATAATTCGAAAATTTATTAGTTTTATATGTATATAATTCATTTGAACTGAAACTATAAGTGAAGTCCGTTCATAGTTGAAAGTCTATAAAGATATTCCGGGTTTAAGCCTAATCGGTTCACAACCTTCATCAATACGGACATATATGTATATATAAATGTGTGTTTCTAAAAAGTCAAACGCTTTTGATCAATCCACATATGGGTGTGATTGTTTACTACCAAAAAAAAAGTTGATTGAATTTTTGGTCAATACGAGTTTGTGAACCAAAACAAAAAACGCATTCAAAGCCCTGCCTAAAATGTCGTCTACTCTGTGCTCCTGCCCCACCACACTCGGCCACACCTGCTGATATACGCTCGCTCTCGCTCTCCTCTGACACCCTGACTTCTATGATTTCATTCTGTTACTATAACCTCTCACTCTCGCCCCTCTGCTGCATTGACATTGTGTGTGTGTTTGTATGATTTAGTTCATTTACCATACCCACCTTACGTTTCCTCTCTGCACTTGCTGCCCTGGCATTGTGGCTTTAGTTCTTTTACTATACATTTTTGTGTCTCTTCTCCTACTATCTATTTATCGTCTGCTACTATAGCCGCCTCTCGCGCTCTCTACCCCGTCTGCAGCCCTGGCATCATGTAGCCGTAAGTGGTCAAGCAGCCGAACACACAAATACACTCACCCACAATGGGAATTGATGACGATTCCACTGCTGATGCCGATTTCCAATGTCTGCTCGCTGAGTCAGTGAATTGTTTTGTTGCTGTTGATTAATTCGGGCATAACTATTGCCAGTGAAAAGCACATGAGACATGCACTAATGTACACACCGATTGCGATAGACTCAGTTTCGTTGCCTTATAAGGTAAACGGCGCGGTGCTGCTACAGCTGTTTTGCTGTGTAATCAATCGGCGCGAGACACGGGCAATTCTTGGCTTGGTCCGTCACGCTGATAAGCCGCGGCAATTCATGGCCCGCATTAGCCACAAGTAAAATAATAAGAAATTCATAACAACGAAATATATAAGAAATATTTATAAATGTAACTGTGCTTATCAAACACTTCCTGCGAAAAAAAGTAGCCTTTGTTTTCTTTAAAAAGAAATCAAACATTTTTGGGGAAGCATTAGTAAGCCGCGGTTTATCGCGAGAGCTGACAAATCTCCATATCCATGAGATTCTGAGTCATAACAGCTTGTTCATCAAGGGAAAAACAGCCAGCTATATATTTAATTAATTACTATTAATAAAAAGTCTTTTTTAGCCATATTCAGTTCTTCTTCGCTTTTTATTTTTTTGTTTTTTGTTTTTCGTAGCGGTTACAAATACTTTTTAGTTTTGATTTTGTTTCTTCTTGTCTTTGTTTTGGTTAAGTGTAGTATATAATATAATATAATATGTAAAGAATGCTTGGGTAATGTTTAATGCCAAATATGAATAGATATATTATATTATACTTTTTATAATAATACCAATATGCGCATGAACTCGTGAATTTCGATAAAACACAAAAATATATGCTAAATACTTATGTGTAAAAGGAGTGTGTGTGGGTGTAGATGTGTGTCTGTGTGTATGTGTAGGTGTGTGTATCTATGTAGTAAATGACTTCGTATAAAATTGTTATAGATATATAAAAAAATTGTTGGTAGTTTATCTTTGTTGCTGTCTCTGCTGCCGTTGCTGGACAATGGGCCTGCCTGTGTTAAATTTCTTCAGCTTCGCACTTCTTCTTCACTTTTCTTTGTTTTATCTATCCTAAGTACGAAATGAATAGGAAAATATTTGATATATTTTTTTTTTTGAGTGTATGCGTGAGACGCTGGCACAGACAGGACCACGCCCAGACACAGCGGCAGTGGTTGTGCATGTTTTTGGTGTTGTTGTTTGTTGTTGTTTGCTGTTTCTGTCGTTTAGAAGCATTTGCGGTGCACAATGGATGGGCCAGACTCATCGTACTCCTGCTTGGAAATCCACATCTGTTGGAATGTGGACAACGAGGCCAGAATGGAGCCACCAATCCAGACGGAATATTTACGCTCTGGTGGTGCCACAATTTTAATCTTCATGGTGGATGGAGCCAGAGCTGTAATCTCCTTTTGCATACGATCGGCGATGCCAGGATACATGGTGGTACCGCCGGACAACACAGTGTTGGCATACAGATCTTTACGAATATCGACATCGCACTTCATGATCGAGTTGTAGGTGGTCTCATGAATGCCACACGCCTCCATGCCCAGGAACGATGGCTGGAACAGTGATTCGGGACAACGGAAACGCTCATTGCCAATTGTGATGACCTGTCCATCAGGCAGCTCATAGGATTTCTCCAGCGAGGAGCTGGAGGCAGCTGTTGCCATCTCTTGCTCGAAATCCAGAGCAACATAGCAAAGCTTCTCCTTGATGTCGCGCACAATTTCACGCTCGGCAGTGGTGGTGAAGGAATATCCACGCTCAGTCAGGATCTTCATCAGATAGTCGGTCAAATCGCGACCAGCCAAGTCCAGACGAAGAATGGCATGTGGCAGTGCATAACCCTCATAGATGGGCACGGTGTGGGTGACACCGTCACCAGAATCCAAGACAATGCCAGTGGTACGACCAGAGGCGTATAGGGACAACACCGCTTGAATGGCCACATACATAGCCGGAGTGTTGAATGTTTCGAACATGATTTGGGTCATCTTCTCGCGATTGGCCTTGGGATTCAAGGGTGCCTCAGTTAGGAGCACTGGATGCTCCTCGGGTGCCACACGCAACTCATTGTAGAAGGTGTGATGCCAGATCTTTTCCATGTCATCCCAATTGGTCACAATACCGTGTTCAATGGGATATTTCAGGGTGAGAATGCCACGCTTCGACTGTGCCTCATCGCCCACATACGAGTCCTTCTGGCCCATACCAACCATAACGCCCTGGTGGCGGGGACGTCCGACGATTGATGGGAAAACGGCGCGTGGTGCGTCATCACCAGCAAAGCCGGCTTTGCACATGCCGGAACCGTTATCGACAACCAAAGCGGCAACCTCTTCGTCACACATTTTGCTCTATGGATTGTGGTTTAACTTGCTACAATAGAATAAGAAAAAAAAAACTATTCAAATGAATTTGTATGTACACACTGCTCCAAACCGAAAGCCGCTCGAGGGTATGAGCCTGCGACAGAGAGTCAAAGGCACACGAGCTGAACAAAGGAAGACTGAATTTTACTACCTTTTAAGGAAATATAAGAGACGAATGAAGTTTTTTGTTTTCAGTTACTCTAAATTAACCGCTGCGCAAACTGTGCACAATGACTGACGCTTCACAATTGAAACGACGCCTACTTTTTCAAAAGTGGTTGAATTTCGCCGAGCCGCTGGCGCTGCCACTCTTACAAAAGACGTAACTAATAATACCAAAAAAGAAAATGACTAAAAAATACTCAGCCTATCGATAGGCGATAGCGTAATTTGAAAACAGCTGCTGAATCCTTTGTTGCCTTCTCCTTTGTTGTGTTTCCAGTGCAATAAATACGCAATTTAATAAATTAATTTAGCCAATAAGATACCCGATTCGATAAATATATATTGTGATAAACATCGCACATCTCTAATCTAGCAGCTAGACAATCACCCACCCACCCCACGACACCCACGATAGCGGCTTTGCGACTTATTTTGATAGCGCCGCGCATTTTAACAACATGGTTGACATTAATTTGGAGTGCGTGCAATTGATCGAGCCCCAGCCGGCAAAATCGACGGAGAAACAACAAGAGCAATATTTAGAGGCAGCGCGCATATTGCTCGTGCTGCTCGAGAATGTGCTAAGTCAGCCAAATAACCTGAAGTATCGCACTATTCGTGTGGAGAACAAAGCGATCAAGGAAAAGCTGCTCTCGCTGGAGGGCAGTGAGCGATTGCTGAACGCAATTGGATTCAAACGCTTGCCTAGCTCCAATGAGTACACATTGCCAAGTGAGGTACCGTTACAGCAGATACAAAAATACAGAGACGTGCTAAGAAAAAGGCGGGAGGCGTGGCTGAATGGTGCAAAGCGTAAGTAGCTGTAATATAGCCAAGTTAACTGTTAACTGTTATTGAATGTATTTGGGATTGAATTTATTTGATTTAGCGCCAGTCCAGGCGACGACTTCAAGAGATATGCCAGTTACGTGTGCTACGCCTTTGTTTATACAACCTTCAGTGCCCTATAGACAACGTATTACCTTTCCGCGCATGCTAGTAAGTAGAAAGAGAACAATTTAATTGAATACAATAAATTGAATTTTTATTTGCAGCGCACTCCTAATCGGTTCCTGCAGTCCTTGGAGCTCTACAGCGATGCCGTTATGCAATATGAGGACGAGGCCTTGCTGGCCAGCGGACGGAGTCTGATACCCATCGATGAGTTAACAATGAATGCCAGCAGCAAATTAATTGAAATGCAAGAACTAATTGCGGCTGTCAAATGCGAAGAGAAGGAACCCTGCATACGCGATCTGCTGCTCGTTGAGCTGGTCAATTGGTTCAATACGGAGTTCTTCGAATGGGTCAACAACATACCATGCCAAGTGTGCGGCAGTGAGGATGGCAAATTACGTCGCACCCAAACCGAGGGCGATGTAAGAGTCGAAGTCACAGTTTGCTGTGGTCAAGAGACAAAATTCTATCGCTATAATGACATCTCCCAGTTATTGGTGTCGCGCAAGGGGCGCTGTGGCGAGTTTGCCAATTGCTTTACATTCCTGTGCAGATGTCTGGACTACGATGCCCGCTTAGTGCATTCCCATTTCGATCATGTGTGGACAGAAGTGTTTTCGGAGAAGCAAATGCGCTGGCTGCATGTCGATCCCTCTGATAATGTGGTCGACTCGCCACTTATGTATCAGCACGGCTGGAAGCGCAATATTGACTACATCTTTGGCTATTCGCGCGATGATGCACAGGATGTCACTTGGCGATATACGAACAATCATCAGCAAATATTGAAGCAACGCAAGCTGTGCTCGGAGAAGGAGCTCATCGCAGCACTGAATGTGATTAGGGCTAAACGGCAGCAATTCGCGAGCGAAGAACGCAAAAAATTCCTCAGTCAACGCAACATGTGCGAGGTCATTGAAATGACCGTGGAACGGTATGTATTAGAAAAGTATTCATTGACTGTTCTTGTTGTTTTGTCTTGTCTGCTCGTTCACTTGGTGAAAAGGAGTATATTAGTTTTGCGCAATGTTTGTCTAAATTTGTTACTGATCATACTTAGTATGACAGGTTGATCATTGAGCAATTCACGCTTTATAGATATATATTCTTGTAGAATGTGCATTAGAATATATATTTCCAATTTGTTAACCCTAACGAGCATTATGCAGTCGGTAGCTCTCGACTGCAGCACTGCAACTTGTTATTGTTGTAATTAAAGCTGATCTCTACATTTTTTTATATACACTACGCAGCACTCCTACCGAGAGCGAGCTCAAAGGCAGAAGTTCGGGCAGCTTGTCGTGGCGGCAGTCGCGTGGCGAGCACACATTTACAGATGTGAGTCATTAGAGCTGATCATTAATTGCCTTTGTCCTCTATATAATAAGCACACACACGATCTCTCATGCATTATTCTATTGCAGATTTTTGTATTTAGGCCAAATGACAGCGAGCGGGAACTGCGACAATTCAATTTGCGCTACAATTGCGCCAGCGATACGTACGAAAGATATACGAAAGGTTTGATTGAGCGCTTCCATAGAAGACATCTTATCAATTATGCTCATGACCGATTACTTTCTTTAATTTCTAGATGGCGAACATTTCAATATACTCGAAACCTACAAGACTTGGCAAAGTGCGCAGTTCGCATCGAAGAACATTTTTCGCAAGGTCGAGAGAGATTGGAAAATGGCCTATTTGGCCAGGCTAGGTAAGCTCAACCAAAATTTTTCATTATAACTTATTAAATTTATTAATTTATATAATTGCAGAGGACACGGACAGCGCTGAAATCATTTGGAAATTCAATTTGAGCAACTCTAATCTTCGAGTAAAATCCTATAAACTAACATTCGAAACGAAGACCTTTGGAGATGGCAGAATTGACGTGAGCGTGGAGACAAGCGATGGCAATAGATGCATTGAGAACGCCACGGAATTCCAAATTGTTGCCAATCTAAGCGGGGGCAAAGGCGACGTGGCTTGGCAGCATACTCAGCTATTTAGACAAAGCCTTAACTCCAAGGAACATCCTTTTGATTTACAAGTGGTATTGCATTAGCAAAATGCTACAATTCCAAAATCAATTGTAAACAATTGTAAATAAACGAGATATGCAAATATATTTGCTGAACCAGAATTTTTGTTTGCTTGCATGATTTTTCCTTTTAATAAGCGGAGCATAATTTTGGGGATGTACTTTAAAACGTCAAAATGTAAATTTTCTAGAGACATTGCATACTTTTGGGGCTGTAAAAATTTATTTTTTCTACTTAAGCAGCTGCTGCTCATTTCTGTTCGCCTGGTATTCGAGCAGCATTTCACTCAAAATTTGAAATCTCCTCTCAAAAAATAAATTGATTTAATTTGTATCTACAGGCTTTATTATAAGATAAGCTAAGTCCTATCTATATCTATATATTTATTCCTTTCATAGATAAGCCTCTATAAAAACTGCAAGCTTTAACTATTTCGAATTATGTATTTCCTAGTGCAGAAATTAAGGAATAGTAACATAATGTACATTAATATTAGAATATGGGTTTTATCTAAATGAATAAAAGTTTTTAAACAATTTATAAAAATGAGTTTTATTTACTTAGATAACACGAAATTCTTTGTTGAATTACAAAAATATTAGCTTCGTAGCATACTTTTGGGATGCGTATTAAAGAAACGCAAACATTTATTCGACCTAGCAATTGCATACTTTTGGGGATAGTTCTTAAATTCGTGCATCACAAAGAATACAGCATACTTTGGGAGTGGGGTGAAAAAATGTCGACCACGAGGGCCACCAATTTGCTAGTAATGCCATTAATATACCAGGCGAACAGAAATGACTAGCAGGTCGCAAATATTTGCTTAACATAATGATTTTTGTTAACATTGAGCGCGCTGTTAGTTAACAGTCCCATGTTAGTTAACAGTTCGTTAACATGATCATGTTAATTAACAGAGGCATTTAACAGTATACTGTTATTTAAAATTTGATTAGCATAACAATGTTATTTAGCATCGCATTAACATACTACTGTTAATTAACAGTCAAGGTCAACCAAATATGTTATGTTAAACAACAATTTACACCTTGCTGCTCATTGCTGTTCGCCTGGTGTTTTTGTCAAATATTTTGCTAATCATCAAGCATGCCACGTCATAGCGGGCAGTTGACCTTGAAGCTATTCAACAAAAAAGGTTTTTCTGCTGACTTGCAGCTTCTTACTGCTTATTGCTGTTCGCCTGGTATTTCAATCAAATTTGAATTGAAATTTGCGGCTTCATTGTTGCTAGAAAATTTAATTTGCCAACCCAACAAAAAAAAAAACCTTTTGATTTTGTCAATTCAATTCGATTTATTTATTTCTATGAATTTATAGAAAATCCAAATTCTTAATATTTATTATATAGTGATTTTTTAAGCTTAAGCACAATAATAAAGTATAAAATTGTTTACAAAAAAAAATAATAAGTAATTATATATCGTTTCTATCTACTATATACAAAATAATGACCGTCTATTCACTATTGACTAATTCGAACCATTGTCTCATAGCTTCGCTGAGTACTAGGGGCAATTGATTAAGGTCCCGGACAATAACATAATATGGAAATGGAAAGCTGTCCAAATATGAATTGATTTTCACCGAGCCATCGGCATTGACCTCAACGTGTTGTATGTCCAGTATTGAGTTCTGTAAAAATAAATAATTTGAATTAAATGCCTGGACGGACTTTATATATGTGATCATTCAACTGCTTACCTTATTATCAGGATTATCGATGATGATGTATACGAGGAATATGCGCTGCAGCCTAGCCAATTTGATGGCATTCTTTACTTTCTGATTGCCCTCACTGAATATATTTCGCCCATCGCTCAACACAAGCAACAGATTCTCGAAGAGACCATTATCGCCTCCCAAACCGCTCTCTTCCATATTTATAGTGCGTATAAAGTCGAGCAGACCTGCAATTTTCGTTTTATCTTGATCGAAATTGAGAGCACTAACCAAACGGGGTCCATCAAACTGTTCTGTATGGTTGAGGATAATTTTTGGCGCTTCGCCAAAGGATACAATGCTCAGGCGACCGCTTTCGAGCAGTGTCAAAGCCTGCGACACCAACGAGATAGACTCCAGGGTCAATATTTTGGAATTGTTATGATGCATCGACTTCGAATCGTCAATGGCTATAGTTATCTTGTAATCACGCTGTGCGGGTTTTGTGCGGCGCAACCAGATTTTGTCTTTACGGAATTGTGAGGCTATATATGGAATAATCTTTTTCATGTTGATGCGTCGACCCGTACGATAGTCACCCTTTAGACGGGTGCACTTCGTCGGCTCCAAGATGAGACGCAACTGTTCGCACAGCTCGCGAGCATTTTGCGTCATGCGATTCGAGATGCTGGACCAGCTCTCATAATCCTCATGCTGTGGCAAATTCTGTGGGTCGAAATTAAAAATGGTTAGATAATTGATCTATAGGACCATGTACATTACTTACGGAATTCGCGCTGACCAGCTGTTGTTGATATGCTTGCCTGAGTTCAATTTGCTCTGCTGTACTTAACTCCTGGGCCTGCAAGCTCTTCTCCAGCAATAGCTCCGTGCTGTAAATAAATTATATTTAATATATGAGTTTCAAAGATCATTCTTAATGACATTACTTGCTATGCGCTGTGGTCTCAGTGCTGCGCGGTACAGTCATTGTGGCCACAACTTCGCCCTCTATTTCCATCTGTTGTGGTTCTTCCACTCGTTCCTTTGCCTGCTCCGTCTTGGAGGGTTTATCTGATTTCTGATCGGTTTTTTCGGAGCTCAGCTGTTCCAGTTGTGTATCATCCTGCTCTTGCGCTGCTGGCACATCCTCATCTGCCATCAGCTCATCTGCATTTTCGGGATCTGCTTCGTCCTTAGGGTCTTCATCTTCTTGATGCTTGATTTGTTTCGATTGCTCCTCTGTGGCATTATCCAAAGTCGTTTTATCGCTATTCTTTGGCTCCTTCACATGCTGGTATTCCTCCGCTTCAATATTTACATCCATTTGCTCTTGCTTCTCGCTTTCATTCTGCTTGGACTCTTTCATTTGATCAATAGTTTTCAGCTGCTTCAATTTGTTTTGCTCTGCCTCACCTGGGGAAAGGAAAATGTAAGTTAGCTGCCTTTTAAACTGGCAGACTAATTTAAGATTAGCTAACCTAGAGAGCGTTCCTCATTCGTACGTCCTTGCTTGCGCTTCTCCTGTGTTTGCTTCTCATTCTTGCGCTCTTCCTGGGAAACAGTTTCCTTAGTCTCAGCGATGCCCTGATGACCACCATCATTCGTCTGCAAGAAAAATAATTCATTTAAGGAATAGAGTTATTTAAAATATTTTAGAGCTTACATCATTTTCAGCTTGACCCACGCCATCCTTCTCTTCACCCGTCTCCTGCTCGTCCATTTTCTGATCCTGCTTGATATCATCTTCCTGCTGCTGCTGTTGCACCTGATCGGCTGAGCTATTCTGCTCCGTATCTGGCACAGATTGCACGTTGTCTTCTTTGCTTGATTTATCCTTGGATTGCGAGTGCTGTTCTGGTTTCTCTTCGCGAGCCTCTGGCTCTGCGGGTGTCTCCTCTGGCTGTTCCTCATCTTTATCCAATTCACCACGCGTTTGCGTCTCTGGTTCGGTGTTCTCTCGCTCTTCTTCAGCATTTAGATCCTCTTCTGCCTCGTCTTTGCCTTTTTGTGTTTGCTCTTTTTCCGTACCATTCTCTTCTGCTTCCGAATCGCTGTCATCCGACATGGCCTCATCCTCTTTTTTCTCCTCCTCGGTTTCATTCTCTTCTACTTCATCAGCTGGCTGCATGTTTTCCTTCATGGTGTCTATATCAAAGGGATTCTCGTCATTCGGCTCATCGGCTTCGTTGTCATGGCCTTCGTCCACGTTGTTCATATCACCCAAATCCATTTCCTCTGGCTCTGGTGGCTCTTCTAATTCATTGTGCATGGCATTGGTTTGCTCTTCATCGAGTTCATGCTCCTTCATATCTTCAATATCCTTGGCCTGTTCCTTGCGCTTATCCTCGCCACTGGGCTCGTTTGTTGCATCCAGACCCTCATTTTCGTGCTCATCTTTGCCATCCTCTTTGGCAGCGTCGTTCTTAGCGTCCAGATCATTGTGCTCATCCTTCTCATCTTTGCTGCCTTTGCCATGATCCTCTTCATTCAAATCCGGTTCCTCTTCCTCGGGTTGTTTTTCCTCGTCATCGCCCCAGATCTGATCGTCCAGTTTTTCGGCGCCGTCTTCCGTTTCACCCATCTCTTTGTTTAATTCCTCTTCATCCTCGGATTTGCCACTGTCATCCTCCTCGTTGTCTGGCTTCTCCACGTCTTGCATTTTGGCATCGAAATCATCACTCATTTCGATGCCCTTCTCTTCCTTGTTGTCGGGTTCCTCCTTATCGCCCTCGTCCTTGCGATCCTCTGGACGCTTGGCATCATCTAACTGATCCTCAGATTCAATCTTATCCGAAGCATCATTCTCACCTGTGCCATCCTCCAGGCCAAAGCCCTCGCCGTTCTTTGAGTCCTGTTTGGACTGACCCTCCTCGTCCTGCATCAGGTCTGGCGGCACACAAAAACCTTTGCTGCCAATCTCCACGAAGGCGGTAAGCATTATGGACAACATCTTGGCCGAGACTCTGTGCGTGCCCAGCTGCTGCAGCAACATGTAGTCCGCCAGCAGTTGATATTGCTGAAGTATTGGCAGCAAGGACGCAGCCCGGCGCAAGCACACCAGTTTCTCCTGGCTGGGACTAGCGTGTTTCAGCACTAGCAACACAGTCGAGAGCTTGGACAGAGTGCGAGACAGGCCTAAAAGTTCCCAATTGGCTATCAGTTTACCTGTCAAATGCTGCTTTAAATGCTGCTCCTTAAGCGCCTCTTGCTGTTCGTCTTCCTCCTGCCTTGGTTGCTTGCCGTGCTCCTTGTAGACCTTTTGGAGTGCCAGCAGTACACCATGTGCAATGTTAGCTAGCTCCGCGTCTACGTTGTTTAGGTCAACGGGCTCTGTTTTGGCCTCGCACACAGCTGAGCTGCTCTCTAGCTGCTTAAGCAGCGCTAGCAGCGGCTGTGCCAGCGGCAAATGCTCCTCGTGTCCCGCATCCAGCTGCTCCAGTGCCTGTTTAATATTCTCAACAATCTTCTGGTAGTTACGCTGATAGCCAAGAATCTGTTGGCTATCCAAAAACTCAGTGTGAGCATGTTCCAGCTCCTGCAACAATATCTGACTGCCACGCAGAGCTGAGCTGCACAGCTCCAACAACTCGGACTGAGGCAGTGGCTTGCTGTGCAGCAGCACGCTATGCTCGCTGAGCGGCTGCAGTGGCGCACATTGGAGGAGCAGCTGCCACTGCTGGAGTATATATTGTATTTGACAGAGTTTGTGCTTCAGCTCCACACACTCATCCGCCTTGGAGCCGAAGCGTAGCTGCTCTATGTCCACTTCAACGGGCAGCACAATCTCGGCCAGCTGCTGCAGTTGTTGCAATGCGTTTCGCAGCTCGTGCAGCTGATTGGTGGAGCTCGACAGATGCTCGCGCTGCTGCTGCACGTGAAGGAACAGATCCACTGCAAAGCCTTTGATGCGTTCAATGTTGGGTGGCCCCAGCTCCGACAGAGGCGTCAACATAATGTTCTGCAGCAGTTTCAGCTTGAATACGCTCTTCATGTAGTACAGATCCAGATGCTGATTGAGCTGTCGCCAGCTGCCATGCAGCTGAGGTAACATGGCCTTAATGTTGAACGGTGGCAACTGGAAGTTCTCGAACTCCCCGCGCAGCGTGAGCTCCATTAAGCCACTTCTATAGCTCAAGCCCAGCCGGGTGAGCAGCTTGAAGAGATCGATCAAAGCTTTGCGCTTCTGCTGCAGTATTTGCTTGGCCTGCAGCTTTTGCTGTGGTCGCTCCTTGCTGCGATCCACATTAAGATTGCGCAGATGCTCGCAACGTTCCAGCTGCTGATCCACCACATCATCTAGTTCTTCCAGCAACGCGCCATAGCTGGCCTCGCTCAGAGTCCGTGTGACTATGTTACGCGCAGTGGCAAAATGTTTGCCCAGCTGTTGAAGCAGGGCCAGGGGTAGGGCATCAGCTGCCAGCTCCTTCACTTGATACTTCTGACGCAGCTGTGCTGGCGCTACAAAGTGCTGAATGTCCATTAAATAGGGCGTGGTCTTGCTCCTCACTTTGCCTTTATCCATGCTGTAGTCCTTGACGGTCGCATCTTTGGGCTGGAACACCTCGCTGATCTTCTGTTCGAGCAACAGGCGATATTCCTTGAGGAACTTGTTCAGATTACGATGCACATTGGCCACATTGTTGCGCATGCTGAAGTAGCTCAGATCCTTGTTGTAGCTCTGTATCTTGACAAACTCCCTGAGCTTCTTTTCGATGGGGGCACGACGTGCCTTCACCGTCTCAGCCACCTCTTGTCTAAACTGCTCAAAGTACAGCTGCAAATTGTGCAGAGCAGCAATGAGCGGTTGCAGATTCTCCCGCTTGCCCACACGCTCCAGATTATGCAAGTACATCTCAAAGCCGTGGAGAAGCTGCAATCGTACATGGAAATCTCCATAGCAAGCGGCCTCCACGAATTGGCGCAGCGTTCGTATGAGCTCTGGCAGCTCCACTTCCGTCTGAAGCAGATTGTAGATGAAGAACCAATAGCGATAGCCCTGCAGCTCTACCTGTTGTCCCGTCTGATTGAGGCAATTGCGCCAATGCTGCAGCTCTAGTTTGGTCCAGCGCTGCACAAACGCCGCCACCTCGATCTCCTCGGGGACCAGATTGTTGTTCTTATGAGCCACCTCGTTCCACAGTGCTAGCTTCTGGCGCAGTAACTGGAAGCCTGTATTGAAGCGCACCACAGATGCATTGGCGGGCAGCTTTCGAATGCGCGCGATGACCAGCTTAATGTCCGCTAGACCTGCATGCTCCGGATAGAGTTCCAGCTGTGCCAGCACCCGCTGCTCTATGCGCTCCATGACACTGAGGCAGTCATTCACTTCAGATATGTTGGAGTCCTTGTAGTAGTCATAGGCAGCAGGTGAAGAGTGTGGCTCCTCTAGCTCCAGGTCCTTCAACTGCCTCTGCTGCAGCGCCAGCGCAAACGAAAGTGCATTGTATACGCTGCCATCGAGAGAAGCGCCCAGCGCAGTCTTATAGTGTCCGTGCAGCTGCACAAAAACTTGGAGACGTGCCAGGTAAGGCTCTATGAGTTGCAGCTGTTTCTGCTCCCGTTGCTGCTGCTCCTGATCCTGGTACTTAACTGTTGTGTGCCGACTCATTACTTCGATGAAATTGCGTGCGAGGAATACGTAATCCTGTTCGTTGACTATTTGCGCTAGCTTCCCCTTGGTGTTCGCCTTTTTATCCAGCTTCAACACCTGCTCGAGCGTTGGCTGATCCACAAAGTCAGCATAGTCCTCGTCCAGGTTGGTGGGGAAATTCTGTTCAATCTCCTGCAGCTCCACAAGCTCCTCATCCTCTATGCCACCCAAGGTTTTAGTCTTATACAGACTCTCCTCCTCGGCACGTTGATCCTTGCGACGCTGTTCCTCCTGCTGCCAGGTGCGATTGCAAACGCTTAATGCATCGTCGTAAGCAGTGAAAATCGTTTCATCAATGCTTGCGGCAATGGAGACGAAGTTGCGGAGCTCGCACAGCTTGGCCTTGAGCAAGCGGAAGTATTCGTGTTCGCTGTGTGGCAGCTTGGCAAGGAGTCCGTAGACCTGGCTATTCCTTATGGCCAACGGTCGTTGCGCTGGGAACTTCACCATCTGCGCGATCGTCTGCTCCAGCTTGAGAGCTTCTGGAGCACTGCCCGCCAACAGCACTCGAGTGAAGAGCTGCTTCAGCTGCTCCAGACCAAAGCGCAGCTGATTCACAGCACATTTGATGGGCTGCACAAAGTCCTGATAGTAGGCATCATAGCGCAGCAGCGTATGATGCACAAAGCGCTGCGCATTAGCCAGCCAAAGATCCAGTTTGTTCAACAGTTCCGCGCCTCGACGCAGCTGTATCTCATTGGCCGCTTGGGGACCCACAAAGTGTGTCCAATTCTCCTTGATTGCCACTATCAATTTATGCAGGGCAAGACTATCGCAATTGGACTTCAAGAAGTGTAGCAAATCCTGCACCAAGCTGGCATATAGACATTGCTCCGGTCGCAGGGCCAACTTCTGGTTGAGCTGTTGCTGTTGCTGTTGAAGCTGTTGCAGTCGCTGCCGCAACTGCTCGTAGATCTGTTGTCCAAAGTGCTTGTACGTCATGATGATCTTCATGAAATCAAAGCCAGAGCTCAGATGGTGCAGGCAATCGATATCCTCGGCAACGTACAGATTCTTCAGGCGATTCTTCTCCACGGGGTCGATCAGCGGTGAATGCGTAAGCACGCACAACTCTAGAGCGCCTATTAGTGTATTACCTAGCGCTGCATGGAATGGGTTGTTTAAGGCTATTTTGTCCTCTGTTGATTCCAGCTCCTGCAGCACATGCTGCAATTCCTGTACGCAGCATTCAAAGCCCGACTCCAGTTGCTGTTGATGCTGTACATATTCCAATTCCTTAAGCATCTGTTTGCCACTCTCTTTCACCAACTGTAGATTATTGAGCTCTGGGCTGTGTCGCCGCCCCAGAAGCTGTCCATTCTGCCAGAGCAGCTGTCGCGTCTGTTGCAGTGTCTGCCGCCAGGGCTGTAGCTCGCTGAGCGGCACTGCGAGCAGTTGTCCATTCGTCTGGCAAAGCAGCGCCAAAAGTGCATTCGTCAGGGGCGCTCCTTGATAGCTGTATCGACACATCAACTCCGTCTCGCTAGGCAACTGGGCGCAATCGAAGCGCGTGGCCAAATTCTCCAAATGATAACATTGTAGTGCTTGACGATATACACGCTGATAGGTGCGCAGCACCTTGTAGCAACTGCTGCTTGCCAATTGTTGCTGCAGTAGTTCTTTAAACTGATCTGAACTCTGTTGTTCCTCCAGCACGACTTGTAGCTCTTGCCAAGCGACCATTACATTGGCATGTGTCTCACTCCCCAGCGTATTCAGGCACTGCCATAGCTGCCCATTTAGCGTAAGCAGCTGCTCGCTGTACAGCTGATTCACTTCCACATCACAATCTGTATGCAATGTACGGCTCAGAGCACGGTCCATAAAGTAATCTCGCATGGCTGCCACAAATAGTTGATAAGACCTTAATTCGCTCGTTTTTAGGTCAACTACATGCTCATCACTCCCCTCATCCTGGCCAGCATTGAGTTGTTGCTTAATTTGTGCTAGATCTATGTCCAGTTTGACTTGATCTTCTTTTAATGCCTGCAGCTGTTGCTCATTGATCTGCACTTGCAGTTTGAGCAGCGCCTCCTGCAGTTTCCCTTTGCAGTTGCCTATCAGGTCGAACGGCTTCAGCTGACAGCTAGGCATGTTTCTTCTCATAAAGGCACGCCATTTATGTGCCTCATCTGAATGGAGAGCCAACCACTTTTGCAGCCACAGCTTGCTATCCATATTGCCATACTGCGGCACCACATTCAACAGCTGCTGCAGCTGCGCCAGCTGCTCGTGCAATGTGATCTGTAAAAAAAAAACAAACAAATTTATATATATATTTAAGTAAACTATGAACAGACTCACCTGTTGTTCCAGATAGTAAGGCTGAAATTGTGTAAATTGCTTGACATAAATCTTGCAGATCACATTCATTGGCCGCTTGGTCTGCTCCACATAGAAGATCATCTGATGCAGACTCTCACGCAGCTCTTCATACTCGTCAAGCAGCTCGGGCCAGGCCTCAACCAACGCAGCTATGAGATGCTTCTGCAACCACTTGAAGTGCAGCACAAGCTTGTGCATTAGCGGCGCATGCAGCTCGTTATTTTGCAGCAGTTTGTGCTGAGCTGTGTTCAGCAAGCGATTAAACCATTTCAGCTTAGTCAAGAATTGAGCATATTGAGGCAACTCAAAGCGAGCAAAGCTCAAGTGCTGCTGCAGCACAAGCTGCAGACTATTGAGGAACACGGCGAGCTGGCTTAGAAAATCGTTGCTAAACTTATCCGTGATCTTTTTCTCCATCAAGGCTTGTGAATATTCCAGCGCACTCAAGTCCTGAAGCTTTCCCAAAGCTTTCTTCGGTATCTTGTCCATCAGCTGCTGGGATAACAGAGCAGCACTGAGTGCCAAGGCGGCGTCTGGGCCAGCCCCCTTTGCCTCCTTCTGCATTGCATAGTCACGCAGGCGTGGAAAGAGTTTGTGATGCCACGGCAGTTGAGGTAGATTCTTACGGAAGTGCTTGCCCTGCTCCAGGAGGCATTCATATAGGCTAATCGAGAGCTGTTCCAATTCCGCATCATCCTTCAGACACTGTTGCAGATAAAGATGCCGCAATTCCAGTTCATCAAAGGCACTCACTTCATACAGCATGTGTATGAAGTAACGCCTGAACTGCTTTAGATTGAGGTGACTTAGATCAAGTTTTCCCATGGAGTGAAATAGTGATCTCAGCTGCTCCTTGGGCAGCTGCTGGTCCTCCTTGGACGTCTGCAGTAGAACCTTTAAGGCAGCTGTTTGCAGTTTTATAAGCGCCAGTTCATTCAGCTCATCTGTACGCAATATAACATCACTCAGATAATCCAGCTGCTGCACTTCCCTCTCCTCAAACTTCTCTGTGTGAATTAGCACCACTTCGCGCAGCTTGTTCTGATAGTAGGACAAACCATAGCCCATTAAATCCATGCTGGCTGCATACACATAAACCTCCATCGCAGCCACGTAAATAGCTCTCTTCAGCTGATATCCAATCCTTTTGTAGGCGGCAGTCAGGAAAGCGAACTGAGTGAGATGTGAGATGGTGTACGAGTTCAATTCCGTCAGATGAACTATGCCACGATGTATGCTGAGCATGCAGTCTATAGCGGCTATCTGCTGCACGCCCTGGCCATAAACAATGGCACGCATATCATCTACGCTGTAGGCGTCCTTTGAAACGCTCAATGACAGCTCCACGCAGCGGTTGCGCATAGCACGAGAGAGTTCTCCGTTCTTCGGATCCACAGTGAGAAAAGCGCGAAAGTTTGGAGCTTTGCGAACCACCTCGGCGCTAGTGTGCGCGCTAATGCCCTTCTCTGCAATTAATAGACTGCCATTCGGCTCAAAGACGGGATTTAGGCGATCCAGCACGGCAGAAGAGCACAAATTCACATGCTCCAACAAGATGTACTGCCCACACTTCAAGGATGTAACAATGCGCGAATCCACCCACTCAAAGGAGCCGCCCGTATTAAGTGAATCAGCGGATTTGATGTAAGCTTGCAGTAGAGACAAACGCGATTTGTACTGTGGCAATTGATCGAAGAGTGGAACGCGACATTCTGGTGGCGTTTCGGCTAACTTAAGGATGATTTGTTCCAGGGCAGACAAACGCCGCTCGAATAGCTGCAGCTCCTCAGCAACGCTGTGTTGGACAGTTTCTGCAAAAAGTTTCTTTTAGCAATTGATTTGACTAGGATTATAGTTTAGTGTCGCTCACCTGAGCTCAATTTTAACAACTGATTGTACTTGCTCCAAGCGGCCCATAGCTGCTGCACAAAAGCATATTCCGTCTGCTTCGTAAAAGCCGTTTGAGCTGCCACAAAGAGCAAGCCCTGCACTGCTTTGTATATTTCCTCCAAATGACGATTTAAATCGATCTACAGACAGAATGAAAATTACAATTATATCAATTTTATTTGAAGTTACCAGCCACAGTCTCACCTGCTGAAAACTGCCCGTCACAGAATCATCAATGTTATCCGAGTTGCAAACGTTGTTGGACAGCACACACAGAGCATCAATAAGCTTCGTCTTGCCACTATCCGTGGCACCACATAGCAGTAGAGGCTTCTCCATATGCACCGTTTCGACAATTTGTTTTAGCAGTTGTCGCTGTGTGCCCAGCAGCAATGGCGCCTGCTCCTGGCGTTGCTGAGATGTGGCACCTATAGGCAGCTGTGAGCGCTGCAGCACCACATCATTGAGGTAAACCTTATCCGCTGTCCAGTAGATGGCCACATCCTCAGCGATGCCATTCAGCTGCTCTGCATTGCAATTGAAGACGCTGGCGAAGGCATTGCGAATGTAGAGCTTGTCCTGATCGCAACGCATGCGCTGATAGTAAACCAGTTGCATGCGCTCGTAGAGCGTGAGCAGAAACTGCTCAAAGGCCACGTGGAAGCTGCTGGCCGCAGTCCGCATTAGATAACCTGTCTCTGCATTATGCAAGAGGTCACACCAGCGCAGTATATCACGCAAATTGAACTCGAAAGGACCGCCCTTGTAGCCAAACTCCATGGAGCCAACGCCGCAGTCCAGCTGCTCGGAGAAACGCACCATACGTTCAGCCAAATCAAACTGCACTTCAGCAGCTTCCTGCTTCTGGTTTAGCTCAAAGAGATTGCCTCTGGGCAGCTGTTCCTGCTGGAGGAGTTCCTCAAAGTATGTCCTGAGTTCATCAAAGTAGTTGGCATACTTCCTATTGACCACATACAGCAAATCCTCCGTACTCAACTTTCTCAGATAAACCTTGTTGAAACGATTTAGGAACGATTGCGGCAATCCCTTGCGTCCGCCTCCCTGTTTCAGTGGATTCTGACAGGCAAAAATACGCGTGCTGGTCGTCAGCTGAAAACTCTTGTTCAGTTCCGGTATGTAGACCTCGCCACGGTGATCCAGTACTGCATTGAGACCCTCCAGCACAGACTGTGGCGCCAAGTTCAACTCATCCAGCAATATCCATGTATTGGGTGCTTTCAAAGCAGCCAGCAATGGGCCATCGCGCCATATAAAGCTGCCCAATTGACTCTGGGCCTCGACGCGCTCCAGTAGATTATCCTCAGCTGGCAGATCGGTGCCAAAGAGATCAGCCAGGTCTGTGTGTTCGCACAGATTAATGCGCACAATATCATAGCCGATGGCATGCGCAATGCTCTCCACAATGGAGGTTTTGCCAACTCCAGGTGGGCCTTCCAGCAGCACAGGCTTTTGCAGTGAGAGAGCCGAAAGTAATCTAAATAGATTCTGCTTGGTGGTGGGCGCATCGAAAAGGAAATTCGAGTCGGCGTGCTTCAGGCGCTCTGGGTTTACAGCTATGTAAAAGGGACGTATGCCAAAGAGTTTATCATCCAGCCGAACCTCCTGGCCCCGTTTCTCAGCCACTTGAGCGAGATCGAATTTCTCCGAGAATATGAGCTCTGCTTGCTCTATAGCATATGCGATGATCTTCGACTTCAACTCTTCAATTTGTGTCTGCGATTCGTGCGGCAACATCTCGAGAGCATCCAGAAAAATGGTCTCCAGTCCAAAGATTGCCTGCTCCGCGAATGTCAAATGCACATTGCTGACCATGTAGCTCGCCCAGGCCAGTATGTCGCGCACCGAAAACTTGAACTTCTCATTGGAGTTGCGTATATAAAGTACAATTTCCACTATATATTCTGCTATTTTATGGGTATCCTTCAAAGAGCTGGCCGTAGAGCCACGTTGCATGCAATTGTAGGCAATCTCAATGAGGTCTTCTTTGTTGTCCGAGGGCAGACACCAGATTTCCGTGAAGCGATTGCGCAAAGCAGGTGAGAGTTCCTTCTTACCAAAATCTCCACCTGGATTCATGGTGGCCAGAAACTGAAAGCCCGGCTTGGCCTGCACCACAAAGTCCTCATTGGTTCTGCAGTCGCCATCATCATTTGGAGTGACCAGCTGCTCCTCTACAACTCCTCCCTTTTCAGCCAGCAAAACGCTGCGTTCTGGCTCCAATATGCAGTTGAGCCTCTCCAGCACTGAATCCTCTGCCAGCGATATTTCGTCGGCCATAAAATAGGAGCCCTCCTGCATGGCATAGATGAGCGGTCCGTCAGCCCATTCGAATAGCTTTTGAGAATTATTATTTTGGCTACGGCAAGGTCGCAGGCCACCCAGAAAATCTGCACCTTCCGTGTGCATATGACAATTTAGGATGCGGAGACGCACTTGGGCAATGCTCGCCAGGAGTTGGCATACCGTTGTCTTACCGCAGCCCGTGGGACCGACTAGAAGCACCGGCTCATCGAACTGCAGAGCCTTGGCCGTCAGCACAGCCATGCGTGTCATATTCCGTGTCCAGACTATGTCTCCTCGCTGTTTAAAGTTCTTAATGGCCTCCAAAATAGTTCGGCTAACAGCGGAACTCTCTCGCTGTGTATTTATATCGAAGAGCAGCTCCAAGTCGATGCGTTTTTTAAAGTTTGCATACAAAGTCTGCTCAATTAGCTGCAGTTCCTCGCTGGTGCGCACCTTGGCGGATAAGACCAGGTAGCCCTCCTCTATCAGATGTTGATTCCAATCATATTTCGTATCCTGCAGCAGGGCCTTGTCTGCCAGCGTATAGCGATTCCCCCAGCGGAAGAGATCGCGTAGCGTAAACACCTGCTTGGAGGTATTCTTGCGATGCTGTTGCAGCTGTGTCATACACTGGACCATCTTTCGTGCATACGAAGTGGGTATAAGGCAGCGTTGCTCCAATATGATTTCCAGCTCCGAGCGGGGTATGTCCGCAAAGTGCAGTTCAATGAAACGATTCTTGAAGGCACGCGACAAGGTCTTACGACCACCATATAGGCCCGGTGGATTCTGTGTGGCAAAGAGCATGAAATTGGGATGCGCTTTGACCAGCGTTTGTGTCTCTGCAATGTACAGCTCACGGTTGTCATCGAGCACCCGATTCAATGCCTCCAAAATGTCTGTTGAGGCCAAGTTCAGCTCATCCAAGATAATCCAATAGCCATGTCGCATGGCTTGAACCAGAACACCTTCCCGGAAGCTCAGCTTGCCGTTAACATCGGCTGCATAGGTGCCAATGTACTCCTGCAGGTCCGTGTGCTCATGATTGTTGATGCGTAAGCAACGATTTCCACTCCTGCGGGCTACATAGTCTATGAGACTCGTCTTGCCGGCGCTGGTGGGTCCTTGCAGCAGTATGGGCAGCTTTCCAATGGATATAATACGCGCCAGATCCTGCAGATTCTTCTTGACGCTAGATGTTAATATATAGTGCTCGCAAGACTGCGGCTCCAAGCTACCACGCTGTATCCAGTAGCCTTCAAATTGCAGATAATTCTCACCCAGTTGAGGCAGCGATTGATTGAGCACAGCCTTTGGATTCTGCAGCAATGCATTACGTATGAGCAGCAACACCATTTGATGTGACTCCGGATCCAGTTGAGTAAGAAAACTCAAGCAGAAGCTCTCGTACAAATTACGCTCAATCGAGCCGCACAGATTCCGTGCGCATATGCGCAAGCTACGGCAGAGCGTACGCAGCGAGTAAACGGGACGATTGCCAAGTCCATCATTGAGCTGCAGTTCGGAGAGACGTCTCAGCGACTTATACAGCTGTACAATGTTATGCACCGATTTGCGTTGGATGCCCGTATTGGCCAGATAGTCCCCGACGAGTAGACCCAAATCAGCATCTGTGGTCAGCTCATCGACGAAGAATTCGGTAAAACGATTGCGTATGCCCACAGGCAAATCCTTTTTACCAATATCCGTATTGGGATTCATGCAGGCAAATATACGGAAGTCCGGATGTCGCTTGACTGGCATAAAATCGCCACGCTCCAGCAGCACAACCGAACCCTCCGGCTCCAGGATGGTGGACAGGCATTCGAGTGTTTCCGCCGATGCCAAATTGATTTCATCCAACAGCACCCAATCACCATTGCTGATGCTATTAACCAAGGATCCAGGTATAAAGGCAAACGATATATTTATGCTCTTGTCCAGCTGCAGTTGCAAGCGCTGCAACTTCTCGTGCAATGTCTGCCAGCGTGGCAGGAAAGGATTCGACTTATGCTCCGGCTTACTGAACATGTTATTCGTGACGCTCAACATCGTTCGTATGATCACACTGTAACGTCCGTTGTTAAAGTGTGTGGCAAAGATACGCATAAATTGCTGATTCTTATCTGCATTGAAGGTCTCTCCAAACAGATATTCAAACTCGTAGCGCAACGGGGCGAGCACATAGTTCAGCTCGACGGGTTTGAAGCCACCCACTAAATCCGATACATCCGACTGGTTATTCATATTTATAGCCACGAGCTTATGGTCGGTGCGCTCTGCCAGATACTGCACAGAGGATGTTTTGCCCACACCCGTCTCGCCCACCAGGAGCACTGGCTCTGACTGGTTCACACAGACTGCAATGCGTTCCAATATACAACTGGCCAAGCGTGTAAACGAAAATGTTGCACGTTTTGCAGCTGGCTTGAATATTGTCTTCTTGTTTTGCATTGTTAGCTTTTGTCTTTTAGTTCCATTTTGTGTTTCACTTAGTTCCTCTTCCATATTCATTGTAGTCAATGTAGCGCGTCCAATTTTAAAAGTATTCTTGCCGAATTCCACGTCGGGTTTATATTCATTAGCAAAATGTTCACATCTCGATCTAATGATGCCCAACTTAGCGCCAATGCTTGTTATCAGGGCTGTCTTCTCTTTGCTCTCTGGCAGGTACGCGCAAAAGACATCGATAGCATTTCGGAAGACAAAGTAAGCGCATTCAGAGTTTGTCACCGAAAACTGAGCATTAGAACGCTGACAGAGCTTGATGAGATCCCGTGTAGATACCAAGCGTCCGGAGTTGGGCATGCTCGAGAGTTGGACATGCTCAAATGGCAACGCAAGATACTTCTCTGTTGTATCTGCCTTATCTCTGGTCTCTTGCTTACGCAAATTATCAGCAGCTGTATGATCTCCACTGGAGAAGGTCAAGAAGACATCCACAATGCGATTCGCTACCGTTGCCAATTTAGGATAATTAGTGCTAACTACTTTGCATAGCTCGTTGCGTGAGAGTGGTAAAATATTTATGGTGTACAGATATTTCTCTAGCAGAGAGTATAGAGATTTTTGAGTGGAATTGTTGGATGATTTGTTGGTGCTGCGATAAAAATGCAACATTTATATATTTTGTTATGATAATTACCTTAGCTTCGCTTACCGCACTGTTACAAACAGTTGGAATCCTGGCTCAACCTTAACGCAATCTCTAAAACCAGGCACGCTCAGGTAATTACGCTCTAACAGGCTGCTTAATATCGTATATGTATCCTGTGTAGCAGCATCTAAATCCTCTAAGAGCAGCCAGTAGCCATGCATGACAGCCTGTTTAAAATGTATATTTATTAATACATTTTCAGTGAATTTATCTTATTTCTTACCTGGGTCAATACACCGGGTAGCCAAACAAATTCACCTGGCACATCTGTACAACGATATTGGCCCAGTAACATTTTACTATCCGTCTGATCACCAAGCTGTATGCGTAAGAAACCATTTCGCTGAGCCAATCCATCGCCATCCTCAAGCACCATTAGATCTACTACATCTTCTTCGACTTTTCTCTTTCCAGCCGCAGTCTTTATTGTCTTTTGTTTTCTTTTGGGTATCAGTAGCTCCTCCCCTTCTTGAGCTTGTTTGCTGATTTCCAACTCTTTTGGCTTAGGGCAAATGCGTCCCGTTTTACGAGCGAGGTATTCAATTAAGGTGGTCTTACCACAGCCAACTGGGCCGGAGAGACAAATTGGCTTTGCTGCAGCTACGCCGAGAGCAATGCTACGTAGATTTACACTAGTTGAATCAACTTTAACGATACGATCATAGCATCCATCTGTATCAGCATAGAACTTTTTATTTTCTTCATTGTAAATGGGCAGCAGAACGCCTTCCATATCGATTACGGATTGATTTGCTTTGTTGAGTTTTAGCTTAAGCGTTTGCTCTGGGAGATTGGGCAAGTAGCTAGAGTTGACCAATGTGGGCAACTGCTGCTGCTGCTCGAATAATAGCTGCACCTCATTAGGTATTGATGAACGTATGTTTAGCTCATGCAGCTGTGTGCTGGTCATATCTGTTAACAAAGCCAGAATGTGATTCAAGTATAGCTGCGTCAGCTGACATGCCCTTTGTTTTCCTGTATAGTTGGCCAGGAATTGCGACCAATCCCAGAGCTCTCTATAGTAGACTGCGTCACTTTTCAGAAGCTGATAGCAACATTTGATTAAATCCAAATCGGATGTACCATCTGTCGTTTCCATAGTGCCATTTGAGTGCGTTCTTTTATACTTCTTGTTGGGCAGCTGCACCTGCACCTGCGCCTCGAAAGGTGCTTCCCGATTGCGAAAGTAGCTCTTGGCAAATCTGTAATATATCTGTTATTATATAAATAATATGAATGGTATATGCCACTAACCTCCTGGCAGCAACTGACAGCTGCAGCAACTGTGCCAAAGCAATACATTCCAATTTATATTTCTCTATTTGATCTGATGGATTCGAACGCAGCGACATGGTCAACAGTAACAGCAGGTGCTCCTCGAAACTCAAAGCGACAGGCACTGTATAACCTGGCAACGTTAATTGTTCGCTAAGACTGTTAAACAGGCGCTCCACATCCTGCTCAGCATACAGCTTAAATATAAAACATAAGAAAACACGTTGTGACACATTTTAGATGAAGTACAAATTTTACTTACCTCTTTCTTTAGGAACTTTTTTAATTTCAATGCAAACCCATCATCCTGTTGCTTTTCTGCTATAAGCTGCAACAGCATTTGCACGCTGCGTCGCAGCTTGTTGATATTTATTTCCATGTTTCACTACTCGATTGCATTAATACTAAACTTTAAGCGTATCAATTCGCGGCGCACAGTGCGAAATTTTGAAACACGTGCAATGCAATCGGTGGCCGGTTTAAGTGTGACCGCATTTGTCGAAAATACCAAACATTGCCAATCACCTGCATGTGCAGCAGTTTGTTTACATTTTCGTTGTGAATAGACAGTATAGAAGCTGACCATTTCATATAACTGTTTTTAGCGCACCATTCAAAAAAGCCAAGGCAAAATTTTATTCAATAATTACGTTTAAAATGTTTTCAAATTATAATGTGTTAAATATTAATGCGCGGGCGACTCCGCCACAAGATAAAGGATCGTTTCCAACTGTTAAAGTTCCATCGCATGTGGGCGAATACAGTGTGTCAGCCGAGGGACATTTCGAGAATTCGTCTGCGCGAATTTGTTTTCTAAGTCATCAAGCAATGGGCCAACTTCCATTTTCACTAGTCCCAGATAACGAAGAGGAAGAACATTCCATACCCAAACCCCGATATTTGGACAATTTATTCTACTTCTTGCGGTGTTCCTCCGAAACCTTCATGAGACGCAGCGAGGACGGATTTCTGCAGTTAGAAGCGGATATTGTTTGCAGTCGTGAAGCTTTACAGTTAATCATGTGCGCACCGTATGAGTACAAAAATAACTGGACTCTAGCCGTAAGCAAATATCGGAATACGATATACATGTGTCCGGTGCATAATACTGAACGACCTTTATCGGCAGATGTTACGCAGCCAAACGATTTATTGATGACACAATGGATGAGAGTATTGAAAAATCGTTGCCTGACAGCCGGAGGTAACTACCAAGATATTAATGACAAACATATATAACTATACATATCTTATTTTAGTTGATCCCATTGAGAGTTCGGATAACACTGAAAAAATTGAATTAAAAGGCCAATATTATTGTATCTTCCGCATAGACATTTGTGGCTTACATGTGCTTTTCGATGCGCCCATTCTAGCGGAGCACTCGATCAATACTAGGTAACTACAAATTATATATTCGACCTATTGGTATAATAGTTGTTAAACTATTTCTCTGATAACTATTCAGCTGCGGTTTGCCCAAAACCTTTGTGGATCTGAAATTGCGTTTGGATAAAATGAAACCCTCGGAGTGGACTGAGCATAATCGCAATGAGGTGCTCAAATGGTGGGCCGATTCTTTTTTAGCTGGCATTGAGAAGATTTATATAGCTTATTATGATAAAGAGGGAAACGTACACAAGATTAAACAAAGGAAGCTGCGCGAGCTGTGGCGGGACTGTGTGAGTAGAACACATAAGCCTCTTAAGATTAAAAGCATGAGTAAATTAATATAAATCTTAATCTTAATAGGAGCGTGACTGGTCGCCTAATATATGTGGAAATTTTCTGCGGCGTTGTCTGGGTAAAATTACAACGCTTTTGGCTGATGTGGATAGCGCCAGCAAAGTTTATCTCTTAAAATACGATGCAGAGAATGGCAATTTTAGATATAAATATGCGGAGGATCGAAGCGAATATACGTTTATACCCGATTGGTTCCGCTTGCTGATGGAGGAGAGGTTAGAACATCTAAATGCACCAATTCAATTTCAAATATGAGTCGGATCTACTATATATGGATGAGAATCGATTTTAAGCTTAAATACTTATGTGTATAACATATTATTTATAAGAAGAAAGTAGATTTTACGTTTATTGACAGCATTAATTGAATTTGAAGAATCACACTATTAAATAATTTAATACACATTATTATTTGTTTTGCTGCTTTTGCGATTGGCTGTTGGTTGAGAATGCATTCGATTTTACAAAAATATGGAAATGCTAATTAGATACACGCTAATTTAGAAGATGAGAGCAAGAGACAAAGGGGTCTCTACAGCTCAGTCTTCTTGGGCTTGCCACTGCGATCGAAGCTCTTCAGTTCTGTGGTGGCCTCCTTGGCAATGTATTTGATGAAGTCGTCCAATTCGCGACCTCCATTGTAGCTGACGGGCTTGTTCTTAGAGTCCTTGGGCAGCCAGAAGAGTGTAGGGAAGCCGCGCACATTGAACTCTGGGGGTACATCGTTGGCCGTGGCATCCATTTTGACAATGGCCACATCCTCATTTTGCAGTTTCTCCGCCAGCTCCTCGTAGATGGGAGTCAGTTTCTTGCAGTGTCCGCACCAAGGGGCATAGAACTCGACCAGCGTATCCTTGCCATTGTTGATGACCACCTCATCGAAGTTCTTAGCGACGGCCACCTTAACAGGTGCATCATTGGACTCGGGCACCGGCTCGCTCTTGATGTAAGGCTCCAGTTCGTTGGCCAGCAACTTTTCCACGAAGTCTTGCAGATTCTCAACGGAGAATTCCTCTTTGAGCGCATATTTGAGATTCTTGGCATCACGTGCCAAAATGACGGGCTTGTCACCAACGAAATCGTAGCCATATTCATTCAACTCATGCTGGAAATCATCCTTCGAGCTGATGGCAAAGTTAATCTGGCCAACAAACTCCTTGGCCACCTTCAAAACACGGTTACGCCAGTAGTTCGTGCCCTTGGGGTTCTTCTGGTAATCAACAGCATAGTATGCAGTGATCAAAGGATTCTGGAAGTCGCGAGCAGTGTCCTGTGTACGGTGGCCCACCAAACCATGGCTGCAGAAGAGAAACGTTAGCTGTAGCAAAATCATGTGAAATTAGCAAAGTTTGACTTACTAGTTCTCCTTGACGAAGGTGATCAAATCAGACTCGGAGCTACCCTCAAACTTAATTGTGGACGACTCAAATTTGTTGGCCAAGTGTGGTGCGCGTATCAGCACAATCTTATCTCTATGGAAGATATGAAAGATAAAACAAATTGTAAAGCATTAATAATTCCAATTAACTGACATTAGCTGCCTTAACAAAGTTTATGAACTACTATCTATAGAGCTATAAAGTAGGTGGCGAATTGCAATTGGACTTGTATTGCATTATACACACAAAAAAAAATCCAAACTATTTATTGAAGTTAAAAAATATATGTAGATGAGTTATGGATCTCGAGAGTCTTGATTAGTTTCAGTCCTGGCTCACTTACGTTTCGCCTTGTTGCTTAAGCACTGCCTCGTCTTCGCTGTGTCCAAAACGATATTTCTCGCGATTCTTGTCAGCAAACTTCAGGAAAGTCTTTGCCAATTTGGAGTCAATGTCTTTGAAATAGCCAAAGATAGTTGTATCTTTGGTATCCAGGAATTTGGCTAGCTCCTCGACGCTGCGCACTTGTTTAGATGCAGGTCCCACCTGAGCACGCATATATTTGGCAATGCCATTAGCCTCGCGCGGTCCATTGTAGTCCTGCGACACCTCGTCCTGGCGGAAGATTTTCAGCGTTGGATAACCACTCACTGAGTACTTGCTGCAAGTCTCTTTGCCGGCTTCTGTGCAGTCAACCTTTGAGATTAAAATAAAAGACAATATAGTTGAAATGGATATTGATTGCTTATGACATTCATTAGGCTTACCTTGGCCAATTTGATTGGTGGATCGTCATCTTTAATAATCTCAGCTGCTTTGGCATATTCTGGCTTCAAGCGCTTGCAGTGGCCGCACCTAAAATAAGAAGGATATGTTATTAAAGACACGTCACTTATTCAGAAAACATATCATAGTTTCGAGTTATCAAAAAACAAGTTGAAAAATTAGAAATATGAGATGTTATCTTCTGTGTACATAAATTAAACTACCCTAGTAAACCCATTCATTATATGTTTATCAGACTGTCTTTGACATGTACTTATCAATAAGAACAATTAATTGAGGGAACCATTAGAAACTATTTATCTTTTCTGAATTGCTGTTGATTGAAAAAGTTTAATTTGTTGATCAAGTCAACACATACTTATATTTAATACATACTAGTATTTAGCAGGATATACCCAATGCAGCCCATTACAGGGCATAATATAAATTCATTTCAGAACTTATCTGAACGTCGTTTATGTTCGCGCTCTTATCATAAAAGCAAGACCCAATTAAATAGCTTGTTCTGTTCTTATGCTGTAGCTGATAAGTTAATTTTGTTCAAGATGTGGCATTTGAAATCAAGCATAGGCCAACCGGCCGGCGTTTCAAGCTGCGAAACTTAATTTCTTCTTTGTCTAGGCAAACAAACATAAGCACGCACACACACATGCATAGAAAGCTATTTGTTCATGCATTAGCTTAGGACAAGTTTACAGCTTACTTTATCAGCCCGCATACACACAAACACATGCATAAAGCACATCTATTCGCGCATACGTATTCATATATGTACATATGTATAGAAGCTAAAATGGCCGACGCTGACTTGTCAATCCCTGGCTATATGTATGTGCCCTTTCTTTTACACGGTAGCCGCTGACGTGTACTTTTAATTCGATTAATCATAGCCACACAATTGACTTAATATTAACAATTGACGTTGCAATTGTGAATGCTGCCACGCCCACCGCCCCAACTTACCAGGGTGCGTAGAACATAACCAATGTGGTCTCATGCTGCTTCAAAGTGGAGACGAAATTGTCATCGCCAAGTTCCAGCACATCTTGCTCGGCACCAGCAACAATTGCAATAAAACTGCATGCGAGAACAGCACCTAATAAACGCCACATTTCGTTCTTTGTTACTTATTAATACAAAATCAGTGAATATATATTTCAAGAAATACTGTAATGTCAACCGGCTGCTATGATAATTTACGTCTATACCGGTCAAATGCTTTACGAGAATTGGATACGTTTTGACGGACTAAGCCACGTCATTGACATTTTATAACACTGTTGGGGGAGTGACCGGGCGACTAACAAAGCTTGCTCCACATTTAACATTCTTTGTATCTGTTAACTAACAGATTGGCGCAATTTATTCAATGGATATTCGATATTTGCAATGCGACTCTGTAACGCCACGCTTGCAGAAACGAGGCTACAAGTTTCCTGTTACGCCGAACTCTCGTTCACTTTGTTCAAGTCTGTCGCCGGAATAGCATAGACTTTGTGATTTCTCATTCAATTTATTCGAGAGTAAGTTCTGTTGCCAAGTGAAAAAAGAAATTTGAGTGCAAAGCATTTTAAATCAGAAATATATGTGCAATGAACCAGCTGAGCGGAATTACCAATCATTTTATAAACAAATATGCAATCGGACTTTAATAAATCTGCATATCTGACAACATGTGGATGCGTGTGTGGGCACTCGACAGTTAACCTCTAAGCCGAAGCAAAGTGAAAGGTGGTGACGATGACTGAAGCGCAAACACGTGGCAAGCAGCTAGTAATGAGAATTTCACAATAACTAGAATTTGTTTATAGAATTTGTTTATAGAATTTGTTTGCTCCATTGAGTCACTTTGTATTTCTGCAATATGGTGTAATTGGTGTCTGTGATGCCACGCCCACATGTGCGTTGCACATTTAAATGATTTGATTCATAAATGCTATTATAAGACAACTTGTATGAATGCAACATCTAAAATTGTCAAGTGGCTTCACCAAGTATTTGCAATCTAAAAAAAAGTTGCGAAAAATTTCATCAGCATGCGAAGCGTGTTTTTTTTTGCATACGCAAAATTTTCCGCCTTTCTCTATACGTATGAACGCATAGAATTTCAAGATGGCGGCTCACAAGCCGATGGTGTGACTGATTAATCAGAAAGTGCTTGCAGCAATAAAATACAAAAGTCAAGCTAACAGCCATTTTAGGTGTACTGAATTCATTCTATATTGCAAAATTGTAGAATTGCCACATTGGACAAATTTTTATCTTAGCATGAACTTATAGTTCAAGATGGCCGGTGACGGTATGCAATACATGCATTTTTCGATCGTTCCCTATCGCTCTGCCAGTCACTGCCTGATCGTCTACTTTGTTCGATTCATTGCTCAGTCGCCATTTTATTTTACTTTCTCACTTGCTCTCTCTTGTGCCGATGAAGCGGCCGGCAACAGCGTCAAGCACTCGCACACAACCACATGGGTAGATTAGATTTGCTGGAATTTTCTTTGCACATATATGTATATTCAAAATGTATGCTTGTATATGTGAATATACAAACATACATATTGAATTTCATTTAAGTTCTAATTATCTCGATTTTTATATGATGAAAATTGTCTAAGTTCTGCTTCTGAATAATAATGAGGATAGCAAAAATACCAAATTCACTGACAAAAATCGAGTTATAGTGTAGTTACAAATTAGGATTTTTTTTTAATGATAATTTTTCTTTGCACGCTCCCTTTTGTTGCCAGTTTCGTTTTGTGCCTTTGTTACACACATACATACACTTCCACCACCGAGACATGCGGCTGCGGCTAAACCTAACCTCAAAGCAATATGTGCTCGCCGATGCCAATGTATAGCCTATGCGAGCGCAAACACGTTTCGTTTTGAGGTTAGGTTGAACTGCGCTGGTATATGAAACCAAAGTTGAATTTTGTGACCGCGTTGGCAAAATATGATAATGATTAGAATTCGTCTATACTCGATTTACTAATACTTGTGGCCGACCCATGTTAATTATTTTGAACTAACAAATTTTATTTACCCTTCCATTTCTTCCCCCTGATTGCCGATTGTACCTGTGGACCCGTACACATACACACATTTCCAAACATAAACCTACTGCACGCTGTGAACCCACTATTAAATCAACCCACTAGCTCGTATAAAACAAGATGGGCAAGGAAAAGATTCACATCAACATTGTCGTGATTGGACACGTCGACTCCGGCAAGTCCACCACCACCGGTCACTTGATCTACAAGTGCGGTGGTATCGACAAGCGTACCATTGAGAAGTTCGAGAAGGAAGCTCAGGAGATGGGCAAGGGCTCGTTCAAGTACGCATGGGTTTTGGATAAATTGAAGGCCGAGCGTGAGCGTGGTATCACCATTGATATCGCTCTGTGGAAGTTTGAGACTGCCAAGTACTACGTGACCATCATCGATGCTCCTGGCCACAGAGATTTCATCAAGAACATGATCACTGGTACCTCCCAGGCCGATTGTGCTGTCTTGATTGTTGCCGCTGGTACTGGTGAGTTCGAAGCCGGTATTTCCAAGAACGGTCAGACTCGCGAGCACGCTCTGCTTGCTTTCACCTTGGGTGTCAAGCAGCTGATTGTTGGTGTCAACAAGATGGATTCATCTGAGCCACCATACAGCGAGGCTCGTTATGAGGAAATCAAGAAGGAAGTGTCTTCGTACATCAAGAAGATCGGCTACAACCCGGCGGCTGTTGCCTTTGTGCCCATCTCCGGATGGCACGGCGACAACATGTTGGAACCATCGACCAACATGCCTTGGTTCAAGGGATGGAAGGTGGAGCGCAAGGAGGGTAATGCTGAAGGCAAGACCCTCATCGATGCCCTCGATGCTATCCTGCCCCCTACCCGCCCAACCGAGAAGCCCCTGCGTCTGCCCCTGCAGGATGTCTACAAAATTGGCGGTATCGGAACAGTACCCGTCGGTCGTGTGGAGACTGGTATCTTGAAGCCTGGCTGCCTTGTCGTCTTCGCCCCAGCTAACATCACCACTGAGGTTAAGTCCGTGGAGATGCACCACGAAGCCCTCACCGAGGCTGTTCCCGGTGACAACGTTGGTTTCAACGTTAAGAACGTCTCCGTTAAGGAGCTGCGTCGTGGCTATGTTGCCGGTGACTCCAAGGCCAACCCTCCCAAGGGCGCCGCCGATTTCACCGCTCAGGTCATCGTGTTGAACCACCCTGGCCAGATTGCCAACGGTTACACTCCAGTGTTGGATTGCCACACTGCTCACATTGCTTGCAAGTTCGCTGAGATCAAGGAGAAGGTCGACCGTCGTTCCGGCAAGACCACCGAGGAGAACCCCAAGTTCATCAAGTCTGGTGATGCTGCCATCGTCAACTTGGTGCCTTCCAAGCCTCTGTGCGTTGAGTCCTTCCAGGAGTTCCCTCCTCTAGGTCGTTTCGCTGTCCGTGACATGAGACAGACTGTCGCTGTCGGTGTCATCAAGGCCGTGAACTTCAAGGATGCTACCGGTGGCAAGGTCACCAAGGCCGCCGAGAAGGCCACCAAGGCCAAGAAGTAGCTGGTTTCTATCAATAATAACACCATTATGATGAAGCAGCAGCAGCCAGAACTCAACAGCAGCAACAACAATAACAACAACAGCAGCAGCAACAACAACAACAATGATAAGCACAACAGTAGTCGAACACAAACACCTGTCCTGGGCAAGATGAATGATAAGATGATGTTCCAGCAAAAGCAAAAGTTTAATTTTTTCCATCGTAAAGAATTTCGTCGGATACGAATGTTAAACGCCATCGCCGCCTAGACGATTGAGTGGGAAAATGGAGCACACACCCAACTGCAGATTTCAAGAAACAAAATTAATTATTTACCCTCAATCTTAAGTTTACCTACCACATAAATATATATATGATATTATAGTAAATTGATTTTATAATGATATCATATTTTTTCATAGTTCGTATATAATTTGTGTAGCAGCAGTAGCGCAGGCGTATAGCATTTATATATCGTGTATTCGTTAAAATTAAAATTTTGATTTTTTATATCCCTTATTTTTGTTTTGCACACTACTTTGTACACTATATAAAAAACAACAAGGAAACAATACTAGAAGCGAAAAGATAAATAACTTTATTTACAACAAATAAAAGCACATTTTGTATTTATTTTTTCCCACAAAGAAACATTTTAATGTTTTGCTTTTGCTTTTCAGCCATTCCTTTATCATTTTGTCACTTCATCCGCTGCCAAATGTGAAATATGAAAGTACAAAAGCCAAGATAAAGAAGTACAAGGAACTGCTTAACTATACAACAGAACTTTACCTCATTTAAACAGAATAAAGCGAAGGTTTTGAAATAAAACAATATATTTGCAACTTGGAAAACAACCACCTGTCTTTAATTTGAATATGTTAAAGATATATTTTCAAGTATACACAATTCTTGACGAATGAAACGATTAAAAGGAGGAAACCTGGTTGGGGTCAAAACCTTCAGAGCAATTTATATATGGTTAAGCAGAACACGTAATGCTATTTGCTGAGCACCAGAGCTGGGTCCTTAAAGCAGGGTTTGGTATTTTGTCGTGTTTGATGATGTTGCTGGTACTGTGGTAGGTGGTCCTCCTGGTCCGGCACCGGATCCTCGTAGCGTATGCCAAACGGCGTTACAATGGCACTTTTCATTAGATATTTGCCAAACCTTTGCACCTGCATTGCCGATATGCTATCCAGCACCCACAGTGGCGACAGATAGATGCGATCATCCTCTGCACGTCTCTTGTCGCCCACAATAAATTTGGCCTTGTAGCGATTCTCGGTCAACTTGGCACCACCCAAAAGCAGCAGCTCCTTGATGTTGTTGAATGTGATGGGTCGACAGAGCGAAGACACGTAGAAGACCTCCATAAAACGAAACAGTTCGCAGCGATAGGATAAGCCAAAGGCTTGACGTTCAGCGCGGCAAATCTAGCGGGGATCGGGTAACAAATTATCACACTCTTAATATTAGTTGGCCAATAGCTCACCTCAACGGCCCGTGAGAATGAGCTCAGTTCATATTTCTCTTCGTTCAGCCATTTGCCGGCATGAACCGAATCGAGTATCCACTTGAAGTTAACAATCCAAACACCTCGCATCAAACCACGCAATAGATTCAACGTTCTCCTTGGCTCCAGACTAACCAAATGGGTCGTTCGCTTGGTCACTGTGGGATCCAGACGCATGCCACGGAGCTTGCGTATGGCCTGGGATGGCGTGACAAGCAATTGAGAATGTCGGGATGGGGGTGAATGAGTACAATAGAATCAATGGATGGATGCATGAATATATTGGTTAATTAATGACTAAAGCCATTAATCGAGCACAAAGTGGAGTCAACTCTTGTTTTGTATAAATATTTTGATGTATAATTTATTTGTGTGAAACGCGCTGTTGCTTTATGACTACCGCAAGTTCAAATAAGTTTTATCAATAATAATTACGAACAAAAATGAGTCGGGCGTTGCACTTGAAAAATCAGACTCGAGAAACTAAATAACTATGGAAATACAAATGAATCAATTAAGTCGATATAGAACAACATTGCATACACATACATAAGGTACATATATATATATATATAGAGTGAGAGAGAGAGAGAGAGAGAAAACTATATATAATCTATAACTAGATCTAGAACTAAGCGAGTAGAGTTTCTCAAGTCAAGGCCAGGATGATGTGCTACCAACCTTGTGGATGATTTGCACTTGCTCCTTATGCATGTTCGTGTGCACTAGCGTATGTATGATTTTACGTTTTGCTCCAGACGTCACACAGTCGCCATGCGACTCGGATGCACTCTCATTAGTGGCATCCGAATCGAATGGTGTCACAAATACATCCTTCGTACCAGCGTTTTTCGGCCTTTCGTATTTCTTTTGCACATTGGGACCGACTGCTGCCGTTGGTTTCAGAGGTCCCATGGTGCGTCGACGCTTCACCGTGTTCGTGGAGGCATTGCTGCTATTCTTGCTCGGACGAGATTTGGTACTAGACGATGATGAAGCTACCATAATTGATTCATTTGGCGTATAGAGTCGACGCATCTTGGGCTCTGTGGACTGCTGATCCTTGGGTGTTGCCGGCGTATTCAACGCCACTGCCTGCAGTGGTGGTGCTGATGGTGTAGCTGGTGGTGGTGGGGGTGTAGCAAGTGCACAACTCTCGCCCAGCTCCGCTTGATTGGCCAGTGCCAGCGATCGTCGCTGCGATTTGCTATTAATTGAATTGATGCGCTCATTAATGTGATCCATGTCCACATTGAACAGCGTGCGACGACGATTTGAGGTCGAACTCTTCTCGCTGCCTGGCAAACGAGTGGAACTAAACACCGGCACAGGTGTATGCCCGTCGAAGCTGTTCAGTGATGTTTGTGTGGTTACATTCATTGGCGAACTTATAATTATATCTTCCAAATAAGGATTTCTGTTTTCATTATTAACATCGCTGATCTGCATTTTCTCTACGGTATATAAAGTACGACGTTCACGAGTTCGTCCAATTGTAAGCGCGTGGGATGAGCTTATTTCCATTGTTTCTTGCGCATAGTTTGTTTTGTTAGGTGGTGGCGTTGGTTCTACAACGGACATCGCCTTGTCCAGGCACTGAGGCTCCTCTGCTATGGCTTGAAATGGAGACGGCTTCTTGACCTGTTTTGGCGTGTTCGGCTCTAAAGCGGCGTTTTGGGAGAAACTGCGACGACGTGAACTAAGAATTTGCTCTTGTGAATCTGTTTTAGATGTTGACAGTTGCAGGCTACGCCGACGTGTTATTCGTGGCTCGATTACTGGTGGAGCCACTTCTGTTGCAGCTGTCTCTGACTCCTTTTCCTCTGTTTTAGCTTTCTCTGTTATGTTTAATTGGCTGCGCCGCCGTGTCAGACGCGTTCCTGTTGACGGTTTTTCAGCTACAATCTCAGGTGCTGAGCACACATAGACCAAACTACGCCGGCGAATTTCTCGCAGCGGTCGTGGTCTGTCTTTGGTAGGCTCCACAGTCACCGAGGTGCTACGCCTGCTATTCCTGCCCACACTCTGCTCCTGGACGAAAGTCTGTTCCTTATGAATTTCATCATGATTGGCAACCTTTTCATTCTCTTTGTCCTTTGGAGCTGGTGTGTCTGATTGGTTCTGCATCTTAAAAGGCGTAAAGCAGCCGTTGTTTATTCTGAGGATTCATACAACACGAAAACAAAAATTAATAAAAACGTTTAAGATTTAGACGTTATGATAAAAGAATTAACAATGATCCTAGATAGAGAAATTTCGACCCACAATCCCTATGGCTAGACAAGCTAAAACTAACTTTGTTACTAGAATTACCTATTGAGCAGCTTAGTAGCTGGCGATTCTGCACCCACATCTTGTTCCTTGTTTTGGCTGAGACTGCTGAAGAATCGCGTGATATTAGTCTGGAAGAGAGGAATATATTAAATGCCTTATTTATGAAGCAGATGGAGGAAAACTCACCTGCGCTGGGCTTGCAGCAATGGACCTTGCTGAAGCCTTTGGCGTTACATCTTTACTGCCAGTGGGCGTTCCAGGACGCTTTCGTCTCTTATTAAGCTCCGAGTCTGGTTGCATACAACGTACGCGCTGTAAGAGAATTAGATAGAAGAACCAGATTTAGCTAGACAACAAGTCATAAAGCATTTTTTTTCCCTAATGATGCCATGGATAAGACTGCTGCTGTTGCTGCTGATTTCGCAACTGTCACTCCTTTTTAGCTGAATGCTCACTGTTTTATTTGTTTATAATGTACGTGATAACTGAATCGTTACTACCTTCTGTTTATATTAGCGCAACTTTTATCTCTCTCTCTCTCCCTCTCAATAAGAGACTGTTAATGTTACTGCTCTTTTAACATTTCTATATAGGAATAGATAAAATATAAGCACCTGTATTTGCCTATTACTGCCAATAATTATTATTTAAATAATGAATACAAACAATAATACAATACAATATTTAAATCCGACTAAATTTGTATTTTTACATTTTTAAATACCAACAGGTGTGTATTCACTGGCTGTTGTTGACTTTGCAGCCCTGGTTGCTCTCTCACAGCGACTGCGCTGTAGCAACAGCTCCAGCCCCCGCATGCTGTATAAAAATTGCCACAGCAGAGCCGACAGCCTCAGTCTGCGGCTCACTCAGCGTTGGTCGCGCTCGCATCTAATACAACAAACTAAACGAACGATCGTTCTAAAACTATGTTTTAGCTAAAAAATAAAACTAGCAGTATTACGCGATAAAGTAGACACAATTTCAATTCAAAGCACGCATCCGCGGTAGATAAGCAACAAGTGTTGCCACATTTACAACTAAAATCAAATTCATTCAGCAGGCAGCTGTAAGCGGCGTCGGTGGAAAAGAGACAGTGGGAGAGCGAGTGAGAGAGCCAACGAGAAATTCTTGCCATATTTTTGTGTTTTTACGTTTTGTTTGTTTTGCCCCAATTGTCAATCGGTACTGAAACTACAATTGTTTAAAGAAATAATACAAAATCTGAGCGGAAGGGAAAGAAGAACAAGCAGAAACGTGGCAACGCCTCTGCTCTTGTCGACTGCTGCGTGCTAGTGGGGAAAAAAATTAAAAAAGAAAAAAAAAAGTTAATGACAGAGGCATCAGAAATAAGAAAACTTGTTTTGTATCTGTGGTTTACCTAGGAGCGTGCGATAACGATTACAAGTACATGAATAATAAGAACGCTACAGGCAGTGACAAGGCCGCATCTAATATATCATCAGTATTCAGCGCCATTCCGCGCCAGGCACTAGATCAAGGCAGAATCACACATAAAGATGATACCTGGCTATGGACCCGTCACGCAAGCCTTGCTGGGTACCTTGCTCACCTGGGGCCTGACAGCAGCAGGTGCGGCATTGGTCATCTTTGTACGGGGCAATCAGCGACGTTCACTGGACGCGGCATTGGGCTTTGCGGCGGGCGTCATGATTGCCGCCTCGTTCTGGTCACTGCTTAATCCGGCCATTGAAATGGCCGAGACCTCGAATCTCTACGGCTCCTACTCATTTATGCCCGTGGCTGGTGGCTTTCTGCTTGGCTCGATCTTTGTGTATGGCTGCGACAAGCTGATGTCATACCTGGGCTTGAACAGCACCAACATGATGATTCAGATGACGCAGAACAGCAAGGATAAAGCAGACATTGCCATCGATGAGATAAAAATGAATGGCTCAGCCACGGACAGGCATGCGTCCAAGAGTCTCGACAGTTTCTCGGACTGCCTGAGCGTGCAGCACAGCGGCGAGTCGCGCAGAAGGAAGAAGGGCGGCAGCATTGGCGAAGTGGAGCAATGCACATACACAGCGGAGGCGACGCTGGAACAGCAGCGGGCCCAGGAGGCGTTGTCACAGTGGAAAAGGATCATGCTGCTTGTGGTGGCCATTACCGTGCACAATATACCCGAAGGCCTTGCAGTGGGCGTGAGCTTTGGCGCCGTGGGTACTACGAATAGCTCGACATTCGAGAGTGCCCGTAATCTGGCCATTGGCATTGGCATACAAAATTTCCCCGAAGGCTTGGCGGTCAGCTTGCCCCTGCATGCCGCCGGATTCAGCGTAGTGCGTGCCCTGTGGTATGGTCAATTGTCTGGCATGGTGGAACCCATCTTTGGAGTCTTGGGTGCGGTGGCTGTTACCTTCGCTAACCTAATATTGCCCTATGCCTTGTCATTTGCTGCTGGCGCCATGATCTATATCGTGGCCGATGATATTCTGCCGGAGGCGCATGCCAGTGGCAATGGCACAATTGCGACATGGGGCACAGTGTCTGGATTCCTGATTATGATGTGCTTGGAGGTGGCGCTATCGTGATAAGGCAATGTCCACGACAACAAGGACAAATGTTCCTATGCATGATATATATGTATATATATATATATAAATCATTCCAGGAAAAGGACTTCACAAAATCATTCATAGTGCTAATTTCTTTTAAATATCGTACTTAAACGAAAGAGCATTTTATATTGTATTGTAAATAGTGAAACAGGCCTTAAGACATATAGTAATATACATGTAGTATATATATATTAGCAGATATCTCTGTAACTTTTATATATATACATTTTGTTAAAAATCTCAGAGAATCTTTTAGCCTGCTGCGCGTTTAACGCAATAAGAACGAAAGAAAAAACCCAACCGTAACTAAGTATTTTTATATAAGTAACTTGGCTTCATTGTTTTTGCCCTGTTATGTAAATGCAAAAAAGTAACTACTACATACATATTTGTAATTATTTTTTAATATCTGTCTGTAAACAGACGTGCGCATGTGAAATAGGTTTTAAGTTGTCAAGTGCCCTGTCTTTTTGTTCATCTTCTTTTTACTGAACTGTCGTAATATTTAAGTAATAAAATAATGTCTGGACGTTCAGTGCAAGACAAAATTTATTAAGAAAATCTGCATTTGTTTTTCTTTAGTTTTGAACCAGGCTGACGAGCGCTCTCTTTCTCTCTCTCTCTGTTGTGTTGCCAACTTCCTGGCCTCTGATAAGACATATTGTACACTACGTGTTACACGCAAATTGAATTAGATAACCTAAACACAGCCCCAACGTGTACAAGACCCAGAGCTAGGCTAAGTGCCTGACATTTGTTGTCTGTGATAAGAATCTGTCGAGCGAAAGTGCAGACGGCACTCAAATAGCAACATTTTGTTTCTATTATATTTTTGTGCTGTCATCTTTGGACATACTCAGTGCTTAAAGCAGCTTGTAGGAGAAATCTAACCTAGAGGTTATCTCGCAGTCCATCAAATGAATCATTTCGATATGAATTATTAAAACATTCAACGATGGCTTCTATTGATCAAGATTACGTTTGAATTTGTTTTGATTTGAGCTGCCCAGTAAGAAGTTATTTTATATAGGGTATGCTGATTTAAAGTCCAATTCGGGAATTGGTGTGACTAGGTAAACATAATTCAAGCATTAAGAGGAAAACATGATAGTATGACAGTATGTAAGGGTGTTTCCCAATCGATCATCATTGGCTATGATATGCAGCGTGGCCTATCTGTGATTCCCTCTATGCAAAAAGAATGATTGGAGAAGAGTCTGAACAAAAACAATAAATGCCGACTAAGCCGTCTACAGAGTATCTTCTGTTCTAGTTCTTTTAGCTACACTAGAAATTCTAATCAGCATTATGTATTTTTAGAAATACGAAATAATCCAAAAAGACTCTCTATATAATATGTAGCATTCATACTGTAAACATAAATACTAACAAAGCCAACTCTAATATGTTTATTTTACAAAGCAGCAGAATCAGACATACAATATAATATTTAAGGGTATCGCCTTACCCATTCCAGTAAATTAGAGCGCTATCAGACTAGACATATCAATTGCTTATCTGAGTCATCGTGGCTTGTTCATGATAATATACCGATTCGCTAGGCCTTATCGTAAATATGTTTAGACAAAGCCTAAACAAGTAATCGATTTGTTTATTTTATAGTATTTTTATGAGGCCAATAAACTAATTAAATAGCGACCATTAAGAACTGAAGTTGATGGCTTCCAAAGCAATCGGGAATATTTACAATATCTGACAATGGATAGCAATAATTGCTGCTTGAGATTAACGATTATGCAAATAAATCAATTTTCAATAGAAATTGAAACTAGTTAAGCAGACCTTAAGCTACTTAGTTGCAAATGTAGCATCATCCACGTGCTGGATGTAACATAAGCTGAGAGAGAATCGTTTATAGTATATTATCATTTTGCAATGTAGATGAAGGAATTGAAATATATAAATTGTTAGCTAATCTTAAAACACAGGTGCTAGATAAATCTAACATAAATAAAACGAGATATTTCTAAAGTATATGATAACTAACTATACAACACCATTGAGCAAAGCTGAACTCTTTCACAAGATGATTCTGAATAATTAAAGCTTTTCTTAATTGTAAGAAAACTTTAAATAAAATTATATATTTTTTATGTCAAATTAATTCAATTTTACAAACTTTAATTTTAAGAGATTTGTCATAATTGTCATAATCTTTCATTGATTGAGTTTTCAAAATACAGAGTATATGAAAAATCATCTTGTCTCATAGTCTATTAACATAAAATGCATTCAGAATCATCTCATTTCAATTCACTTTGATCTATGAAAAAAATGATTTAAGTCATTTCTTGTTTTACTTTTGTGTTGTACAGTTTTACATATAGGTACGATTGAAGTACTCACCGACACTTTGCCATAGAGTTCTGGGAATTCATACATATGTATATTGCTAATGGGAAACTGTGTGGGATCACATAAACGACGCTGCACTTTACAGGCCTCGATCCATAAAATGGAAACAATTGGTATATTCCAGCTCTGCGCGCGTTTATAGGTGGATAAGAGGCCATCCTTGAAGACCACGTGGGTGGTATTGCTATTTAATTAAATGTTTGAATTAGATTTTACTATAATGCCAACTTAGTTTAAGTTTACCGTAACAGACGATCGTTGGCCTGGGCGCCCAGTTTAGTTATGATGTTCTTAACGCCCTCGGACCGATTATCGTTGCCCGTGCGCACTTCAACGTACACAATGACATCCTTTAAAATCTCAGAGAGTGATGGCGGCGGCTGCGGATTACGCTCCTCTGCAGTTATAATGCTAATCTCCCCATGTGGCACATCGAAATTATTGTACGTGGTTTTAGTAGGACTTCTATTAGCAGGTGATATACATAATTAAATATATACATACACATTCGCAAGATTTAGAACTTACTTAAGTGCACTTATGGCGCGCATGCGTAGGGCGGCGCTCGGACTATTGAAATCACGTTGTAGATGATTTAGATGGGGATCCCGTTTGGTTGATAGGCCGGACTCCATTGCTTTCAGACTTGCCACTTGATTTTCTCCTGCAGCCCTGGATTTGGGCGTCATAATCATGTGGGCAATCGCTGGCGTCGTCGCAATTGAGGTATCTGAAGGTCTGTCGATGACGGTAACAGTTTGATCTGTATTACAAATGTTTAAATTTACGTTTTTGACTGCGTGTAGAACTTAAGAGTTATTTCATTTATATCAAATATATTATAAATTTACGCACATTCATCCATCAATCGAGTTTTCCACATAATATAAAGATCCAAAATGTGTTTTTAATTTTCGTCAATACTTTAAATTTAGAGCTCGCCAAATTAAATACAAATTTTTGATGTCTTAAAATGATTTAATTTACAAAGCTAACCTGCTGTTTCTGTTGTCCGGACTACCTTTGAATGTCAACGGAACTCGTTCCGTTTCATTTGTGTTACCGTATTTGATACGAATCGTCGTATATATATCTTTCGAAGAGCTTATTGCGTAATAGTAACAGTAAAAGTGGTCTTTTCAATTATTTGTCTAAAAATTATTAAATTTTTGCAAAATTTTCGCGGCCGCTTGGCTTCGGACAGTCGAGTCAAAAACAGGGCTGCCTAATTGTTATTGAGTTTTGAGCTATCGATCAATTATGTTAACTAACATAACAATGTTAGACTAGCAGCTGTTAATGTTACTGTTAGGAAGCGCGCCAAAGATTTTTATTTTTATACTCACTTTAGGCTTTTGTCAAAGTACAATATTATAATATTAAAATAAAAATCACACATTTGAAAATAATCTTTTAATGCATAAACGTTTACATAGGTTTCACATACGTATATGTAATATTCGAACTTATTTACATATGAAAATGTATTTACAGGAAATAAAACAATAAAAATTAATCGCCTAAAGTAGCAAAAAATTTGCCTATGACAACAAATCTTTCCTATACTTTGCTATCAAAATGTGCGCATATATGTTCGTATATAATCCATATTTATATATTTTAGATTCGTGTATATATGTATTTATTTGTGCACACAACTCGACTCTAGGACGTTCTCAGTCTTAAACGATTTAAAAACTATGGCAAAATTTTAATTAATTATTACAAATTGCATAATCATTAAATCTCTCATCTCCGGTGTCTAATCCATAACGCCGATTTAATTAGTTGAAGTGTTAATTATTTTAGGCATATGCCCAAAAGTATGCTCTAATTATTATAAAACATGGCTGCATTTCGCATAATTTATGATCACAAAACTGAACGAAATGCCTTCCATTGACCAAAAATTAAAAAAATATGCTTTGACTAAATAAATTGTAATATAATGCTAGGCGATGAATAAATTAGGGCCAGTTTCATCCAGCGATCATTCTGCAAGAGATAGAGAATATTAGAGATGCGTTACTCTTCTTAACAGAACATATCGATGCACCTACCATGTGCGCTGATTAGACTACGCGCATCCCAGAGGGAAAGCTGTGACTGCGACAGTCGATGCTGTGTTGGATAGAGTTTGTAGGGGAAATACGAATGATGGAACGTTGCGATGGGTATGGGCGTCGTCGATTGCAGTGACTGTTGTTGTTGCTGCTGTGCGGCTAGCAGGAATTGATGATGCTGTGCCGATATCTTGCGCGAGATTTTCGGCTCCTTTTTGGGCTTGCTGGCGCACTGCTGTTTGTTCGACTTAATAAAATTGGGAATGCGTGCCAGCAGACCGCAATAGTATGGATCATCCTGCTTTTTGCGCTGTGGCGTATTCTTCGGGTGCTTCTTTTCCGTATAAACGGGCGCCAGGGAAGTCATAGAAGCCATAGATGTCACCTCGTAGTCCGGCTGAAATAGAGATGAAGATTGATTATTAGCATTTTTATAATAGGAATGAGAATCCCAATTAAAAATGTTAAAAGTATCAATACTGCCAAGTGTCGCGCTTTTAGGTATTCCGATAAGAATTTACAACGATATACATACAGCGATATACATCGATGCTTGCTTACCTTTGGCACATAAGGACTTTCGTTGAGGAAGGCCGCGCTAAAGACGCTGCGCCTGCCCTTGCTTGAATTGCTCGAGGACTGGGATTCATCGGAGGCAGCTGGCGTAGGATAAATTAAACCCACTTGACTCTCAATCGTTGAGTACGGATCCTCATTGTTGTGTGTGAGAGGCACTCGCATGCCCAATGCGTCCAATGACTTGGGCAGCGTTTGCAAACGATTCTTAAGCATATCCATGGCAACCACATTGATGACCATTATCCAGAGGGGTGTATTGATTAGATTATTGTTTGACTTGACCAGCGAGACGGCCGACAGGCATTGTCGTTCCAAACGGCTTCGTTCCGGATAGCTACGCGCGAATTCTCGATTAATATTATTCTGATATTTCTTCATGTCGAACAGCTTTGACGAGGTGCCCACTGTGAGCGACATTTGTGGCATTTGTAGGATATCAGCTCCAACCACCGTTTCCTCATTGGCCAACGCTGTGTGATTCACATAGATGCTGCTCTTGCCGTATCGCTTAATAAATATATTGCCAGTATCGTCCATTTTGATTTTAAAGCCATCTCCTATTGATTTCTTAATGACTTTTGTCTCTGCATCTCGCATGGGATTCTCAAAGCCATTTAGGCCAATTCTGCAAAAAAAAAAAGAAAGAAAAATGGAACAGTTAGTGTCTAGTTTTCGCGAGCCCGCAGGTATTACTTACCGTACTCCATCGAAGCCATGCTTGGAGCCATTAATGGTGATCACATTGGAGCGCGCATAGGCCTTAGCCACGCGTCGATTCTTCTCGAAGACAATGATCTTGGCCCATATTTCATCATCGATTTGCTCCCACTTGGTCAGCACTTCGTTGATGTGATCCTGCAAAGATGTAAACAAAGAATGAGTATATATATACATAGATTTAGTTTGCCCTATATATACTATTGAATTGTGGCAGTTCTGCCAGTTTGAGTTAGCTCTTATGGGCGTATAAGTCCAAGACCTAGAGAGCTGCTATGAGAGTATAAGACATCGATTCATCGCGTGTTCACCGATAACATTTTGAATGCTCACGAAATGAAAATATATCGCTGTCGAGCTTTAATTATTTGAGTATATATCGCACATTTGAAAATCTAAAGTCTACAATCTATCTAATCTATCTATCTAAAGATTAAATGGAATAGATACCTTCTGCCTCAACCATATTGCTCGTTGTACACCTAGTTTGCTTTGCTTACCCGGAACAGCTTTTCGCGATCGTGCCAGACATCTTCCTCCTGCTCCTCCTGCCCAATGGCATCCAAATTGTCCAAGGAACGCGATATAATCTTGCGGCGCGAAATCATTTTATTTAATTTTCTGTATTGCGTGCGTGGGTCTGCAAAATAAACGTTTTTCTTCCATTATTATTTATTTATATATATAATTACAGCAGCAGCAGCTGGCTAAGGTTCTAGACAACAAGAAGAAATACAATAACAATTAAATGCTTGTGCGAATGATTCTTTGAGCGCCATTTGTTGCTGATTAGATCTGGGCTGGCATATTAAGTTGTTGGCGTGTAAAGGCATCAAATTATTTATATGTATATATATATATATATGGTGTAAAAACTTTAATCCGGCTCTAGATTATTAAGCAATCAGCCAATCAATCTGCAAGCCAATGAACTTCGACAAAAAAAAGCTAAATTCGTTGGCTGCGCAGTTTGTCGCCTAAGTCTTTTGATTTTGAAACGCATTTAAAAGAAATGTTGGTATGTGTGTGTTTCATTTACCAATGTCACTGCATTTAATTGTGCTTTTTATTTTGCATTTTTTCTGTAGTCAACTAAACTTGGATTGCATTTCAATTGGTTTGGTTTTTCTTTGATTTTTATGGTTTTTAGGTTTTTTTTACTCTTTGTGTCGCAAACCGTTTCAAAGTCAAGCTTTGTCAACGTTTTGTGACAAAATGCCAGCTACCTGTTAACCAAATCAGGTGTATTGGCGGTCATGCACGTGCTTGGCATTCAATTCGATTTATCAATATATTTTATAGAGTGTATATATGTATGTCTGTGAGTGGTCAAAATATATGTCACACGCATTGAAAGTGAGTCTGAGAATTGTAACAATTGCGGCTTTTGCTGCTTCTTCCTACCTTCGGCTGCCACCCAAAACGCATTGCCAAACGTTTCAACGCCATTTAGAAGCTCTTATCGTGCTTCTAATGGCCCACATCAATGGGCGGCAGCTCGCTCTGCAATCCTAATGAGCAGCCACTACCCCCAGCCCCTACTAGTTGCTGCTGCTGCTCCATTTGCTGTCGTCTGGTTAGGTCAAAATCGGTCAATTCCATTGAAGTCAATGCCATATTTGGCTTTCTATTTGCGTTGGCGTTTGGCTTTAATTAGCAACGAAAATCTGGTCATAAAATTGATATATGTCACGCATAAAACCTCTAAAAGCCCGTGGCTCAACTAATCAATTTCTAATTTCAACGGGTTTCTATTTGTCATTCAGGTTTGTCTTAGAACTTTGTATACCCTAGACATATACATAGATATTATAATTTTGTCACGTAAAGTGTAACACTTCAAGCAGACAAAGGAGGAGGCATCATAAATTACATATCTGCTGCCGAATACTTCACTTCTTCTATAGCTATCTAGGTATTTATCTATGTAAACTCAATGTGTGTCGTCTGAAATCGTAGTGATGAAGGCCTACAGACATAGATTTTAAATTTGATTTTTTGTAGTTTTTATAGTAGATATATTATTAGATTTTCTATTACATTTTAATTGATTTTAGCGACCAATTGTAGAGTAGATTTTATTAGTTTTACCTTTTAGATTCTACAAGTAGATATAACTATTTTAGTTTTTTATTTCATGGAGTGGACAAATATGTCTAAATTATGTTACAAATTTAACTTTTGGGCACCTCACTATCTGCTCAACTACTTTAAAATATCGTGCGAAATACACTCAACATATACGACAATGAAGCCATCCATCAAACACTCTTACAGACATTTTTTAGAGAATCTCAACAGCCAGCATATTTAATCTGTCATCTCTTGACTATTTACTAAGAACTTTTGCCAATGCTAATGGCGGTTCACGCCCACTAAACAAACAAATTCGCGGACTTTCTAAATTACGAAAAGTACTAAATATATTCGCCTCCAGAGAGCTTCCAACCGTAAAGATGAAAGATAACAGCAGAAGAATTGTAATCAATATATTAATAGACAAATCATTCAGACTGCTCTCGTCTGTGTCTCCCAGCTCTACCTACAACTAATGCATCATTCTCTATATAGAATGCGTTACCTACTTAATTTTCATTCATGAGTCAACATCAGCACGCTTAATAATGATGCTGCGATCTTACAGTTATCATTCAAGAGCCAAGCCTTGAAAAACACACAGCAGAAGAGAGACAGATAGAGAGGGAGGACAAGAGAGAGATGGAAGGTAAATACCCATGCGGTAAACCTTAAATTCAAGATTTTATTCTGTTTCATCTTCTATTTTAGAGCGCTGTGATTAAGTTCTTCCAGAATGTTGCTGATTTTTATACATTTTTGTTGATATTTCTTGTCTAATTTTTTTTCCATCTCCTCCTCATCTGCTCATCTGTTTTATATTGTATAATATATATACAATGAACGCATAACATTTCGTTCTTTTCACCGCTTTTGATTGTTGTTTTTGTTGCTGCTGTTGGCATTTGGTTTGCTAATATATTATATATAAAACTTTTTGGTACATCGAACGTGCTGCTGATTTTTTAGCGATGATCACATGGTCCACGCCAACAACAACAACACACACACACACACACACACATACAGACACACACACAGTCTACATGAAATTTAATTAGCTAGCTGGCCTTTTGGCCATCTTTTGCTTTTGGCCACATATGTCCATACAGCAATATAAATATATATGTATATATATAGAAGTTAAGTGCATTGAAATTAAACAATTATTATATATAAATAATGTATTTAATTTAAGACAAATCGCAAAAGCAAACATGAGAATTAAGTAGAAATTTAAATAATTTTCGTTTCGTTTGCTTGAGCTTGGCAGCTGAGCAGGGTTAAGATAATGAGCAGAGTACAAGCAATAAGCGAGTCTACACGACTATATAATACTCTGCTTAAAATGGTATAGTACACATAATATAGAAGTGAAATACAGAGCTGATATCTACAAAGCCAATATATAATAGGGAGTTTAAAGCTGTTTCTTGGTTAAAAACTAATCTAAAATCAACGCTTGAATTTCTCAGCTCTAAAACCGGTCAATGATATAGTTAGCCTTGCGTCTAGCCACGTCCCTAGTGGGCACACTTCAGAGATTTGAATACTTTAACAGACAGAGCGTATATAAGAGTACGCAAACCAAGTAACAACTCTCTTATAATAATGAAGGCAAACAAAAGCTAATATACTCATCTTTACACTTCGTAATCAGCCAGTCGAATTCATAAATGAAATTGATTAACAAGCGTTTTTCTGTTTTTCAGTTGTTAAATGTGCATTAAGTGTTAATTGAGACGCCGCTGTCGCTAGCTGATTGATGTGCGTCACAGCTGCACTCAAGTTCGTGTCTTAAGTCTTTCGTTTGCGCCTGCGTCGCTTTTCCGCATGCCACAACTGTTGCTGTTATTGCAATTAATTATGTAAGCTCGAGGCCAGCGAAGGCCAAAAAAGCCAGTTGCCTTTTTATTTATAGCACACACACACACACACGCACACACAAAGCGAACGCATTCTGAAAAAAAAGTATTCTTGACGTGCGTGAAACTACGTCTCGCACTTCGTCAAGGCCGTTCATTCCTGCGCAGAAGGAAGTCTTTTGCTTGGCTTGGCTAAGCGGCTTACAAAGAACTGAAAAAACACGCTGACTGCGCCCCACAAATTGGCATTGTTTTTGCTTTAGTTACCCGTTGCTGAAGTGTGAAAGTGGGGTATATTGGCTTCAGCGGAATTTATAGCTCGATCTGTTGTTCTGAAGCTAGAAACTGGAAATTTTAGGTTTAGAGTTGCTGTAAGCCTTGACTGATCAGCTCTTCAGATGTTTGGAGTACTCCCACTGGGGGCATGAAACACTGGCCAAATAATAACTGTAGTTTTTACAGCTCTAGAGCTGAGCGCAAGCAGCTTATGCAGTCAGTTACGCCCGACTGCAATGTTCTCTATTGATACAATTCTCTGGGCTTTAATTGCTCTTTATGAATCATGAAACAAAATTGCGCAACTGCAGCTCGTTTGGCGTGTGCCACCATTGCCATGTTGCAAGTTGCGAGCGGCTCGCGCCTTTCCAAAAAAAAAAAAAAAAACGTTTGTCAACTGCTGAAGTGGTTCAAATTGTGGGCCACATGCGGACCCACACCCAAAACCAAATGCAATAATCTGTATGACAGCTGCCAGCCAGCCACAGTCAGCCACAGTCAGGCTGCCTTTCGGTCGAGTTCTTTGCAACCTTGAAAGTGGATACTCCGAACGAGTCGCCGCACTGCCAGCAACTGGGTGAAGGGGCGTGGCAAGCAGGGGCAGCAGCTTACATGTCCGGCTATGAGTCGGACTAAAAAAAACGAGTTTTTGGCCTTTTGATCTTATATTAAATTCTATTTGCATTGCGTTCACTTTTTTTCTCATTTATTTATTTCGGTTTTTTTTTTTTTTGCTGTCATTTAATGTGTTCCATCAATTTGATTTCACAATGCGCAAATTTAAGCGCCGAAAGAAGCTGATTAAGTGAAAACAATTGAGCTAATTAGCTAGTATATATGCTAAGTGCATTTAGCAGTTACTTTACGGATAAGTGCATATGGGCGAGGGTGGTTGAAAAAGTTTTGAGAAAATATACAATATATTTCATAAGTACGGCTATTATTATTATAACAAATTTGTTGTATGTATTTATGGTTATTAGCATTAATAATAATAATAATAATAATAATAATAATAATAATAATAATAATAATAATAATAATAATAATAATAATAAGGAAATACAAAAATGTACATATATAAAAATTATTTTTATTAAATTATAAAAAAAACGCTATTTCTTTTTTGTCTTTCTTTCTTTACTTTCAGTCTCTTAAATATTCCTACCACCCTCAAATGTGCATTTAAATATTATAAGTCACTATATTCCGTACTCAAACATTGGCTTGATTTTCAATTGAAGTTTCCACATATATATGCCGCCAATGATTTCTCATTATATAGCAGCTGCTTGTACTATATTAAGTCTTTGTTGATATGCCACGAGGGGAATATGTATATATGCATCGGTTACTACATGCCATAATCTGATTTTTTATAAACATATATGTATATGTTTACTATCTTCACCTGCTATATATAGACAATAAAATAATTGTCTTTTTTTCGTGTCGTCTGCCTTGCACAATAGTTGCGGGCGGGTGTCCCTGCTTTGTTATTGTTTGCAACGCAACTATAACAAACAATGACAACGACAACAGCAGCAGCAACAGCTACAGCAACAACAACAGCAACAACAACGACTACAGCAGCTGTGGTTATTTTTAATTTTATGAGTTGGCACTTTTGTTTTTCTCTCTCTCGCTCTCCCTTTGCTTGTTTCATGTGAGCATCGCGCGCAATTAGATCTACAGCATGTGGCATCATTTGCTGTTGCTGCTGCATAAAAAAAGGGGGCAGCAACATCATAAAAAATGGACTAAACTACAGTGCCTTATAGCCTCAACAGCACGGGGTGTATAGTTAAGTATAGTTAAGTTACAGTTGCGCTTCTTTTTCGGCTTTTGTTTATCATCTGTGAATGGAGCTCACTCAGCACGTGCATGTGTCAAAATAATGTGGCAGCAGTAGCAGCAACAAGTTGTGAATTTTCTGATTGTGGCTCAAGTTTAGCAGGGCAACAACTGTGTTAGGTCATTTACTATATCATATTGTATATACTATTATCTAAGATAATTAGAGTAAAAATCTAGCGCATTTTGTATATGAAAATATGTCTGGAAATATTTCCAGTTTAACAAACGCGCAAACGTTAAATTTCTTATATACATATATAAATATATTATAATATTATAATATACATAAATAGGTTCTGTTTAAGTTTATCTATTATGCATAATATACAAAATTGGGCTCTCGAATATCAAAAATTAAAAAAAAAAAATATTCATGCAAAACTTGATTTTAATCGTAAGTCAACAACTTTTTAGACAGGCTTCAAACCAATATATAAATATAAATGATACAATTTTGGATTTTGATAACTGCTTCGATATAGAAGAAGATTATATTAAATAAGAGTAGTTGGAATATATTTAGATACTAACTTAGATACTAACTAACTAACTTAACTTAAAAAAAAAAAACAATAGTAAATATAATAAAAAATAAGAAGTATATATGTACATGAAAACAATTCTCTCATTTTGTTTCTTATACAGATATGTCTAATATGTTTCAATGGAATTTATTTAAATTTGCTTTTCCTTATAATGAACGAATTTAATATATATTAAATTTAATTATTTCAAACAAAGATTTGGTATGTCTTTGTTTAGTTTGCTACACAATGACTTAATTATTTTGCTTCTTTATTAATATAAGCAATTGTGTTTATATATATAAATAATATATATATATATTTATATACTTCATATAAGACTTTTTTGAGCAACATTCGAGTCGAGCTTTGATTAGCTATTGTTCGACTAATTTCACTATTTTTTCGTCTCCAAATTGGCAAACGAATTTTGTCAGTCAATTCGCAACTTCCTTAAGCCACAAGCTGAGCAGAGTTTTACTTTTCCATATACTTTTCACACATTCATGATTTTCCAAGTTGAGCTACATTTTCAAAAAGTTTTTGGGTCAATTCTAAGTCTTAGGTTGTGTGTGTGAGTGTGTGCTCAAAAGCAGAAGCTGCAACAATTTACTTTTTATTATCTTTCAGATTGCTGCCGCAGCTGCAGACTGTTGCGCTCTGGTCTGGTACAATGCGGCGTATGCGCAACATATGCTCTGTCACTTGATGCGCATGTCGCTCATTACATCATCATCATCAGCAGCAGCAGCAGCAGTAGCAACAGAAGTAGCAACAGCAGCAGCAGCAGCAGTAGCCGAGTTGAGGCTGCTTCAGCAGTGACAAGTGCTGCCTGCCCGTGTTTGTCGGCAAAAACTGTTTTTCTCTCTTCATCATCATCATCTTCTTCTTCTTCTTCTTTTTATCGCATTCATGCAAGGGGGAAAATGTTGCGGTTGAAAATCGGCCGCGCTGCATGGCACGAAATTATAAATTCCAATTTTCACTTGCCAGCGCAGGCCTTTCATAATCTCTCCATATATATCTATACATATATATATATATATATATTTATTTGTCTATCGACTGCTTGCATTTTCGTTGAGAATTCTCACAAAAATAATATTCATATTTCGCATTTGGTATTTCGTGCCAGGAAGGCGCCAAAGAGAAAAGACACAAAATTACACAGCGCTTTCGTGAGACTTCAACTTCCGCTTTTGTTATATATTTTTTTGTTTTTTGTTTTTTGATTATTTTTATGCTTATTTGTTATTTGCTATTGAGTGATTATACACACACACACAGATACAGAGATACACTCCTATATCTGCATTTATATACATATATACATTTATATAGTCGCTTTGGCATTGTTTCAAAAAATTACTTGCAAAATTTGCGTGGGCCTTGGCTAAGAATAGCCAAGCGACAAGTGTTAAGTCCATAAAAAAAAAAAAAAAAACAATGCTGAGTGCTCTGATTGGCAGTGTCTGACTAGAAGACACCCAGAAGTTATGCGAAGCCCGATTTAGATGAAGTTGGCGTTGCAAATGTCGATCACTCCGACGTACTTTAGACGAATCTCTATATACGGCATTTGATAACCTCTAAAGTATGTTTAACCCAATGAAGTTTGACTCTTGTCGAAAAAATGGGAGCTAACTTTAGTTCCGCATGCTAGATCTAAGATTAAAGAGATTAAACTGCCTAGCCATTAAACTAGCTAACTTTAGTATTTAATGAAAATCGATTAGTTATTGCTGATTTTATGCAAACTTGAGTTGAGCTCTCTAGTCTCTAGATTTAACAAGTTTAAGGTTATAACTCTAGCTCTCTAATGTAATGTAATGTAAATACAATTGTAAACAATTCCTTAAGTATCTAGCTCTTTTACTCAGAGATTTTCATAAAAAAAGTTAAGATAGAGACTTGGCCTTTAGCTCAGATCAATTATATTTATATTTTGGACTTAAATATATTTAATGTCGCTCTTGCTTCCTTCCTTCCTTATTACACTTCAATAAAATGCATACGCACTTGTTCAACCGTTTTCAAGGGTATACCGAGCACTATAAACCTCGCCATCGGGCCTCAAGAACAATGCAGATATCTGCTTAGAGTTTGGTTAATGTTTGCGCAGCCTTTGTTAATTAAACGTGTCTTGCTTTCAAGCTTTTGACAGCAGCTTAGTCACTCAGTCAGTCGCTCACGCCGTCAATCAGTCAGCCAATCAATTTGGCTATGTTAATTTGGCATATATACCTGCTCCAGCGTGTACTTGATGAATGCGTGATTCATAGTTCAATTGCTGCTCTGCCAACTTTTCACGCTCTTACATGGAGCCAACAAATTACATCATATTTTCAGACAGACAGAGAGAGAGAGAGAGAGAGAGAGAGGGAGAGCGACAGCATCATTAAAACTTGTGGCAAACAACAAATAACTATACAAACAATTCAATAAATAATAAATATATATAATAATAACAATCAACAACCCCGGCAACAATTGAAGTCTTTGTGAGTTACGCTTAATTGAAGTTCATTAAATTTGAGTTTGAAACTAAAATCGAAACTGAAATTGAATTTGAAATTGAAATTGAGCTGGTCACACAATCAAGTTTCTAATTAAATATGATTGAGCCATATGCTGTATGGGCTTAATTAAAGGCGTATAAGTAGTTATTGTCAAATTCTAAGCAAATTATTAACAATAGACGCACATCAACTCAGGGACGACTTGAAAACTCAAACTCATTTCGATAAGCCTTAAATTGTGATTCATTTGGATTTAAAATACGCACACTAAACAGCTTAAGAACTGGGTCGCATGCAAATTAGCCAAGTTAAATATATATATATACATATATCTATAACAATATATTGCAGTTTCGCTCAGTTTCACATAGAATCTGAAGTCGGCTTTCTCGCCAAAGTCAAAGCGTAGGCCAAAGACCCCAAAACTTTGGGCAATACGATAAACATCTGTCACAGGTAGAAAAAGAAAGAGGCATGCGACACTATGATATGGCCTTACGTATATTATATATACATATATATATCGCTGCAGATTACATCGTGTTTCGGCTGTCAAGGCAAAGTCTCAACTGATTTTTTTTTTTTTTTTGGTTTAATAAAAATGTGAAATTATATTAATGTAAAAATGTTAATCTGGGCGTAAATTAAGCGCACGCAGTTCATGTTAAAAACTTCGAACGGGTTTTCTTGCTTAACTGAAGGTTGTCGGGCAACAGCAACAGCAGCAGAAGCAACTACAACAACAACAACTGTACCACTGTGCATTATATATGTTATGCATTATTATGTTTATTAAATTGCGTTGGCTTAGTTTCTATTTCATGCCTAAGAACCTTTTGTTGCGACTGCACAGCCTAAACAAAAGACTCAAGCAACGAACTTGATTTTGTAATTTACATGCCTACAATGGCTACCATTTGTTGTTGTGGTTGTTGCTGTTGCTGCTGCTGCCGTTGTTATTCTATTCAGCCTGTTCAGTTTTTATTTCACATTCACGGACAACATTCAGCCATTGAGTGGCCTTTGTCGTTTAGCACATCACACACAGCCCCACACATATGCACTACTAAAAGCAAAAGACCAGACATCCATACATATTTATAAGCCAAACTCAAACACTAATTAAATAACAACAACAACAACAGCAACAGTAATATCTCTTTTTTTTTTTTTTTGTAAATTATTGCACAATTTAGCTGCCAATCAAATTGCTGGACGCTGGACGTGCTGTGCTTTTAATTAGCAAAGAATGACAAATTATAGCTAAATGTCAAGGTTATATTCTGAGCTGCAGTTGCCTTCATATATATATTTATATATCAAACCGATCTCAGCTTCACTTACCCCTCGCTTTGTGCAATGCGGCGTATGCGCAATGTTTAAATATCCAAGCCGCGTCTCAAGTTATCCAAAGCAGTTATGCGACAACTGTTAAATCAGCTTATGTCCACGCCCACAATCATTCAACAATTTTATTATCTTGGCTGTCTATGTGTATTTTATTTCTAATATAATTTTGTTTATTGACTTGTTTAATATCTATTGTGGGCTTGTGTATATTTATTTTTCCTTAGCACGCTGGGTCTATTTATTTATTTCAATTTTGTGATTTTTTTTTTAATTCTTCTATATTTTTCTAAAATTTGCACAACACTCGTCGTTGATTTGGTAAAACGATTTCGCGATTGCTGCTGTGTCTCTCTGTTAGTATTTTTTGTTGTTTAGTATATTTTAGCTTTGCTGGGAAGCGCGCGCTAGAACCGTTCGCCCCAAGCTGCGTAATTCGACTGGCCAAGTAACGGTGCGGTCTGGCCACAAGACAGCACCAAAAAAAATAAGTAAAACAAAAATATTCACACACACGCAGAGGCGTCCAAAAACCAACAACAACACAAAAAGCAACGCCGCCTAAAAGACGAGCCGCAACGAAGCACTGAACCGAAGCGTCGCGAGCTCACAGCCGAAGCTATGTTTAGACTCGACTTGCCAGTCAGCTTGGCAGAGCCGAACGCCAGGCGTCGCTGCAACTGCAGAAGTTACGTGCGAGCAGAGGCCGAAAGCCAAGCTTAGGCCTCTTGACTTGCCAGTAGCTCGCCAGATTTTAGCAGCGTAGGTTGTGTTGTCGCTGGTGGCACAACGCGAATATTAATTGCAGCATGACGCACGCTCAATTCAACAGTTTTCGACCAATTTATGCTAATGCTTTGCCAACACACACACACGCCCCCAACAACAACAAGAACACTTTAATTTAACATAAATAATTCACAGCTTGTTCAATTGGCCCCGTAATTTGTATAAATTCTTGCTGCTCGCTTCATTTTTATTTTTGGGCGTGTGAATTACTTTTTGAATCATATTCAGCTACAGTTTGCGGATGTGCCGCTGATATATAGATTTCGGTTGCTGTTACTGTTTTTGTTTCTATTTCGATTGCGGGGTATTTCCCGGTCTGTCTAGAAAACCACTTAAGACTGCTGTATTTGGCAGCAGTTTTCTGCCTGTCTTTGTTTCTACTTTTATTTTTCTGTTTTTTGAGATTAACTCAACGAGCGACATAATTCAGCTCGCTTTCGTACGCTTATGGCAAATTGTCTTATATGGCGTAGAGCTAAATGCAATTTATTTGCTCAACTATGCAAAAAAAAACCAATAAGAGATGGGGAAGAAAAAAACGTTTTACTTATGCTTAAATTGAATGCATGATTCATTTGGTCAGTGGGTGTGGCAATTGCCACAATTGTGGGCAATTTTTCTAATTTCCAGTTCAGGTAGCTCCGAAGAAATTAAAATGCAAAAGTGTCGCAAGATCTCGCCTTTAAAGTCCAGCAAAGCTAGCAAATTATATAAGCATAAAATTCTCTTTCATTTGACTGCAGCAGCACTAAAATAAATTAAGATCTTCTTCTTCACCGTCTGCTTCTTCTCTTTTATCAATTCAAGCAAACAAAAGATAAAAACGTTATGCTTATAATAATAAAAAAAGGTAGAAGATCATATCAATTTGCAATTCAATGGGAATAGCAACAGAAATGGCCAGAATATGATAGGTATATAAAGTTGCTACGGTTATTACGGGTTTTTGATTCAGATTACCTGTTCTATACCCTACAATCGCGAATGGGGAAGTAGACTTTAGATAAGGTCCAGATTCAGTCTTTATTATATTATATTATATTAGTATTGCATTGCGCTAATCCAATACATCTAGAGCATCATGGTAGTCACCCACTCTATCCTATCGATCTCAGACTTGTTCTCTCGAAATCTAGTTTCTTTTCAGCAGCCGCATATATTTAGCATATTGCTAAGCTTCAACTTAAGACATATATTTGGCTGCCTAATTGAATAAAATGTTATAAATCAACAAAAGTTCTAGTCACTTAGCAGATTCTATAGAAGCAAATGCTAATTCGTCGTGCGATATGTAGTTCAAGCACTCAGATGGAATTTTCTCATATATATATATATATATATATATATGATATGATATATCTCTATTTAGATCCGCTTTTGTAACTGCCATTGTGTGTGTGAGCAAATATCGTTGGAATGCTGTTACCTGTTGCTTTAAATAGAACTTTTCGAAATTTTTGTTTCAAGTGATTGGCTGTCATAATCAATGTTCATGGATATTCAATCATAGGAAAACATCTATATATATACGTATATATGTATATCTAAACTATGTGGTAATAATTGCTAAAGAATAATAAACAATGGTCAGGCGAGGGGGGTTTGTAGAGTAACGGGTTTTGGCTAGGGCGTTTGTTGAACTGCCCATGTTGTAAGCCAATATAATGTTAACTGTTGCTGCTGTTGCTGCTGCTGCTTTGTTATTATTATTAACTTGTTTTGTTTTTGGCTTTTCAATTAAAAATGGTAACAACAACAATTTAGGTGAATGGTTAACACTGAAAAAATAATGTGAACAAAATCTTTTGCTTTGCGGCTCGTTTTGCATGGGTATTATACGGCCATAAGATTCGGGCCATGCTAAGTGGGGCCCCGTTGTTTTAATAATCATTACAAATTGCTTTGGCAGTCCCAAAACAACAGCAACAACAATAATAATAACAACAAGAAGTTGGGTACAACGAACGACCTTGCTACACAAGCAGCTCGATAAACATGTAGGCAAGAGCGAAAGAGCAATAGAGAGAGAGAGAGAGAGAGAGAGGGAGAGGCAGCGTGTGAGATAGCCATATAACATAAAATTTGCGACAGTCAAAAACAAACCACGTTAAATAGAAATAAAAAAAGCCAAAAATAAAAAGATTTCATAAAATTACAAGCCAAAAAACGGCTTGGGAAATAGGCGCAAACGAAAAACGAAAACAAAAAGCGAAAAGCGAAAAGCCAAAAAACCAAAGACCCGAAACCCAAATACAAATTTAAGAAAAATGTCAACAAGAGGCGTTTGGCTATCACTCAAGTCCAGATAAGAACAACAAACAAGCCAACTAATACCCTAGCAAAGTGTTAAAGCTGTTAAGCTCGAGGGCTAAGTATGACAGCTTAGTGGCGTTTTAACAGCTATTGGCTAGGATAACTGATGGTCTGAGGGCTATTTTTTTACAGTGCAGGGGGGCTATATAATTACAGTGAACAGTGAAAATCAAGTGGAAGTCTAATGCGATCACAAATTGAATATCAAGTGGTTCGGATTGTGACATATTGTTTGTAGCGTGGAGCAGAGCTTAAAATGTTTTTGTGAGGTTAAACTGAACTCGAGATAATAATTCTGAAACCCTAAAGGATTAAGCAGCATATCATAGATAAGATAAATAATAAATACAAAGTGTCAAAGAAACGTATACCCGCGTTGACAGCACAAAATCAAGAGGATATGATGTACATATCTTTTCAGATAAATTGCGTAAGCTATATACTATGTCACAACAATAATATATATACGAGTTAGGGGCGCGACAAATCAGAAAATGAATCTGGTAAAGCCCAACTGAGGAGCTCCGACTAGTTTTGGCTTATATAAATTTATAGAATTTAATAAAAATTATTTTATTCAATATAAACAATATATATATAAAAAAAAAGAAAATAAAATAAATAATCCCATTCGTCTTTGTTATTAATTTTTAAGAATCTTATATTCATTATAAATATATAGAATAAAATAAATTTTAGTACATAAAGATATAAAAAATATTATGAAATTAATTAAATTTGTTTCTTTTTTAAAATATTGTTTCAAAATCAATTTTCATCTTCACTGCAAATATATTAATGAGCAGAAGTCAATCGATTGGTTGCCGAAACCCCAACAAAAATTGATGTTTAATTATTTGCAGCAACGCTAAGCAATAATAATAATAAATAATCAGAAGAATAAGTCGAAGATGAATAATAAATAAAAATAATGAATTTGTTGTCTGCTGTTTCTCAACTACAACTGGAAACAACTTCCGCATGGTACTAGAACATGCTCTTTGCTCTTATGTGATCAATGGAGTTGCTCATCTTTTTATTTCTTTTTTTTTTTTTCACTCGAATTTATTTGCTTGCGATTTTTGGAGTTCATAATTCGTGCGGCGCTGACACACAAAAATAGAAAAAAGAAGGTGAATTCAAAAAGAATTCTTCACGCTTTGGCTTATTCAAGTGCGCCGCGTGGGCCGCAGCGAGCATTGCGTATGATTGATAAGCAAATTACGTATACGCCTGCACGCACAGAGTTTGCGCATACGTCATGTCGGCCGCGATACCAGATTCTATTTGCCTATATTGCCACGCCTGTCCCTTCTGATTTAGTTCACGCCTCGCCTTAAATGCATCGATCATAATGAAGTCCTTCAGCGAAACGGAAATGCTGATTACACTGAAAAAAAAAAACAAGAGACAGCAAATGATTCACAAATGACGTAACTGAAATTATAACTAAAACATTCACAAACTGAAATACGAATCAAGTGTCAACGACACCATCGTATATAGTATATTAAACAGAAAGAGTTACCAAAGTAAAGGTCAGAGCTGATCTGGCCGCAGTTTGTTGTCAACGCAGTTGAGCGACCTTGATGCTGGCTGGCTTGCTGGCTGGCAATTTCACAATCTGAATGGAATTAAGACTCTTTGGCATGCAAGACGCATTGCAAGCGAGCACTTCCGAGCGCTTCTGGTGCCTCGAAATGGGTTTGTTTACGCCTTCAGAGTCAGGTAGGCTAAGTTCACGTTCGATTCGATTCCCAAGCCCAATTACAAGACCCTCTGAAAGGGGTCTATGCGGGAGATGCGCTGTAAAAGATGACTGCAGAATGATAAAGTATTATAGAACGATATTTTGAGTTACTGCTATAAGTGTTGTATAATTATATAGTTTATAGTGTTGTGAAGAGATATTTTAATGTATTGTATTATTTATATTATTAGCGTATTTTGTTGTTTCTGAAAGAGAAAAGCGTTGTAAAACTAATTTTTCTATTCAATTATTGTACTATAATACCTATAGTGTGATACAATAGTGTTGTAAAGTATGATTATGCTGTAAGTAAATAAATTAACTGTGTATAGTGCTGGTTAACAACATTTTTTGTATGACAAAAAATTTAAAATAATGCAATTAAATTATATATTACTTCTAATAACAAATCTAATATAAATCAGTGTTGTAAAACGCAAAACACATTAAAGGAACTTGGATATGTTATAAATTTATAAAACTAAAAATCTTGGCTAACTCTGGACAATGTCTTTGCTCTACAGACACAAAAACAAAAATTCTAATTAGCCGCACATACCCGCCTTACAGCCCCATACAAACAGGGTATGCGAAAACAGTAGCACTTTGTGGTTGGCATGAGTTGTTGGAATTGCTTTGGTGGGAAAACAGAATTGCTTTTGGGGCGTTAATTTAACCAAAAGGTATTTTTGGGGCAATGCTTTGAGCTGTTTGCGATTTCCGCGTATAGAAATAGAGATATAGCCTTGAGCCAAGGGAAATCTCGTTTATATAAATAAGCCACCTTTAAAAGCCATCTCGTTATAATTTAAAGCACAATTTGTCTGGGCACATTAACTAAATGTGTTAAAAACAATTGTCTAATTGCGCTTGCCCACTCGATGCTCGATGCTCGATGACGTGGCACAGGGGCTAAACCGTGGCTTAGATGTGAGCCGCTACATAAGCTAATTGATGAACATTGTTAATTAATTACCCTGGACAGGTGCAGAGCTCGACCTTGACGTGGGCCCAGGGCATATCTGACCACGCGCCTGACGCCTTACTAACGTCTAGCAATTGATTAAAATACGTCAAAAAGTAGCAAAAGCTTAGAAAGCATAGGCATGGAACGCGTCAGACGTCTAGCATTAATTTAATGGGTCGCCACTCGAGTGTCGAGTGTGTTGTTAGCTCTGTTTTATGAAGTTAGCAACGCTGACACTTAATTACAAGCTTGTTTTGCAGTCATGTTGCAAGTCAGCGTGTTGCCACAACTCTCTGGGATCTTGGCTGTCAGCGCATGCTGCTTGATATCATCGAACAGCGCTGCAGTTGCTGTTTGCCCCCGGTTGCAACCTCTTGTGCAGGCGATAGCCATCGCGCCTTCAGCTATGTGTGATATGTGAAAAGTCGAATGCGCTGACTCAGCAGCAACAGCAATCAAATTAAAGCTGCAGATCTGTGCCAGACTTTCCATGATTCTACTTGTTTTTATTCTAATAATGTTAATTGATTCTGCACTGCGTTCTGTACTTCCTAAGCGTTACATGCGTTTGGCCATGTAACTGCTTTTATATTTATGTCCATAACAGCTTCAGCTGCAGCACGCTTGAGACGCATGAGACGTACATAACTCCAGCTCAACTGCGTAAGCCAAAGCCACACAGGTATGGCTGGTATGGCATAGTTGGAGAAAGAAGACAGCAACGTTGACAGCAGAGGTATATGCAACAAGTGGCACAGTTTCATAATCGTAACTGGCAACTTGCACTTTTAACGGGCATTAGAACAGAAGCACCAAAAGTAGCACAGCGGGAGGAGCGCAAACTTAGCAGGAGGAGCAGAACCAGAGTATGAGGAGCAAGGGGAGCAAAATTGGTTGAAGATGTTGTTGCTACTACTGTTGTAGCTACTCATGACAACCTGAAGAGTAATTGCACACATAATTCATGCTCAAGGCCGCGCAATGCAGCCAAACGAATTTCATTTTCAGCACCTCAACGTAGAACAGAGCGAGCAGTCTTTGCTGCTGCGGCTGCGGCTGCGGCTGCTGCTGCCGCTGTTGTTGGTCTTTTGTCTAGAAGATGAATGGTTGCGAGTTAGTGGCTGCTGTTATTTTTGTGTTGCTTCTTTTTCAGAGATACGAACTTATGGCGGCTTATTAATCAAGTTGCAAGCAAATTAGCACAGCTATAGAGCCATATAGAGTGAGAGAGCCTCTTGGTAACTGAGAACAGACATCAGCCAGTCGTTGTAACTTTAATTATAATAAATGTCAGCTTTAAATATGTAATTAAGGCGAATAATGCGAAAGCGAATGCGAATGCGAGAACTGAATGCCAAATGCATCGGAGTTGTGCTGGTTCGCAAAACGAACTGTTTCGATAAGTTGCAATGTTGAAACTGAGAACTAGTAGCGAATATGTAATTAACATAAATATGCTGTGCAGCGTATGTGTCCTATACTGAACTAGTTCGATAGGTTGCAATAATCAAAATATGTGGGAACTATGAACTAGCATAAAATTTGTAATGAAGACAATTGCCAAATGAGCTGAAGTATCGATATATTGCAATAAAGAATCAGCAAAGAATCTCTGAGTCAGCCACCTGAGTCAGTGCATTAGTCCGATATTTTTCAATTTAAGCTAACAGCAGATCACTTATCACAACATTTCAACTTTATTGCAACTAAGTTAATACGTAATTAACGCAATTAAGTTGTCTGCAATGCCATAAGCTGCATTCGAAGTCACTTTGCAACAAATATAAAACTAATTAATGTTCTCAGATAAAAACTGGCAGATTGCATTAATTGCAGTTTCAACGCTCTTCACCGATTGCCATCGCGCGATATTGAAAGATGAGGGCCGACAGCAATATCTACTACATTTGCTTCTCTACAATATTGAAGTGAATAATTTGATTTATATTCGCAACTGCCACAGAAATTTATCTACACGCCATTAGAGCGCATCCCATGGCGCAAGTGTGGGCGTTCACTCTCGCTGCAGCTTGCAGTTGAAACCTAGAAGCTGGAAGCTGGAAGGTGGAAGGTGGAAGGTGGAAGCTGCAAGCTGATTAATGTCTTCACTTGGAGCAGAAAGCGAAAACGATAAGGCACCTACTCTGTGCCCTCTTCTCCTCCTGCGGCATTGTTGGCTACTGCACATACGTATGAAAACATAAATTTATTGCCCAGCCTTGCAAATATAAGAAACAGCGCGTAAATCAATTATGCACAGCCAGAGACCGGCAAATGGCATAAAAATGTCATACAATTTGTGACAATTACAAGTAGCAGGCGATAAATAAATATGCAATGCACTGCGCGAAAGTAGTGTGGTCGCAACCATAATATAAAAAATATATAGTATATAAAAAAAAGAAAAAAATATATACTGTGCGCCGAGATAAATAGCAGAGAAACTGTATATCTAAACAAAAGAAAACAAATAAAAAAGAATAATAAAAAATATATATATAAATACAAATAAAAAATCTACACTGATCAACTTTTGGACATTATTTAAATTTAATACAATAAATTATTATATTCTTTTGAGCTTGATTTTCGCTCAGTGTAGTTATGCATGCCTGTGTATATTGCCTGGCGTTAGGCTGTCTGCCCGTCTGGATGGAATTATGAGCAAGGACACTTTGAACCTGCCAGCCATATTTTAGAGCTGACTCTATAAATAGTTGGGTGTGTGAGTGATTATGGCGCGCGTTATCAACTCGGACTTTGCCAAAGGTTTTAGACCATTAAGTTTCGACTTATTTATAGACGCTTGATTTATGCACTCTGCATATTCAGCAGCAGCAGCAGCCGAGAGCTACTCAGATAATGATGGAGACCTCAGCTGCTTAGAAAATCACGCGAGTTGAGGCTGCTTGCCAATATGTTCTAAGCTGATGCTGATTATTTTATAGGCTGATCTGCATACTGGTCGCTAAATATGTACTATAATGTGCTTAAATACTATGTAAGTCGATGCTCTGAGCTCGTTCTTCGAGTATGCAAATAATATGAGCCCGAAAACAGACTAAGTCTGGCCTTGAAAGCGGCTCCATACAATAGCTGACATTTTCTTCTTCTTCTTATTTTTTTAATGAAAATCAACGACAAAAGTCTTATGTTTTATGAACAAAAATTAAAAAAAAAAAAATACAAAATCTTACAATTAGAATATGTCTGCTTATGTAACCAGTTTTATGAGTTTCTTTTTCATACCCTGTAGCTACTTCAAATGGGTTAAAGGAGTAGAACTTTTGAGTAAGAAGTAAGTGGTAAAATAAATAGTCAGCATGAAAAGCTCAGTTGGTTAAGCTATGGTCTTATATCAATTCATCTGTCTGTCTGATCTCGGGAGCTACAAGACCTACCTACTTTAAATTTTTTGCAGTCAATATCTGACTTTCCTCTATTATATTATATTGATAAATATAGCTATAGATTGATCGTAATATTCCGTAGATAGAGACTTATCATTTAGATTATGAATATTTTAGAGTTTTTATCTCTATTATACATATATTGTGAAGTACATTTTAAGTAATGGAGTCTTGATCTTTGTAGATCTTTTGGTACGATGTCATTTTGATGTCCTAAGAATTTCATTAATATCGTATAGCTAAACCCAAGTTCAATCAGTCTACTTTTCATAGAGAGAGAGCAAGCCGAGTTCCCATTTGAATTTGGATTGGAATACTAGAAAAGCTTATGGGTATGTCTGCAACTAAGAGCACCCGCCTTGCACACAGCTGAGGGGTATGTCCAAGTCGAGTACGCTCACACTTTCAGTTTCGTAACTTTTGTGGGGGACTGCTGACGTCAAGGCAGGCCCGGCCGCTTGTTATCTGGCATCACGCAATGATATCAATCTTTATAGTTCATATGTATATAAACATTAGGCAGCAAAGCAACCGAAAGGTGTGCGTATTGTGTGAAGCGTTAGCTCCTGCTAACTCTTGGTTTCACATGAGAGCAGAAATTATAAATAGGAACTAGAAACTTGACTGTGACAGGGCAACCAGCTGGGGGCACTATTAATAATCGTCTATGAAAATAAAAGTGATTTGTTTTCGATTTTTAAATTCCTACAAACTTCTATACTATACACATATATATAGATAAGTGTATATATATATATATATATATATATATATATATATATATATGTAGCTTCTCCATATGCTGATGGCACCAACATCTAACTCGTTTCGACTGTTTGATGAATGCGCTCTGCTGAGCTTCTTAATTGATATTAATTTGTTACTATTTAATGGCATAATTTAATATTATGTGTACAAAAACGAGATACTATGCTGCAGCTGTGCCGTAACCGACTGCATAATGCACGCTCATGGAACAAGGGCGTCTAAGGAACGAAAAAAGTGATCTAAAAGTTTTCTAGTAAAGGTTTTATATGGATTATTTTATTATGTACAAATAGAAACGGATTATCATATAGATCAAATAGATCATATAGATCATACAGATCATATAGATCATATAGATCATATAGATCAGATAGATCATACAGATCATACAGATCATACAGATCATATATATCATATAGATCATATAGATTATATAGACCACAAAGACATACAGAGATAAAATAGAAGGGAAGGAGACTGACAGGTGCACAAAGGAATAGGAAGAGATAGAGACAAACACTTAGACAAAGAGTTCACAAAAACTAATATACTTCATTGAATATTTTATAAGGCAGACAAAAGGTAATCTACATACAATGATCGATAAAAGTGGCTAAGGCGTGGGCTTAACCATATATTTATACACAAATATATTGAAACAAAAAAGCCAAGCAATTATTAATATGCAGAAAATTAAAACGGGTGTGCTTTACCTTTATTAATAAACAATATGTATATATAGATAAGTCCAAATTGAGCAAAAACAGCAAACACAACGGAAGATTAATGGAGCTCGAGTACATATCTGTACCATCAGCTAGAGTCGGAGTCAGCGAGTCCAATGTTAAATGGCTTTAACCCACCCAAAGACGCCAAAATGGTTTGTCTGCCTGTCTGGCCGCCGGTCTGTGGCTTTTACTTCCGTTAGCGCATACTGTTTAAACAGCTTTTGAATGGTTTAATTGATTTGAAGCTGTCGATTATAATATTTCTGCGCGCACGCACTTGGCGCGACATTAATTGCTCGTAGGCCTGATCAAGTAGCATTAGTTGTCTAGCCATCCCCATTCCATAAAAATAACTGCAAAAATTTGCTATTTCTCTAAGAAGAAGATCATGTGGAAGAGCATATACTCTTCTACCAATGGAAAAAGTTTTCTATACTAGATATAAAGTTCTTCATATATGAGCAGCATTTTTTATATATGTTATATATGTTTTTTAGATTCATTTCTTTAAAGAAGTTTTATTCAGAATTTTGTGAACAGTATAAAAGGCCATAAATATATGCATTATATCACTACTTAGCTATTTATAGCCCATATGACACCTTCTATAAATCACATACTTATCTAGCTTTTAAAAATACCCTAATGAAAAGTGTATTGAAATATTTATATAACAATATAATTGATAAACCGAAAACAAAGAACTTATCAGCAATGATCAAGCGATAGCTAAAGTTTCTGTATAATTATCCAGCCTGGAGCTAGAAAAAAAGAGCAGAAACAAAGCTAGAAAATCTAGCTACATTTATTAATTGAATTAACATTAACATTTAAACAATTATGCTGCATTTAAGCAAATTTGCATGCGCGCTTAATCAATCATTATAATCGCATCTCAATTTCACTTTTCGCGGTTTCACTTTTAGAATTTATTTTTTATTTTTATATATTTTTTTTTAGCACTTTTTCAAGTAGTTTGTTTTGTCTTAGCAATATATGAGCTATATGACATAAGACTTATATCCGGCTCTGACTACGATTTTGAAATTAAATTCAAACTCGCAAACGTTAAAAATTTTGTTAAAAATTTAATTATTCAATCTTATGCTGAATGCTTTAAAGTATTTTATTTCGAGAACCAGTTCTTTGAGAATATGAATATGACAATGAATTATGAAAGTTGAAATGTGAATTTAATTTTGCTGGGTGTGTTTTGATGTATGGTAGATAAGAAATATGTTATGGTAAATATATAGAATATATATATATATTGTATTTTTTGAAGAGCTAAAACTCAGGCTGCAGCTCAATGTACTTGGCGTGAACCTATATAATGGTCTTGCTAAATGTGTATGGTCTTGCTATGGTGTATATCGTGATATATATATAATATGCATATAGTATATAAATATATATAACATATATTATATTTTTTCAAGGGTTAAGAATCAGACTGAGGTTCAATGCACTTGGACTCGTTTTATTAATTTTTGTGTTCTAATTTTAAAACTTTTTATTTCACTTTATATTTGGTGTTTCAAATGTCAATATATGTAAATTTGTTGTTAGACTCTCATTAGTATAAACATTTACCGTTATAATACACTTGACAAAATATAAACCATCAAAATTATCTGACAAGCGAAACAAGTTTAACCAGATCGATTTCGTTCGTACTCGTTCTATATATACAGACATATGTAAGAAGATGAATATTTAGAATGATATTGCCACCTAGTCAAAAACAAGAAAAAAACATGATGAAAAAACCAAAAACGAGTTATTAAAAAAAAAAAAATGTTGTTAATGATTCGCCCGCCCCCCAACGTCGAGCAAGTGCAATAAAAATTGATATATTTAAACTGTTTTGGGATTTTATATATTTTATGATGCACACTTCGTATAGAAGAAGTCTCTGTGATTATCTCACAGGGATTTCCATAAGCGACCTCAATGCCACCCGGCGACCTTGTGACGTCACAATTACTGAAGATTCCATATACATATATGTTTTATGAACTCTATAAGAAATATTCATGCTGCTGCAGACCTGTTCTGCGCGAATGGAGGCTGAGCCATGACTCAGCTCAAGTGTAGCAAAGGAAATGTAGCAGAAATTCCATTCATGAAGACCAAGAATCTTGGCTTGGTATTTAGACGTATTTAACTTTGAACATGTTTTAATACGACTTTTGTGTAGTTCTTATTTTGATTACTTTCAAGTGTTTTAAAATATAACAATTAGTTAAATGAATAATACTAAAATTAAGTTCGATTTAATTTATTAAATGGTTTTTCTCTTATTTATTTAAATTAGTTTTACATAACATATTTTTAAAATTATTTTTGTATTATTTATTTATTTAATTTTCCTAATCTATAGATTTTAAAAATTTTAATATTTATAATAATATTTTTCTAATACTCATTTATTTTTTATTTTTTTAATTCGATTCAAAGTTCTAATTTAATTTTCTTATTTTTTTTAAATTTTAGTATTTATAATAATAATATTTTTTTATAGTAATTTAAAAAAAAAAATTTTAATTCGATTCAAAGCTCCAATTTAATTTTATTATTTGTTTAATTTTATTTTTTATAATAATACTATTTTTTTTTTTTTAATTTTATATTTTTTTATTCGATTCAAAGTTCAAATTTAATTTTATTATTATTTTTAAGAATTTAATTTATTTTATACACATTAAATTTATTTTTGTTTATTTTTTGTTTATTTAACTTTTATTTAATTTAATTTATATTATGCATTTTTTTATTTTGATTTTTTTAACCTTTGTTTAAAATGAACCTTAAATCAAGGTATGTGTATGTTGCATAATGTATTGAAATTTTATAGATTTCTCTTTAATAAACATTAATTTTCCTACCAAAGTTTATGGCGCACAAATGCGACCCTATTTATGGCTAAGTATGTTGGCTGCCTGGGATGCTGGACAGTTTATGGAGAAGTTTGGGTTGTCTGCCCACACAATGAAAAACAAATGTGACTTTGGTTCTTTATTGTTGTTGCAGCAGCAGTTTTTGTTGTTGTTGCAACTAGCCTAGTGGCAGGCAGCTTCGATGCGCGCGTCTCGTTTACATAGTTGATGGGACTCGGCTATGAGTTGGCGTACGGCTTGTTAACCTCCAGCTGAAAGTGAAACTGAAATCGAAAACTGTGCAAGAAATAGAGCAATAAGCTGCAGATGCGTGGACAACGATAGCAGCAGCAGCGGCAGCGGCAGCAGCTGTGCCAGCAACTGTTGCTGGCCAAAGGAGTTGCTGCTGCTGAGACAAAGTTATTAAAGCAGGCGTGACAGAGCGTTCGCCTGGAGGCGCATTATTTTATTTTCAATTTAATGATGGAGGCAGCAAGCAGCGTGTTGCGCGTCTGATTGGCAACAAAATTGCAACAACAACAACCAAATGAAGGTCGCCTGAGCAGCAGCAACAGCAGCAGCAGCAACGGCAACGGCCAACTGAGGCTCTAAGAGGAGCCAGAAAGGAGCTGCGATTGTTGTCCATCAGTTGTGACACTGTTTCACAGTTGTCGTGTGCAATTGTTGCGGGTGTTGTTGTTGTTACAGTTGTTGTTGTTGCTGCAGTTGCTGTCAGTTGCGTGCCGCGGCATTGGAGGCGTGTTGCCTGTTGCCGCTTGCAATCAAGAAAAGTGATCGCGATTGCGCTCAACTCCAAAGAGACTCGAAGAGAGCGGGTGGACAGAGAGGGGTCTATAGCCTGATACAGCAAGCATAACATATACGAAAACACACAACAACAACAGCAACAGATACATAAACAACAACTAACTAACAAGGTTGCAAACAAAGTTGAAGGTCGACAACAGACAGCAAAGGGTATATATACAATGTCTTCAATATATGCTAACTCTACATGCACATATATACACCTCTTTATATATATATATATATATATATATATATATATATATATTTGTCCAGTATCGATATCGGTCGGCTGCAGTTGTCTGCATGTAATAAGTAACAAACGCCGCACGACATACGACATTTTTATACCTTGCCATGGATTTAGTTTTATGCTCTATTCCATTGGCATTGCGGGTGCGAGGAGATGGGGGAGGGCGTGGGCGCTGGTTGCCTGGGGCGTGGCACCTATAGAGCCCCTCGGTCTCTTATCGCCATAATTGAAGTAGTTGCATTGTCTATAAATTCTTTTGTCTACGTGTGGGCAGTCGGCGAATTCTTTGACTTTGACTTCTTGTTGTCAACGCGTACGCAAAAATATGTAAATGTAATTAAAAGTCGACGGAGTGCATGATTCGGAGAGAGGGTTGACTACCTAGATGCCCTGTAAATTCCAGAATATTAGAGAAAATTAGAGAAATTCATATATAAAGAGGAAGTCCTTTAAATTGTATTCTTGATAAGGAAAATAAATATGATTCATAGAAGACGTATTCGTTTATTCATTGACACAACTTCTATATATGATATGCTGTTATTCATTTATAATATCTATAGAGTATATAATAGTCCATAGCACAGGAATTCAGCTAATAAATATTATAAATTCTATCAAAAATGGAAAGGCTTCGATTTAATTTAGCAAGAACTCTACTATAATACAACCTACGATATATGCTATTCAGGAAAAGTTCTTTAACTATCGTCAATTAGGCCAACGTGAATATACCCGATCTATAACCCATTTCCACTGCATGCAGGGCATAGTATATAAAAAGAGAGTCTATCTCTGGCAGTCTAATGCTGAAGAACTGCGTCCGTTTCGGTTGCCCCCCGTAAGAGCAGGAAGTGGCCCACAAATCACGTTCAACCTTTGACAACTACTAATGACCAAATGCCAAGCAAGTTCCAATCGGCAGACCGGGCAACTCCCAGTTGGACTCCAGTTGACAATTCTAACTGGAAACAAATGCTGAAGCTTCCTGGCAGCTGCAGCTGCAGCGAAAGAGAAACCCAGAACAGCTGCTGCAGCTGCCCAGAGAAAGAGAAATCAAGAATGTTCATTGATTGTGTTACTACTACTATTTACTTGCACTTAAGTGAAAAGTTTCGATTTGCATTGGGGCGCTTAATTAACTGCCTTGACTGATGGCAATGAAATGGAAAAGAATCAAAGCTTATCAGTGGAAGAGTGGAGGGAGGAGAGGGTGGAGAGGCCTTGGGGGCTTGGCACTTTCAGTGCGGCAGCTCGTTAGAGCCAAGTCGCAACTATCAACTCGCATGCATCTCTAATTTATATGTCAATCAGACAAACGTATGCGGCTAGCGAGCGCATAAACAACACATAATTGCATTTACATTTCGCCTGATAAGACACTCAGAGCGAGAGAGAGAGAGAGAGAGAGAAAGAGAGTGCGGGAGGCCAGCAGAGCGAAGCGAGCAGCGAACTGTTTAACTTTTAGCTTTTGCTTCTGACTGCGTCTCTGCCTTCGTTTTGTCTGTTACGCTTTGCTTAAGCTAAGCTCTATGCACTTAGCTCTGCCTTCGTCTCTCTCACAAGCTTACAACTTGCTTAGGCCGTGCGTCTCTGCCTGCGCCTATGTTTGAATCTGTATGTTACGCTCTCCCTATGTCAAGCGCTATGATGCCCTTTCCTCTACCTGCGCCTCTGCCTTTGCCTTTCTCACAAGCTCCGTTTGCTTTTGCCGCTGTCTTTGCCTATGCGTGAGTCTGTACCTGCGTCTCTGCTTGTGCCTCTCTTCTAAGCTTTGCCTTTGTTTTTGCAGTTTCCTTGGCTTGCATGTCTGCCTGCGCCTCTCTCTCTCTCTCTCTCTCTTACGTTCGTTCTAAGCTATGGCGAAGCTCTATGCCCTACGTCTTTGCTTTCCCTCTGGCTTTGCTTCTCACTCTTCCTCTGCCATTCTCTCCTTCTGTTTCCGCCTCTGCTGCCGCTCAAGTCACTGCCAGTTTAATAAATTGAATTCAAGCTCTAAAGGGGTAGCCCTTTGAAATCTTTAGCAAGGCACTTCTTAGATCCACACACACATTTCCATTTGCATGTTCTTGCCAGCAATTGGCATAAATATTACAGCAACTGTTGCTGCTGCTGTTGCTGCCCTTTGCAACACCCAACAGCTCGTTGGAGTTGTTCCTCTGGTAGCCTTGATAAGTTCTAACATTTTTACTATGCTCCTTCATGATTGAGTTAGCTTCATTTGCGAACAACGACACGTGGTGAACACACTCTCTCAGCATTGTTTTTGCGGCTGCTGCTGCTGCTGTTGTTGTTGTTGTCCGTTGGGCTTTGTGTTTAGTTGGGGATTTATTTTATTGCCTCTTAGGCAAACATGTCAGTTATGTCTGCAAAAATACATATCATCAGCGTGGACATGCGTGTAGGTTTACAACAACAACCACAACAACAACAACTGACACGAGGCAAGGGCACAGCCTTCCTATAAGACTCAAATACATTTGGACGCCCGTTGCGGGCACAAATTTATGGCAAATTTTTAAGTAAAATCTTGAAAGTGTCGAAATTGCATTGCAATAGTCAAAGTGTGCGAGAGAGTGAGGTTGCATTAATGTAGTGCGAGTGAGAGCGCAAGCGTCAACGGCGCACACAACGAGGCGGCACAGCTTGCTGTGAGGTCAGCCCAATTGCAACTGCTGCCCATGTCCACTCGCCCAGTCGTGTTTAGCCTTTGCCTTCGCCTCTCCTAGCATCTCCCACTCTGCATCTCTCTTGCTCCCGCGCTGCCTGCGCTGCTGCCTGCGCTGCTGCCTTTGGTGTAGCCCTTGATTGTAGTCTATGCTTCCGCCTCTGCGACTGCCTTTGGCTCTCTACTGCTGCTGTCTTTCCTTTCGTATTTAGCTTAGGCACAGCCCTTGCCTTCGTCTCTCCTTCTTTTCTAACTTCGCCTTTGCTTTTGCTTCGCCGCTCACGCTGCCGCCATCTCTCTATTTTGTCGTCGCTATCTTTGGCTTAGCTTAAGGCTCTGGCTCTGCCGCTCCCTCTGCACTGTTCTCTCCCATTCTCAGCGCCTTCCATGTCCATGTCTTCACCTCTGCCATGGCCATGGGCAATGGGCCGCATGTACTCGATAATGTGCCTGAGGTTATTTAAGGCCTCATTGCAGGCGATGTACTCGCTAAGTGTGTGTTTGCTTGGGTGTATGCATGTTTGTGTGTGTGCGTGTGTGTATGGAAAATGGAAAATGGTATCTTGGCGAAATCTAAACAGAACAATCAGCGAATAAAAAGGGAGCAAAGCAAAAGTACTTATGCCAAATGAAACGAAAAGAGAAACTTTAAGCAAAAATATGACCACATCAAAATAGAATAGCATTTAGACCTATGTTTAGAGGTAAGCTATGGGTAGAAAGAAGATCTAGCGCATTTTCCGTATGAAAATATCTATGATAATATTCTCATTTAAGCAAGCGCAAATTCTAATTACATTTTATTACACACAAATCTGATAAAGTCAGCTTTACGTAGTAAAGCCCAAGGCAGACTTTAATTGAAGCTCAGGCGTCGTAGACTTTATTTTGACTTTGAGTTGCTGTTCAACGTTTTGGTGTCAAAGAATTCACATGTCAAACTTTTGACAATCAGTTTAAATATATTTGTTTATAAGTCCGATTTGATCGTAAGCTACTTAAGTTTGTTTTATAAAAAGAAGGTACTTAACCAGACATTATAATGAATGCGTTAAAGACTGCTCCCAAGACTCTAATCTCCGTGCAGAAGACTTCGACGGTTGATTTGTCAAACTTATGCAAAGTAACTGAACTTGACCTAAGACACCAGGCATGTCTTAAAAAAATAAATTTTAAATGTATAACAAATAAAATAAAATCAATAAAATGTAAAATATAAAATAAGAAATATTTGATGGCAACGAAAACTTCGAATCAATAAATAATATAAAAGAAATAATAGAGATTCTTGCAAATAAAATTAAACGAAATAAATGGTTTAATAATATAATAAACTAACATACTAATAAAAAAAAAATAATAATAATATATATATATATATTATATATATAGAGAAACTGCATGGGGAACTGACCTTCATTTAAGGCTCGAAGTTCTGAAGGCTACGAAGAAAATGCAAACAATCAGTCACATAAAAATAAAATTATATGAATATAAAAGAAACTCTCGAGCCATAAAATCTCATATGGAAATGTGGCCTTAATACCTGTGCACATTTTGAGTGATTGCGTCGATGGATGCTGTTCTACCTGTCAAAGCGTGTCAAACACTTTGCTGGGCGCTTGCTCTGCCTCCTCTCTCTGTGTCCCCCTTCTCTCTCTCTCTCTCTCTCTGTCTCTCTCTCTCTCTCACTACAGCTGCCACCAGCTGCCAGCTGCCTGCCAGCTGAGTGTTCCGAATACTCCTCCACAGATTTGTTGAGTTGACAACGTTGACCCAGTTGAGGCCCAGAGCCAGAGTCGATTGGCCAGCGCTGGCGATGATGACAAAGCAAGAGCCAAATGCCATATTTCGAGTATATATTGACCAAGTTAACAGGATTTGGGGCACATGCAGCTCTTATTGAACTTAGCTAACTTGGCTTGCAGCTAATGCTGTGTATGCTAATTGCAAAGCAACTGTTGTTGTTGTTGTTGTTGTTTAGCACTTTGTAGTCGTTGCTTGTCTCGCTGTCAGCTAGATTTTTTATTATGAGTGGGCGTGGACGCGGGCGTGGGCGTGGGGCGTGATTATGAGTCGCGCTGACAGGTTGTTCGCTCTAGCCAAGCATTCTAAATGCGGATGCAAGTAAATATATACATTTGTATGTACATATATAGCTTAACCAGCTTCTGCTTATCTCAACTCATATATTTATGTACGTGCCAAAATAATAAATGACAAATAGCCCGGCCAAACACGTCTAGTCTTGTACTGCGTACTGCGTACTGCGGGCTAAGCAAGTCCTTAACTTTTCCTTAGCATCAGCGTAAATTATAGAGCCACGTGAACAAATCGCTAAATGCAACATGAGAGCAGCAGCAGCAGCAGCAGCAATCACAACAACAACAAAAGCAGCAACAACAAAAGCAACTGCAGCAGCCAAAAGCCTAGACAAGGTCTCCAATAATTGATTTATTTGAAGCTTCTCTCTTATTTATGATGTGAAATGCGGCCCATGCACACAGGGCCAGCCGCAGCATCGATTTCCTAGACAGCCAGCAACAACAGCCGCAGCGACTGTCGGGACTGTCGGGGGCTGGGGCGTGCCAGTTGGGACAAGGCGCTGATTGGTTTTGAAATGGAAAAATTAGAACAAGTGCCACTTCAAGCTGGAAAACGCTGCGAAAATCAACAATGAAAACATTGCCAAGGCGAATGGAGCTGAGAGCCGATAGAAAGCTAGAAAGAGATAGCTGCAAGTGCAGCATAACTAGAAAGAGATAGCTGCAAGTGCAGCAGAACTAAACCTGCACTGAGAGAAAACGAGGCGAAGCGGCAAGAAATGAGTAAATTTATGCAGAAATGTCATGATTTGTGATTTGCAATGAGAGAAATTAGAAATAATTATTCATTTTTTTATTTAAGCTGGAAAATTTTTAAAATATATAAAATGTTTTGATATATTTTTTTTATAATTGTTTTTTAATTTACTTTGATCTAAATTTGAGCTTGTATATTACTTAATTTTGCTCAACAATTTGTTGTCTACTCATTCAAAAAATGAAATGAGTATATTGGCTTTGTGCAATGTCCGTCATGTTGTCCGTTCGTTAGTCCATCTGTCCGTCTTTCGGGCATATGTACGCCCATTGGGGGCGTGAAAAAATGAGAAAAAAATTATTTTCTAAAGTTTTAGAGCTAGGAACTTAAATTCTGCTGTCGGTTACGCCCGACTTAATTGCTTTAACCAAAGTCTGAGACTCTATATTCTCATACAGTTTACAGTATATTCCACAAACATTCATGCAGGAAGTCAGTTGGAAGCAGATGTCAAATCGTTAACCAAACCTCATTCAATATTGATCGAGTTTAAAATCCTGTTTATCGCTGCCATTAATCAGATTACAAATATATTTGTGCACTTGTTTAATAAAAAATTGAGCTGCTTAAGTGGAGATTGACGGGATGTGACAGAGCGTGGCTTTAGCATATTTGATATCGTTTCATTTTTCAGGATAAACTTGATTTTAACGCAATTTTACTTGGGTCTTTGAAATGCTTTCAGCTAATTTAAATACTAATTTGAGCTTTGCATTCAATTTATATTTTATTTAAGGTATAAAATTTATTTTAATTAGACGAGTTCTAAAAAAATTCTGAAATGTGTTGGAACTTTTTAATTTGGCTGAGAAGTATTGGAATATTTGAAAAAGTGAAATGAGTGAAAGAAATTTATATATCTAAAAAAAATCTAAAATATATTGGAAGTTAATAAATTTGTCTGAGGCTTGGAATATATAAAAAAGTAAAAAATAGTGAATTAATGAGAGAAAATTTATACTTTATAATTATGAAATGTAATGAAATTATTATATTTCATTTTTTTTTTAAATTATTTTTATTCAGTGGTTATATATCTATTTTTTTTATATATTGCATTTTTTACATATATTGGATTTGCAATATTTGCTTAAATATAAACCAAAAACTTTTTTTTCTATTTCCTTCTTTTTTAAATATTTTATTATTTTATTTATTTTATTTTATTATTATTAATCCCAATATTTGCTTAAATTTAAATATAAAAATTATTTTTTTTTATATTTGCTTCTTTTTAAAATATTTTAATAATTATTTTATATTTTATTAGTTTGTAAAATATTTCTTTAAATTATATATAAAGAAAACATATAAATTGTTTTTTGTTTTGGTTTGTTAAATATTTTATATTTATTTAATTTATTTTTTAAAATATTTCTTTTATATTACAATAAATAATTTATAATTTTTATTTCAGTTTTTTCATGAATACAGAATAGTTTGATTTTTTTGCTGTGCAGCTGCCGCATGCCGCATGCCGCATGCAAATGCTGCCGCGTCAGCAATAAATTAAAGTCAATTTTAGTCAAATAAAATGTTAACGGGTTTCTTTTTCGAAGCTGGACAGAGACAGGGATAGGAAGCTCAACACGCTGGGCAGGGCGGATCAGGCAGCAGGAGAGAACTCCAACTCCAGCTCCAAGTCCAGTTCCAGCTCCAAGTGCAGCTCCAGCTACGTTGGCGGCGGCGTTGACGGCGTTTGCAATGTGCATTTGCCCTTTTTCTGCAACGTGAAGCTGTTGGCCTGGCCTCGCCTGCCACGATGATGGACAATGTGTTGTTGTTGTTGCTGTTGCTGTTGGCGGTGGCGGTGGTGGACCAGGCACGGTCGAGTCTGCCTTTTGGTATTTGTCACGTTCGTCCATTTCGAGAGTCCACGTACATGTTGCCGCATTGTTAATAACTTTATTCGGCTTCAGCGGCTTCAGCGGCGTCGTCGTCCTACTTGTTGTTTGGCTAGCTCGTTGACAATGACACTGCACCGTTATTTATGAGCTGTGTGCTCCATGCTCAATTATTGACATTGAACTCCTGGCGCCCGCATCGCGCACACACACACACACACACACACGAAGGCAACACACACCCAGGTTACACGATTGTGTGTTGTTTGCATTGCCTAATCAGCAATCAGGCTTGAATCGTACAATTGTGTCATTGGCCAGCAATTAAGTCACAATTGCCGTTATGCAAATTCTAGCAAGGTCAACAGCCAAATAGAGGCAACGATTAAAGGAGAGAGGAGAAAGGAGAGATGGAAGCAGACAGTGGCAAAGCGGAGTGAGGGAGAAGCGAGAGAACAAAAAAATAAAGTTCTTGTGATTAGGAAATGGAAAAGGAGCAACAAGATGAAGAAGAGCTTGAAATAGATGATGGCATGAGAGAGAGAGAGAGAAAGAGAGAAGAACGAGAAGAGAAAATATTAAAGGAATCATTAACAGGCAGCAGAACAAAGAAAGAGGAAAGATAAGAGAATGAAGTAGTGAGGAAAAAAGGAGCTCAAAGCTGGGGTGTGAACAGAGAGAGAGAACAGTAAATAGATAGAGAGAGAGGGTGCAGACATCAGATAGAGCATAGCAGAGAGTATAGCAGAAACTGTGGAGCGGAGATAGGCAGAAGAGAAGAAGGAGGAAGCAGAAAGCAAGAGAAGAGAAGAGGAAGCCAAGCCCGAAGGCCGGGAGAGGAAGCAGATACTGAACGAAGAAGAGGAAGCGGAGAGTAAGCAGAGAGGAAGCTGCGAGCGTAAGCTGGGAGAGCAAGCAAGGGAGGTCAAACCCCAGAGAAAGCAAAATATGCAAACTTAAAAATTAACAGGATGAAAAACACGAGGGAGAGAGAGAGAGAGAAAGTGAAAAATACCGTAGGAAAATCAGAACTGAGAGAGGAAATACTTAGCGGAGATTACGCAAGAGAAGCAAGGAAGTGACAGAGAGCGAGAGAGAGAGAGCGAGAGAGCGAGAGAGAGAAAAAGAGAGAGAGAGAGAGAGCAAGAGAGAGAGAGATAAAGAGACAGAGAGAAAGAAAGAAAGATAGAGAGAAAGAAAGATAGAGAGATAAATATTAGATGATAAAGCTTTAGAGCTAAGCCTGCAGAAATCAGCAAAAGAAGAAGAGAGGGAGAGGGAGAGAGTGACAGCGGGGACAGCGGGGAGGGGGACAGTCAAAGTGGGATCTGAGCTGCTTTTCTAATAAGAATTCGCTGCATCATGCGCGCCAATTACGACATCGATTTATTGATTCAACAAGGCGGTGGGGTGCCAAGCCCAGAGCTGGAGTCAGAGTAAAGGCCGCACAGGCCGAGGCACCGTCGGAGAGAATCGCGGCCATTTGGCCAGCTGTGCGGGGCGACCTGTTTTATTAGACCCATTGAACCACAAGTGCCGCAGCAGGAAAGAAAATTAGAACAAATTGTTCATGAACTATAAATGTTAAGCCATTGTAACGACCCAGTAGAACTGAGGGCGATGCACAGATGTGGGCATATTGAGACTGTGCTGAGGTATGCGGCGGACAGAGGATGACTAATCAGTGCTGTTGAATGAAATACCCCTTAAATATGTGAGATAGTTTGAAGGCAGCAATGTGGAACATGGAAGTCTAAAGTAAGTATATATATTATGTATATAAGATATTCCGGTATGGAAAAGTAAGCAGTCAGAGGCTGATGCTCTCCAATAATAGCTTAGGGTGGAATAACTTCATGCTATAAATATGCCATCATTCAAAACTCTCACAAGTAATAGATCAAGAACTGAATATGAAGGAAAGCTAAATACTCAAACTCCCAGCCATCTACAGGGAATCTCTCTAGTCTGTCAGACCCCAGCTAGAACCCTCTTAAATGCAGCCTTTTGTTAGTATTTTTGTTGTTGTTGTTGTCAATAATGTTTTGTATGTACTGTAAATGATTTCATTGGCAGCGGCGCTTGTTTCTTGACTTGACCTGCTTTTGATATTGGCCCGTGTAAACAGCAAAATGAGAGGTGAAGGAGGCGACAGCGTTGTGGGGGGCGTGGTCAGAGCTCTTGCTCAGCTGGAAAGCCCAAATTCTAACCGCTAAGGTTTTCCAACTTGATTCAGGGCCTTTTTTTTTTTTGAAGGGAATTTCGCTTTGGCTAAAGAACTGAATCATCAGGTGAAAGTTCTTGAGATGAGAATGCATTCCAGGCAATGCACTTGATATGCCAGATAACCAGGTGGAGAAGGTGTTAATGATAAGTTAACTGTAAAGATCTGAGGGAACCGACAACAGATCAAACAGCGAGACAGGTAGAGCGAGAGAGAGAGAGAGAGAGAGAGGCATATAGAGGTGACTTATTGTCGGCTGGATAGGAATTTCAGTTGCTGCAAGGTCAAGCAGCTGCCAAATCAGTCGAATCATTGCTGAAGTAAACCAAAAGTGAGTCGAGCGTAACGGACGGCGTAATGCACGCTCACGATATGTTTGGAAGAATAGTTGAATTAATTGTGCACTTCAATTTATAATTACTTCTAAAGGTGTCTCTGCGATCAACAATGATTCAATTAATCTTTGTTTTAAAGAAAGGAAGATAAAGACTTTTCAGAGTGATCACGCCTTTAGTGGACTTCAATAGATATAAATTCGTATTTGGTGTAGAGAGAAGATTTACAGCAATTATGTAGACTTCTTGATTGATTAGCGGAAATCAGCAATTAATGTTTGAATTTCTAGATCTGAATCGCAGAAGACATAAATAGGCTGTCCAGATGACTTTAGTGGACACCTTACCATATATACTTCTAGATTAATCTGTTCAGGCTAAACATGAGTCGAGGGAGACAATAGAGCAACAAATTAATTAAAATAAGTAATAAAGACTATTGTTGTTGATGGTTAGATTAGTTTCGATATGATTTGATCGTTCCCATTTTATCCATCTAGCCTAAATTAAGTTGAGATCTACCTATTGTATATATAGACTTTGGTTTTCAGCACCAAAGTACATGCATATGAAAACTTTTGTAGATAATTACAATGGTATACATCATGCGCATTCCATTACAAACAGCGAAATGAAACTAGATTGATTATATTAATATTCCATTATTCCTAGATTCAATAACAATAGATTTCTGTGGGAGTTCAATAGAAATCAAATTTTCAAATTCCAATTTATTCAGCCGTAAAGCAAAACAGTAAATGAGGTTTTTATATAAGAGATTTCAGTCGAACCAATATACCCGCGTAACACTCGCTGCGAACGCGCATTTAAAGCGCGCTTGAGCTGACGCATGGACGCGTCCTTGACGCAATTTGCACAGAATTCGCCCGGAAAAACAATGGAAATGAAATCACTATTAATGGCCATAACAAAGGAGATACCAGAAGCAGCAGAAGAGGAAAAAAACCAGCTGCAGCAACTGCTGCTGTCGCAGCAGCAACTGTTGCTGTTGCTGTGGCTGGCAGCAAGTGTAACAAGCCAAAGCAACAATAACCCAACAGTTATTATTATATTATGTGTGTGTGTGTGTGTGTGTGTGTGTGCGAGTACTATTATTATTATTATTTTGCGCATGACTAACCAAATGCAATTTCAGATGCCATTCTTTTTGCTTTAGGTTTTCGATTTCAGCGAACTTTTTTTTTTTTTGTGCCACTCGCTGAACGAGCGAATGTTGCAATAAAACAAAAAATACTACAATAACAAGAAGTCAGGCCGTCGACCATTAATATATAGTGTATATAGTCGTATAATCATAAATTTGTAAATCAGTTGCAAGAACATGTGTTAACATCGCGCTCGCTCAGCTCCACTTCCAGTCACAGTTGGCTACCGCCGCCTTCTTCTTTTTGGCCTGGCCAAAATGCTTAAATGGCGCTTAATTGATTCGTCGTCGTCGTCGTCGTCGTTGGCTTTCTTCAAAAATAATCTGACACACTTTTTGGTTTTATTCCTGGGATTAAATGCACGTTTAACGGCATTAGAAAGCGACAGCAACAGCTACAAAACTGCCGAAAGCGAAACAGAATCTGGTCAAGAACGTTAAATGCGGCGAAGAATCTGGAGTAGGTGAAAACGGACTAAAAATAGCGCCACTGAGTGCTTGCAACTGCTGCTGCATCTCTCTCTGAATGCCTCCTCAACTTTCAGAATCTCGATCATTCTATTCATACATACATACATACATGTACATATGTACATACATATGTCTCCGTCTCCCTTCCATCTCCTTTTATTTTGTCATTATCCCTCGATTGATATCGCTTTCTTGCTATGTTTCTCAGTCTATCTCGCTCAGCCTTGTCTAACTCGATCTACTTTTCTAACTCCTTCTTATACCTGTCTGTCTATTCATTTCTCTTTCTCACGCTGTCTTCACGTTCTATCATATTACATTCTTAACCTCTCTCTATTCACGCCTAGCCCTCTCCATCCTTTTTGTCTATATCTGTCCCTCGCTATTCTATGTTTTTTTCTTTATTTTCTCTCTTTCTCTGTCGCTTTTCTTTTCTTATAATATTTTTTTAACATTTACTGTTCTTTCGAAGCAGTTTTTCCAACATGTCAACAATTAACGTGCAGCCTAAAACTATGCTATGCGAATGGTCATCGAAATTCGTCTCAGCCAACTGTTAATTTTGCATGCAAGCAATTAAAAATTAAGCAAAAGCCAACACAAACTGCGCTGCAACGGCAAAGCAAAGAGAGTGATACTGAAAGAGCGAGCGCATACAAAGAGCGGAAAAGCTTTCAGCTTAAACTTGCACTTGCGCTCAGCAGCACGATCTCTCTCTGTCGTACTCGAGCGCGCGCAGCTGACCGAACCACTCTCACTTTTTTTGCTGCAATTGCCAAGAGCAAGCAGAAGGCGAAACCGTTGAGCGCAGCTTTTGCCTAGCTTAATTTATACACAATGCATGTGCATGAATGCATATATGTGTGTGTGTGCGTGCGTGTGTATGTATATTTCTTTGTGTGGCTGCGTCGCAGCTTTAGTTCCCGTTGGCCACGCCGCATTTGCAGCGACCACAGGCGTGCGAGCGAGAGGGCAAGTGATTGCTGGTTTTACCTGTTTCGGCGCTTGAACACTTTAACATTATCGATTTGATATTAATTTTTGCGCAATTTCACAAGGCCAGGGGGCGAAGGAGGTGGGGCCTATGGCTATGGGAGGTCCAGTGCAAACTCGGCCAATGTTTAGTTAGAAATATTTGCCATAAAATTATTGCTTGGCAACGCGCATGCTAATTAACTAAGCCAATACCAACAACAACAACAACAGCAACAAAGAGTTGGCATTTAATTGTGGTCTGTGGCTTAATTATACAGTTAAGCATGTATGGACACGCCAACCCACACACACACACACACACACACACACACACACACACACACACACACACACACACACACACACACACACACACACACACACACACACACACACACACGCACACCTTGAACTTACATTAGCCAAGCATATGCACCAGTTGCAGCACTCGACATGCTCTGACATGTTGCAGTCATCATTTAAATAGAGACTTTTCGTTGTTGTTGTTGCTGTTGCTGTTGTTTTCTAAGCTCGCCTTGGCTGACAGCTGCGTTGACATGCGAATGACAGCGGAACATGGGGTGCACTACCGTTAGCTGCCGTTTCAAATCATTGTTGCTGTTGTTGTTGTTGTTGTTGTTGTTGTGACATATGGGACATGCAGCCAGAGTTAATTGACAGAGAGGCAGACGTTGATAACAGCTGATTGCATAAGACTGATAAGGCACACGCATACAATCATACATACGAGCACACTCACTCATAGAACGTATACACTGAGATTCTAAGTTCCCTTTGTTGAATGATGAACTAATGAGAATCGTGTAGAAGGGCACTTTTATCTGCTGTAAATCAAGTCTCACAACTGCAATTTCTTGCAGGCAGAACTCAAACTTTGTCTTCCACATGTTCCCAAGCGACCCTCGCATACGCCCATAGATATATATACACATATGTATCCTGCTTTCGCATGCTGCGAATTAGTGCTATTCATGTCACAAAAATGTTTGACATTAGTCCGCAATTAATCAAGTTGATGCGAGCTGATGTCAGGCGCGCGATCCACGAATTCCAGCGAAAGGGTTCGCGTCAATTGTTCTTTTCTTTTGGTTTTGGGGCCAGGATAAGCAGCGGCACTTGCAAAAGCGTCTGAGGCTGGAAGAAAAAAATAATAAAAAAACTTCAAGGCCATTTGCGTCTGGGGCCGGCCATAAGATTTATGAGTTAAGTGACACCCGCATTCAGTTGGCCAGCAACAGCAACAACAACAAGAGTTAAACGAGTTTCAAGCAAGTTCTTCAACCAGTTGAGCTGCTGCTGCTGCTGCTGCTGCTAGTTTAAGTCGTATTTGCCCCGCTTATCTGCATTAATTATCAATTAAATCATAAAACTTGATTCATTTCATATCAAAGGCAAACACTAAAACCGAAATAAATTCATATAAATTTCTGCGCATTTGTTGCGATTCGTCTTCATTAGTGAGGCATGCGCCGCGCAGGTGGGCAGCAGGTGAGCTGAGCTGGCGTTGAGCCACTTGCAGCTAAAACAAATGGCAAAGTGTGCTGCAAGTTGCTCTAATTTGTTAGCAACATACATACATATGCATATATACATATATACTACGCGTACCGTATTGAAACAAAAGACTTGGGCAACGAACTTGCCCAAATGAGAACTCACACGCATTCATCAAGCTCACTGAATGAACACATCAATGCCCATTTACAGCCAAAAACAGTGAGGTAAAGAAACCTTGGCGCATATAAATTAGTCACAGCCTAAGACGATGCCCAGCGCACTATAGAAACTATAACAACAACAACAAAAAAAAAAAAAAAAAAAAAAACAAGACAAGACAAGACAAGACAAGATATTTTCGAGCTATGATGGCCAACGCACATTTTCCCATCAGCTCGGCCAGATAATATAATATAAGATATAAAAAAAATCGCCAAGAGATTACGCAATTCCACATAAATTAGATGACGACAACGAGAGCTGGACGAGAGCGGCTGCCTGTTGCCGCCTCTAATCACAGCTTAAATCAAGCGTGGCAAATTGGAGCAGAGACAAGTGCGCACCACCAAGCCACCGCCAAACCACCGCCATCAACAGCCACCGCAAACCACAAACTAGCTGCAAACTAGCTGAAAATAAAAGTGCTGCAAAATCGAGCCACAAATCAAGCGAAAGCAAAAATTTGCCAAATGCAACTGAAAAAAAAACTGTAAAAAAACATCGGAAAAAACCTGCCAAAAAATCAGTAAAAATACCAAAAAAATAAATCGAAAAACTGGACTTGTGCACGATAATTGCGCAAAGATCGTTAAACTAGGCGAATCGAGTATATGGACGTAGTATACATGGCAGACGCAGAGCATTAGACGAGCATAGGCTCGAGTCCAAATAGAGCGCGTGTCGTGACACGAAGAACACGACCAGACGACGACGACGATGGCGACGGCGACGGCGACGACACGCGTTCGTGTTGAGCTAATTAGTAGGCAAAACATTTCAAATAAAACATAAATTGAAAAATAACAACACGATGCTATAATTAGTACAAGAGTGCGCCAGTCTGGCGACTGGCAGATACCCTGTAGGGGCAGGCGAAAGGGGTATATGCAGTGGAAATCAAATGGGAAACATGGGAAACATAGACACAAATACTTATTGATACGGCGATAGTTTTGAGAGGGGCTGACTCAGAATTCTCATTATGCTGTGAGCGGGAGTGACGGACTAGGGGATACTCTGTAGGAAATGAAGCGATTGCTGGGACAGATCACAAGGCAAAATTATAGTATACAGAGTCAGTGTGGTGTCTGACTACTCTGTGAGGGCGACAAGCAGGCTGGGGCATACCCTGTAGAAAATAAGCAGCTGCAGCAAATCCAATTTGAAACCTGAGAGGCAAGATAACCAACAGAAAGGAAAATAATTTAATACGACTAAGAGTTACTTTTTACCTTTAAGAGAGTATGGCTGACCAGGATATACTCCACAAATCAGTAGTAAAGAGGAGAACTGTACTAGACTCTTAATTGGAAAACATTACAGAATAATGAGCAGGCTTTATATGAATGCTGGACTGAGCATACTCTCTATCAGTAATCTCTGCCACTAATACCATGATATAAATATAAGAGAGTGTTTCCATACATTGTTTTTATTTTAGCACTTACCTTGTAATTATGAGCTTTACCACTACTATTCTAATGAGCATTTATCCTATGATGATTATCATCTTTAACGAGATGATTAGCATATTAGTATGAACAGAATGATCATTTACACAATGCTAATGTACAACATAATTATTAGCATAATTATTGTTTACATAAGATATTCTACATTAACATTTAAAATATTGTTAAAAATATTACTTAAAATTACTAACAATTCTTGACAACCATTACAATTTGTTACGATAGTTAATAATATTGTTTATCTACTTAACAAACTCACCCGAAGAAGAGGAGCAGGAGGAGCAGCACTGCACGGGACGTCCGTTTAAGGGGAGGCTAGAAATGCGACTGAAAAAGCGCTGCAACAGACTCGCCTTAAATAGGGTGCGACACCCACTCAAATTAGAGCTCCTCTCTAATTGGATTCATCTGCTCTGAGTTTGCTTTTGCACTCAATTGAACTGTGATATGAACACAGTGCATTTTATTGACTTGTAGTATTTTTAATATATTGATATGAGTTTTCGGCAATATTATTATCGATATCAAATAACATATCGATGTTATCAATCGTGCATTACATATACAACCATAGGCAAGCAGATAGCTGGACAGACAGACAGATGATGATTAGAGCAAGAGTTGGAGTTCATTGTCTGGATCAAGAATATATATGATTTATAGAATAAGCATTTACTTTGTTATTAGTGCAATACTAGATCTCCACTTTGAAGAGGAAGATCCTTCCTTTGGCTATAGCCTCGCATTTAACCTACCGTCAGACATCCTATAATGCAGCTATGAATCTGGAACTCTAAATTATAATTGCAATCCTCATCAACTTACACTTCCTATGGGAAATAGCTCAAAGACCAGGACACTAACTTTAACTAGGCTTAGATCGACTTTTATAATAAAAATAGATTAATAAGCAATGACATCTGGGGTAAGTTTATAATCGACATAAGACTATGAAGGCTCTCCAAATGAAGCCAAAGCTAATCCAGTTGGTTAAGCTGAATATCCAAATGAATATGTAAAAGAAATAATCGATGTTAAAAACAACATAAATTTGCATAGAAAACATGTTTAAAAACCAAATATTTGTAAAATATAAAACTAAAACATGTTTAAGTACATGCATACGAAATGTAAACTTGCTGTGACCGCCAAGCAGACTCTGATTGGAAATTAAAGTCGAATTCGAATTCGAAAATTGGCCAAATAAAGACGTCAGCAAGAGTCCTAAACATGGGCTTCAAGACAAATATAATAAATCAACATTTTATTAAAATAGACAATGGATTAATGCTAATTATTATTAATTAAATAATCCAAACATATATATATATATATATATATATATATATATATATATATATATATATATATATATATATATATGTATATAATATTCAAAAAGATATAATTATAAACCAATTAAATTAGAATTGAAGTCTTGAAAAAGCTGGCATTAAGGTGGACATGGATCTGACTGGAACTGGAACTAGAATTGTAACTTAAAGTGAAGTTGAAACAGGAACTAGAACTGGAACTGGACCAGCTGGCATTAAGGTAGGCATGGATCAGCCGCTCACTTATGGAACTGGACTGCAAGTGGAATGGAACTGGAACGGTAACTAAAAGTGAAGTTGAAACTGAAACTGAAACTGGAACTGGATCTGGTTATAGCCATAAGCATTCGTGCCCAGACAAAGGCAAAAACAAAAAGCAAAAATCTAAAGTTGATTAAACAAAATTGTTAAACCTTTTGGGGGCTGTTTGTTGAACTGTGGGTTCAAAGGCGACATGGGTTAAATTTGATATGAATTGATTGTGCCCGGAATGTGCTGGCTTATAAAATGCCAGAAAGGCCCCGAGTAATGCGGGCACTAAACACAGCTAAGGTCGTCAAATTTCGATTTGAATTCGTATTCGTATTCGTATTCGTATTCGTGCTCGAATTCGAATTTCGTAGTCGTGTTTGTATTTGTATCAAGCGTTCACTTTCCAATTAACTGGTTGCTGCTGCTGCTGCTGCTGCTGCTTTTGCTTGCATTCTGCAGCGACTAATTTACAGCACGTTCAAGTGCCAAAACAGCTGCCCAAAATACCTGCTTAAGGTAAAAAACGAGATTTATAGAGCAAACTAGGCAGCGGCAGCTTGCTTCAATTTCAAATTAAATTTGTATTCAAATAGTGCTGCACACAGCCTCCCAGTAAACAGTTTTTTTCTCTGCTTATTTTTGGTTCGAGCCGCCACTCAACTGGGCAATGACAAGCAAATTAACCACAACTGCTACGTTGACTGAGCCATTGCACCACAGTCAGAGCCCCAGCCACAGCCACAGCCATGGCTAGAGCCGCAGCCAGCAGCAGCTTTGATCTGGACGGCAGCCCAGTTGCTAACATCAACTGTCGCTTTGTCTGCTCGGCGTTAACTACGTGTACAGCTGGCTGGGCTGCTAGTGGCTGGCGTTGCTCAGCTGGGCCCAACCCATATTCTGCGCAGGCAGCAGCAAATCAGTTGAGAATGCCTAGATATGTGGAGCAAGGGCTATCTGGCGCAAATACCCTGTAAATGGTTCAAGTGATAAGTGAAGCTGAAAGGCAACAACAAAATAATTAAAAAATGACTAAAATATTAAAAAAAAAACATGGTAATGCAAAATATTTACAGGTGTAATTAGATTCCCACCTGTTGTCTTCTAATGCATTTAGAGCGTGGCTGCGATTGGGTTTCAATTGCCGCACAATCAGTAATTAAAAGTCCATATTTTGTTCAATTGAAGCCAAGAGCCAAATTGGCAACAAACTACAGAAAATAAGGTGATATTAATTGGGCTAACGCTGATTGGGCCAACGAGGTGCAGAGTCAATGGATGTGGAGCCAGCAGCTGCCCCCTGCCCCAGTCTTTGGCTCAGTTTCTGCTTCTGCCCCAGCCATATGGCTGCAACTGGCAGTTTTTGTTGCTTTTGGCAGCTGTATGAATGTTGTTTGTTGTCATTGTTGTTGTTGTTATTGTTGTAGGCCGTTTTATTGTGGCGCGGGCGGACCGTGCCGCATTGTTCAACGATAATTTTCTATAACAATTTGTTGTAGACGGCGCCGCAGTTGCTTTTAATTGCACTGCGGGTCAGCTCTGGGCTCAACTGCTCGACTTTTCTCTTACGCGAGTGTGTGTGTGTGTGTGTATTTGCTTTTTGCTGATTGTGTAATGGACCGCAGGCCTTTCACTTGCCACCAAGCAACAAACAAAAAGCCAACTCATTTTTGGCCATTATTTCTATTTTCCGTACTTTGTTCAAAATGAGTTCAGAAAAAAATGTAAAACGCCCACCCCATGCATATCTAAATTGTACAGCACTTGACAACGCGACGCCGAACTGGACTCTGGGCACAAAAATTGTGCAATTAATGCAGCTACACTGTGCAGCTACACTGTGCAACACACAGGTGAAAGGCAGCAGCTAAACCAAACCCAGAGTGAATTAAGGCAATTGTTGGGCTCTTTTTTTGAAGCTGAACAAATTCCATAAGCCGACAAATCCTGTCGGCCTGACAGCCAAAAATGGCTAACTGTAATCACAAGTTCTGCAAGAGATACAGGGTGTCCATGTATGCATATGCTTTATGTAAAGAATTTGTTGGGCCAAATCACTCAAATTTGTACACATGAATTCTTAAATTTGGGACCACCCTAATTATGTGGCTCTCTTGTAATGTATCACTCTTCTTTTCACTCATTCGCCAAACTGTAAGCAAGCTGCGCTTGCTCATCCGTTTTCTATAGTTAGTCTACATCGAGAACTCTTGAATAAAGGTTGTACTTGAACTGATCTATACGTGTCATTATTCGTGGAATAGCACCCCCATACTGTAGAAACTCATGCTGGACTGGAAAACGCTCCTGTTCCTACATTTTTTGGCGCCCAACGTGGGGCTGTGCTATTCAAAGTTCAGTGCAACGCTTTATAGAGTTTTAATTTGGCTTATGTGCATATATATTCTGCATATATACATATGTACATAAGCGGGAATCTTCCAGCATAAAAGTGTAACTGTGCATACATTCGCTTGCTTTGCTCTTCGCTCCGCCGAGACACCGTTTATTCGCTGTGGTTGACTTCGCTGTCGCTCTGTGACCCCCCGCCGTCGCATCACCGAGTCATCTCTATCGTTTCGTCGTTCGTTCGCAGCATCAGCTTCTGCTTGCAATCTTCGTGCTCAACGTCACTTTGCTGTCCCCACGATCCCCGCGCGATCACAGCAGCAAGTTACCGGCACTGCGCTTTGTCATCGTTTTCGTCAAACGTTTGGACAATCATATTCGTCTAAGCAGCAATAAGTGCAGCTGCGCACAAACGCACTCACAAACATACATACGAAACAACTGCGCTAACATAACATAAACACAACAACAAGTTGAGTGGAATTTGTCGCCAAACATTCTGCGCGCTCAGTTGAGTGGAATTCATCGGCAAATATTCTGCACGCTCAATTGAGTGAAATTCGGCTCGTACATTTGCACTTCTTCGCCTAACATTCTGCACACGAAATTGAGTGAAATTTGTGACTTGTATTATTCGTTGCTCTAATAAATATTTTGCGTAATTTAAATTTAACTCTGGCAGTTAATTTGATCACTTTAAATTTAAATTAAAATTGTCTCAATCTATTCAAATATAAACATAAAGTTGTTGGTCTAATAATGTCTTTGGAGAGCCTTAAAACACAGCGCGCGAATACTCGCCGGAATATTACCCGCATTCGCAATGTCGTTGATCCCAAGTTGAGAGAAGGGAAGTCTGCGCCAACTCAAGCTGAATTAAAGTGTCGTTTGGGAATTTTGGAAGCTTACTTTAAGCAAGTAATGGCCTTGCAGACGGACATTGAAAGGGAATGTCCGACTGATTCAGCACGCGCCGAGCTAGAAGAGCTGTATGTAGACATAAAGGTTTGCATTACAGAACAACTTACGGAAGAGATGAACGAATCAACATTTGCTGCGACATCTGGGCCTACATTCTTATCGTCAGCCAAGCTGCCCAGACTTACGCTACCTACATTTGATGGCAATTATGCGGACTACAAGAATTTTAGTGCATTATTCACTCAAATGGTGGATCAGCAGAACAGCTTATCAAACATCGAGAAGTTTAATCAGCTGATAAGCTGTTTAAAGGGACCAGCATTGGAAACAGTAAAGGCATTTCAGATCACACCTGAAAACTATCGGAAGGCACTTGCTCGTTTGAATCAGCGCTACGACAATCCAACATTAGTGTTCTTGGACAATATCTCGTCGTTGTTTATGCTCAAGAGTGTGTCGAGAGCAAATAGTCAAGAAATTCGAAGTTTGATTGACAACTCTACAGCATTGTACAACTCACTAACTTCATTAGGCAACGAGTCACAAATTGCACAGGCAATGTTAATAGCCATTGTCATGGATAAGATGGATATGGAAACTAAACGCAAATGGAACGAATCATTGGATTATTCAAAGTTACCTACGTGGGATTTGTGTGTACAGGTAGTTGAAAGGCATTGTCAATATTTGGAATCATGCGGTAAGTCCGAATCGAGCCAGGCTCGAACTGTGACTACTAGCAAACCACGAAGCCAGACGACCACGCGACATGGTTTGTCTTTTAATTGTTCAACTAATTCATGTCCTATTTGTCTTAGTTCAGAACATCGAGCATCACGTTGCAGTCGGCTTCAGGAGATGTCTATTACAGATCGCTATGAAGCAGCAAAACGACATGCTCTATGCCTAAACTGTCTTGGCAAGGGCCACCAGGCATCCAAGTGTCCCTCTGCCCAAAGGTGTCGATTCTGTTCGAGACTTCATCACAGCTTACTACATCGAGAGACAGCTGCGACTAGATCGGCATCTACGTTACCCATCGTTTCCAATTCAAACGAAGTTGTCACACATACACACACCAATCGAACAGACCAAGTCATTCTAGCAACGGCCATCGTCGAGGTCATGGATGCATCTGGAACTTACAGGATCGGTCGTGCTCTATTGGATTCTTGCTCCCAGGTGAACTTCATCTCAGAACGGTTCGCACAATCACTACGCTTGCCAAGAGTCGAACGGCATATGCGAATATCTAGCATTGGCGAGTCACATACACACATCAAGTTTGGCACTTCGGCCACAATCAGGTCACGTGTGGAGGATTTCAAGATGCCCATTGATTTCTGCGTGACGTCACACATTGCATATCAGCCGGATTCGGACATCGACATTTCATCTTGGAACATACCGAAGAACACACCACTAGCAGATGAGCAGTTTCACAAAACTCATCATATTGATTTACTCATTGGAACTGAAACATTTTTTGAAATTCTTGCAGTGGGACAAATCAAATTGGGTCCCTGCCTTCCTACGCTTCAGAAGACGTTACTTGGATGGATTGTGTCTGGACGCTATAAAGGCACACAGAGACCGGCACACTGCTACTCGCTTTCACAGGAGGAGTCAATCAACAACAATTTGGAAAGGCTCTGGCATATCGAAGATTTGAGTAAGCCAATCGAAAGGCTCACACCTGAGCAACTGCAGTGCGAACAAATGTTTAGTCGATCTGTACGTCAACAAGCGGACGGTAGAATTATTGTTCGGCTACCATTTAAGGATGACCCAAGATATCTAGGATCTTCATACCAGTCAGCCAAACTGAGATTCGAGTCATTGGAACGGCGCTTAAATCGCAATCTTCAGTTAAAGGCATCATATACGGAGTTTCTGCGCGAGTATGAAGATCTGAATCACATGAGTTTGGTAAACGCACCAAGGCTGGACGAGCCACACTACTACATACCACATCACTGCGTCTTCAAGCCAAATAGCACTTCAACGAAGTTAAGAGTTGTCTTCGATGCATCAAATCGAACCTCATCGCAACGATCACTGAATGATTTATTAATGGTTGGACCGACTATTCAGACGGATCTATATACGCTTCTGCTACGCTTTCGAACATACAGATATGCACTCACTGCAGATGTTGTGAAAATGTTCAGACAAGTACTGATGGATTATCGTGACCGCAAGTTTCAATATATTCTTTGGAGAGATTCAACAGATAAGCCACTTCGCACATATCAACTGAATACAGTCACCTACGGGACGGCCACAGCACCATATCTCGCAATACGCAGTATGACATATTTGGCTGATCTACACTTAGAAACTCACAAACTTGGAGCACAAGCTATAAATTCATCATTCTACGTGGATGACTTTCTGTGTGGGCATGACACATTGGAAGGCCTACAACAACTCAAGGCAGAGGTCATCGAGGTACTTGGCAAAGGCAAATTTGAATTGGCAAAATGGCATTCAAACCACCCGGACTTCGTCGACGATAATACTATCAAGGAGTTGAATCTAGAGGATGGTTCTGTTACAAGCACATTGGGCTTAACCTGGAATCAACGTCAGGACGCATTGCTCTTTGCTTTTCGACCCAAATGCTCCGTTGATGCAATCACCAAGAGGACAATTTTATCAGTTGCATCTTCACTCTTCGATCCATTGGGACTAGTAGCGCCAGTCATTGTGACAGCAAAGATCATTCTACAGGAGTTGTGGATACTGAAATTGCATTGGGATGAATCTGTGCCGCAAACACTTTCTCTAGCTTGGAAATCGTTTGCTGCATCGCTTCCATCTCTGGAGTCGCTGACAATACCTCGATTCTGTATGCAGCCGAACATCAAGGAGTTGCAGTTGCATGGATTTTGTGACGCTTCTATTCGGGCATACGGATGCTGCATCTACGCACGCACAGTTGCAGCGGACGGCAAGGTTCAAGTCCACCTGATCACATCAAAATGCAGAGTAGCACCAACTCGTAAGCTATCGCTACCAAAACTGGAGCTCGCGGCTTCCCACCTGTTGGCACAGCTCTACGTGAAAATTAAGGGGATCTTCACATTGAACCAACAAACCTATCTGTGGAGCGACTCGTCGATAGTTCTTCATTGGATACAACAACATTCTGCGACACTATCAACGTTTGTTGGAAACCGCGTTTCTGACATCCAAGAAGCCACACCGGACTGTCATTGGAGGCACGTCCCAACACAATTAAATCCCGCCGATCTGATTTCAAGGGGATGTAAACCCATGGAATTGAAACAATCTATCTGGTTTATGGGGCCGGCGTATCTGAAGCAGAGCCCGCACGCTTGGCCAAAGGACAAACGTCACGAACCAGATCCTGAGGTCATAACACTTGAGATGCGCAAGTCAGCTTTCAAGGTTACGACGGATAGCAACTATCTACTCGACACACTTAGAAGCATAAGTTCGCATCGTCGTTGCTTGCGAATTGTTGCTTGGATGCTGCGCTTCACACACGCGCTTCGGAGACCCGTTGAGCTGTCTACGCCCTCGCCGACACCTCAAGAGCTTCAGCGTGCATTTAATTGCATTATTTGGAATCTACAGCAACAGCACTTTGCAGATGAAATCCACGCTTTGCAGAAAAACAGGCAAATATCAAGTCACATAAAGTTTCTAAATCCATTTTTGCAGGTTACAGACGGATACCTACTATTGAAGGTTGGCGGCCGTCTCGAATTGGCAAATGCACCAGACGCTCAGAAACATCCAATCCTACTCCCCAGCAAAGATGACTTCATTCGTCACTACGTACAGTTTCTTCATGTGCAACACTACCATGCTGGCTCAAAGGCACTTGTTGCACTACTTCGTCTGCAATTCTGGATCGTAAATGCTCGAGACCTGGCTCGCTCAATCGTCAGGAAATGCGTGCACTGTGTGCGCTACAAGCCAAGGCTGCAACAGCAACTCATGGGAAATCTGCCTGTCGAACGATTAACTCCATCGCGACCTTTCGCTCATTGTGGAGTGGACTTTTGTGGACCAGTCAACGTCTACCTTCGCATTCAGGGCAAGGCTCCTCGTAAGGCCTACATTGCCATATTCGTATGCTTCGCCACCAAGGCCGTGCATATCGAGGTGGTATCTGATCTCTCAACGGATGCCTTCTTAGCCGCCTTGAGACACATGATTGCACGACGTGGATTGCCTGTGGATATATTTTGCGATAACGCGACGAATTTCACTGGAGCAAGCAACCAATTAAAGGAACTACGGAACTACTTCTTCAAGCAAGAAAATCAGCAATCAATTATTAGTTTTTGCGCAAATGAATTCATAAACTTTCGTTTTATCCCACCCAGAGCACCACACTTCGGCGGCCTCTGGGAGGCGGCAGTCAAAAGCGCCAAGGGACTCATGACGCGCAGCCTAATGAATGCCCGCTGCACGTTTGAGGAATTGGCTACAATCACAGCGGAAGTAGAAGCCATTCTCAACTCGCGCCCACTCACTCCACTGTCATCAGATCCAAGCGACTTGGGTGCTCTCACACCTGGTCACTTCTTAGTTGGAGACTCCTTGCGAGCATTGCCTGAACAACCTATAGAAGATGAACAGCTGAAATCTTTGGACCGCTGGCGTTTGATAACTGGTATCAAACAACATTTTTGGCGACGCTGGTCAGCAGACTACTTCAACGAGCTGAACGTACGCTCCAAGTGGACAAAACCAGCACCCAGTATCTCAATCGGAGACATGGTTCTCATACATGAGGACAACATACCTTCTCAGAGGTGGATAATGGGTCGCATCACAGCTACAATTCCTGGACGAGATCATCGAGTACGAGTTGTAGATGTACGCACTGCCAAGGGCATAATCCGGAGACCTATTCACAAAATAGCTATTCTTCCTGTTTCTTGAAAGACTGCGTCATTCAATGGGGCCGGGATGTTGGGCCAAATCACTCAAATTTGTACACATGAATTCTTAAATTTGGGACCACCCTAATTATGTGGCTCTCTTGTAATGTATCACTCTTCTTTTCACTCATTCGCCAAACTGTAAGCAAGCTGCGCTTGCTCATCCGTTTTCTATAGTTAGTCTACATCGAGAACTCTTGAATAAAGGTTGTACTTGAACTGATCTATACGTGTCATTATTCGTGGAATAGCACCCCCATACTGTAGAAACTCATGCTGGACTGGAAAACGCTCCTGTTCCTACAGAATTGTAAAAAAAAAAAAAAACGAACAAAATTCATTTTGCAATCTCCTTAATTTTTAAAAATATTTGCAGCTGTTAAAATAAAACTTAAAACTCATAGTTATTAAATGGCTAAACTTATTAGATATTTCAATAGCTTCAGCTTGATGCTAGCTTATGCAACTGCCGACTTATAGACATAGGATCCTCCTTACTGGCTCAACATGTTTCCTCTTGGTCAGATCAAATCTCTAGATCAAATTCCAAAGGTTGACAAATCCTATCAAGCTAAAAAAGCTAAGCAAAAAACCTAAGAGAAGGCTAACATTAATCACAAGTTCTGAAACATACAGGGTGACCAAATGAGAGTATTATAAATATAAGGAAATTGCTATAAAAATGATGAAAGTTCCAGCTGCAATAGAGTAATTTAGCTGAATTTTGTTTCAAAAATATTTGTAAGTAATCTTTAGTCATAAATGTTTCTAAAAATAAATGCAATTACTCTTAATTTATTCAATATTTTCTTTTAACAACTGACAAATGGACTTATCCAATGCTCACATTCTTGCTGGCTCACCCTGTTTATTTCATATTTTTTTTGGCTAAACAAATTCCATAAGCCGACAAATCCTGTCTGGCCAAAAAAGGCCAATAAAAAAGCGCGCTGCACGCGCACAAATTCTGCTTTTTTTTTTAGCTGTTTTTGCCCTGCTATAACCTGGCTATAACTATTGAATATCACTTAACAAGCGCAGCTGTCAGCAACCAGTTGGCGGCTTTTAATGAATTGTTTCGCTCGCACATTGTTTCAAATTACATGGGATATCAGTACCAAGTGGCATGCTTCAAGGGGCATAACAATAACATGCACGCGACAAAGTTTCGATCAGATAAACATTTCGCTCGTGTTTTCCCGCAACGAAAGACTTAGGCGACAAACTTGATCGAATGCTTTTTGTCTGTAGAATGTGAGGACAACTTGTTGCTGCTGCCACAGGCTGCGGCAGCTTGTCAAAGGTCGTGGAAAGTGCGTCCAGCTGCTGTCTGTGGCCGCGCCCTTTTCTTCTTTTGTTTTTTGTTCCAGCTGCAGCTGGCGAAACGAGTTTCGCTTGGGCTTCCTGTTGTGGCATGCCACACAGCAAGAGAAACCAAGACAAGTAAAAACCATGCATAAATCAGCTGCTGCTGCTGCTACCGCTGCTGCTGCTACCGCTGCTGCTGCTGGCTCACGCTTAGCCACATTAGCCGCCGCGCTGACCCATATCCAAGCCAAAAGGGTTTCTTTTTCTCAGCTGGCTTCTCTGTTTTTGTCTTTTATGGGCCATTGCGCAATCGCGGCTGGAACTTAGCCAGATCGAAAGAGCTCAGATAGAGCGCTCGGATCGCCTCAGCCTTCGCATTGAGCCAATGACATCAAATGCCAAAATAGCGCACAATCATTTCATTAAATGATTTAATTAAGCTAAACAGTCAACAAATTTCGATGCGTGTGTGTGCCTCAAGTGCTTTTCGAGTGTGTGACATATTGGCATCAAGTTCACCCAGCCAGCCCTCGGACAAAAGGCGAGCATGGCACGGCACGGCATAGCATGGCTTGGCTTGGCGTGGCGCGGTGATCGAGCGACATTGATTACCAAACAAGAACTCGACTTCAGCGGCTATTAGCGGCTTATAAAGCTATGAATATGCGTATTATGATACACTTATATGTATATACATCAGATATATATACAAGTATAGACAAGTATGTCTATCCACGGCTCAACACTTTTTCGCCGAACTGTTTCCGTTTTGTAATTGTTTTGATTTGCCTATTGCTGATTGCTCAAAGGGAAGTGCGCGTTTGTGTCTTAAGTCTTTTGTTTGCCTGTGCAGAATAATTTGCCAGCGGAGAGAGAGAAAAATGCGAAGCAGCAAAATTATTAAAATTAATAACAAACAATATATTTAAGCAAGTATTTATGAGTGCCGCATTGGCATTGGATCGAACACGTATATGTATGTGTGTGTGTGTGAGAGTTTCGGGTTTATGAATGAGCCGCTGCGTCTGCGTGCCGGGTCAATGTTACCCACATCTGCTGTGGACTTGAGCTTTGTATTTGTCTCTTCCCTCTCTCTCGCTCGCCTGCTCCTTCTCTCTCACTCTTTATTTTGGTTTTCTTCTATTTGTTTTTACAAAGTGCAAACATGAAACATTGATGGGTAAAGCCAAGGCTCGGCTTAGCGCTAATGACAGTCGCTGACAGCTTACAAAATACCAACAACAACAACAACAACAACAGCAACAACAACCAAAATTACGGCCCTAAAAAAATTTAATTCAAGTGTTTTGCATTTGGCTATTTTGTTTTTGTTTTTTGTTTGTAAACAATTTGAAAAATATTGTATACAAAAGGGGGGTCAATTAAAAGCGTGTAATGCAGCTGTTAAGAAGGGCTTCAAAATTTAATAATTTGTATATTATTATGTATATATGTATGTGTGTTCACATATGAGCATATCAAGTAAGAGATATAGAGGTATATAGCAACGACTTTTTCACTTCAGGCAACAGCCAAAGCTCTGTAATCTATAATCCGTATCTCTAGCCATAAGCCATTAGAATTGTTGCTTTTATAGACATTTTGGTAGCTGATATCTCATAAGAAAATCTGCCGGCGCGAGTTGTCAAGGCAACTCTTTTGGGCCGTTTCAATGAACTTTCAATGCCCTACGCTGACGCATACATATATCTGCTGATATCTGGCTGGTTTTCTGGTTTCTGCAGCCATTTGTTTCAGTCCGTTGGCTGCTGGCCAAAAATGATTTTCAGATTATTATTCGCTTCATACCACAAGCACATTCGATAAGCCCGGAGTTTATATGCTATATGGTATTTTTATAGATCACCAATGCTGCATAAGACTTCCTCTGCTACTCTGAACTGATACACATACAAAATTTATATCTTTAAGCCTGCATTTATCTAGCGTCTCTGCTGAGGGAAAATATTAAATATTTTTCAAAAATATTTTCCGTTAAGCAAAGGCGCATTTGTATTTTAAGATGGTAGTGGTAATAAAATTCGATTCAGGTAAAATTCGATTGGCTTTTGCTTATGACTTTGAAGACCTTACAATTAGTTCTGTAAGAATTTAAATTTTTTTCTAATTTAACCCTTGACCAGCTCACCTAAAACACAAATCAAATTAATTATAAATCTCTAAACTCTCGCTTAATTTCTGAACAAAATTTGAAGTTCACGTTTGCCTTGCCGCAGCATTCACTGTACAGTGTTGCTTGCCTTTAACTACTTTGTTGTTGTTGGTTTTTGTTGCTGTTAATTTTTTCCCTATTTTATTCATTGTTGGCTTTGCCAATTTTCAACGCTCGCCCAATTTTAATTACAGCTACACGAGGCTGCTGGGACTTTTGTTGTGGCACGGCACGGCACGGGGTGCGCCATTTGAACTTGACTTTAATTGGCTTTCAATAGAGATAAAAAACAATTATGTATAACTCTGGATAAAGCATTTTTTGTATGTCTTATTAGACTGCAGCACGGCCCAAAGGCTATTTTGTCTTTCACTTGACACAGCAAACATATAAAAAGGAGAAAAAGCAATGCTAAAATTGACGCAAGTGCCTGACTGGGAGATACCCTGTTACCGTAAATATAGATGGGGATCTGGGGGAGGCATGCAAAGACAGATAAACCAATTTAGATCAACTCTCAGCTAGCTTTCAATCAGCCGAACTGAACTCTCCTCCAGCTGAGGTAGTTGAGTACATTCTAACTCTTATAGTGTAACTCATTCAGTCAAACGGACGAGCACGATCGAGCCCTGCTTTAGTTCTATTTCCTTTGCTATTTAGATTATATATTAGACAGCTCTTATACTAGCTCTTATACTCCCAAACATTCCGACATTTGCTGGCACTCAAATTCAGACCGACTCGACTCTATAGAGATAGATAGTATAAGAGATACTAGGCAATCAGACTCTAGTTCTTATACTTTCACTCAGATAGATGAAGTTTTACTTTAAATACTCTTATGCATTCAGGCAGAAGACAATCAGGATATGACTCTGTCCTATTGTGATATGACTCTGTTCTCAGGTCTCCCCATTTCTTGTAATAGCTACCCAGTGCTGATGCCCCAGCTAACTAGCTCTTATACTACTCTCACTTACCTTGCACTACCTTGCACTCTTATACTGCAATACATTCAGGCAGAAGGCAATCAGGATATAGCTCTGTCCTATTGTGATATGACTCTGTTCTCAGGCCTCCCCATTTCTTGTAATAGCTACCCAGTGCTGATGCCCCAGCTAACTAGATCTTATACTACTCTCGCTTATAATACTCTTGCACTAATTGAACTCCACCTCATATACTTTGACAAACTTGTTCCACTGTGAAACGCATCACAGGTGAAACCAATATGCCCGCTTTAACATATATTTCCAATTCAAAAAGAGAAACAGTAATATATAAATATCTCTCACTTTTTCGTTGTCATGAACGCGTCCAATCGCTGGATTATGTAAGATCGGCATACCTGCTATGAAACGCTGTGCATATTGTGAATGCCAAGCGTTGGACTTCGCGAAGGTAACGCCCAGCATTTAACTATAACAAGTGCAAATTGCGTAGCTTTTTCTTTTTTTCGTTTTTTTTTCTTTCCTTTTTTTTTTTGTTTTAGGCATGCGCTGCATGCTTAAAGCAAATGTTGATATCTTCGTCATTTACAGTTAAATGCAGGCGAGTGGACAAAGTTTGTGTATGCTGGACACACACAGACGTCTATGATGGCATCATGTGTGTGTGTGTGTGTGTGTGTTCGCTCATAATTTGATAATAGCGTCCATTAAAGCTAAAGCTAAGGCAAAAGCAAAAGTGCGCATAAAACAAAACAGAGACTTTGCTTGTTGTTGTTGCTTTTATTGTTGTTGTCTTAATTAGCACCCAACTAAATGCTTATAAAGTGGCAGCTGCTGCTTATTTTTTTTTATTTTAGAGTTTTTTATTTTTATTTTCTGGGTGTCAAAACAGATTTGTACAAACAGTGTCATTAGCTGGGAGAATGATGCTTCGCCTGGGTCGGTCGCTCGATTATTAGGTAATACCCCTGCTATATGGCGAACAGAAATGAAGTCATTTACTTCTGCCTGCCTCATATTTATTTAAACAACTTAAAATGTGTGTGAAAAATGCGCACATGTTTCATTATTGATACCAGAGCCAGAGCTCAACAATGGCGGGCAAACAAAAGACTTAGGCAACGAACTTGCCCTGGCCACATGCCTGTCTACTGTATGTGTATTATAATTTAACTAGCTTGCAATTTCAAGACATTCCCAGCATTGTTGTTGCTGTTGCTGTCGGTTGCTGCTGCCGTCGGTTGCTGCTGCCGCTGCTGCGTCAATCATGCCTGGCCTGGCTAGAACTTCATTTGATTTGCAGCTTTTCAATTGGATATCTCTATGCCCCATGTGGCGATCCGACGCGTCGGTGGGTGCAGCATTGGGCAGCAGCTGAAATCAGCCAGAGGCAATGTTTAAATGTTAAACTAGTTAGAATGCATAGTGCAGCGAGAGCTCGACTAAATGCATACCCTGCAAATGGAATGCAAAAAACTGGGATCAACAATTTGATTTGGGTGAAGGTGGAATAGAGATAGACATAGCCTAAAAGATCAAGAAGGAGAGAGGGAGAGTGAGAGAGAGAGAGAGAATGAGAGAGAGAAACGGAAAGAATATATAGAGAGGTGACAGAATATAGATATATAAAGAAGATGGTGAAGAAAGACAGAAAAAGGAAAAAGAAAGATAAATAAGATTAAGGAAAGAGATGACAAAGTCAAAACTGAAAAGTCCGAAGTGAAAAAGTGAGAACTGAGAAGAAAAAACAGAGGAAACTGGGCAGTGAGAAGGAAGTAGCAAAAAAAAAAAAAAAATAATCGGGAGAGAGGACAGAAAAGAGAAGAAGAAAAAGAGCTAAGTAGGAAAGGATAAGACAGACTAAAAGAGAGATGCGACCAATAAGAGTAGAAGAGAGTAGCGGAAGAGAGAACGGAGAAGAGAAAACATAGACCAGACAATAGAGATACAAGATACACAAGGAGAAGAGAGAAGTGACAACAGCGATTAGACAACAAGGAAGAGACAGAGAGAGAGAGAGAGAGAGAGAGAGAGACAGAGAGAGAGAGAAAGAGAGAGAGAGAGAGAAAGAGAGCTAAAGAGAGAGAAAGAGAGAGAGAAATCAATATAGACTGAGGAGATAGAGAGGAAGAAAGAGAAGAGATAGCACAGATCAAACAAGAGGGTGGATAGAGAGTGGGAGAAAGAGTAGAGATAGCACATATCTAACAATAAAGATAAGAGAAAAGAATACAGTGAAGAACTTACTCTGAAGGATACCAAAACTTCCCATTTCAGCTTCCACCTTGCAGCTTCTTCTAAAAACATGCCTCGATTAATATACCCCACTCGGATATTTGCCACAGAATTAACTTACAAAAAAATTCATTAATCTCATGAAATGGTGTAGCAGCAGCAGCAGCAGCAGCAGCAGCAGCCGACTGTGATCAGGCAAAGGCAGCTCAACTATAGTTAGTGGCTGTCTCGATGACTTGGCTAGGTTTAATTGACGCGCTGCCAGCATATATTTGCTTTGATTTTGTAATTAGATTCTGCGCCACAGGTTGAACAGGTTCATGAGATAAAGCCAAATGGCAGTTCTTTGAATTTTTATGCTAATCTCGTTGCTGCACTTGTTGCAGCCATTATAAAGTTTTATAAAGTTTTTTCTTCGATTTTGATTTTCTATATCATAGAGTGTTTATTTATTACAAGAATAGAGCGCAATTGCTCAGCTCGTTTAATTGCATGTCACATAAATCTCAGGAATTGATTGCTCTGATTTATGACAGTCGCTCGCAATCATTCGAGTGTGGCGTTTGTCGCCTAAGTCTTTCGCGTGGGCGTAGCTAACTGTATTTATTGTTCCCCTTTTTGTGTAATTCACATTCAGCTAAAAGCATTTTGACATTTTGCCGTTTTTAACAGCTGCGCTGACCTTCAGCGCAAAAGTCATTAGAATAAAACGCGCGAGATGCGCCTTAAAATTACCGTTAAATGTATTAAACCTGTACATACATATATAAGCCATATATAAATGCCATTGGCGGCGCAAAAGCTTTCAAGCCAGCCGAAATGATAAATGCGATGAGAAAAGAAGTGCTAATTTTGTAAAAATAAATAAATATATTTCTCAAAAAAAAAAAAAAAAACACTACAAATATGTAGCGAAAAGAAATGTCTGGGCGCATCTGTCGGATGATGTAATTAACACATAGAAAGCTGCTTTGATTTATGCTAGATATATGCAAATTAGCGCAGCGAGCAACCGAAGAGAGCAGGTCTTAGCCATGGCTAAGAGAGTTACGGCCGCAGCCACTCTTAAGCCAATCTGAAGCTCTGCCAAAAAGCTTCGTCTTTGCTGTTCGCTTTTGATTTTCGGCGCTCTGCGATACGCTAAATGCTATTAAGCCCAGTCGAGCCATGAGGCAAGAAGAAGCAAAGCAAAAACACAAAACACAAGAAAAGTTTCCAAGCAGCCGAAGCCCGTTCGACAACGTAACCGAACTTACGGTAAGGCCAGCTAGCCAACCAGCCAGCCAACCAGCCAGCCAGTTAGCCAGGCCCAGCTTTGTAGCCAACAACGTCTTGGCCGTCAGTCGTGTCGCGAAAGTCGTCGAGTGCGTTTGCCAGTTGGTTTTGTTGCTGTCGCTGCGGCACAAACACACACACACCCACAAACACATACACACATACGTCGTGTTAGCTGGTGCCGTGTTACAGTGGGTATTAACAAAGCAACAAAAATATTTAACAAATAAATAAAAAACCCACACGAGCTCATCATCAGCAGCATCATCGGCTGCTGCTGCTGCTGCTGTCTCCTCTTCGTCATCATAAAAAAAAAAATTATACAAAAATTTGTTTAGTGCGCGCAGCCGTTATGCAACTGAAGTGCGTTCCAAAACCAAAACAAATAAGTAAAAATTGAAAAGGAAAAAAAGAAATAGAAAAATATAAAAAGAAATGCAAATATAAATCAAAAGCAAAAGCAAAGCAAAAGCATAGAAACAACTCTTTGCATTAATTAGAAATTTGTACAAATAAAACTGCGGTAAAAGCGAAGAGGAAAATGCACAAAAAGTTATAATTAAATAAACAATTTTTGTATTTAGAAAAAAATAAAAAATAAATAAAACGAAATAGTTTAAAGAAATTTAAAGAAACAAGTTTTTTTTAGCTGGTCAAGTGAAATGCCCGACAAACAAACGAAAGTGAAAAGCTAACTGAATTAATACCAAATAAATTATAAAAAAAAAAAAATATATAATAAAATTATAAGAAATTATACTCATAAATCAATTGAAATCAATTACAGCTGCAGCTGCTGCAAGTGCAACGAGAGCTGAATGCAAACGTAATCATTGGGAAAATTGTGTGTGCAAAACAATTTCGACACAGCCAAAACTAATTGAGCAAAAGGTGAGTAGCATGTCGGAGAGGCATGCAACAGTCCACAAGCAGTGAGCAACAAACAACATGCTGCATGCTGCATGCAACGCATGCAATGCGGCCCTCGCGGCGTATGCGTAACATTTAGCCCAAGGCGTAGGAAGGCGGGCGAGCACATAACGTGTATGTGTGTATGTGGATGTGTGTGTGTGTGTGCATTGTTGTGCACTTCCTGCTTAAATATATATAAATATATATATTATATATCCATCTCTCTCTTCTTTGAGTCTATAGCTTCGTTTTCGTTTCCCTTTTGCATTTAAAATTTTTTTTAAAATGTTTTTTAACAAATGTTTGTAGTTGTTGTCAAGGTTGTCCACACATGGAACTAATATCCATGTTTTGCGACTTTAATTAAATACTATTAGTGCAGAATTAAGAGCGCAACACAATGTCAAGCTCCAGTTAGTCAGGCCACACTCTGCGCCAGCTCGCTCTGACCCTGAGCATGCGACTGTGTGTGTGATGAGCTGTCAGCACGCCTCCAAAAAAAAAAAAAGAAGAAGAAAAACGAAGCAAACAAAACAAATGCAGTTAATAAAGCACAAGCCTAAAGCAGAGATGAGACCGAGACTGAAATGAGAAGAATTGCTGGTAGGTGTTGCGACAATTGTCGAGGAAGGAAGTCGCAGCGCGGCGCGGCGCGGCGTGGCTCGACTTGGCTTCAGTCAGTCAGCGAGTGAATGCAGTGGGCGGCAATTAAAGTGCAGCCAGAAAACTTGTCTAAGACAACAACTAGAAGTTGCCGTTGCAGTTGCAGTTGCAGTTGCAGTTGCAGTTGCCGTTGCCGTTGCAGTAGCAGCCGAGGCGCCCAATTATTCAGCCATAAATGTAAACAATCGCATAAAAGCGCCTAAGTAGCAAAGCCCCCCAAAGAGAAGCTGGAGAGGAGCTGCGGGCTCGCAGCTCTCGGTGTTTGAAGTGTTGAAAATGCAACAGGCCAAACAAAAAATGTATATGCACAAGTTCAGTCTTGGCCAGCCCTGCCCGCCCCCTGCTTTGCGCCCAGCCAAGCCAGCCAGAACTAAGCGAGAAGAAGAAGAAAAACAACGTAAGTCTCTTAGACAATAACGTGGCAATTTAATGGGAAATGTCAGTCACAAGGCGTACAACAACAACAGTTGACTTCATTTTCTCAGAAGCAACAAAAGAAACAACAGCAACGGCAACAACAACAATATGCATGAACAAATGAGTTTTCGTGCGCGCAGACATAAAAAAGGTCGTGGCAAAGTTACAAACGCAATGACAGCAACCAAATGCAACAACAGCAATGACACAAAAAGCCAATGCGCAATGCACAAAACACAAACAACACAATCGACACATATATACATATATACATACATACATACATATTTGTTTTATATGTATATCCGCTAAGCCACACTTGCAGCCATGTCAAAGTGCATGACTGCCAAAAAACTCAGCAAAACAAAAATCTAAGCTAAGCCCCTTCACTCAAACTTTTGCATATATAACGGACAAGCACACACATAAGCAGATATACATATATATATATATATATATATATATATATCTACCACTTCTCAGATTGGTGTCACACTTTTGTCCACACATTTCATTCTTTAGGCCTGGCGAAAAAAAAATAAAAATAAAAATTTCTTCAGCTTCTCTATTCACAAATGCGCGGCGCATTTTTATGAGCTGCTAATGCCACGCTGACTTTGACTTATATCTATGCATACATACATATAAACACATCTCTATATATATAAGCTGTCGAAGTACAATTTATGTTCGTTATTCATTGGCCAAAAGTCCTCAGCTCACAAAAAATGGGCTAATCAGATGCGCAGCAAATGCAAATTTCAGCGCGCAGACAAAGCAAACAAATATTCTAAATTAATACTATTACAAAACTTTCGAGAACAAGTTCGATGCCTCAAAGACCTTTAAAGGTTTCGCCGTGGAATAAGCCAAAAAGAAGTCAACTAAAACTGTTGCCTAATTTATATAAATTAGAAAGATTTGCCTTTGTTACCTTGGATATATGTAAGCAAAATATGAGAGTATAAATTTTGGTACATAAAAAAAAATGTTTATGCTGTAGAAAACATTGCCCAATTTGCAGGATAAAGTTTTTATTTTGTTTTTGATTCATACAATTTTAGCTGTTTTTGGCTGTAGTCTTTAGTAGCTAACTAACTCTTGGCTAAAGCCAATAGCTAAAAAATTTGCCTTCTTCCTGTACAATGAGACATTTTTGCATAAGCATAAATATTCTATTTTTATAAATTAAAAATAAAATAATTATAAAAAAGACAAAGTTATATTGCCAAAGTTTTTAGCTTTAAATTCTGTTTATGAAAACGAAGTACAAAATTCAGCATATATTAATAAATAATAAAAATTGCTGCGTATTTAAATCTAAACATTTTTTAAAATGTAAAATAAAACATTATTTAATAAATGTAAACATTTTTTAATATGTAATTTACACTTGCTATTGGCTTTCTTTTTATACCCTGATCCCATTAAAAATGGGAAATCAGGGTATAATGGTTTTGTGAAAAGTATGTAACAGGCAGAAGGAGGCGTGGCAGACCCCATAAAGTATATATATTCTTGATCAGGGCGACGAGCTGAGTCGATATAGCCCTGTCCGTCTGTCCGTCCGTCCGTCCGTCCGTCCGTCCGTCCGTCCGTCCGTCCGTCCGTCCGTCCGTCCGTCCGTCCGTATGAACGCCTAGATCTCAGAAGATATAAGAGCTAGAGACTTCAAATTTTGTATGCATACTCATGTATACCATACGCAGTACAAGTTTGTCTTTTTTTTTCGATAACTCGTCCGATTACTTTTTTATCGCGAATAATCGATAAATTGATTTTGTTTATTCACCGTAATTTCAATACTTTTAGACCTGGAGACTTCAGATTTGCTGTGTATATACATCTGATCAATACGCAGATTTTGTCATTTACAGATTTTGGATACCACGCCCCCTTCGCCCCCAATTTGCAAAAAACGTATTTTAAGTACTAGAGACTTGTGCTTTAAAATGTACATACATTTGCACATTGTGATCACGTTCTAAAAGTTTCATGAAGATAGTCCTACTACAGGAGAAATTATTCAGCAACAAAATTCTTATAGTATTGCCCACACTGCAGCGCAGCCCAAGCGCAGTCGCTGCTTACTGCGCAGTTAGCAGAGCGCGTGCTTATGCGTGCGTGAATATCAGCTCTTTGTAGGGATCAGGGTATCTTCTAGTCGAGCACTCTCGACTATAGCTTCCTTACTTGTTGGTTACTATTTTTTTGCCATTTTTTCCAAGTCTCAAGCCCTGCTCTAATTCTTGCATGTTCTGTTAATTTTTTTTCTAAAAATTGAAAAAAATAAAATTATTATTATATTAAATTGTAAAATTAAAATTAATTATATGTATTTGCATTTATTGTATTATAGAGTTAACAAAAAGTTTGCATATGCCAGAATTACTACAGACAAACACACACACACACACATTTTTATGGATCTACTAACTACAAGTCGAGGCACATATCATGGACAGCACGTCAAAAGTTGTTAACGCCCGCAACAATAACAATAAAAGCTAGCTGAGAGGGCTAATTAAATTGTTAAATTATTATTAGTAGTGCTTAGATAGGGCTGCGGCACGTGGTCACACAGACCAGGTTACACTGCAGATGGACCTAATGGCTTATCATAGAAGTAACAGCAACAGCATCATCCGAGTCCCGCCTTAAATCTCTTTATTAAAACATTATATCATTGAACATTGTTTCGTGGCTATCTAAATTGTGTTTTAAGTGCACGCGTAGGCCACAAAAGGTGTTTGTTGTGTGTTCATTTTGCTGTTGTTGTTGTTGCTGCTGCTGCTGCTGCTGTTGCTGTCTCTCTCTGTGGTGGCCGCCGCAATCAGGCAAACAAAACGCTTGTTAAACAAACAAACACAAACACAGTGAAAAATATTATGAGCTATCTTACTTCATATTTCCGCTCTTCAGCAGCTGCTGCCGCCGCCACTGCCACTGCCACAGCATCATCAATCTCTAATAAATAAAAGCCGAAAAAAACTTTCGTAGGGTTATTTAAGAAAGTGAAAAGCAGAGATTTGAAACTGTTGCTGCTGCTGCTGCTGCTGTTGTTGTTGCTGCTGTTGTTGCTGATTGCAGGCGTGTGATAAGCACAAATCAGCAAAAAAAACTAAATTTATTTATGTAAAAAAAAAGCCAACTTAAATAGCCGCTGCTTTCATTCAGCGAACATTTATTAAGCCAACTAATGATGGTCAACGTAACTCGCAACGTTTTCAATACCCATTGTAAGTGCCTAAATGGGGTGTATTGTTTCTCGTGCAAAATTTGTGTTACATGACGGAAGAAGGCGTTGACGTCGGCTTCAGCTGGCCTGAGGTGAGCAGGCAGGGCAGAGTTGAGCTGCCCATTTCCCTCTGCGCATCTCTCTCTATCCACTCTCTGTCTGTCTCTCTCTATCTTTCTCTGTCTGTCTCTCTATCTCACTCTCTGTCTGTATCTCTCTCTATCTCTCTATCTCCCTCTCTCTCTCTCTCTCTCTCTCTCTCTCTCTCTCTCTGTATATGCCTATATTTGTATATAAGATAAGCCTGTCTCTCTATCTATGTCTATATCCTGCTCTATCTCTAGTTCTATCTCTCTTTGTCGGTTCTTCCGTGTATCACCCCATTTACTCCCCTCTCTATCTGTCTGCTTCCGTCTATCTTTCTACCTCTCAGTGGCACTCTTTATATTTCGTGGTTTATTCCACTCCGTCACTCTCTCTCTCTCTCCCTCTATCTCTCTCACTCTCTCTCTCTCTCTGTATTTACCCCCAATTTATCCCTCTAGCTTCGATAGCCAATTGGTCCAACTGGTCCAATGCTGCACACCTTCTCCCAATTCATTCCTCCCAACTCATTCAGAAGGCATCCCATTGCATTTCTTCACACTACACTTTTTTGCCTAGGGTATCTTCTAGTCGTGCCTTAACTTCTCAAGTACTTTTACTTGCTTTGCTTTACTTCTTACCAATGTTGAAAGAAAGAAATTTCAGTTTCGTTTTCAAACTCAGTCGCTCGTGGAAAATTTAGTGCTCACAGTTGATGTTGTTGTAGTCTCGGTTGTCTCGGTTGCTGTTGTTGTTGCTGTTGTTTAAGTTGTTGCTCTTGCTACGTTTACATGAGCTGCACGCCATGGCGCGCTGTGTGGTAGCCAGCCAGCCAGCCAGCCAGACAGGCGATAGCCAGTTGAAGCGTGCAGGCCAAATGAAAACTGAAAACGAAAGCAGCCGCCAAAACGTTGTGGTTGTTGTTGTTCGTTGTTTGTTGTTGTTACTCTTTTTGCAAGTAATTTCTGTGCTTTGCTTTTCACTTCACACACACACACATACACTCACTCATACTCATCTATAAGCTCTCTTTTGGCCTGCGCTCGTCTGTTTTTGGTTCGCTCAAGTTTTGCTGCCAAAACAAAAAACGTTACGAATCTTGAAAAAAACGCGCCAAAAAATGCGGAAAGCCTAGCTTTTTTTTATAGCCAACAAAAGTTTGTTTTCGTGTAATGAGAGTGTCAACTCGTTTGATTTCCAAGTGGACGCATCGCCCTGTGAACCAGTTCACGTTAACACCTGCCACACGGCTGGGCTGCTGCACTCGTTTTGTTTTCCATTTCTCACATTGATTAATGGTTCGCGCCGAGTTCATTAGGCAAGCGGCCAAATCGTTTGGCTATGATGCAACAGCGAATGCCACAGTTTGAGGCTACAGCCTAAAGCTTTTTCAAAAAAAATATACCTCAGCTGCACTTTTAGCGAGCTCATAGCAGGCAGCAGGATAACAGGCAATCTGAGGTGCTGCAGCTACTCGACGCAAGTTCGTTGCCTAAGTCATTCGTTAAACAAGCAATTTGCTTGCCATTTATGCGAAATACAAAAATCTCAATCAGGACAACAACAATTTCGAGTGTTTCTAGGCCATTGGCCAAAATTCCACAAGTTCGTTGCCTAAATCATTTCTTTTAAAACAATTTTCGGATTATTTAGTTTTTATGTTGGACTTTATTAACAATAGCATCAATTTTAGCCTTGTTATAGTCATTTGTCTTAGATGCAGCAAGTTCGTCGTCTAAGTCATTGGTTAAAAACAAAAAATTTAAGCGGCTTTATTAAAGTAACTACTAAGGCACAGAGTTCGTTTCCTAAGTCATTCAGCTATTCAATATGCCAAACTAGCTAAGAATGCAAGTTCGTTGCCTAAGTCATTTGTTTAACTGGCCATATTCGTATGCCACAAAGCAGGACAAAAACTATTTTCAGCCTTCCTTGGGCTATTTATTCAAGTTCGTTGTCTAAGTCTTTCGTTTAAAACAACAATTAAATTGTTCATATTTGACTTTAGCAGCTCCTAATGCATGAGATGTTTGAGACGTGTCGAGCGATTCGTTAAATTTACATTTTGAGACAGACAGACAGAGACACAGAGACGACAAGCCATAAAAATCAATCAAATCTAGTTACAACAGAAAACAAAAAATTGAAATGTTAACTCGGAGTCGACGATTTTTGGTTTTTCGTTTAGTTTGGATTTGTTGCTCATCTGTTTTCATTTGCTTGTCGCTTGCAACACACGCTGACAGTTACATGATGGAAGAAAAAGAAGAAGCAGCAGCAGCGGCAGCAGAAACTGAAAACGAATACACAAAATATTGTAAAACCTTATGATTTAACATAAATTTCATTCAATAATTGCGTGAATGATGAGAGCTAAGCCGCGCGTCAGCTAGACGATGCGTGCGGCTAAAGGAAAATATGCGTTGCGAAATATGCATATAAATTTTTAATTATCTATATGTGAATATATAAATATGTATAAGTGTGTGTCCGATTCGCCAAGTGTTGCCAGCGAGGCGCTCAGGTGTTAAATAGCGGCAGCGACAGCGACAGCAGCAGCGGCAGCGGCAGTTCCGCAAGACATTGTTTCAGTATGTTCGGCTGCTGTTTTAGATATTTGCACTATTAGCTTCCTATTTGCGCACGCGATGCACATATACATAGGTGTATGTATATACATGTATATATGTATGTAATTTGCATAATGAAAACCTTAACCCCAAACATAGTGCGATTTACTGAACCGTGCACTCGCTGCCAAAAACCACTTTCACGGCGTTTGTTATGCAAATTAAAGCATTTGATTAGCCATATCCACACAGCCTCCGCCTCTGCCCCCGCCTCCGCATTGGCCTCTGCCTGTCGAGTACTCGAATAATACGCATTAAGGCGCTAAATATTACGTATAATTTTTCATTATATAGATAGGCAACACATACATATATGAAGTCAATGACTGCTTAATTTAATTCGTTTAGAAAATCAATGGCCAAGCGAATCTTGAACTTCTCGGCGCTCGGCTTGACCCCCAGCGGGAATTTCGAGCAGGCTCTGTGAAAAGATTTTCGTTTTAGCCATATATACATACCTATATATGCACATACATACATATATACACAGATATCGATGCTAGCAAAAACTTTGGTTTGTTTATTTCTGGCCGTGGCCAATCAATCAAATTGCTGCCAGAGCGAAAAATTCTTTTGCCTTGTGAAAGAGAAAGAGAAAGAGAAAGAGAGGGAGAGGGAGATGGAGATGGTGGTGGAGAAGCAGAAAGAGAAAGAGAAGATGCTGCCGAGCGCATTAGACGAAAGTATCAAATGATTCGTTTCCCAGACCAAAGGCAGCGCGCTTCATTAGCGCAGCTTTCAAGTCGGTTCTGGTTACATAATGAACCCGAGCGCTAATGAAATCTAAATACAAAATAAAACATACAACAACAACGACCAAAATACTTTCTAGCTTTGAAATTTCGGTTTGACCTTAACATTTTGTGCGCCACATTTGGCAAATGATTTGGCATATTTCAGTTTGTTGTTGCAGCTGTGCGACTAAATGATTTTGGATGTTGGCAACCAAGATGAAAATGGCTATATATATATATTTACATACATCTATAGAGGCGCTGCCAGCCGCAAAAGTCTGCATAATTCCAGCTCGAAAACTGTGGATGATAGCGTTTGATTTGGCACGCCCACTGTGGGCGTGTATGCATTACTTTTTTGACAATTTGTATGGGAGCTCAACTTTAAACCATTTACAAAATTTTAAGCTAATAATTGTGGAAACTATTCCCAATTTGCCACGCCCTTAATCAGAGTGTTCGGCTAAATATTTCGAATTCCAAGTCTCTAGCTTCAACAGCACCGAAAATTACTGTGGGAGAGAGAGAGTTTCTTTTGTCAAAAATATATAGTAATTCAAAATTAGCCATGCCTCCCAGTGGGCGTATCCAAAAAGTAGAACTTGACACACAATCAGATAGAGCTGACCGGACGAATATATAAAGAATATCTCAGCTTTGGCACTTTAATAATGCCGAAATGCTATGCTTTCATATAGTTTATGGGATAGGTAGGTAAATAAGGGTCAGCTGAAGGGATGGAGGTATGAAGGATGGATGAACGAAGAGATATACAGACGAAGGCACAGACAGATGAGTGACTGGATGCATGGACGGATAGATGTGATGTAGAAACGAGCAAACGGAGGGTTGGATGATTAGATGATGGACGGTTAGATGAATCGATAGTCAGATGGACGAACTGTCGGGCGGGATTACAGGACAGTCGGATGGATGGATGGACAAATAGTAGCAGAACGGAGGGTCTGGTGGACGGATGAGCGGACGATCGTATAGAAAATCGGTCGAAATAAGTCGAATGGACAATCGGTCGAATGAATGTACAGCCGGAGGAATGGATGAAGAGACAAATGGATGAACAGCCCAATAGACAGGCGGACAGTCCGACCAACAGCCAATAACTAAAAAAAATAGATAGCTAACAAGTAGGCAAAATCTGTCAGGAAAAAGGCTAAATAGGCAGCACTATGACAATCAGTGCCTAAATGTGATGGCGCTCAATGCAGCAGCAAACACCCACTCAAGCGCACACCTCATCTCACCCACACACATGCTCAAGCACACACACATAGAGTCAAATATTGTTAGGCATGTCAACTGCTTCATTTTGTGTGAAGCCTGCCCACATTTGTCGCATGTAAACAAATCAGCTAGACAAAGCGCAAGTGCTCACACACACACACACACACACACACAGATAGAGGCAGCAGTAACAGCAGCTGTTGCTGTTGCTGGCCAAACAGGCAACACGTGCTCTGTGTTTACAGCAGCAGCAGCAACAGCAACAGCAACAGCGAAGCTCTGAGATCTCGTGACGCATTCGCAATTGCATTTGAACTCTGTTTAAACAATGACGAGCGTTAGGTAAACGAACTGAAAACTATTTGCAGTCGGCAGCCGGTAAATATTAATGCGAAAAAGTGGCCATCACAAAGTGAGCGACGACTGCAGCCAATGACCGGGCAGACAGGCAGCAGCAGCAGCAGTAGCAGCAGCAACAAACAGACAGACAGACAGACAGCAATAACAATTGTTAGAATATACATATGTATATCCGAGCAGGCCCACTTCACACCCATTTAAAGTAAATTTACATGCCGCATGATTAATATGCAAGCGCTGTCTGTCTACATCTAACGACGACTATGACAATGAGCTGTTTGTCATCAGCAATATGATAAATTCTTTATTGATTCTCGTAAAACGATAAAGAAAACAAAAAATTACGCTTTCATTCATAAAAGCGTCTCGGCAAGTATTTAGTATGCAGCCGATGTAGCTCGATGCACAGTGCATAGAAAGTTCTTTGGAAAGTCGAGTTGAAACAAAAGACTGAGGCAACGAACTTGGCCAGGCGGCGCTTGCAACATGCACAAATTTGTTGCGCTGACATTTTATACAAATTTTTTGGAGATTTTTCACATTTTGCGAAATAATTTACTTTCTATTTCCGTTTGATCATTAATTTCGCAATGGAAATATTTCAAATAGCGAAAGCAATTTTTTCTTTTTTTATTATCACTTTTATGGCGACAAATAAGTGTGTGTGTGTGTGTGAGCAGATGCTGCGATCTGCGAGATGTTAATGAACTTCACGTTTGTTGCGGAAAGTAATTTCTTCTTTTTTCTATAATTGAATTAAAGTTTTGCTGATCATTTTATTATAGCAGTAGCAGCAGCAGCAGCAGCTAGGCTAAACACAAAAAAGTGCAATAAACAATTTAATTGTGAAAGTTGAGCGTTCGACAATTTACATTCAAATCGCAGTCAGATTTGTTTGGCAATAACTCGACTAGTTATATATACATATATAAGTACTATAACAAAGTCTGATTAATTGGCATTATTTAAACGATGCCAATTTGGCTGTGCGCCATCAAAGACAAAGGTTATTGTTATTACTTTTACTTACGCTTTGTTTGTGAAAGTCGTTTTGAAAAATTTGTGCGTGTGCGCGCAGAAGACTTAAATAAAATGAAACAAAAATCAAATTGAGAGAAATAATTTGAAAGTGAATGCGATAGCAGTGTGAGATGCAAGTTTCTTTGTAATTTTTGCAGTCAACAGTGAAATATAACCGTAAATATGCTTGAAATGATGCAGGCAAATCAGCAAAGTCAACAACAAATGCAGCTGACTCTAAAGACTTCATCTCAGCCAACGGCAGCATCAAGTGCCGCTCATCAGTACTCGACCTGTTTACAGAAGCCCTACCAACAACGACAAAAGAACAGCTTCAACGGCTCATAAGCAAAAACACAGGCGTTTCCCTAGTTTTTGCTCTTCTTGAAGCTGTTCTTTGAACACAAATATGCCAGCATGCCAGGGGCCAGCTTCCATCCGCTATGAGTATGCAGGATATTTGAGCACCACTTAACTGTTGTTGTTGCTGCTGCTTCAGCATCACAGTTATCAGAACTTTGCATCCACTTTTTGATCTGTCAGCATTTTTGTGTTTATTAATGTTCCAAGAACAAAATCCAGCAAAAGCCATTTTTTCTGCTTAATTTCGCATGCACCATAAAGAATGCACATAAAATTGCACCGAAATTGCCGCGCAACTTAATTGGCAGAGCCAAGCTGTGATAAACCAATGTTGCCACTTGTTCAGACTTTGCTTAAATGAGTATAAGAAAAGTTATACAGGCAAGTGGCATTTGAAATACTCTTTCCAATGCAAAATAAGTCACGCAATTGCGAAAATCTGAAATGTTCGTTAATTCGATAATTACAATTCATCGATACTTTCATGTTACGAAGGCTCCCATCCTCAGCTCTGCAATTTGCAATTTTTATCCTTACGATATTTAGTTTTAGTCGATACTTCAATGTTAATTAACATTACCACCTCCAGCCGAGACCACTGCTACGCAACGGTTGCTCAGCAGTTCTATTTCGCATAGTTTTGCGTTTCAAGCTTTACAATAAAGTCTGCTATGCCGTTTTAAGTGTATTTTAATATATGCAACTATGCTATAACCAATTGCTCATATCATTGGCAAGCTATTCACGTAATTGCTCGTCGGGCACAAACTAGAACACGTCTACGCCTGGAGTACCTGTACACGTTGTACGTGCCATGTCAGAACAGCCAAACGGGAGTAGACACGATGTTCTATATAGTTGAAGTGCTGGTAAATAGGTAGGATGTATAAATAACAATAGTCTGGACAGGCTACATCCTACATACATACATACATACATACACGTATGTATGCTTGTGTCTTTAACAATGGCAGCCAAAATTGAAAGGTGCAAAAACAGCGAAAGTGCAGCTCAATAAACTAGCTAAAATGTTTTGGGCTTAAGGCGACACTGATGCAGATACAGATGCAGATGCAGCGATGGAGACAAAACGAACGGTGTAAAGAAAAAAAATTGTCAGACAGTCGTACAATTTAACGGCTTTTGTTGCATAAATGCAGCAGGCAACATTTGTTATGCGATTGCAATCTATCGCGCAAAATGGCGCCGATTGTTGACAATGCGAATCGAGTACGCTTGCAAGTATGAGTATCGAGTATTGAGTGCGAGTACGAGTGCGAGTACATCGTTTGGCTGCAATTGCGCAAAAGGCGTTGAAAATTTATGGCTAGCAAAACAGGCAGGCAGCAGCAGATAGACAACAAGCAAGCCAGCAAGCAGCCAGCATCCCCCTAAAGTTGAGGCTGTCAAGCAGTCAATCAGTCAATCAGGCACTCAGCCGATTCGGCAAAAGAAAGCTGACAGACAATTATAGACACTAATAATAATGATAATAACAACAACAATAGCAGCAAACAAAGCGTATAAATATGACAACAGGTTAGCGAACCTCACACATTTGCATATGAAGAAAGAGCGAGAGCGAGAGGGAAAGAGAGAGATTGTGTGTATGAGTGTAGTCTAACACAAAAAAAGGGAGAAAGGGAGCGAAGAGCGGTACTAAAAAGCTTGCCGCTACGCGCGTTGATCGTTGGGGCCAGTTTCCAAGAGGTGTTTATTATGCAATGAGCGTTTTTTCATCAACTTGACAAACTGAGCCATGAAAAAAAGCATAAAAAAAATCAGAAATCAGAAAACAGAAAAACAACAACAAGCGACTTGGCTCATTTTGCCTTTGTTTTACCATTGTGCTTTATGATTATATTTTCTCTCTTCCCTGGCCGTAGTTATTTTTTTATTTTATTTGCAAAGGCCTATACTACACACACAGGTGATATTCATTTGTCTGTATCTGTATCTGTATCTGTATCTACGGTGCGTCGTCTGGGCTGAGAGCCAGACCAAAATGACAAGTAATTCAATAAAAATTGCATGTTTTACATAAATTCTGTTGGCAGGTCATAAAGATACCAAAGTCACATAGCGCACACTGATTCCAAGTTGAATAAAAATGGAAAAAGTTACGCAAATTATTTATTGCACTGTGGGAAAATGGAAAAGTTCTCAAGAGCCTGAAATATTACACAGCAAATATTTTTAATTAACTAAATAAAAATACATGTCAAGCATAACTTACATATCAAATAGCTCCAAATAGATCCTGAGTGTTCCTTTTGCGTCTCGTTCCTTTTCAAAGTATAGATAATGAAACCGTTCTTATATGTACCTAAAATAGAACAAAAATAAATATATATATTAGTTCTTTTGCATAACTATGTAGCATTTCCGGTTAATATATATTCATACTTTAAATTCCTTTGCTCAATATAAAATGCATATAGATCTCGTATACTCTACCTTAAACAAGCAATTATACCAACTTCAGACAATGCAAATAATATTAGGCAGGCGCATGCCAACTGCAGGTACAACTACTGCAGCTCCAGCTCCAGCTCCAGCTCCAGCTCCAGCTCCAGCTCCAAAGCTTTATTGGGTAACATGGGCTGGCACAACCGAAGGTTTGCACAGCTGAGAGTCCGAATTGGGATGACTTGTAAAAAGGAAGTCGGGTCATAAACAATATGTGTTATTATTGAGCTGCGAGTGCGTTGACCCTTGCGTTGATTTTTATTTACTTTTTTTTTGTTTTTTTTTTTTTTTTTTTGCTCTTTCACTGTTTGGTTTGCAATTTGACGCTGCACAGTGTGAAGCCTGTCAGCACCCAAAAAAATAAATAAAATAAAAGAGAGAAGTTCTTTAACCAAACCGAGAGAGAGAGACAAGAAGAATGTTGGAATTTACAGTTAGATGGTTAAATACGTCGGCACTCTTAAAAGCCAAAATACATAACATCCCATGCATATTCACAAACAGAACATTTATGACTTACTCTTCGTATCTTTTGCAGACTCTCGCCTGGACTGAGTGGGATCCACAAGAAAAGAAAAAGCAGAAAAACAAAAGCAATAATAAACAAAAGTCAAAATGGTTTCGAGAAGAAAAATATTATCACGTTCACGCGATGATCTAAACCTGGATCAGACATTCACCCAGCAAGAGGACGAGGAAGATGTCTGGTATCAGAAAGATAAGCTCTATAAGGTAAGCCTGAGCCGATGATTGATGCAATTATACTTATGCAAATGAGTATAAGAGATATGTATAAGTTGATAAGTATAAGTATGCTAAGTGTTTGGCTGGCAGCTACTGAATTATCAAGTCAAATGGAGGCCATGGCAAGACGACACGATTTTATACAATTGGACAGCTCAAGACTTTTTTGACTTCCGCTTGGCCAGTTGGTTGGTTGGTTCTGCTATTGCTTTTGCTGCCTCTTCTTTTTCTTCTTCTTCTTCTTCTATGATTTGTGGCTATTTTAGAGTGTGGCTATATTCTCGACACGTGCAACGCGGTTGCATTGGGGTCAGCAACAGCATAAAACGCACTAAACCTTAGCCGCAGGCGATCTGAGCTGTGGCTGTTGTTGTTGTTGTGTTGTTGTTGTATTGACCAATTGCATTAATTACCGTTAGGCCATCGCATTGCGTTGTGCATTTTTAATTTGCCTATGGCCATTTGGCAGTTGCCGCAACGACAGCTCCGAGCAACAGCAACAGCAACAACAGCACGAAAAAAACAACAAAACGTAACCCTAATGGACAAGCCCAGCACGAGCTTCACTTCAGCTATGTGTGTGTGTGTATGAGCTGTTGGCTTCTTCGTCTGTGCGTGGGCATTTCTCATTGATTTCAGCAGCATTTAAGCCAAACAAAATAGACAATAAAATCAGCATTTAGTTGCTGTCTCTAGCTCATGTCATGTTTATGCGCTAATCATAACGTGATTTATCATATCGTAATACAATATGTATTAGATCTACCTGACCTAACCATGCAGAAATATATGTACTAAAACAGGTATATATGTATGTATATGTGCAACAAAAGGCATAACAGAAACTTGAATAAAATAAGCAAATATTTGAAATATTTGTATAAGCGTGATATAAGACTTGGACAACATGATTTAATTAAGTACGATATTTGTAACGTAACAGGTCTATTGATTATTAGGTATATACATATACACAGACACTATAATTATATCATATTACATTTTCGATTCAGTTAATATTAGTGCATTATATATATAATCATAATTTCGTTTATTTAATATTATATATAGAAATCTAGCTGTTCTAATTCATAGAAGATATATGAGAACGAAAATTAATTTCCGCTAATGAAATATACATATTTTTGATAGTATACTTATTATTTATTTAGTTATACTAATATATACCATAAGATTTATATTCATGCTTATACATATTTATAATATATACTTATGCTCAAAATGTATTATAGTAAAAAATTGTATAATATTAGATGTTGCTTATATAAATACTTAAGCCTATGTTAAGTCACGTGTTAGTATAAGTGTGGGCATAAGTATAAGACAAACCTATAGTCGACTTATACTTATGCCCACACTTTTACTTTCTTTGCTCGGCTTTTAAGCAGTACTTTAACTATCTTAAATAATCTTATACTTAAGCACTCATACTCAAATACTAATTAAATATTTGTCGATCTTCAATTGGACTTCCTTTGCTAGGAATGACCTTTCTGACTCACTTCTCCAAGTATATTTTCATATCATATTCAAAATTCATAGCCCACATCTCAATAGTTTCCAGCGTGTAAACGTTCAATTTGTCGCCCGCTTTTAAGCTTTATTATTTTTTGGCAAATACCGTTGCTGCCCACACACTCACATAAACACACACACACACACATACACATCTATTGTGGTCATAAATATTACGTTTATTATTTAACTGGGTTAACTGCAGTCAGTGAACAATTTGAACCAATCAAAGTCGAGCACTTTTATGCCCCTCTATCAAATTTTCTCGCTCTTAATCGGGATTTGCATAAAGCCGCGCCCAGTTCACGCGACGCAAAAGAAATGAAAAGCTAAGCGACATTTTATTTGCCTTGTGTCATATGAAACTTTGTCTCGTTTTTCTCTTCTTTTTTTGGGCTAGAGAAAAATGCAAACGCCCACGCGTATTTAGCCGCCGCCGCGTTTCGCAATTGGCGTGAGCGTCTATATAATTCCATTTAGCAATACTCAAAATACAAAGGCGTCTAGTTTTTCCCATGGAAATGAACTAAAAAAAAACACAAGAAACCACTACAAATTATGGCAGCATTTTCCTATTGTCGTTTGCTTAGCTCTGGGGGCCCTTTTGAATCGGACTAAAGTTCGTTTTTTTTTTTGTGCCTTCATTTTTTGTTGTCTTTGGGCATTTATTGGGCAATCTGTGTTGGGCTTGTACTATATTTAATAATGTTTACAAATTTATTAGCTGGGAATGCTGTCGCTGCCTGCCATATGCAGCGCCACACAAAAGACTTAGGCAACGAACTTGTTTTTTGCATGTAGGAGAACTTTTTAGTGCACATGCGCTAAGTGCTTGACTGGTTGCTGTCTTTGTTTCTTCTTCTTCTAACCACTTTTCCATGCCAACGAAAGTAGCATGAAAATGAAAGTTTTTCATTTATTCGGCTAAGCTGACAAGTTTTCGCTTCGCTTCGCCTCGCTACTGCTTGTTATTATTGCAGTTGTTGTTGTTGTTGCGGTTGTTGTTGTTATTGCTGCTTTTCCACTTCCACTTCCATGCGCCTGTTTGGGCACTCGTTCACCTGGTTTCGGTTTCGCTAGCTGGTTGGCTGCTTGGCTGGCTCTGTACAACAGGATTTTGCTGGCACCGCCAAAAACGCGTTGGCGCAAGCAGGAAAAACCACACACCAAACACACACATGCACACATACACAGGCAGAGACGCACACGTACGCTTGGCGCGTAATTGAGCTCTTCAACGTGCAGGAAAATTATGTTTTTGTTTTTGTGGAAAATGTAGCTGCCTCGCACTTTGGATGCATCTCTTTCGATGGTCGTTACGCGCTGACAAGGGAGTATATTGGTTTTGTATATTGTGCTGTCTATAGCTCTATGCGACAGCCAGTTCCTCTGTTTGAATGGAAGCCAAATACTTGACACTTGCTATAAACGGTTAATCTATGTGGCCTTTATCTTATCAGTTCAGGCTTTATCTTCAGCTTGCTGAAGCCGGAATACTGTGCAGTAGATGCGGAATTCCGTATATTATAACCTTGTAAACAGTATAGTTTAGTTATTAAGTTAGTTACTAAATTACCCTCGTCTACTGGGGCAGTGATAAATCGAGTATTATCCTTCATTTTGGTGCAGTCAATTAGAGTCGCCTGCAATGTTCTTGCGTTGTTTCTTTAGTTTCCTGCTCAAACATGCACAAACTTAATAATATATTTGAATAAAAGAAATATATATAGTTATATAAGCAGAAATCAATCAATTTGCCCTGACGGCAGACACCGCCAGCTATTATTATAGACGAAAGAAACTATGCATGAAATTAACATAAATTTGTATTGAGCAAACAGCGATAAACAACTAGAGAGAAATAATGAAAAGATAAGCAAAGACAAATGTTTAGGAGACGCTAGCCACTTGATGGCGAACGCTTTTGACTCAAAACAACCAAAAATAATATTTATTTTGCCATTAGTTGGCTCTTGGAAATGGGTCAGGCGACATTTCAAGTTCTGCGCTTGGGGGCGAAAAGCAAATTGAAAATAAAATATGGAAAAAAAGTAAAATAAATAAACAACAATTTCTTCTGTAGCGACTGCAACCTGTCACGTCGCTACGAAATATATTTATCAAGTCCATAACAATTTGAAATGATGATTATATCTATTGGCAACAAAGCTCGCCGCGCCGCAAATTCATTTTATTAAATGTCAACTTTGAGCGCTTGGCGCATCTGTTGCCATCCTCGACGAGACGCTGAGCTGAACACCAGCCGCAGCCAAAAGTCGTGACTGCAAAAGTTCAACAACATTTTGCACAAAAAGTGCAAACTTAATAAACTTACACAAAAGAAGAAGAAGAAGAAGAAGCAGCAGCAGCAGCAGAGGATGGCTAGATTCTCTGCAGAGCCAAAAGCAACTTCCGTGCTGATTGCACTTGTGCACGTGTTTTTTGCTGTTTTACTTTTTGCTGCTGGGTGTCAATTATAGAACTTATTGAAGCCAAATCCAACGTACAGCTGCTTTAATTACAACCCAGCGACAGCTGTGCCCTTTACAAATCACAGTTTGTGCCACATTTGTGACATGCGGTGTTGGAGGCGTGCCAGAACATAGCAAAACTATCAGTTTTGGGGGGATAAACAAGGTTGTCTAAGCACTGGAGTTGCTAGAAATGCTATGAAATATATTAAATGAAATATGATAGACCCCAGAGCCACAGAAGTTGGCGCATTCCACCTGATGGTTCAAATCGTTAGTATATATATATTAGTATATTGGCTTTGTGCAACGTCCATCCGTATATATGCAATTTTTGAAACATATACCATCGAATTATAAGGTGTAGAAATTTTACCGAGCCGGCCATTAGGGAATGCGCCGTGAATGAGTATTCTGCAGTTTATAACAACTGACATCAAATTGTTGGGCTGATATTATATACATGGGCTTTATGTTAGGTCAATAATGCGACTTATAATTAAATTAGCTAAGTATCAATGATAGATTTCATTAACAAAAATAGCCACTTTATGGTATCTTGCCTCAATATAGGAATGGAATTTATAAATTATTAAATTGTTTAATTAATTAATTAAATTAAATATATAATCGACAGTTTATTAGATTTGATTTATTGTATTTATCTGTTCGCCCCGTCTTCTAGAGCAATTATGAAGTTTAACTAAGCTCTGCTCAAAAAGTAGAGCGCATAGTGAATATCCGCCTTTTACGTATATTCGATTTGTAGAAACAAATATTTTGGAGGCCTTTTGTTGGTTCTCATGCCACTCACTGATGCCGACAAGTGCGGCAACATTGAATGCCAAATTAATTTTTGACCCATAATATGAAGGAAATACAAACCTATATAGAAACTGTCCTCTCTTATCTGTTTCTACTGTCATAAGTTTTAGATCTACGAATAGACTTGGCAGTAGGAAAATAGTATATAAAGAGTATATAAAGAAGGCATTGTAAGGAGCAGCTGAAATAGATAACAATTATTTTAAATTGTTTTAAGAAATAGAAAGCACATTGGCAGAAGTCTCAAATCTTAACTGCCAAAAAGGCTTGAATAAAAAAAATCAATATATTTTTTAAATATCTATTTAAATGTAATTTTCTTAGCCTAGCTTATGCAATCTAAAAGTATTTTCAGAGCTCACCAATTATCATGAAACATGACCCGATCCGCCCTAAATGCTCAACCAACGGCGAACTCTTCTAACCATTCTCCTTTACGCCGAACTTTACTCTGAATATAGATGACTATATATATATATATATATACTATATAAATTAGCTAAACAGCTAAACGGCAAACCCAGTGTGAAAGTCAAATTAGCATTTCTAATTCATAAATATATTTTTTGAACTTTAACGAATAAGAATTGTGTGCAGCTCAGCTCTGTGGAGCAACGTTCTTTAATGTGGGCAGCTGCACATAAATTCAGCGGGGTTTTTATTTATATTTTAATCTCTGAATTGTTTTAGTACTAAATTTAAAGCAGATTTGTCACGCGTGCCTTAAATTCACAATTAACATGCTTATTTATTTAGATATTTTCTTATAAAATTATTTAAATATTGTAAAAAATTTAATGTGCGTCTGTTGCTTTTGCCATTTATATACACTTGCTCAGACGATTTGCGTCAGAGACTTCTATATAGATATGTGATGCTGTTGTTGTTGTTGTTGTTGTAATTGTTGTTGCTTAAACCAATTTCCAGGCTATACATAGATACGTAATAATTTGCATAACAAATGCGTGCTTACGAAAACCAGTTCAGTGGCTTTTTCAAGAATCGATTGGTATTTTGGACAACACAGAAAAAAACATCATATATATAACTGAGAACATATATATGCATAATATATATCGGGGCTACGCTAATTTTCAGCCAATATCAGCTAGCAATAACTTTGAGAAGTGCATAGAGAGGCGCTGCGCCGAAACTTTTGACATTTTGAGGTCGTCGCAATAACAATTTTTTTTTGGAACTAAACGGCCTAGAAAATATTTATAATAAAAACAACAAAGACGACTTTGTAACTTGTTTTGCGTTGGCCCACAAGATTCTTTTTTGGCCAAAAGAGGCTGAAGAAGAAGAAGAAGAAGCAGATTGAGGCAAAAACCTGTACAACAAAAGTGAATCTGCCCGTAGCAGAAGAATCTAAGCGAGCTTTTGAAGTGAAATCAAAAGTGCTTGTCGACTCGAAACAGCAGCAGCAACAAATTAAAGTACGCCACAAACACACACACATAAACACACACCAACACACACACACGCGTCTATACAAAGCCGAAAAGGTTAACAAGTTTTACTACATGATTTATTTGCATTTTTAATGTGCTCGCCTGGCAGCATCTGATCAGCCAGCTCTGGAGCTCTGCCTAGACGAGTTTCAGCTAACGTACTCCCCTTTAAAAACTCTCTGTAGAACTAAAAAAAAACTCTAACAAATAGACGTGGGCTTGTTTGCCTCTTTCATATTTTATATGTGTTTTAGCCTGAACTTTGCCAGAAAAGAGTTTGTTTTTTTTTTTTTTTGGGGGGGGGGGGGGTTTAATGCTGCTCATGTTGGTTACTGGGCTAATGGCTTTTGCTTTATGACCCTGTTCTTCTGTTTGGGTTAATTGAACTCTTTTTATCCGCGTATGCCTGGCCGTATGATAATGCTGCGCCATTAAACCGCCAGCTGTGCCAGCAGCAGCAGCAGCCTTGATTATATGCGAGAGTCGTACAAAGAGTACAGCGCAAATTTCAATTAAATGAAGTCATGAACCAGTTGATTTGATTTATATGTGATGTGGTGGTTCATATGCTTGCATAAGTAGTTCACTTAGGCAGTTCATTCAAGTTCAGTTTTGCATGTTTTGTACTGCAACCATCAAGAGACGGTTTGATGGAGGTGATTCGGAACACGAAAAAATGCAAAAGAAATTGAACTTCACCGAACTTAAATGAACCAGCTCGAAATGAAATTGAATTCATTTGCATACGCTGCAGTTCATATTTACACTTAGATAGTTCATTAAGCATTACAAATGTTATTTAGGTTTACATCACTTTATCATTGTTTTAAATTACTTTAATTTTCATGCAATTCATAGCTTTAAAAAATATATACATGTGGGAAATTCAGAAAATGTGGCTATTATTATTATTTACTACTACCATTTTGATTTTTTTTATTTACATGTGGTTAGTTGTACTTTTAATTCTATTTTTAATATAGTATATACAATTTTTTGTTATTGGTTTATATTATATTTATGAGCTAACGAAAAATAATTGAATTAAAAAATAAAATAAAGTACAAAAAAAAAAAAACTATAAAAATTAAACAAATGAAAATAAACAAAAAATAATTAAAACTTTTTTGTTTATTTTCATTTGTTACATTTTCATAGTTTTTTTTATTTACTTTATTTTATTTTCTAATTAAGTTATTTTTCCTGGGTTTGTTTTTTATATATTTGATAACTTTTTTATTGCATGTTTTTTCTGTTATTATTATTTTAGTTTATTTTTATGTTTATTCATAAATATTCAAGGCTTTTTTCATACTTTATTTTAGCCATTTAAAAAACTGTTTTTTATGCGCGTAGCTGAACATATTTTTGGCCTAGACTAATTCCATAATTTTATTTAATTTATTACCATGCCAATTTAATATGCTAATTTTTAGATTAGATTTTTTTTTGCTCATTTATTAATCCAAAATATGAGAGTTAAAATTAGTTTAAGAGCTGGACAATAAATGCAAAATATAAAAGACTTAATCCTATGCGCTTCACAATTAATTAATTAATTAATAATGTGCTAGACGTTTGCTGCTGCTGCCAATATATAATATACTATATATGCATATGTATCGATACATATACATAGATGAAACTATATCAAAATGTAAATGTAAAATATGCGCTGTGCACTTAGGCATGACGCAAGCTGAAAAGCGAGCGAGCTGCATTTTCATTTTCTTAGTGCAATCGAAAGCCTTGCAGCACTTTAAATATCTCACACACATACACTCATACATACATATATATAGATATACAGCTGTAGCTATATAAAATAGTAAACTACGTTGTCTATAATTTTATATGTCTTGCTGCAACACGACTCGCTGGCGTGCCAGCATTTGCTCCGATTTGATTTTAACTTTTATTCAACAAACAGCAACAAGAACAACAACAGCAGCAGCAGCAGTTGCTCGTAATGTAAACACAACAACAACAACAACAACCACCACTACAACAACGACTACAATAAAAGCAATAGTAAAAGTAAAGTGAGTGAAAAATAAAAGCACAAACGCAAGCGCCCAACAAGGCCGTTCACTTTGTCTGGCAAAAAAAAAAAAACTTTACACACACACAGATGCACATATACTGTTACACATTTGATGGAAAGTGAAAATTGCTGGCATTAGTTGCATTTGCAACAGCCGTTTGCAGCCGATTTTGCTCAGCTTGTTGTTGTTGTTGTTGTTGTCGTCGTCTGCATCGCCTAAGTCTTTTGTTTTTATTTTTATTGCTCAAGCTGCCATTTAGCAAAGTTCCTCTCACACTCACACTCACTCTCTCTCTCTCTCTCTCTCACTCTCTCTCTTTGTCTTCGTCTCTTTCAGGAACACATACAGGAAGTGCTGGACAAATGGACGCAAATCGATGATGAGATCTGGGCCAAAGTAATTGTCTTTGAGCGCAATCGCCGTGTGGCCAAAGCCTATGCACGTGCTCCAGTGCTGACAATCAATGGCTCCGACGATGGCTTCGACGGCATGCGGTATGTATATGCACAGACTTTGGCCTAAACAGCCGTTAGACTAGTTTTAAGTGTTCAAGTCTTATTAAACTCGCTCAGCTGGCCCTAAGTTGCCTAGTATGCGAGTATACAAACTTTTGTTGTATATATTTTAACTAGGCAGATAATGATCTTATAAGACGGGGAATATGAAATTCTTAACTTTCTATTCCACTCTTTATAAACGGTTTATATTGATAGTACCTACATTGAGTTTATATTGAACTCGTAATCTTAATCAGAATCAACAAACAAGTCCATCTAGCAGAGCAACCTCGCATTATGTCAGGGCGTATAAGAAACTACTCAAACTGGTCCTAAAAGCCAGTCTGCATGAATACTGTACAGTATAAGTAGTGGAAGCATATAAGTAGGGTTGGGTATAAGAGTTAAGTATAGCCTCTACTTGAGTGAATGTATAAGAAACTGGCTTTATAAGAACTAGAATCGAACTAGAAAATATATCATATATTTGCTAATATTAGCTAATATTCGACTTGCAAATGATTGGATCATGTGCCTCTGAGATAACTTGTATAATATGGTACTCAGGATTGTTTAAATCGGTCCGTCCATAGCAGGCGTAAAACAAATTGGTTTTCAAATAAATAATAGCTCTCCACAGACTTGAAATTAATTAATTTTTAATATATCAGTTTTGAAAAGAAAAGATAAAAGTTAAAGCAGAATATATTTGGCATATCAATTCAACAAGTTGAGTTTTAGGGTATCTGCTAGTCTGGCAGCGTACTTTTACTTTGTTGAAATGCTGCTTTACTTCACTTTTTGCCCGATTGTTGTTTTGGCTTTTGTCTGTCCTGTTTTTGATGAGAGGCAGGGCAGTACCTTAATTGCAAGCAGACCAATAAAAAACAAAGCAATAAATATATGTACACACACTTACTAATAAATATACATGTATATACGCCTATATATAAATCTGTAAGTCAGCAATTGCTGCCTTTGAACTTTTTTGCGAAAAAAAAAGCATTTTGCAGCCGATTCGCCCTTGACCCACTCTCAGCAGGAGACGCGCACTTTTTACTCTTGAGCAATTTGTTGCTGTTGTTGGTGTTGTGTTGCTTTTTTCTTGATAATAAATGATGAAATTACACCTGCTCCCAAATGGGCAATGAATGAAACTTTAGCGAGCCGCCGACGCGACGCCGCAGCAGCAGCAGCAGCAGCAGCAACGCCCATTAAATTGAATGGCATAGAGTATTACAATTTAATTGCCCAGCTGAACTTGTCGAGGCGGCCAAAGAGCTAGAGACAAAACAAAAGATATAGAAGACAAAGATATCGTGAATATATATGTATATAGTATCTGAAGATTTGTCTATATATAAAGCAGCAGCGCATTTAAGAAAAACCTTCAGCTATGCAAATTACGTTTTTTTTCTGTGACCTCACTTGCTGCCAGCAATTTGTAGCATGTGAAAATGCCCGAAAATAAAAAGAGCGTCAACAACAACAGCAACAATAGCAATAGCAACAACAGCAACAACAACAGGTGAAAATGTTTTAATAATTGCGCGTATTTTTGTATAAAATGAGCGATTTCCGTTTGCTGCCGCAATTTGAGCTATGAAGAATTCTAGTTTTTGGTTTTTGGTTATGGTTGCAGTTGCTGCTGCTGCTGAGGCTGCTGCTGCTGCTGTGGCTCTGGCTCTGGCTCAGGCTGTGGTTGCTGCGGCTGCAGTTGAAGCTAATTAACATATTCCGTCTCAAAATGATTTCGTCGTTGCGTGCCAGAAATTGCAAATGCCAAACGCTTTTTGGCTCAATTGCTTCGGCAATTTTTGCTTATTTTCTTTGCCCACACACTGAAAAAGCACTTCGTTCAAATGTCAAGAAGTCTGCATAATGGAGTTGAGGTGCTTACATCGACATATATACTTATATAACACATATATACACATATATCTCGACATGAGCCGGAGTCATGCATAATGTATTAGCCCATAAATGTGCTGATTAAAAACGATCAGGCTTAAAAGCAATTCAAGTTCGTTGCTTAAAATGTAATCTGGGTAGGAGCAGCAGCAGCAGCAGCAGCAGCAACTGCAACCATAACCAAAAACCAAAACACAGCAGCAATAACTGCAACAAAAGCAACAAACATAGCAGCAAGACACTGGGCAGAAACAGCAACAACAACAGCAGCAACTGCAACTGCAACAACAGCAGCAGCCAAGCAGCAGCGCCATAAACTGCAACAACAAGAGAGCAACAAAGGCAATAACAACGACAACAACAGCAGCAGCAATCTGGCAAGCCGCAGCGACATCAGCAGCAAACACTGCGAAACAACAACAACATCGGCAATAGCATGAATGAATGCCAGCAACAATAATCAACAGCAGCAGGAGGAGCAGCTGAGACGTTAAGAGTAACAACAGCAACAACAACTGGAACAGCAGCAAAAATTGCAGCAACAGGACCAACAGCAGCAGCCCCAAAAATTGAAACAACAACAAAAGAAGCAGCAGCAACAACAGCAACAACAGCAGGCAGCAGCAACAACAACTAAAACGCCAACAGCAACCCACAATAACTGCAACAACAACAGCAACAACAATAGCACCAGCAGCTGAAACGTCAGCAGCAACAATTGCAGCAACAACAAAAGCAACAGCAACAGCAACAGCAACAACATTAGCTACAGCAACAGCAATAACACTAGCAACAACAACAGCTGCAGCAGCAACTGAAACGTCAACTGCAACAATTGCAGCAACAGCAACAACAACAACAACAACACCCAAAAAAGGGCAATGCTGGTATTAGCCACAGGGCGGCTTCCTTTGTACCCAGCACGACAACAATGAAATGAAGATGCCGCCCGTAAAATGTCAACAGCAACCATAATACTTAATAATAACAACAAGTAACAGCAGCAACAGCAACAGCAACAGCAACCAGCAACATCAACAATAATCACCCTGACGCAAATATAATGAAACAAATAATAAATAAAATAAATTTACGGCTGGCAATCGGTGACCAAGAAACGAAACGAAGTAAACGGTGAGAGTGCCCGACTAGTAGATGCTACGCAATTAACAAAATTTAAGAGGGGGTCAAAGTGGGAGATCAGTAGCACAGAAATACTCTGTAGGCAACGGAGGTTAATAGAGCTGGTGATATGTAAAGCTATGTACGCCGGACTTGCAGAGACTCCTTAACTAAATGACATAGAAATACCCTATACAAGACCTTCAATGATTTCTTATGGAGAAAATTACATATCAATGAGGATTGCGTGACTAGCAGATACCTCGTAAGGAGAAAAATCGATAGGCATCTAGGCATCTGCCTTAAAATAAGGAAATAAACAATTCTATATAATACAAATATTATATATGTACTCTATCTAATAGTGGGGAGTATCCGACTAGCATATGCCTGGTAATTAAATAAGAAGAATAATAAGAACCATAGCGCACTCTACTCAGAGATACTCTATAAAAAGCAGCAAGATAAGGCTATAAATACCCTTAGGAAAGATGCCTGACTAGCACATACCCTGTAACTACATCTAGCTGTGTATAACAAGTATTTCAATGCGAAATGGTCGGCACAGAAATACTCTGTAAACAGCAAAGAGATAAACAAGATCAATATACAAATCGACTAACAGATACCCTGCAATTAAACTTAGTTTCAGCTGTAAAACAATAAAGGAATCCACTGGTTGCGGTCCATAAGCAGAGCAAACCTAAAAATAACAACTACCAGCTACCCTGTAATTGCTTTTGACAAGCATTCACGGCAATTTCAAACACATTAGCAATTTACAGGGCATCAGAAGTCAAACGAAATGGAAAATAATAAAGAAGAAAGCAATTCGCTGTGCTCGTGACGAGGTCATCAATGATCTCTGCAGATGCAAATTGCCGTTTGTCATTTAGCAGGAGCTGAGATTGTGACTCTGGCTGTGGCTGTGGCTCTGCGGCTCCTCTTTCTAGCTACTATTTCAATGTTTGCCTGTTTCATTGTTGTTATTGCTGTTGTCATTTGGCTGCTGGCTACTTGTTCATGTCAATTGCAGGTTAAATATGCCCAGAAACACGGCGGGGGAAAAACAAAACAACAAAATAATGCAAAACTGATCTCGAGTCGAAAGTGTCAGGTTAATCAATTGGCAGCATGCCGCCAACATGAAAGATAAAGATAGATGATACCATGTGGGGTCTGCTGGGCCCTTTGTGTTTACGGACAGACAGACGGAGGTACGGACGGAGACGGACCGAACCTTGTACATTAATTAGCTACAATTGCAGTTGCTGTCGGCCCTTGTTAGCATTTTTTGCAGTTTGTCAATTTAAAAATAGTCAGCGAATGGGGAATTTGAATGGCATTTAGATCTGTTTATCATAGACGCCCAGCGCACGCAACGTTTTTTCCTAGAAATCTGTGCGCAAATGCAAATGGAAAGCCAGTTCCCGTGCCTTAGACGGGGTCTGCCCGCCCATTCGTGTGCCTTGACTGCGTCTTTAGAATTTATTTCAAATTGACAAGAAACAAATTAAAATTCGTTTTTATTCAGAATTTTCGTTAGACGCTAAACGTTTAGCATACCAAGTCTCAACTATTTGAAACCTGTTTCGCTTATCGACTTTCACTGCACACAACATTGCTTCCTGAACTATGTATGTTAATGCGCATTGAACGTGTTTACGCTCCGATTTGACTGCGAAGATAGATAGTAAAGATAGATAGTAATTAGTGTGGCCACAACACACAGAAGCTGGATCTGAATTTAGATAAACATATAAAGCAGAGAGTAGGGAAGCCAACATTATGTCTTGACTTGGCATAAATTATGTTAGATAGAGGAAAAATAGTTTTATTTTTGGACTTATATGGCAAAAACAGTATTTGTAAAATTTTGTTTGATTATATTAGATATATTCAATATAAAAACCAGACGAATCATCATTCCCAACATTTGCTTGATACAAGCGAATGATTTTGATTTAGCTCTGATACAGCTAGCTTTTCAGCATACGAAACTCAAGGTGAGGCACTTTATAGTTAATCAAATTTTGGTTTTATTTGGCTTAAAATCAATTCTGACACAACTTGAATTTTTAACTAATTAGTATCTATAGCTATGACAAAGCAACTGGACTTCAAGTATTTTACGCTTTTATTTGGAATTTATAAAATAACAAGAAATACTCTGATATTGATTATAACAACCAGGAAATAATGAGCTTTGAATGTGAAAACAATGAAGCTAAAGATATAGAATGAAATCAAATTTAAAAGTCTTTGTTGACCTGTATAAACTACCTAAGATAACTATAACTATATATAAGTTCAACTATAACTATATATATAAGTTCAATACTCTTGTGCGTGTGCGTGGGTGTTCTTTTTTTTCATTAAATAAAAATACAAAATTATATAAAAAATATACAAAATATATTATATCTTCTTGTTTTTTAATTTGAAGTAAAAACATATTTTTGATTATTATTTAGTAGAGAAAAAGGAGATAAATTTATAATTATTATAAATTTTATTATTATAAATTTTAAAGCATTAAAAATATTTTTTTTTCTTTAAATAAAAATAAGTTTGTCACTTCAAATTTTATTTTACAGATTTGTTTTAAATTTTTAATTCTTGAAACACTATTTTTTTTTAATTTTTTAACTATAAGCTAGGGTATCTTAACGCCCTCCACCATATACAGCCATCAATAGACTGTTGCATGCGATGCGATTGGCAATTTTCACACCTGGCTGGCATCTAGAGCTGCTGCTGCTGCTGCCGCGGCTGCTGCTGCTGCTGCTGCGGCTGGCAACATGTAAATTAATTAATTAGACGTTGTGTGGGCGATGCGCAGCAGATGCTGAAGGACCACACATTTGCAATGCAAGAGGCAAGAGGCAAGCAGGAGGCAGCAAGCAGCCAGCATCCAGCCGGGCAACAAGCGCATTTAATTAATGGGCAAACCCTTAAGCACACTCAGGGCCAGACCACTTACATGTCTGCCCCATTATCTTTCTGTGCAACAATTGAAATGGCGCCAATATAAATTTTGCTGCTTATGACAGTTTAGCAGCAACTGTTGCTATTGCTGTTGTTGCTGCCGTTGTTGGCCAATTGCCAATTTGAAATTAGCATGGCGTTGCGTGGGCGTTGCCAATCAAAAAATTTGCATGTTTGCTGGCTAAAAAAAATAAAGTCGGAATCAAAATCGAAATCGAAATCGAAATCGAAATCGCCTAACAAAATCATAATACAAACTGGCGCAGCTCGCGTTATAAGCGGCGCATTTGATTGCAACAGAGTTTCTGATTTCATTTCATTTCGTGCGAATTAAAAGTAAGGCAACAAATAAAAAAGGCGCGACTGGCGCCTGGCCAAGGCCACGACTTAACTTGCAGCCAGTAAAAACGACAGTTTTACCTAACAATGGCAACCGGATAGAACTGAGCCCTAGTTTCGATCCGAGCACACGTGCCATATTATTTATCTTGTTTTTATTTTTCAGCAATTCTGTGTCTCAAACATTTAGCTAAGAACCTGGTTAGCTGTGGCCTTCAGAGCTTTTAAGGTGCGTCGCACTGTTGTCAGCAAATAATTCAATTAATTGGTTCAAATTGTAGCGCGCGTTCGTTGCCTAAGTCTTTTGTTTACTGAGCTTTGTATACATATATAAAATTAGCGAGTAGAACGGCTGTAGAGCAGAGTTGCACGACTTGAAAATACTCTAAGTGTAGGACAAGGGCTTCAGGCATATTTGTTTTCTACATACATATATAAATACATACACACATGCATAGATAATGGAAATACTTAGAGAATTAGAAATTGTTCTTCTTACGGCATAGGGAATATATTGTTTTCATATATCAGATATATAGATAATGTTTAAGGAAGTGGCATGTGCACTCAGCCGAGCATAGATGGACAGATAGATGAACTTACGGACAATCAAAATGCAGAGAACAGACAGTTAAACAGACAGCTAGGCAGATAGGTAGACATAGGCGGGCGGACAGACTCATAAGCAGATTATAAGAAAAAACAGAGCAATAGAGATATGGATCGGCGTATAAAAAGATGGACAAATGAAGAAGCATACATCCTACATCCGTAGATAGATCGAGAAAAATAATAACAATAGAGCAGGTCGAAGAGGTAAACAGAACTTACATAGCCACAGAGAGATATGCCAACAGAAAAACTCAGCTAGCTATAAGCTAAGACCGAAAATAGCTAGTCATTTTGATCAAGAATATATATATATATGAATCCGACCACGCCCATGTCAATGCAGAGTATCTCAGCTCAGCTGCTTGACTAACTATACCACTCCATGGGAATTACAATGTATTTGGCTACCGCGCGTTCGTTGCCCAAGTCTTTTGTTTATATGCATTTAAATATTGCACTAAAAAGCAACTGCACTAGCGGCTCCTGCTCTGCTGCGGCAAGGCTGGTAGTATTTATAGCGCAACCGGTTGCGATTGTCTCGCATTTTAAGAGTCTCTCCTCTTATTTTTTGGTGCCTGTTTGCTTGCCCAACTAGCCGTAGGTCAGTTTTGGAACCAGTTGCCGTTAACTGGCATTGCTGTCGCTTCCTTGAAGAAGCAACTGCAACGGCAATTGGAAAGAGCAGCCGCAGCTGGATCTGCGCGCATGCAAGGTTTGACCCACTGCACACGTTTAACTTGAACTCCAAAATTGTGTGGTGCTTCGCTGCAGAGAAACAAAAACAAAAACAAAAACAAAGCCCCGCTATAGCTTGGACTCTCGCTTTCGTTGGCAGCCGCAAAAATGCAAGACAAACAGTTGTTGCCTTTGTGCCTTTCGCATTTTTAGCTCATTTAGGCGTGTCAGGTCCAGTTTTGTTTTTTTTTTTTTTTTTTATACCGGACGACCTTGCAACCGATATGTATGCATGCCTACATATCGTATATAGTATATGCAATCTATATAAATATATATGTATAGCTGGCTGTGGCCACATCGAAGTGAATGCAACCATGAATTGGTAACTGAGTGTATGTTGTTGCTGAATGATTGGCAGTGGGTTTGCCTGGCTCGGGGCTGGGCTCCGGTTCTGTTTCACTTATGTGTTTTATGTACCGTATACCGGTTCATCTTTTGCCCTGGCTGGCACTTTTAATAAGTCTAAAATTAAACAAAGCATTTAAGCATTAAAACGTATAAAAGAAGCTAAGGCACACACACACGCACGCCCATACACAAAAGAACTGCAAAATCCGCTTCGTTTAGGGGCAACCTTGAAAGGCACACATCAGCTAACAGCAACAGCAACAGCAACAGCAGCGGCAGCAACAGTCCATGTCGATTTCATTTCATGGAAAACTTTGACACACATTTCAACGGTTTTTACAAGCGTTTAGCCAATAAATCAACGCCAAACAGCCGCCGCGCCGTTGGCAGATGTTATGCGCAGAACTAAGGCACATGGCCAAATGCCAACAGCAATTGCTGCTGCTGCCTGTTCTTCTTCTAGGCAGCGCTTCATTATACAAATTAACATAAAACATAATAGTGACAGCAAGTGAGCAGCGACAGGAGCAGTGCAGATAACAACAACAATGAGCACCAGCAGCACCAGCAGCAGCAGCAGCAGCAGCAGCAGCTCAGCAGCAGCAGCAGCTCAGCAGCAACAGTTGCAGCCAGCCGCAAACGACAACAATTACAATTAGCTTCGTTTTCATTGTATGGCGCGGCTTCCTCTGCAGCATCTAGTTAGCATTTTTGGCCGACATTTGAGACGACCTTAAGCAACAGCCAAGAGCTCTTCCTGCAGCTAGAAAATACTCGCCTGACAGTAGTCAGCAAGGCCAGCAAGGCCAAAACAAAAGGCCTGGTACATGTGCATTTAGCTGAGCTGCAAATGTAAATATGTACATGAAATATTTATTCCATATAATTTCATATGCAGCTGAGTTTATTTCTGCCTTAGCAGGAGCAAAACAAAAGACTTAGGCAACGAACTTGCGCAAAATTATATAAAAAATATATTTTTCAATTATGAATTTTAATTGAAATTACAATTGAAACTCTTCTAGCATATGAAACAGGGTTTGACAGTATTTTTTAGTATATTGCGTGCATTTGTAAACAAGGCCAGAACAAAAGACTTAAGCAACAAACTAGCTCAAAAAATAGAAGTCCATATGAGTCAGCCAGCAATTAAAAACTAGAAGAGAAATATGATATGTTTTTGTTATAAATTCATATGCAGCTGCCATACACACACACATGCAGACACACACACACTTACAAATTGCAACAAGCACATAAATCACTGTCAATGCGAATTTGTGGCAGGCGAATGCACAGTTATTTTGCTGTTGTTAACTGGGCTGGTGCTGTGGTTGTTGTAGTTGTTGTTGTTGGTGCTGCTGCCACTGCTGCCGCTTGTTGCCCCTGTTTTGTCAAACGTTTAATGCAACAAAATGGTGCAGCAGTCCAAGAGTGACTCATGCTGGCCGAAAAAAGTGAACGGGCGCCCAAAAGCTTCATAGAGGCACAGCTTGGGCTTTTATTTATTTTGCGTTTGATTGATTTGCAATTGATCAAATAATTAATTGATGGCATATACATATCTATACTCATACATATATTTATATATATATAAATATATTTAACTGTATTTCAGCATTGGACTCTGCGGCTTTGACAATCCGATGCGGGATCAGAAGACGGAGGAAATGAAGCGCGTCATCGGCCAGGTAGGCAGCAAGCGTGCTTCATGTGCGATTCTCTGGTTGTTTATGGCTCATTAAAGTGAGCGACACAGTTTCCAGACTCTGGCCCGCTCCAGCCCCAAAAACTGATAACGATTACAAGAAACTGCCATTAACAATATACAAAAAAAAAAAAAAAAAAAAAAAAAAAACAAATCAAAGTACAGCTAAATTTATATTTATATTTATCTTTTTTATATTTATTTTGAACACCTGTAGGGCGTCAAGATCAAAATGGATGATGCTGGCAATATACTCGTGCGTCGCTATGCGAAGAGCAACGTATTCGTTAAGAGCACCGCCAGCACTCCCAACGAGGAGACATCCATTGGTGCCGAAATCTTAAAGCTGCCAAATCAGGCGCTCGAGAGTGAGAAAATAGTCAAGGCAAGTCTATATAGCAAATCGAATATAAATAGACAGAGAGGAAGATAGAGATGAAGGGAGATGGGGGGAGAGAGAGGAGCAGCTAGTAGCATATGCAAATTGCTGTATTTTTAACTAATTTCTGTTTCTGTTTGTTGTTGTTGTTCTCTTGTCGCCTGACAGCTGTTCGATATGAAGAAGTTCCAGTCGAACGTGAATCGTGAATTGCGCCGTGCCTATCCAGATCGTCGACGCTTGGAAACGCAGTGCCTATCGGCATTGGCCTTTGTCAAATCGGAGAATGACATTTTGGAGTGCCCCATTTGGGTGCTCATTGTGAATGTGGTAGCCATGGATATGCTAAAGAGCAAATTGCCGCCAGGTGAGTCGACTTGCGAGTGTGCACCACTATATATATATGTGTGTGTGTGTGTGTGTCTGATATACATACATGTGCATGAGGCTCTGTGAACTATTGTTGAGCTCAGGGTTGGCAAAGAACTAAAGCTTTATATACTATATATCACTTTATATACTATATATAATTCTATTCCTTCACTTCGATCTCTATGATATGATATGGTGTGGTTTATTAACAAAAGACCTTATATATACATATTTATATACACATGTATGTATATAGGGAACTCTAACTTCTATACATATAGAAGATCTTTCCTTCCAATTAGTTACATGATTATATATATCGTGTTCTTCTCTAGCAGTGCCATCTCTGTTAGTCAAAGATATTTATATAATTCCATTCCTTAGTTCTCGGCCGTCATTTCTAGCTATATAGCTATATATAGAACAAGCACTTCAAGGCTGCGCATTAGCTGATGGTTAAGAGTTGGCCTCAGCAGCTTCTATTGTCTCATATGTGTGTGAGTGAGAGTGTGTGTGTGCTTATCTGCGTGTGTATTGTGCGTATTGTAAGTCCATTTGCCTGCCAGTTATTGATTTATTGGCAGCAACAATTGTGAATAGCAGCGCTGACATATGCAACTGCAGCATCTTCTTCATGTTCTACTTGTTCTCCATTCGCAGTGCAACGTCCCATTGTGGATATAAAGAATCGGCCGCGCATTCCCATACCCGACGAGGATCCCTACAGCGTGGCCGGCAACGGCAGCAATGGCAGCTCGGGCAGCTCGGGCTTTGGCAGCGCCCACCAGCAACAGCTGCAGCAGCAGCAGCAGCAGCAGCACCAGCAACTGCAGCAACTGGGCAAGCATTTGAATAATGGCAGCAGCAATGGACATGTGGCTGCCACACGTGAGCAACTGTTGCTGCAGACGCAGCAATTGGCGCACAAGCGCAGCGAGAAGCCGCCCAAATTGCCGCCCAGAGATAATGTCTATGCGCACGATCTAATTCCAAAGGTGAGAGACAACAATTAGCAGCAGCAACACCAACAACAACAGCAACAGCCAAAAACTGTTGCTCAAGTGTTTTGTAGGAGAGGTGTTGGAACAATTGTTGCAAGCGCGTTAGAAACAGTAAATTTAATATATAGGCATAAATATATATATATATATATATATATATATATATATATATATATATATATATATATGTTTAGGTATATAATATGAGCAAGACGTGTGGCAACTCGTTCAGCAACAACAACAACAACAAAAACAACGGCGAATGTTGTTGGCCTGGCTATGCTTGGCTACGTGCGCACTTGCAAAATGGTTTACGGCTCGGGTCTCTGGGTTTTTCTTGAAGCCCTCAAATAACGACTGAAAAGAAAAATATAGAAATACCAGGCCAGTTTTGGAGCTCGTTGAGCTTCACCAAGCATTTGGCTTGCATTCAATAATATTCGAATTTCATCAAGCAACAGCAACAACAACATCTGAAACATAACTGCAAACGAATCGCGTGTAATTAATATGCACGGAATGTTGCCAATGGGCCCAACGACCGTTGGCTATAAATGTCTGCACACACAGTTAAGGCTAACAGTACAGAGAGAAGGAGAGAGAGCAAGTGGGAGAGAGATAGAGAATTGGGGGATTACATGTAACTATCTGCAGTGCCTTTGGCTGGCGCACCTTGCGCAAAAGCCCAGCGCGTTCGTTGCCTAAGTCATTTGTTTTGTTGTTGATTTTTTCTTTCTGTGTATTTGTTCCAAAATTTCAACGATTTAACAGAATGCATAAATAACAACTGTTGCTTGGTAATAACTGCAATTGAGATATGCCAACTGAACAATGAGAATGCCGCTGATAAATCGATATGTATATAAAATATTATATATAATAACTAAATAGGAATCTTTTAGGTAGCAAAATGTTGAGGCGTAATATAAAATCAGTTTTTCCGTTATTCAGCTCAATCATTCAGCTGCAGCATATCTATCTCAGTTCTATTTTAGCTTCACCTAGACACTGCTGCAACCAAAACCATAGCTAAAAATTAATCTCTAAATATATACCGACTCCATTTAAATTCTCTCCACAGCCGGACTACGATGACATTGACTTGGAGTCCCGCATCAAATTGTCGCGCGGCAAATCCGACAAGGGCAAGGACAACAAGAAATATGGTAAGTCGTTGCTCCAGCGCATTCCTAGTCCAGGTAAATAGCAGCTAACATCATCATGCTCTCCTTCACTTAGATGATCCCTATTACTGTGGCTTGCGTGCACGCGTGCCCAACTTTGTGAAGTCTTCCAAGTCGGGCTCGAAGGATCAGCGTGACGGCAATGGCAACAACATCATCAACAGCAGCAGCAACAACAACAGCAGCAGCAATGGAAACAGCAGTGGCAACGGCATGAGCACGCTCAGCCAGAAGAAGACATCGATGATACACAACAATCATTTGGCTGGCATGCATCCACACGCGCTACACTTGCAGCAGCAGCAACAGCAGCAACAGTTGATGGCGGCGGCAGCAGCGGCGGCAGCGCATGCCGTGCACCACCAGCAGCCGGCTAGCCATCACCATCCGCATCAGATTTGGCAGACGCGCAGCTATGAGAGTGGCATAGGTATTTATAATAAACTGGTCGGCTATCCACAGCAGCCACACAATACGCATGCACAACCACAATCACTGCCAACGGACCTAACGGCAACAACTGCCACAACTGCAACTGCAACAAACAAGACACAAATCAGCGCCTTGGCGCCGACTGTAAAACACCAACAGCACCACCAGCACCAGCACCAGCACCAGCACCAGCACCACCAGCACCATAAAGCACCAACACGTAGCAGTCAGCAGCAGCAGCAGCCATATCCACACTCGCATCTGCATTCACACTCGCATTCGCATCCACATGAACAGCAACAGCATCAGCATCAGCATCATCGTCATCAGCATCGTCATTGCCATCGCTCGCATCACCAGCCACAGCAGCAGAAGCAGCAGCAGCAACAGTTGCAGCCACAGCGTAAGGCCAGCTACTATCCTAGTCAGTACTACGATGATCTGGAGGCTGTGGCTGTGCGGCAGGGCGCACGTCGTCCTTCCATGCGACGCACACAGCTGCCCATGGAGACGAGCTGCAATTGTGTTAGCTGCTATGCTCTGGCACCACTGTGCGGTCAGGTGCCGGCACCGCGGCCGCAGCGCAGTCTCAGCCAGCAGCAGCTGCGGCGGCATCAGCGTCTCAGTGGCGGGCTGCTCGATAAGCGAGTGGGCGTGGCCAAGTGGTGCAGCGAGAGCGACATCTCAGTGCTGGAACAGGTGCAGGAGCAGGACGACGAGCCGAACTCAATGACCAACGACGACAGCTACGATGACTTCGACCTGGACTTTGACATTGACGAACCGATGCCGCTGCCGCGGCGACGCCAACAACAGCAGCAGCAGCAGCAGCATCACAGCACCGAGGAGACGGATCCATATGTCGATCGTGCGCAGCTGCGACAGTTGGCGGCGCCGACGCTGCTGGCGGCACGACAGAAATCCCAATCGACCGAAAGTTTCTTTGAGCAGCCCAACGAGGAGGGCTCACTGTACATGTACGGCGGACGTCACCGCATAGTGGCCAAGCCGCCAGCCATGTCGAATCTCTATGAGCGTGTGCCAACGGAGCTGAGCTATAAGCGGACGCAATATTACAATAAGCCCTTGTTGCCAGCGCCCAGTTGGCGGGGCAAACAACGCCAGCAGCAGCTAATGCAGCAGCAACAAAAAGCTGACAAAAAACTATATGACAATACGAACAGCAACAACAACAACAAGCGACAGCTAACGAACAACAACGGCAGCAGCAACAAAGATGACAACAACAATAATTTCAATAGTAAAAACAAAAGTATAACAGCAAAGACTTTAGCAACAGCAACAACTGCGGCTGCAACTGCAGCAGCAGGAGCAACTGCTGCCGCAACAGCAGCAACAACAGCGGCATCAACAGCAACAACACCAGCAGCAGCAGCAGCGGCAGCAGCAACAGCAACAACTGCTGCAACAATTACAAACAATGCACAAAGAACGGGTCGCACTGCCAGCCGCCTTGACATCAGCGACATGGAGTCCATTTATGGCTACCTAAAGCCGCGCAAGCCGCGCAGCCTCAGTCTCAAGAAAATTCAAATACTTGACTATTGAGACACGCTGAGAAAGAGAGCGAGCGAGAGAGGTTATTTTACAGCATTTAGTTTGGGTTTCTTTAAATCTAGATACGCGCTGTATATATATATCAATGCCTTTATACCTTACCTGGCTATAGCTAAACACCTGTACTGAATATGTTTGTTTTTCTGAAAAAGAAAAAAGTACTAACTTTACTTTAAGACTTGGACCCTGGACGGCAAACAGTTTACCTTGTACATATCACAATCATATCACACACAGTTGTCATCCATATACACATACATATTGCTTCTCCTATATATGTACTATATATATAGAGATAGAATTCTGCTAATGTCACTTTATTGCTTCTTGTAGATTCCGAACTTGTCGAATCACCTTACAATCACATCTATGGACGCCATTTACCGCTGCCAACACGCGGCTATGTGCCCACACCACGCATGTTCATTGGGGAATGGGACTGAGAGCGGAGAGGATGAGCCCTATAAATATATATATACACCTATCTATACCTACACATATATATAATAAATACATGTATCAACTGCTTCACACAATTCACGCACAAAAGAGAAATTATTTTAATTGAACAACAAAAACAATTATTTTGCCAACAAAAAACTAAATTTTAAATTTAAGTCAATGAAAATCTTCAGTAATTAATTAATTTAGCTAAATATTATGTTTAAAAATATAATACAAAAATAAAAAAGAAAATAAATAATATTAGGTTAGATTTAAATGGATACCACACAAAATATAATGTAAAAAAATATAATACATATAATGAAACAAAATATATATGCATATACATATATAAACAATATAAAATATGATATATTAAATAGCTGCGCATTTCTATAGATTTTGTTCGCATATTGAGATTACGAAAACGCAGTCTATATATAAAAATATACATAAATAGATAACAATATATATATATATATATATATATATATATATATCGCTATATATGTTGATCAAAATCTTAATATATACCTAAATATCTTTAAATTTGACTATATGCGCCATTTAATTTGTATAGTTTATAATTATTTTGCTTGTGAATTGATGCGTTTTTTTCCCATTTTGTTTGCAGCCAAAAATTCACAAAGCTAGTTTATGTTTAATTATGTCACATAATACAGATATTTAGACATATATGCGAAAATAAATAGCACATTTGAAATCATATACATTTTTTGAACAAATGTTTAGGCTGATTTTATATATTGTATATGAGCATATAAAACAAGAATAATAAAGAATATTATATATTTTAGTAATAATAAAATAGTTTTCTTCTATTTCTTTCCGTTGATCGAATTTCTTATTGATTTTAACTTGTGATTTAATAGATCGAACATTTCAATGGGTTTTATATATATATTTTACATAAATATATAGATATTTCACATGTAGTAATCAGGATTCCAATGTGGCGGAGGCATATGATCTGGGTTTGGACCCATTCCACTAGGGTTACGTGGATTCAACGGATTGAACGGATCGAATCGTGCCAGGCCCGAATGGCCAGGAAATGAGAATAAATTACCAGATCCCCGACCTAATGGATCCAAATCTCCACGACCGACGTCTGGGAAACCAAATGGCCTGGGCTCAAAGCCATGCGGCATAAATGAACTAAAATTGCATTAATGAGAAGTTAGATAGTAGAAATTATTGAATCAATGACTTACCCCGGGCGTCTAGGCTCGCCGATGCGCAAAGGATCCGATGTGGATGCCGGTGGTCTTTCGTTGTTGACCTGTGTTTGTGTGGTTGCTTCGCGAGAGTTTCCAGTGAATACCTAAAGGATACGATTATTAGTATATAATCAGCAATACATATATATGCTTTGATCGCACCGGATCGCAGAGCTCCTTGCGAAAGCGATCGACAATATCTGTTGCAGTTGGCATGGTTGTTGTTATGCCACCCTTGACCGCCACAACCAAAGTTTCAGGCGTCACGCATATGTTTGACACATTCTTAGTATTAATATCCAATAAATTGATAATCAGAGCATCTTCTGTAATATGTCCGAGCAGTAAATAAAGCACTTTATTATGCACATATCGTAGTGAGTATTTTGTATTATCGCCATTCCAATGATCAGGCAATAATTCACTGCCGACCTCGTCTTCGGGTAGAGTTTTCTAGAAATATAATATTTGCATTCATTCATATATTCTTATTGAATTCACACGAATTTACGAGATACTCACATCGTCTCCAATACCAACGCAACGGAATTTGTAATGCTTAGTAAGCAGGAAATGCGCAAGCACTATTAGAATATCAGACTTCTTATCAATTATCCCCTCTACAGTTTTGAATAATAGATCCCAGCCGTAAAAGAAGTCTGAATTCAATTTCTCAGATCCCGGCTTAGCTGTTGCAGGCTCCATTATTTCTCAGTGGTTGTGACTGTAGATATTGTTAAAGGATTTATGTCGAAATACCAAATTGAAACATATTTCACAGTAACACACTAATCTAATCTAATCTCCTTAAAATCGGTCAAATAAATAGTAAATTTAGACAGAAAACACACCGGAATTCAAAATATTTTATTTGAATCGCACTAATCGCATTACTACTAACATGCTATCGACTAACAAAAATAATCGATCAAAGTAAAGCAATGTTTCGATTAGCTGCAGGCATATTGACATATAAAAACAAAACAGTTGCAATATTATTATCCTAAAAACAAATAAATAATGTATTGTAATGTCCTTTTTGAACATAACGTAAGGTAACTCTTGATATATAATATAATTATAATTATAATATATATATATAATTATAATATAAACTATTAAACTTGAATAAAAATGCATCTAGAAAACGCATTCAGTGGAAACTGCCAACAATGAATTGCAAGAATAAGTATTCATGTATGTCAGCAAAACTTGCGTTGTTAAACGTCACAATGAAGATGCATTGCCCAATAGTTCAAATTCAATATTTAATGCAACTACCTGCTCAAGTAACTGACAACGCTTTTATCTTCATAAATCAAGTTATATTTACACTGTTATCTACAAAAAATACGAGCGGCTTCGTCTCAGCTGCGCACAAAGATAAGCAAATATCGAAATAAAACACTCAGCATTGCATTTACTTGTCAGTGTTGAAAAATGCTTATTTTAGGCGTTTGATTTAATTGCAATTTTAAAAATATTTCCAAATGAATATTCGTTGTTGATTGCTTATTATATTTTGCTTTCATCTACCTCATACATCACTTTAATTATTCAGAAAATATTATTTGTTACTGTTGTTCTACTTTTCATTTATGTTCGTGTCTTAACGTACATTGCATGAGTGCGAAAGAGACCACTCGCTGCAATAAGGATTGCCAAGTATTTCAAATATTTAATCAAATTCATTAAAATCGGAAAAAACATATAGAAAAATCAATAAAAATGATAATATTTAAGATATTAATATTCAGGTTTGACTTACTTTTGATATATGGAACTATTAGGCTGAAAATTAGACTTTAACTATATGTGATCGCTGATTGAGATTGGAATTAACTGGAGTTTTTGAGCTTGGATTAAGTATGAAAAATGTATATAATTCTTAAAACAGTTCTAGGAAACTAGTCGGCTATATTCAATATAGGATGAATATGTTATATTAAAAATATCGGCTCTAGAGTCTAGGTAAAACTTGTTATGTACACTTCGTCGTGATTGAAGTCGGCAGTACCCGAACACCCGAAGTGGCTGCCATATTGAAAACGATATACTACGACGACAGTCGTGTGAAAAATCATTTCTATACTGACAACCAAGCCAATGGAATTAATAGAATACGTAAAATTTAATCAAATTTAGCAATACTGAGATCATTATATCGCGTTTGCCGCCATTGTGTCTGTGTGTCTGTGTGTGTGTGTGTGAGGGCACACGTATGTGGGCATACGTTGGTGTTAGTGTCAAATATTATTGCAAAAGAAACAAACACGCGCCGGATTGTTGTTGCTCCAGCAATAAGTGTAGCACAGTGTGTGTGTGTGAGTATAGTATGTGCGTGAGGGTGTGTTAGTTTCAGCAATTGCAGATATAAGATATTTCCTGGTTGCAAGTCCACGTGTGGATATTGATTCAATTTAGCAGCCGGTAAAGCAACCATCATGAGCAGCACACCCGGCATGGATTCTGCGCTGACGGTCGCAACGCCAGCGACGCCTTCGCCTTCACTTAAAGCGTTTGATTTTGATTTCACGGGTAAGCGGCAACTCCTTTCTCTCCGTCATTCTCCCCTACAGCCCCATTCCACCCTTGCCCGCGGTCCTTTGTACCTTTGTACCTTTGTTTAATGTTTTCTTTGTTGTCTAGGCTCCAATTATGAAATGGATCCCAGCATTTCGGAAGAGGAACGTCGCTTCTATTTAAAAATGTATCCCACAGTGGACGTGGTCAATCAACGTAAAGTTCATTGCACCGTTTGCCGTATGCACATTGGCACAGCAGTCAGCACAGAAAACAACATTAAAATGCATCCCATACTACGTGTGACGCACTGCATCAAATGTCATGATTTCTACAATAGCGGCGAATTTTCAAAGGGCGAAGATGGCTCGGAACTATATTGTCGTTGGTGCGGCCAAGGCGGCGAGGTATACTGCTGCTCCACCTGCCCGTATGTGTTCTGCAAGTCGTGCATCATCAAGAACCTGTCACGAGGCGTCATTGTGGACATTGAACAGAACGAGAACTGGAATTGCTTCAAGTGCACTTCCAAAATACTCTGGCCGCTGCGCGCTCAACACTGGGCGCTGGTCAACTACATACAGACGCAGAAAAAGTAAGTGCATGTGATCTGAGATGTCTCTATTAACATAGCTAACAATTCCTCTCTCCCTCTTTCTCTTTCAGTGGCCTTCAGTCCCTGCAGCTATCTGAATCGGAAATGCGCAGGCAAACTCACAAGGACTACAGCACTTGTTGTCGCCTAGCTAAGGCGAAGGTGAATAGCTTGTCGGACTCCATGGAGAGCTTGGAGTCAAATACTTCCAAACGTAGTCATAGTAGCTCTGCGAATTCGGGCAAGAAGTCAGCCAAGCCACAGGGCCCGCCTGCTAAGCGTCCAAAGTCCTCGAACGACGATATCGTCTGTACGCCCGATTTGCTCAGCATGCTGGAACCGGACTGCCAAATTTCAGTGACACAAAAGCCGGCTCCTCGTGCGAATATAACACCTGCTTCCGGCATCACGACGACGCCACGCATCGTCACCGTGCAACAGAATTACACCGGACCGCGGCCGAGTACGAATGGAAGCTCGACAGCGGGTCCTCGCAGCAGTCTACCACCTCCTCTCGTGCTGAGCAGCTCCGGGATGCGTTATCGTCAATCCATGCCAAGCCAACCCTCTGTAGTACGTCGCACAGTGGTGCCAAATGCTATACGCTCGGCGGGACCTGTTTTTCATACCATAAATGGTTTTCGTGTCGATCTCAATAGTGCCGCACAACAGGACTCCTATCGCCTACCCAACGGGCGGCTCATACAGGTTAGCCTAAGCACTGAAAGTCTTTCAATCCAATTTCATATTAATAGCACAAATTCTTTCAGGTCAAACGGCAATTTCCACCAGGCCAACCACCGACAACGACAACGGTAACGCGTGCGCCCGTTCCATTGACTCCACAGGTCATCATCAGGCAACAGCCGCCAGCGGCCCAACCTCCACGGATGCTGCATCCTGGCTTTGGTTCGAATATGGGCATCTACAATCCACAGACCAATCAACAGCAGCGTGCACCACAAGTGGTGCGCGTCAACAACGGCAGCCAAGTGCATGCACTGAATGTCACCCCCCAAACCCAAGCAACTGCCGGCAGTGGGAGCAGCAACAATGGTGCAGCAGGCGGTGGCACTACCATCATGATGACGCCCGCATCGGTGGCTAAAGCACCAACATTAGTGCGCCACGTATTCTCCACATCGCCCCTGGGCGCAGCGCGGACTCAGCTGCAAAATCAAATATTTAGTGCCATGGAAATCTGTACACATCTCACGGGCAAGGTGCAAACACTCACCATGTCCAATGCGTACAACGAAGCGCGCAGCTATACAGATGTCAAAGAACTGTACATACATCTGTCCTATCTGATGACCTATGCGATAGGACGATTTAAACAGCTGCAAGAGAAATGCTTGCTCGATATGCGGGAAATGGGCTTCAAGAATGATGCCAACAGCCTGGAGAATGGACAACTAGCAGCTGGTAAGATCTTAAAAAATATATTAAAAAATATATATATGATAGTTAAGGTTATATATAAATTGTTATTCAAACTTTTGTTAGCTTGTTAAATTCCAGAAAGATGCGTAATTTAGACTCTATAAAACTAGAGTAGATTAGTTGGTAATCTTCACGGCCATTAGGCATATGCTCTATCGTCTAAGACTTAGAATAGTCTATAGTAAATATAGTTTATCTACAGTTCCAGCTGCTGCTTCGCAGGCTGCGGTTTGCCTGTGCGAAGTGGAAGTTTCTTCCCGCTTTTTATAAATAAGTGTACATTGTCTTTTGTGAATATTTGAACACATGGACGGGTGTTGCTCGACAATATATATAAGTAATATGATCTATATAATGCTATATATATTCGTATATAGTTATATCTGAGTTATACTTGGTTCAGCCACCATGTAAGTATATTTTGTTGTGTTGTATGAAAAACTCTGCGAGTTCCATTTCCTTGGCTCCATTTCAAATTCAAATTTAAATTGATTAAGCTCTTGGTCCATGTGTTTGTAAAATATCCAACAAAAAGGCAATGGAATCGAATTCAGCAGCAGTTTTTCGCTTTAGCTTTAACCATGTTCTCTCTCACCTCTTTGGCTTTATTGCAGCTGTGGATTATGTTTGCTACGGCCAGCTGGATGATGTGGATCTATTCAATACGGGCTGCAACAGCTTTCACAATCAGGTCTACGAGTATCGCAAGAGTTTGCATGCAAATCTGAAAGATGGCGAGAGCATGGATCCACTGCCGCCGCTAATGCCGCTGGGCGTGCGCGCCGAGGGTGATCCGAAGGATGAGGATGAGGACGCGGAACAGGAGCCAACTGGTGAAACGGCGGAGAATGAGAACGATGATAGCTATGACTATGAGGATGACTATCAGGACGATGATGCAGATGATGGGGATGATGTTGATGACTTGAATGATGAGTACGATGCCCTCGGCACCGAAGAGAGCATGAATCGCAATGAGCAGGAGCATGCGTATGATCGCAAGCTAACGAGGCTGCTCAGGGAATATCCATCCATTTGGTGCACCCGCCATCCGGACTATGGCAAGATGGTGGTAACACGCAAACAGTGGCGCGTCATAGCGAGCCACTTCCCACGTGGCGATGACATAAAGCTGCGCTGGAAGAACGTGCGCAAACGTTATGTGCGCATCGAACGATTGCTCAAGCAGGGCAAACGCTTTAAGGGCTATTTCGACAAGGCCACCAACTATTTGGCCAACAGAGATGTGCCGCCCAGCGAGTGGAAGCCGGTCGATTGTGGCGAAGGCGATGGCGATGGCTATGAGCGTAAGCAACTGGATGCCATTGAGACTACCATTAATAAGGAGCAAAAAGAATGTGTGAAACCCACGGCACGTTTGAGTGTGCGCCCCCTGGAGGTGCGACCCATTGATATGCGCATCATTAACTTCGCCAAGAGTCATCCCGTGCTGTGGCGCAAGTCCGCAGATCCCGAATTCAATAGCATAGACGAACAAACACGCAAATCTCTATGGCTCAACTTCTGGAAATCCGCGCCAAGTAAGTGATCCAGATATAATTTGTGGTAGAAAATGTCTAAGTGCTTCTCTTTGCAGACTATCGCTGTGAATACATTGTGGAGCGTTGGCAACAGATGTATGAAATGTACAAGTCCTTCCGCTTGAAAACCATCAAGGACAAACAAACCTTTGCCAAGCTGGAGCTGAAATACTCCAAATACTTAGCCAATTTATATTTCTTGTACAAAATCGATGAACAGGATTTGAGGGATGAATTCGAGCCATTACAGGATTGTGCAACGAATGGCGGCAGCTCCGCTGATACAGCTGGCAAGCTAAAGGACATGCCAGACGATAAACAGTTTGTGCAGCAGCTAGTACTGGCTATGCGTGCCTATCCCACATTATGGAATCCACGACATGTCGATTATAGCGACGTGGCTGCACGCGAGCGTCTGTGGGCGGAGTTGGCGCGGCGTTTGCCACGCTTTAAGCGTGATGCACGCGCCTGCAAACTGCGCTGGCAAATGGCAAAGTTCGCCTACGAGTGCTATTGTCGAGAGATGGAACGGCAGCCTAGACCCAACGAAAAGACGCTGCAAAAGCTGCGCACAAACTTTCCCCTCGAGGAAATGCGGTTTCTTAATACCTAAGCTACGAATTTTTTAGACTAACTAACTAGACTAGGTTAATTTATGCCAAACTTCCGAACATTCTAAGATTATATATAAATATTATATACTTATTAAAAATCTTTTTTAAATCTCATACTGTAGAGACTATGCATATTTAATTTGATCAAAAACATTTAAATCATATTGAAACATAAGATTATTAATCAATTGACGAACTCTTTGCAGAGAAACAAGCCAGCGACGATGAGGACAATGAAATCGAGATTGTGGAACCGAAGACTGACACGATTACCATTGACTCGGATAACGAGGAGGAATTGCCTTCCGTGTCGAAGGTCAACCTGCCCAAGGGACTGAAGATCACGTCCGTTAAATCAACAGCACATGAAGCGGAGATGAGTAAGATGGATCCGGTTACTGCAAACATTGATGAAAATGTGGATATTGATGTGGCGGCCTTTAGCTCGTCGATTTTGGCCAGTCTGCTGGAAGTGGACATTACCGAGGGCGCCGGCGAGGTCAAGACCAATCAAGCTACCTCACCTGGTGGCACCTTGCAGAAGAAGCAACCGCGCAAGAAGACGACGCACAAACCAAATCCTGCCCTGCTACAGCTGGAGCGCCAGCGCATGGAGGAGATGAAGAAAAATGATTCCAAGCTCAAAATGAAGCCAATTGTCAAGCTGGTTCGTGTAGAGGAACATTTTGAAATAGCACGTAAATGGATGGAGAAACATAGTCATAAAAAGAGTGAGGTGAATGCTAACGAGCAGAAGATTGAGGAAGCTGGAAGTCACAAGGAAGCACCTGAAGCAAGTGATATAAATAAGGATAAAGCAGGTGAGCAAAGTGCAGATAAGGAGCAGAAGCAACATGCAGAAAGGGATTCGCCAGAGAAGTTTGGAGAAGATGAACTGCTTGAGCCAATGGACACAAGCGACGGAACTAAATCTCAAACAGATGAATCAGAAAAGGAAGAAGATGTAGATAGAAGTAATAATGAAAAAGATCAAAGCAGTATAGATCATGAAAATCTGGATGATGTAGAAGACAATGAAATAGAAACAATCAAAAACCAAACTGTGAAAGCAGCTGAAGCTATGGAAGATACAGAAGCTGCGCCACATGAAGAATGCATTGAAAATAATGAAGAACAGAATGAAGCCAAGAAAGATAAAGAAAAAGAAGAAAGTGAACAGAAGGAGGAACCAGAATCTGTAACTGTAATAAGTGATGAAGCAGCAAATGATGTGGTTCAAACTGCAGAGCAAGAAGCTGCTGCAGATGATGATGTGAAAAACGAGAACGCTGATAAACAGATTGACAAGGAAAGTACGGATAATGTAGAAGACGAGCAGAAACACGATTCAGCAGCTTCTGAAACAGAGCTTGATAAGCAAACTAAAGAAGATATAAACACAGAGAAGAATAATGATGCAGCATCTACTACAACGACAGCAGAAAATGAAGATGCAGATAGACAGAAAGACGAACCGGAAGCCTCTGAAGCAGAGCTGGCTAAGCAAACTTCAGGGGAAGCTGCTGATAAGACTGAAGCTAAGACAGACGAAGACAATACAGATACAAAAGCTAAGGACACAGAGGAAAGAGATGTTGAAGCAGCCACCAGGAGCAGCTCACAGCCGGATGCGACAGCTGCAACAAAGCAGGAAGCTGCAGAAATTCCTGCAAGCAACAGTCCAGCAAAGGAAAGTACAGAGAAGGACGAGGAGCATCAGCTGGACCCACCATTATAGTTGCAATATGATTGCAGCGCTAGCTTAGAATAAACAAAAATCTGCCAGATGCTTGAAACATAGAAATGCTAAAATTAATTATTTAATTTTAATTTTAATCGTGGGCCCGAATGTAGTTGTTATTATAGTTTTTAATAGCATAGTTTTCTATAACGTAAGAACTATCTGTACACAATTGAAAACAACTTTGTAAGTCTAGCTTTAAGGCATTTAGTTTTTGTTTTCACAAAACATGAAACCCAAAAAATAAAAGAAAAAATTACCAATTTAACAATATATCAACTACTTTAATAATAAAAAGTATTTGTATATGAAAAATGGTTTTATTTTTTATGAAATAAAAATCAAATTGAGAAATAATTTATGCTTAAAACTCGAATAGTTCCCAAAAATTAAAAGAAATATGTTCATTTTTATTATTGTATATTTTGCGCTAAATTGAACAAATTAAATTAGTTGGACAAAAATGTTAAACAAATCTGTGCGTTGAGCAAATACTTAAATTATATGTACGAGGGTAGTTAATATACTTTGTGTGTAAAAATAATAAAATATAAATTTTTTTATAAATAATACGTTTGGCAATTTTCCAGCTGCCCTCGTGCACCAAAACTGTAACCTATGTCATACGAGGAAAGTTCAAAACTTTTACAGTCAACAAAATTTCTATATTATAATTTCATATTTATATCTGAATTTTCGAATCATTTTCTAGATCGTTAACAATGTTTCAAGCTACCCATGCGTACTTCAATTTGATTAAGCACACGGAGGATATATCTAAGTATACGATATTTGCTTATTTTTCCACATTTTCATTTTCCAAATTTATTAATTTAATACTATGCTTTTGGCAAGTTTTTAAACTACACTCGTGTTACAGTCAACAGAGCTATTTGCAAGTATTTCCGGCTTTTATACATAACTGAATAATATATATCTGAACTATCAAAATGTTTACAACTATAAAAACATTATATGTATAGAACTATATTCTAAAGATAAACAGCACTTCAATTCGATACGTAATATAATCTCAGGAACAAAAAGGGTATTATTTTGGATATATGTATCTATGTCTATGCTATATATTATTTCTGTGCGCAATTGCTTTCAAGAGTAGTATTCAGTGTAAACAAAGTATATCTCATGGAGAATCTCCTTTAACTTTTATTTATACAAAGAAAGTCTAAGTTGTGTTCTTCTTTTCTATATCGAGGAAGTGAGGAAGAGAGAGACATTCACAGCGCTTCTTTTCTTATCTAACAATGATTTCGATTCCGTAATCGCATATGATTTAAGTAACGTCCCGGTGGCGGACATATTTTGGTATAATTAGTTACAAACCGATATGCTTCGACCATGCTCGCTTCTTTAATCTGATGCTGGGTGATGCTGCCCTTGAAGGCGCACAAATGTGGTGAGCTCGTAAAGCTAAAGAGAGGTTGATGCTTTCGTTTGATATTCGCGCGATTTGCGCAAAGTCCAGTTATATAAATATCCTCAAAGTAAATAAGCGATGTATTTAGAGAGGCCTCAAATAAACGTTCGACCACATCTATGGACATTAGATAACCAGCGCCAGATAGATACTTGGGATATACTTCGTCCTGATACATATAGTATGGTATATACCACTTGCTGCTGACATCGCTGACGGGCACCACATTACAAAACTGATGCCCTATCATGACGTTGCTTGTGGCATTCAATCTATTGCGCTGAGCCATCACCACCATCGAGACCCGATCATGGTAGTCGAGAGTATCATTATAGAGCGGCACTGTGCCGCCGAGTAAAAACTGCAAAAGATTGGGTACATTGACGAAGGTATCATCATCGCATTTAAGAAAGTACGCGCAAGTCTTCAAACAACTTTTGCTAATATGTTTCAATGCCATCACAGATTTCAATGTAAGGTTATTGTACGTATCGATAAAGTCCTCTTGAATGATATCATTGTAGAGTTCCGCTTCGCTGTGCAATCGCAACAGGGTTTCATTGCCCAAGTGTGATTCATGGCTGTGTCGACCGACTATGAATATAATACGAACGCTGGCCGTTAGGTTTTCGCCCTCGCCTCTCAGATAGTCCGCGTAGAACTGTAAACGTTTTTCCATTGGCGGCTGATAAGGGCTTTTCAGGTGTGCGTGCAGCTTGGCAAATACCGGGTAATTGAATTCTGTTGTATTTCCCCAGGTTTCTCGTATTGTTTGTCTTTCCACGAAATTGTTTAAGCCGGTGCAGACGGCAATAATCAGAAACGTTTTGTTGCGACAAAAGTCACGGGGCATTATGAGTGCCGTCTCCTGCTGTGCCTGTATGTAGTCCTTGATGTCCAGCGAGGTATTCGCCGTCCAATCTGCAAGCGGAACTGCGAAACATTTACGATTAACACAAAAATATCTAATATGCTTCGATGGTCACTCACCATGTCTTTTTTGTTCATACAGTGAAATATTAGGCAGGATTATGTACCGAAAGAACAAAAATACGAATATCAAGAGCACGAAATGGCAAATTTTGCGTAAAAACCTTGGCGATGAATATCGCAAACGCTGGCGTCGATGATGCAGTTTTCTTGCATCACGTTTTGCTACCTGACTTAAATGCGTTTCATCATCAGCCTGATCGTCGAGCAACGTGCACTGTTCCGCCAGCTCAACGGCGTCACGTGCTGTATAGCCCATTGCTTCTGGAGATTGCAATTATATGTTGCACTCCGAATTGTGCCAAACTGTGGGCCTAACACTCACTGTGCATATATTGATCGTCTTTCCATATGCACATCACGGGGAATTAATTAATGAGTAATTCAGACTGCACATTTTCACATTCCCGAATTATATTTTTACACTAAATTCTTTTTCTTGTTTCCAGATAACACTTATTTTAGATATCCGGAAAGAGTTGTATGTGGTCGTACATATGCAAGAAGGTTACCGCCAGCTGTTTTATGCCATTATCGATAGCTATCGATATCGATTAATTAAATTAAACACTAAAAGAAGGAAGTGTATTAAGCTTATCGTTGCTTTGCATTAACCTGAATTTTCCACACATTATATATATGTAGAGGTATATATGTATATACATACATGCGAGTGTGTAGTCAGCAGAACGTTCCCGCGTACTTAAATGTGGACTTATCGAATATGTGAATATTATGTTTTATTTAATATGTTATATACAATGATAATTCGACAAAGGTCAGAAAATATATAAGTCTATTTAAATGTCAGGTAATTCCATAACTACTTTTTGGTAAGAGGAATGACAATGATTTGCTAAGTTATGTGTCCGCATGTAGTTATGATTAAATATAGGCTTAGATGATAAAAAAAACGTAGTTAATGATTAGAACATATAGTGGCTAAATATAACACCCGGAACCAGCAGCTGTGAGGATTGCGAAGTGTAATTTTAAAAATCTGCATCAAGTGTAAAAACATTGTCTAACCGACTCGATGTGACGCCCATACGTTGATATTCCCCAACTTTTTTCTCGAAAAAGTTCGTTTTGCCATCCAGCGAGATCATCTCCATAAAGGTGAATGGATTCTTGGTATTGTAGATTTTGCCAACGCCAAGTTCCACCAACAGACGATCCGCAACGAATTCAATATACTGGGACATCAATGCACAATTCATGCCGATCAAATTGACGGGCAGAGCATCTGTGAGAAACTCTTGCTCAATGGTCACAGCATCCGAGATGATCTCGATGATGCGCTCCCGGCTAGGGCGTTGCACCAAATGCCGGAACATCATCACAGCAAAGTCACAATGCAATCCCTCGTCGCGTGAGATCAACTCATTGGAGAAGGTCAGACCTGGCATCAGACCACGTTTCTTCAGCCAAAAGATCGAGGCAAAGCTTCCACTAAAGAAGATTCCTTCCACGGCAGCAAACGCAATGATTCTTTCGCCAAAGTTCGCCGCCTTCGATGAAATCCAAGAGAGCGCCCAATCGGCCTTTCGCTTGACAGCAGGCATTGTTTCAATGGCATTGAACAGATAATCCCGTTCCTGTGGATCCCTAATATATGTATCGATCAGCACGCTGTACATCTCCGAGTGCACGTTCTCCATGGCGATTTGAAAGCCATAGAAACAACGAGCTTCGGTTATTTGCACCTCCTGGCTGAAGCGCTCGACAAGATTCTCATTAACAATGCCATCGGAGGCGGCAAAGAAGGCGAGCACATGGGAGATGAAGTGACGCTCGTTATCAGTCAAACGTGCCCAGTCGGTCAAGTCCTTGGAGAGATCCACCTCCTCCACAGTCCAGAATGACGCCTCGGCCTGAAGTTGAAATTTAAATTTTTGAATATTTACTATAGTACGGGATATGTATAGTACGGGTATGTATTTATCTAAGTGAGTGCAGGTATAAATGGATATGAATGCTTGCATATGTGAATATATGAACTCATTTATATAGAGAAGAGTATGGATGAATATCCATAAATAGTAAATTTAATATAAAATATGGAACTAAAATGAATCATACGATTTTCATTAGTTCAGATATTTAACATTATATACTTATTTCCTAACTCTTTGTTAAATTTGTTAAACTATTTTGGCTAATAAAAATTGAAGTAATATAAGACAGGTCTTAATTACTGGATCTAGAGTCTGCAGCCATAAGTAAAGAGTGTACTTATTTGGCATTGGTTTGGTTTGAAATAAGCTTTTGCTAAAAATGTGCATTCTTCCATATATGTATGTATGTACTTATTGCATTGATCAAGCGAGAGTCCAAAAAGAAACAAAGTTTCTCAACAATCCAGATAATTATTATTAGAAAATGTTGGTATATATACTTTTAATTATATATCTCAGTAATTAGATGTTTATAAATCTACTCTTATTTATGTACACATGTATTTTGATAGTTGATGTTTGTATGTTTACTTAATATGGAATATTTAAGAACTAGGACGGCCTTACTGTACATGAGTACACAAACACACACATGTGTATGTTAGCCGATATATGTATGTACATGGTATGTATGTATATACAACTGAGCTTGGATATGTGAATATGTATGCAAGTGTGTGTATATACGTATTTATGAAAAAGTCTGCATGTTATACGAAATATAGCCAAAAATATTCAAAATATCAAACAGTTTGTATGCAAACGTCTATATGTATATACATGTATGTTTAATTGCTTACATATACTTATATATGTATGGGTGTATCCAGGTAAATGAACACAAATGCACATACATACATATTATACATATGTTATTCTGGCAATCAGTCACGTCTGCGACGTGAGCACTTTTTACCGCGCTTTATCACAAATTTTCCCGCCTATTTCATCAGGCTCTCACACACACACACACACAAATCACTGCTGTACATGCGTTGAACATACCTTCTTGTACATCTGCCAGATATCATGATATTGTATGGGAAAGATTACAAATCGACGCGGATTCTCCCTGAGCAGCGGCTCCAGTGACGGATCGAATGGCGCAGCAATCTTATCCATTATAGTCTGGTCAGTCTTGCCATTGCCGTTGGCTTGATCTTTGGCATTATCTTCCGGGGTGATCGACATCTTGCGAACGTTGTTGGCGTTCTCCGTCAGAATTTTCTTGCTGGGGCTCTGCTTAAAATAAAAAATAAACGAAAAAGGAAAAGGAAAAAAATGATATAGGCAAAATAAGGAAAAAGAATTTATAAATAGCCGTAAATGAATTTGGATTGATTTAAATAACATGCAAATGACATTCAATATAGCCACATGTGTACATATGAATAAATATATTATATACAAACTGTGCGTAATGAAGAACGTGTCTTGTCACCTTTAACGAGAACTTTTCCATGTTGTCCGTAATGTTTTCTTTGCCGGCTACTTGAGATTGAGACATGTTTTTCGATTTATTTTTCACTAAATCTCGAAATAAAATCTAGTTAAAATAACTGTTAACCAAGTTCTGATGTACTCAGTTCCGGATCGTTCAATGGCTCACAAGTTAATGACTTCAACGCAATAGCACTTTTCTTTATAAGCAGCGCGCGCATTTCTCACGTACAGTTTTCCTTTCCCGCGTTAACTCCAATTGAACAGCTGTGCGCACACAACAAGTGAATGCCAAAATATAGTGTTGGAAAATTACCACACAATTATATGTTTTCCGACACAGTTATTAAACCGGTCTACAGGTGGGCACCGCAGCAGAGAGCAGTTTAAAGTTTTTAATATAAAACATTCTCAATTAAAAATATATTACAATTAAACTTTAATAAATACAAATAAATTATATAATTAATATACAACGAAAACAAAAAAAATACAAATCATGGGTTTTTACCTATTAAAACGATTACTTATTCAAGTTTAATAACAATTTGAAAACATTTAGGGATGAGTTCATATCTCGATACATTAACAGTTAGGCCGATATCGAACAACAAATGAAGTGTTGTAAAAGTATTTGAATGCCTGTGAACACAGGCATACCTGCTGAGCAACCAAGAGTTTAGCTGCGGCATTTGAAATGATTTTATAAAATTGAACTATTAGCCTTCAGTTAATACAATTAATGTATATCCATATGGAGGAAACGCCCTTATCACATCATAAACGACTGGCGTATTGTACGACACGACTGCAATACAGGCAAGGACGCGAACTTAAAGCAGTGAAGGTAAGGGAAACCCAAAGCAGAATCTTAAAAAAAATGATTAAATGTAATAATTTTATAGGTTTATACGGTAGCCAGTGAGTCACGACATATATTAATCTTTGGTGTGCCAAAAGTCAATCTGAACACAGAAATAAAGAACAAACTGCAACAATTTGGGAAACTGCGTTCCTTCAGCTGTGTTAGCAGTGAAATCGCTGGACGAAGTGATCAAAAAAGAGTTCTATGTTATATACAAGTGTAACTATAGTATCTTATGTTTACAGTTGAATTGGAGGCCTTCACAGACGTCTATGCCGCACAATTTGAGCGACTGGAGCACGCACGACGTGCGAAACGCCAATTGGATGCAAAACAGTTTTTTGGGGGTATTTTGCACATTTCCTATGCACCCGAAAGGGAAAACTCCCAGGAATTGCGGGAGAAGCTGCAGCAGAGGCGTAGAGAGATTGCCCAACGATTGCAGCGCAATCGGTCAGAACAATCACATTGAAATTGTTTAAATTATAATTTGTGGATTTTATTGAACCTCCTAACACATGATAACACGAGCCTCAAAGGCTGAACGATGATCCTCGGTCGACTACCCAATTTTATATTATTATTATTTTTGTTTCGTTCGGCGCAGCTCGTGATAGTAATTTAGTAAGCCAATGCGTTTTGCCCACACCTGAGCGCCATAGTTTGCCCAAAAGCTGAAAGACATTAGAAGAATGTGGTTAGAGATTCGAAATGGAACACATGCTATTTTTGTTGCTACTCACATGCCAAACAGAGCTCCACCTAAATGAGCCGCATGATCAAAGAATTTCCAGCCCATGACGCAGCCGGCAAAATCGATGCCCATGATAACTTTAATTGCAGCTCCCGCAGAGAACGTGACAGTTGGCAGGAACAATATGCTCAATTGCGTATCCGGGTATTGTGCACAGACGTAGGCCAGGACGGTCATAATGGCACCCGACTAAAGCATATTATAAATAAATGTAAATGAATAAATAAATATTGCTCTTCTAATACTATTTATCATATAAGACGCACCGCTCCTAGTGACATGCCCGGCTGTCGCGTTCCCGCTTTGTATAGCACGCTCATCAAGCTGGAAAAGACGCCAGCGCTGAGGTAGACGGCCATGAATTGCTCCTTGCCCATGGATAAGACGGCAGCATTTGAGAAACTATGCAGCACATACATATTAGCAAATATGTGCATAACCGAGTAGTGGCTAAATGTGGAGAGGAACATGGGCCAGCACACAATGCCTGCAGAGTTATGGTAGCTAATTAAATGGGATAAACTAATGAATTAGTTAGGTATTGCATTTACGTGCTGCTGGATTTGATGTGAAGTATGTCATCATCATATTCCGCATTGATGGAACACGCCACAGCCCAAACGCTAGAAGGTTGCAAACCAAGAGCGGAGCAAAGGTTTTATCACCGGGCGATAAGGAGTCCCAGAAACGTTTAATGTCATTCTTTAACTGCGACCAGCTATCACGGTCCACCAACGAGCGACTCTGCATCCAGCCGAATCGGGCTTGTTTCGCTTTAGCGAGGATCATGCTACGCGTATTCTCGTATTCAACGATTGTGGCACCTGCAAAGCAACCGAGGCTGAACTAAACAAAAGTTCAAATCAATAAACAAATAATTGATGAGCGTCGCGCATGGAGCATTTCACTTACTGCGCCGGTAAATGCGATCGCCTTGATTACATTGCTCATTGGCACATGGCCGCCGACATCGCCAACAGGTGTGATGACAGGTGACTTAATGTTACTCCATGTGGCCTTCTGTGCATTGAAATGACGCACCGGCTGACCTGATCCACATCTTTGTACATAGAAACTCTGGCGGCATGCTTGAAAACGTGTTGCGCCATTTCCAATATGAAATCGATAACTAAAATGACAAAATACATTTATGAATTTAAAATGTGGGCGTGCCTGTGCCTTGTTTATGGGCATCCTTACTTACGTCACCTGTGTTAACCAACTTTGGCATAGCGCACGATTAATAAGCATAATATATTGAAGGTATCAAGAATTTTGCATAAGCTACGGTGTATATATATTATAAATAAAGTGTTTGCCTTGTGCTCGAAGTACAACAAAGCTGGTTGACATAAAAATGTTCTGTTGATTTGATTTCCTCCTAATTTTTTAACAATTAAGGTTCCGTTTGGATATTTGCCTGGATTTCGATTTGGTTATTGTCCGTCCACGTTGATTTGCTCTTTGTGTTCTAATAGGCCACAGCCGTATAATGTTGGAGGTTTTATGTTGTTTGCATCAGTCACCACGTTGTGTATATACAAGTCGAAAGCTGGGCTCAATGTTGTAATTATTTTAATATATAAGTTTATTTTTTCTTGCTTTTTGTTTATTTTTTGCCATTTGTTGTTGGTCCGTCTGTTAGTTTTACATTTCGCTTTAATGTTATTAACAGGACCAAAAAATTTTTAGTGGCCAAATCTTAATAATATAATTTTGTTAACATTCTTTTTCTGATACTGACAAATAAAACCTAAATTTGTATTAGCAGGCAAGCTGAATGTGCAAATAATTTACAATAGCTGTTAACCTAAAGCTCGAAAAGAAGTGTCATTTAACAGTGCTGTTAACCGGCTAGATATACGATACACCGATGACTATTAACATACAATATTTAGCAGTATTATCAATTTATATCGATTATATAAAAGTAAGACTTCTATATTGTTCTGATTTTGAAGAATAATTAATTTAGTTTACTAATTGTTCATAGGGTCAATTTGATGAATACATGCATCACTGTATTGTTAACAGGTGCTATCGATAATGTGTCATCGGTTATTTGACAGTTCTGATTGGCACCAATACAAATATGGCACATGTGGAGCCGGTAAACAATAAATATTTTGATGTGCTTGTTCATTTAACCAATTTAATGTTTTTTTTTTTTTTTTTTTTGTAGCATAAGGAAACCAGCGAAGTACTAGAGCAAATATTGAAATTAAACATAACTGAAAATGTAGCGGAAATAACGACGCTATTAAAAAACTTGCGCCTGCTGCTTACACAAAGCCCGGAAAGTCAACGAACATTGGCAACAAATGCAGAATTTGCAAGATTCATTAAAGACGTTGTATTTAATCCAATTATGCGAACAGAGCTACGCACACTGCATATATTGACATTACAGGTACTGGCCAATAGCGTAGTTAATAATGAAGAATCCCAGACAGCAATTTGGCAAACACATGGATCTCAAATAGCTCAGCAAGCTGCGGTAGGTCCATTGGGTAGCTCGAATAATGTGCTGCTCATGATTATGTATAATATATATATGGGCGCCCGTTTGCCTGGGGAGCAGTTGGTATTTGAAACGTGTGTCAAGCTCTGGCAGGCCATCATTGAAACGCAAACGGACTATAATTTTGAATATTTGCATTTCTTGATGGAAGAGTTTATTGTAAAGAATGGACGCAGCTGTGTGCAGTGCTATCAACGCCTAAAGTCTGTGGAGGAGCGAATAAGCTTTCTTGACTATGTCGCCCATTATCTGCGAGAGGACAGTCCAAATGGTGAAATCAACAACATACTGTTGCAATTCTTTGCAAAGGAGTTCCGTTTGAAATCCGATTGTATATTACGTGAAACAATCAAGCTGAGGCATCAGCTGCATCCACGCGAGGTACACACACTGCTGCGTATCATAGCAAGTGCCAGCGGCTCTGAGAAATATGCCAAAACCTATGCAGCCGATCAGTCGCTGTTCATTAACGTGAGCAGCCTGCTCCGCTGCGTAATTGCAGCTGGTAAGGAGCCGGATAGCTGCCTTGATAAACCCATGACAAAACTGGAGGAAGTGGCGCTTAGCTCAAACATCGATGCGAACTACGAGGCGAGAGTCTCCTTTGAGTTAAAAACTTTACTCGTTCGCTGTACAGCCAATTTGTTGTATGAGAATGTGGCCAATAGGGGATACTGCCTCGATACTCAGCTGCTGCCAGCGCTGCTCGAATGCACAGTCATGGATGCCCGTAATCCTTGTAAGTAATGTGTGAGGGAGTAGCGATCGATGACAAAATAAATAATCGCTTTTCTCTATCTCATTCCAGTGATGCGCGAGTGGAGCATTTTAGCCATACGCAATGCCTGCTCTAAGTGCCCAGAAGCTCAACAGGTGATAGCCCAGCTGACACTTCAAGGTGCTGCTCCAAATGATTTGCTCAGCGAATTGAATTTAGATTTGGGCGCACTGCGCATCACAGACAGAAAGCAATAGAATCGGAGCCAAATAAGCGCGAACAAGTGGCACGACGTCATCCACATTTGCCTTTTGAATGATGCGCTAAATGGTATGCCAAAAAAACCCAAGAAAAAGAAATAAACAGAAAGAACGAAATGAATATAAGAAGAACGAACAGCATTCATAAAGTCGTTGTCAACGTTTAATGTCGAATGCGAGCGAGCGAGCGTGTGTGTTGGCATGCTATGTGGACTAGCTGACTGGCGGGCTGTACGATTTGTACACATACATATATTATATAAATAGCTGCCCATGGCTCTGTAGCATTATAAAAAGAGCGAAGATGCCTAAATACATTAATTTCTAATTTTATGCACGCACACACACACACACACACAAAGATATTGCTGAATAGAGTGTGCCTGCTGTTTTTTTTTTTTTTTTTTTTTTTTTTTTTTTTTGTTTGATTTAATGGCGCAATTAAAAAACGATGACGCAGAGCTGCACGACTACGACTTGGGGATTCGTTTGTTATACAGCAATTCAGCTAGCCTGCTGTCCACAAGGGTCGTTCTGCTCAGTTCAGTCATTGAAGCAGCCATACAGTCTAACAGGCAGTCAGCCATTTAGTCAGCTAGCTAGTATGTGCCATTCAGCAATCTAGCCCTATATTCAGCGAATCAGACAACTAGCTACTCAATCATTCAGAATGTTAGCTAGGTTGAGCTATCAACAGGTTAGCTAAACATTTAGCAATTTAGACATATTCATCTAGTTTGTCAAGCAGGCAACCCCATCAATTACTCCGTCAGGTAGCTCGGCTATCATCCATTCAGAGTGCTGCTCAGTTCTGCGATTTGTCTCATATTCAACGTTTAATCAGCCAAACTAGTTAAATAGGCATTCAGCATTACTTTTTGATATTCCATTAGCCAAATAACCTGGAAAGCTAGTTAGCGAGAATATCGTTTAGCTTTTTAGCAATTCAGGCAGTCTTTTAGTAGTTCAGCTCTCTTAATAATTTAGCTAATCTATCAGCCGATTTCACAGATATTCAGCCAATCTCTCAACAATTCAGCCAGCAATTCAGCCACACATTCTTAATAATACAATGCAACTTATTTTGTCTATCAATTTAGCCAATTTTTCCATAATTCAGTTAGCCTTTAGTACTGCAGCTAGTCTGCATGCAATCCAGCTACCCTTCCAGTAATTCAGCTTTAGTTACATCTATGGTCTAGCCCAGTAAAACTGCAAGTCATTCAACCAGCCACTCACCCAACTATTCAGCTAGTCACACAGCTACTATTCAGCTAGCCAGTCAGCTATTTGACTAGCCCTTCGTCCACTGAACTAGTTAGACAATCAGGCAGGCAGCCTGCCAGCTAGCTATCTAGCCAACTAGCGCCTGCTGCAGGTGGCCATGCACTGCTTGGCTTTCACGATACGGTTGCTATATATACATATATACATATGTTATATATGTAAATTTATTTATATACCCCTACCTAATGTACACACATATGCTTCACGCGAGCGTGTGCGTGTGTGTGTGTGAGTGTGTGCGTCTCTCTTCCTAGCACGCCCGCAATTATGTTTATGTTGCGAGCCGCAGAAAACTTTGTGCGCTCGCAAATCAACGCCGGCGGGCTAAAGCTAAATCTAAAGCGAACAATGGCAGAGCTCCTTTTGTTTTTGTTTTTGTTGGGGCAACCACTGGCGATGGCGATGTCGATGGCATTGCCTTTACTCTTGCCTCTATGTAGTCGCAGTCAGTCAGTCTGTGGCAGTGCCTGTGCTTCGAAGCAGCAGCAGCACCAACAGCAGCAGCAACAGCAGCAGCCGCCGCAGCAGTCGCGAGATATTTCGACCGTTTCGCTTCGATTTAAATTGTGTTGTTAAAATTCGCTGAAACCCAAAAATTTATTTATTTATTTTAATTTCTAAAAGGCGCGTAAAAAGAAAAGGAATAAAAACACAAATTTCATTCGTCAATATAAACAAAATCTGAAGCAATAAAAAGAAACGCATTCGCATTCAAACCGACGTCAACTATAAAAATTCAGTTGCAAGTTCGAAAGTTTTAATGGTAAACAATGTTGCATTTAATCTAAATATTTGAAACAAGTATCTGGCTGCACTTATATAACCATAAATCAAAAAATAGAAAAAGAAAAATGAAACGAAAAACCAAAACAAATCAAAATCAAATTTATAATTAATTTATGCCTGAACTGTTAAACTAATAAACTTAAAAAAAAAAAATACGAAATTCGCACTAAAAACTGTTTAAAACATTCACAGCATTTGTTGTTTGCATAATACAAATAAATTTTACTAGGTTTTTTATTTTATTTTAGATTTAGGCTAAATATTTTTGTTATGCGCGCGTGTGTTATATATGTATATATATATTATATACATTTATATAAATATATGCATCTAAAAAAAATTCCCATGTCAAAACTGTCAATAGAAAGCAAAGTAAAAACGTTTAAGTTGGGCACCATCGACTGCTTCATGCTCGTTCAGCATTTTCAAAATATGTAAACTGAATTCAAATTTAATTTACTTGCAATTTGCATTGCCTCAAATGGGTAGTAGCTTTCGGAATTTGAATTTCAATATTTGACTTGAAAGATATTTTGAATTACCCCAAAACTTATTGATTCTAATAATACAACTGTCAAACATATAGTTTATTATTATGTACCGTGCTACAATGGATGAGCCATATAATATACATATGTATATATATATATATATATATATATATATATATATATATATATATATATATATATATATATATATATATATATTATAAACTGAGAGACTAAAGAGAAAGTAAAAAACATAAATCTATGGTGACATTTTTGGATACTAGTTCTAACACAGCAAAAATTATTTCCGATTGGAAATGCCCCAAATAAAAATATATATCAAGTTTATATTTTTATTTCGCTGTGATATACATACAAGAAACTCCAAAGTTTTATCTCTAGTATAAACATATGCAGTCCTGTTTTGTACATCTTCAGATCTTCTCTCTGCATGCACATACGGGTAGCTATACCTAATTTCCGGTCTTCAGCTGAACAGCTGCGCAGACATTGCACTAAAACCAATATGCTCTCTTCGTTGTCGCTTTGTGGACGAGTTTAAATAGACATACATATACATGTACATATATATAGCAAATAAAAGACAATGAAAAAATTGTTGAAAAATTGCGTTTTTCAGAATTTTGTCGTGCGGTCAGTTTTCAGGTTGGTTCAGTTTAATGGATATATATTTATTTATATATAAATATTTCGTGTACATATATATTTAAGGCGCGCACACACACCTCTACCTAGGCGTAAGGAATTTGAATATGTAGACGCAGCCTGGTGATAACTGTACAATTTGGTCTAAAAATACGAAAAACAAAATATTTAAGACGGATTTTGTTTTAAACAAATGAGAATACTTAAAAAATAAGATAAAATTAACAATAAAATGCAAGTGCGACAGAGACAAACAAACAATGGACGACTATATGATAGCCTGCAGGCAACGCTGAAGTGTGTTTTTTAGTATTCATATAATCAAATCAATGTAATAATAATAATATAGCATCCATGGCACAGTAACAATAATGATAATATGTATCCCAATTATTAAGTTCAATCGCTTGATGTTATAATGATAATTTAATAAAATATAAGTACATTAAAATATTTAACATTGATCGAATATGAACAATATTTATTAATATTAAATATTAAAGATTTAAGTATACATTTAAAATAATAATAACGATAATTTAATTTTATTTTATTAAAAAAAAAAATTTGCTCAATAATTTAACAAAATATATTAGAAATTATTTCTATCTATTGCACTGCACTGCGACTGACCACTAGGTGGGTTAGAAAGACGACTGACTAAATTCGCCCAGGCGCGCCCTTATATAGGCGACGCAGTCACTCAAACACGAGCTTCGCTCTTTAGCCTATTCTCACAAGATTCCTCGTCTCTCGATGAAGCTTTGCACTCAGTTCAATTTTACACTCTGCAAAAATGCAGCTCAGCTAATGAGCCTTGCTCTGAGTGAGATCGTTTGAATGAACCATTTTCTGAGTTAGTTTTATTGCTCGCTTGCTCTGCATTTGACTTTTTGTGGCTTCTACTGAGTTAGTTTTGCACTCAGCTCAGCAGATCAGCTCATAATCTTCTTTGAGTTATTGTTAATTATCCTTAGCGCTGAACGCTCTGCGCTTGCGTTAATTCTCGCCTTTTTGAAGAAATGCGACTTTTTCTTAGTTAGGCATGTATTCTTCTTTGAGTTTGTTTTAATGATTTTCAGAGCTAGTTTCTATGCTTGTTTATTACAAATATTGACTATACTTATTATATTGATAAGATTAATAAGTTGGCTAGACATACTCAACTATTATTATCGAATATATACATACATAGCTGACAACTTTTGCGTGTTACATAGATATGCTCATTAGCAATATACACTGTTTAATAACATCTGCCATAGGGTACAACTAGCGGGTGTTTGCTTAAGAACTCTAAACATTTAAGAAATTTTCTCTACTTTTGTGTTGTTTGTTTTTTATCTCTCTTTTAAATGTTGGCAAATGACGCAGTCGGCGGCTTCATGACGCAAATGCAACTCCCAACTGCAACAATACCATTGCATACGTATCTACATGTATGTCTATAAATACAACACGGAAGTTGCATGCAACACAGCAACAACAACAACAACAGATGAAAGCAGCCATAAATAAATAAGAATTAAAAATAAAATCATAAAACTTAATATTTTCACTAATGAATATCATTTATATAATGAATATATGTATATATGCACGTGCCCATGTACATGTGTGTGTCTTTGTATTTGCAAATTGTTTCGGGTTTTCCCAAAGCAGCATTTCCACATTTTTATGATCCATACAAAATATACAAATTCACAAAGTTGACGAACAAAGCATTTAAATGATAAATGTGTCTGCTATATATCACATATACATATATGCTGTATATGGTTTATATGTGTATGCTATTTGTATATGTTTAACTCGCAACAAAAGTACTTTTGGGCAGATGACACTTGCACACGCACACGCACACGCCCACACCCACACGATGGGGCGCACCTAATTCCTCGCCAAAATATTTGCCACTTATACATATATAATATATATGTATGTTAAATTTTAAAGAAATTCTCAACAAATTTTATTATTTTTAAAGAAAAATATAAAATAATAACAATTTTTTTCTGGCTGATTGTAAATGTCTTCACTAATTTGCTTAATTTCTGACAGAAATTAATGAAATGGCTTCTTCGCCTTTTTCTTCATCATTTGCTTGATTTTTGTTGCCAACGCGACGACAGCCAAAAAACAACATGTAAATATAATAAATAAATAAATATATACATTCTCCAAAAAGGCCTAAAAATGCCAGACAAATGTGCATGAAATATGTTCTTTTAAATATCTGGCGAGCCAAAAATAATTCACACGATCTGATTCGAGCTATTAAACGGTTTTTGCTGCCTGTATAATGCTCGTTGAGCGTTTGAAATGTATTTAAATTTGATATAAAAATTGGTCATTTTTCTTATTTTAATAGTGAATGGTATAATACAAAGATCTTCAAATTGTGAAAGCTCTAATAATTTATTCTTTGATTTCCTACGCCCCCAAATAGGCCTGTTTATAGAATCGCTTAATTCAAAGAACTCATTAGTGCTCTAGAATAAACAGTTTATTAAGTCTCTAATGAATGTAGCTTTAATATCTTTACACTTTATTAGTATATGTTTCCTTACTCTAGGATTCGAGGATTGCACAAAAGCCAATATGCTTCTTTTTCACATTTGCGAACGAGCATATGAAGAAATCTAATGAAATATAAATAAAAATCTATTTTTTTTGGCGTAAATTCCCATGCGAAAACACCTGCTGAATTATAATTATGACAGACATACAGTAGCACACATATATGTACATATATTTTCATATGTATGTACATATTACATATACAACCAATACGAGTATAGGACTATTTAGGAACTCACACGGACATATATATATATATGTCTATGTACATGCAGATATATGTTTATGAATATTTATATATAAATATATATATACATATACATAGACAAACCTACACAACTTGTTGTCCTACGCTGCGAATACGCATCGTGACTTCATTTTGCTTAAGCGAACTATTAGTTCTCTTCATTTATTTTAATTAATATTTTTCTACAATTTTGTGCTCTGGAATTTTGTACTTAGGAACGTGTCCTGTCCCATGTGCGTGTGGATTTCCCATTGGCATCGACCGGTGACGCCCGCATACATTTGCTGAGCCCGTAAGACAGACGCTCAAAGCGCAGGCAACAAAGATGAAGCGCGATATATCCACCTCGACAATAGGTCGGGATGAGGCCAGACGTCCCTTGATGGAGGCCTATATGTTTCAGCGCCGTGTGTTGCTCGGTTGCAGCCTGCTGATGGTCGTTTCGCTGATAGTATGGATCGTGGCGATAGCAACGGATCACTGGATCATCATATCAGGGAAAGAAGGTGCGATGCAAGGGATTTGCGTAACTTTGAGCAGAGACTCAACTGAATAACGTTCTCTGCTTCTCATCCCTAGGCATTTTCATACCCGAATCACGTCGCTTCTTCATTAACTCGCATTCGGGATTATGGCGCCACTGCCGTAATACGATCGTGCCGAATGCGCTGAGCAATGCGCAGGTGGTGCGAAACTTTAGCTCCATGTCGTACACCTCGCAGTCGTATATCAACGATGCTAAACGCAATTTGACTCACATGGAGTTTATCCGAAATTTCGCTCAGGACAAACTGGATGGCTCGGACAACTTTACGGAGCCGGCGCGTCGGCGCATGTTCGCCCATTGGGCGCGAGGGGAGGAGGAGGAGTTCCAATGGTTTCGCAGCGCTTTCCACAAGCTGGTCATGTCGACAGAAGCGAATCAGCATGAATTCAATGCGACTAGCCTAAAACCGATTCCCATCGATCCGCTGGATGTAAATGGGATAATCAAGCGTCGCACCTTCGGCTCGGCGTTGCAGCGTGTTAAATATAACAGCACCTGGTCCTACTATGTGATACCAGAGATGGCACAGCAGGCCATATTCAGCAACTGGACGGATTATCCATTGGTAGTTCGACTGCTGGGCACGTATATCAGGGACATTGGTATACCCGCTTATGTGTTAAATGACGAGCGCGTGATTTTGCTTTTGGTGCCGCCGTTGCCACCAAAGAAGGGAGGGCAGACCGCCTATTACAGCTATATACCCTACTGTAAATATACATCTTAATAATTATTTATCTATAATGAATATATATTAATTCGTTCTTTAGCGCGCTGCAAATACATTGACATGTTTCCCAATTCAAATACCCTGCGCAGTGAGCCCGGCTTCGATGATGAATTAATGGGTATGTATAAGCTCTAACAATTTATTCGTTCTTGCTCATGTCCATTGTTTTCTTGCTATCGAGTGAGACGCACGCTACTTTCAACTGCTCTCATAATACGCCATCTTGAGCTTCCTCTCACTTAAATTCTGTTGTGCTCTCAAATCGTAACGGTACGTGACTAACATTAGCCTAATGTGATCGAGCGAGATAGTCGCTAATTTTAGCTCGTCGTAGGCCATTTACTTTCGTTGCTTATTTCGCTGCTCTCTTGAACAAATGCGTAAGCAAGCTGCAAGAGTCCCCCACCAAGAGAGAATCAATCAAAATTTAAAAAGATCTGCTGCACTCATATAAAATATGGTATTTTTGCATGTAATTATTGTGCGCATGGGCGCGCCCAACATAAATTCTCGAAGAAAAGCATGCATCCAAGCACACACACATTTATAATCGCAACAGTTCTTATTTGGTAGTGTCTTGGTACGCCATTGCAGATTACATCCGTACGCAAGCATCCTTTGCCTGCATCACGTTATTCGTCATGAGTCTGGGAGCGGTTTTCTCCTTCTATACGTTTATGAATCCGCGTTACATGTTCAAGCGTTTGGCAGGTGGCATACACCTAGTGGCGGCATCCACAGCGCTTGTAGTGCTGCAGGTGCTGTTCTCTTCCATCGACTACACAAAGGATAATTTGTTCTATGCCTATCCGGATGGTGCGGAATTGACGTAAGTTTGACCTTAACGAAAATTTAAACATGTTTTTAATAATTAAACACTCTTACCTATAGCTATGGCTATGGCGTTTACTTGGCCTGGTTTACGTTCGTAGTTAATATTTTATGCGGTGTCATGTTCCTCTGGTATTCAGGTAAAAAGAAAGGCGCCAAGGCGCCCAATGATGAAGTTGCCATGGCCGATGAGCCAACCATAATGGGCAGATAGCTTCCAACCTCATAATCAACAATAAAAAACCAAAGACCAAAGCAATCCAATACCAATAACTGGATTGGTATTTTGCCTTACACTTTTGTTACTTGTTATATTCTTAATAATAATACACATATGTATAAATTGAGTTTTTCATTAATAATGATTTGAAGAACTCGGAGTAATAAAGAAATCGCATGTTTACCTGTAATATAAAACTTGCTTTTTCATTTAAAAAGTGCGCGGGCATAATTAATAACAAAATTCTAATTTTGTTTTGGTATTTTCGATAATAAATCGAATGTGCGATTGTTTTCAATATTGAAAAAATCCAAAGGTAGCAATGCTATTTAGAAGACAAATGTATTTTCGCATTGTTAGTATTTTCGATTGTTCGATTATATTTATTATAAATTGCTGACATCACAAATAAAATTTTAGCCGTGCACATGTATGTTATCGTTCAAAGTGGACACTCACGCTACCTTATACCTCAATTTGTTGATATGAAATTTTGTTAATATCTAAATTAAATGGAGGAGGATATATTTACTACGCGCACCAAAGAACTCTCCGCTGATGAGCTAATTAAGCTGCAGGAGCAAAACAAACGTCTGGTGCCCGAATTCAAGGCGAACAAATTGGAGATTGATGCACAGCGGCATTGGGACTTATTTTATAAGAGGAACGAAACACGCTTCTTTAAGGATCGCCATTGGACAACTCGAGAGTTCCAGGAGCTGCTAGCGGAGGAGTGTACAGGAGAGAGACGTAGGCTCTTAGAGGTTGGCTGCGGCGTGGGCAATCTGGTCTTTCCCCTACTGGAGGAGCAGCTCAAAGAGCAGACCAAGGAGCAAGGCTTCTATTTCTATGCCTGCGACTTCTCGCCACGTGCCGTGGACTTTGTGCGAGCAAATCCTCGGTATGATACAAACCATATAACCGCCTTTCAGTGCGACATAACAACGCAACAGGTGCACGAGCACATCAAAGCAGCAAGCCTCGATGTCTGCACCATGATCTTTGTGCTCTCCGCTGTACATCCCGGCAGATTTGGTGATGTCGTCAAGAATCTTTGGCAATTGCTAAAGCCTGGTGGATTAGTGCTGTTTCGTGACTATGGTCTCTACGACATGGCTCAACTGCGCTTTAAGCCGGGTCATAAAATAAGCGAAAACTTTTATATGCGACAGGATGGCACTCGCAGCTATTATTTTGCCCAAGAAGAGCTGGCAGAGATCTTCAGTCAAAATGGCTTCGACGTGCTAGACAACAGCTATGTGCATCGACGCACGCTCAATCTGAAGGAGGGCATCGATGTGCCGCGGATCTTCCTTCAAGGCAAATTCCGCAAGCGCTCCGACAGCTGACGGTGATTAATGATAATTGTAGCTAATGCTGCGTTTGTCTAACATGTCTAGAGAACGCAGAGCTATACAATTATATCTTTACATTAATTATTGTATATTTCATTACTCTCTTTAATTGTGTAACTCAATTTGCAATCACAATTTACTATCAATTTCAAGTATTTCAATTTTAAATGAATAATTTAAATCAAATTTCAATAACATTATTTTGTGGGTCAACGTTCAATAAATATTTATTGTATATGTTAGGCTTACAAGTGTATATGTATGTGTGGTATATGTATGTGTATAACACTTTTAAGGTACATATACATACACATATTTACGCCTGATCATATATATACACACTTTAAGACGATACGATATACGATATCTTAAATCCATTACACCTTTACACCTAGTTAGTTATAATTCGACAGATTTGCTTTAGTTAGTTGCACTATTAAATTCTTTATAAAATGCTATTGTTTAGCATATATTTGCTGGACAACATGGTAACTTGGCTATATGTATATATGGATTCATATATATATATATAAATATTTGTGTATTACGGGTATATTATTACGGCTTAGGTCTAAAACGAAAATTACATAAACTGGTAATGTACATTAATTTGTTTTAGCAACAATTAGATTACAATAAGAACAACTTAGTGTGACAATAATATTCAACAAATATAATAACCTCTCTCTGTTTCGTTTTTTTTTTTAAGTATATCTGAATTACATTTTACAGGCCTCCAAATCGTTTCTGTTTGGTTTGTTCGTCAGTTAATACCAAGGAGGTAACGAATATAATAAATTTGAATTTGGCTAATTGGTTAGTTGAATTGCCCAAGTTAATCGAGGCCATGCTCGGTCAGCTTGGCCCCGTTGCTGTTGCTGTGACCCAGCGGGGTCAGCTCGACGCTCGACTCAAAGCTCTTGGTCAACATGTCAGTGCTCGTTATGGAAGTTGTATTGCTGTTCAGCGAGACAGCCACAGGCAGGTTGGCGATGCCGTCATTTAGGTCGCTATCGATGCTAAAGCTGTTGCTGCCATTCTCATTGATCAGCGAGAGCGTCTGCATGGGCAGCAGATCAGTGGATTGGGGCTCCCCAACGGCATCATAGGTCTTTGACTTGCTCACACTCAACGGACTCTTGTCGTAATCCAATCCACTGTCAGACTGCAGCTGCAACAGTGAATTGCGCTGCGTATGCTTATCGAACTTCCGTTGCGGTGGTTTTGGCGGTTCCTTCTCCTTCTCTTTCTCCTTCTCCTTGTCCTTCGATTTCTTGAAGCCGAGCGCTTTGTGCGCCTGAGCTTTGATGCCCTCCATGCTGGGCCTGATAATTGAGGTGCGCGTACCGCCACTGCTGCTCTCCTTGGCTGAGGGCGATTCCTTGGCGCCCGGTTCCGTCTCCTCCGTAACGCTCGCCAGCTGCTGCGGCGCCTGAGGTATTGTGAGATCTTGCGCCTGTATGGGAATGTCATCGGGCAGCTTTTTCGTCCGGAAGGAAGCGTTCGTTATCATCGATTTGGAAACAGACGTCGTCACGGTTGTCGTGGCAGGCGTCAACGCCACACTCAGACCCATTGGCCCGTCGTTGGGCTGACCCGAGGGATTGGCATGCAACGAGTTGCGCACAGCGTTTGTAACTAGAATTAGCTCCGTAAACATTTCGTAGCTGGCGCGATTATGTATATCCTCCAGTGTTTGAATGGCCACCGTGCCAAAGCCATTGAACATGGCATAGTAAATCGCATGCACCAGCTCGATAAGGAAGGGCGCGGAGAGTGGAATGCGCGGCGCGGAAGGCTTCGGGAATGTCGTGCCCGTCGTTGGATCGGAGCTGAAAATTGTGAAAGGGTTAGAATTGTAATCAAGCGAGGTCTTGCTACTCACCCATAGCTCATACGATGCCCATGCCCCGACTTGGTGGTGAAGCCCTGATTGACCAGCTGCGAGGCGACGCGGCACAGATAAAGTAGCGATGATTTCTGTGTGAGGCTCACCTGCTGGTTGTAGCAGAAGAGCAGCGCAGTCATGATCCTCATTCTGTTTTGAGCATTAATTGATTCAATGCGCAAATGTGGACCCCACTTGACCTCGCGATTGCAGTTCTCCTCCCAGCGTCGCAGATCTGTCATTGGTAAATTCTTCAGCTCGTGATAGACAGACGCCTGGGCCAGTATGGGCATGCGAAAGGCCACAACTTTTTGGCTACCATCGTCGGTGGACACCTCGCCATTGTAAATGCAGATGAGCAACGTTTCCACTCCTCTGGATGCCTTTTTATCGCCTGCCGAGACGGCATGCAGGTATGTGTAGATTAGAACGGGCAGGAATTGTAATGGAAACTTGTGTAGCGTCACCTCCGGGGCGCGATAGAAGGCCAACAATTGCTGGCAAATGTCATGGACCAAGTCCTCGTTACGTTGCCTCTCACTAAATATAGTGAAGATGGCTTCGGCGATTTCGGGATCTGTTTCGTGCTCGACGACAAATGCTTCGGCGTCGGCTGGCTGACGGCGTGCCCGCTGATAGTCTGTCAGCCAGTCTTTCACCAATTCGGCCATTATTATGTATTATAAGTTCTTAATTAATTTGCTAACACTCTGGCCCTCTAATCTTTTTCACACATAAACCTTGCACATCTGCGCAGGGCTGCAAGCGCCACGATAACATCAGTATAAAGGAACTAGTTCAAAATATCTAAACTCATCAAAATAATTTAACTGATAATTTTAACTATTGTTATAAGAAATTAAATTACTGCATTACGCAGCATTAATCAATCCTCACTCAGTAGCTTGCGATCGACAGAATGTATATTTTAAATAACAACTAAGTGGCTCAGTGGTTACTCTGCCACCCTGGCCGATGTATGCCAAAAGCAACTCTGCAATGTTCTCACCAAAATGAATCAAGTCCAATTGGAACTGCGAATATATATAGTACGTATTTACATACATATATCGCAACACATGCATACACACACATGTACATGTAGTTGTAATTATAATTAGCCATTTTTACGACGAAAACAAACTATTAAATAATAAAGACTTACGAACATTAAATGCCAAATGTAATATACAAATAAATATAGAATACAAAACAAACTATATAAAACAACAACAATAAAACGCGGAATCGAAACAACGACCAAAAGCAAAACAAAAGAAAAAGTCAAGGAAAACAAAGTGCCAAAACCTCCAAAAGTTGAAAAGTTAACAATAAATTCAGAGAGTGAGAGAGCGTAAAAAAAAAACAAACAGTGCAATATGGGCAACGCGGGTAGCTCGACTGTGCATATGCATCGCGAGCGCCACAAGTCAACGGACCTCTCCACGCCAAGTTCTCCCGCACACTTTCGCGACTCGTTGGGCAGCGGGGGCGGCGCAGGTGGGGGCGGCGGTGCTGTGTCAACTGTTGGAGGGGGCGGAGTGGGAGGTGCAGCAGCTCCGGGCGGCGGCGGTGGCGGCCAAGCTTTCTCGTTCGATAAAAAACATACGGCAGTCTTGAACGAGGGTTCGTCGCAAGAAGACGACGACGACTTTTACACGAGAGCGGGCGCTAAGCGCACAACAGCTGTTGATAACGAGCCAACAACAACAACATCAGCAGCAGCCGCAGCAGCACTGGAAAGAGATAGCACTATGGATGAACTGAACGATGAGTATCAAGAGATGAAGGCAACAGGATCGAAGAATTTTGACGAAGTGGAATCGAAGAAGACGGCATTGCCCACGGTTTTGCGCTGGGACTATGGTGGCAAAAATGTGACCATCTCGGGCACGTTCTCCAAGTGGAAACCGATTCCGATGGTGCGCAGTCATGGCAATTTCGTGACCATCATCGATCTGCCGGAGGGCGACCATCAGTACAAGTTCTGTGTGGACGGCGAATGGAAGCACGATCCCAAATTGGTAAGTTGGCTGGCCAGCCAGCACAGTGGGGCAAAATCGATATGTGAACGACGCATTGTTTACACTGGCTGACGTACTGCGACTTTTTCACTTTTCACTCAAGCGTTGTGTAATCAGCGCTGGATTGTAAACAATAACACAATATGGATTTGGCTTTGCGACTGGCAATGCCGAGCAGCTCTGCTCTGCTCTCTCTATCTTTGCCTCGTCTCTCTGTAGTGCTCAGCGAGCTAAATCTAATGTTTGTTTGTTTTGGTTTGGGGTTTGTAGAAAAGCGTGGAAAATGAGGACGGCGAAAAGAATAATCTGGTGTCGGTGCGCGCATCCGACTTTGAGGTGTTCCAAGCGCTGGCCAAAGACAGCGAGAATGCGCCCAACTATGCGGAGAAGGAGTACTCGCAGGAGGTGCCGCAGGTGAAGCCCTGGGAAAAGGTGTCCGGACCGCCAGTGCTGCCGCCCCACCTGCTGCAGGTCATACTCAACAAGGATACGCCATTATCGGTAATGTATATGGATGAACTGACTGAGTGATTGATTGCTGTAGCATCAGATTGAGTGACTGATTGATTGAAGACATATTACTAGCATCAACTATGTCAGGTTGAGTAGGATAAGTTTGATTGATGGTTATAGAGTTGGATTCTAGTTATGAATCGATTGAAGTTACATTTATTATATAAAGGGAGTATATGAAGTAGAAGAGAATGTATATTAAATTTGGATATAGAGAAAGTTATACATGACTAATTGATTGACTGAGAGTTTTTTGTTTACTAATCTAAATAGACGCGCAACTGAATGAATGAATGAATGACTGATTATTATTGTTGTTGTTCATAGAGTAGAGGGTTGTTTGTTTGTTTATTGATATTCGATTGATGTACTGGATGCTTAAAGATGTACAACAATCTAAGCCGTAGCAGAGAGCTGTACTTTGATAGTGAATTTTCTTTTGAAGAAGATATGGAAACGTAAAAGCATATATATGCATTAATTAACTGAGACAGGAAATGACTGATTGAATTTGATAATTTTGTTAATGTAAAGCATAATAGCTAGAGAGTCAGAGCTGCCTTTTAAGAACTAGTGTGGATTGATTAATTGTAGTGACTGAATGACTGATGCTACTGCCTGAAGATATATGTGGACTGCATCATTAGAATTGTAGGTGAATTAGATATATGGCAATTAAAGGGGATTTTCAAAAATAAGACAGATAGCTTAAATTAGAGATTTGATTTGTCTACATGTTGTAGTTAAGTAACTGATTGAAGATGTAGCTCTACTTAATGTCTTAAGCTTAAGGAGCTAAATGCTACTTACCTTACCTTTCGCGTTGCAATCTTCAACTATTTCCAATAGTTTTATATATAGCGCTCAAGTGTAATCAGACGTTTTCACTCAAAGCACTACAAAGAGCGTAATTGAAACGTGCTTTACAGTTGTGTCAAAACAGCCGTTGCTCTAGTTGCTGCGACCTCTAAAGCCCCGTGTGTGTGTGTGTGTGTGTGTGTGTGTGTGGGAAACGACGTGATCTACATGCAAAAGTCAAGTGCTGAGGCATGCTTAAAGTCTGTAGTCTATAGACTCTCCCCCCATGTAATCACTATGCATATTATATTTATATTTCTCTCTCCATATATTGTAGTGCGAACCGACATTGCTGCCCGAACCGAACCATGTAATGTTGAACCATTTGTACGCCCTATCCATCAAAGACGGCGTCATGGTGCTGAGTGCGACGCATCGCTACTGCAAGAAATATGTCACAACTTTGCTCTACAAGCCGATCTAGATCCAAGGGCTACCCAAATACAACAGTTTTTATATTCTAAAATTTAACGTACGTGTTTTTAAGCTACATGAAATTGTTTTCAATTGCCTCTTCTCTATACAATGTGCGAAAAGAATGCAATCTTTATGCTTAAGCGTTCTATTCAATTTGTTTATTTAGATTTTAAATATATATGTTTATATTTATATATATATATATGGAATTAAAAAAATAGTATATATATATATGTATATAGTTTTCCGAGTAAGATTATTGTTCTGTGTCATAGTTAAGTGTATTCTCTATATAGTTTGTTTGTTAAATTGCAATTAGCATTTTGTACTCACTAAAAACATATGAATTAATTTTAAAGCCTTGGTTCACTGTTCCAATTTGTTGATATGTCTCTAATACATATACATATATGCTAGCGTTATCTGTGTTATACCTAACAGCTGTCGAATCGTTTCATCAATTAGTTGCATTATGAGTTTTGGTAATTTCTTGTTAGTTTTTTTTTTTTTTTTCTTTATAAGGGGTTAATAACACTTTGGATTTTGTTCTAATTTCATATCACAAGTCTCCAGCTGGTGTCTGCTGCACACGCATCTCTTTTATATATATATAGATATATGTTTATAAATATATAAATAAGTTTTCGTTCCTAACTGACGTCCGATTGCCGCTGATCTACATTAGCTTCAGCTTGTGCTGCTCCAGTTGATCCACCAGGACAGCAGCTGCCGGCGCATTTAGGCTCGTGGCCAACTCCATAGTTTTCTTGGCCAAGAAGCGTTCGTGCATTTTATTGGAGGCACGCTCGAATTCTCCATCCTCGTCGTACAATGCCTTGGAGAAGTACTCGGTAAACAGCCGAGACATGTACTGATCCTTGGTCGATGGCCACCAGCCCTCGAGGAAACCAATGTGTCCGCCACGTGCAGTGATTACAATGGCCACGTGCGTGCACTGATTGGCCGCATTAATGGGTATTGCATCCAGCGGCTGAAACGGATCATCCGCTGCACTCAAGCAGAGCAACGGCACAGAAATGTGATCTAGCTTATTGTGCAGCGTAGCATCCGTGTAATAATCATTCACATGCGCATAGCCAAACTGCTTGGCCGTGAACAGCTCATCGAATTCCTTAATGGTCTTGCACTAGATGTGAATCGAGAATCTGGATTAGCCTGTGACTTAACTTCATCTGTAATTAATATACTTACTCGCAATATGCGCTGTATATCAATTTCGGAATCCTGATAGATATCTCTGTACACCTCCAGGTGATTGCGTAGCGTGCGACACAGACTGCCAGCCAGATGACGGCCCAATAGGTTGTTGATGACCGGCTTCTCAATGCTGGCACTGCCTTTGTGCACGTCCCAGGGCACGGATATGATCTTGGCCGCTGACAGATTTATGCGCGCCTCATCACTTTTTCGGGCCAAATAGTTGCCTGCCTCGAGAGTTAATTAATTAGTAAACAACTAATTAATGTGCATGGATTACTCACCTAGTATTAGACCACCCATGGATATGCCTGTGGCACCCAGTTTGCAGTCGAGGGGCAAGGTGCGGCGCACATGATGCACCACCTCGCACAGATCTTCACAGTTGGCGGCGCAGTAGAGACGTGGCGTCTTTAGCTCGATGCCGCCCAGACCTCGATTATTGAAGACAACAACACGCATGCCCGCCTGCTGAGCAGCAAACACCAGGCATTTAATATACTCTGCCTGCGATTCGCCCGTCAGGCCGGGTAATATTAGCACGCAAGGAGCCCGCTCGTCACAGCCCTCCTCTAGCCAGTCCAGCGCCACTTCCCCGCCATCCTTCAGTCTGAGTATTTCACTGTGAGTAAGGAGAGCAAGATACTTTAAAGTATTTGAAATAGTAAAGCGAAGTAAATGCAGACCTCTTCTAGGATCTCGTACGAGTATTATGCAGTCGGTAACGCTCCACTGCAACATTCTAGCTTGTTTAATTCTAGAATTCTATTATATTGAATTGCCATTTAGCGTCTACTTCAAATCTAATCAATCTAAAGATACATATATACTCTATGAACCGTATATGCTACTGCCTATAATATGAACAATTTTTCAACGAGTACAGAGCATTAGCATTCACTAATTGAGTTATATTTATTACAATGTTTATGCCGAGCAATCAGTGTTCGGCTCAAGACCTTTTCAAATTGCAATGAATACTGAAAAGTATTTCATATTATGGCTTTATGGGTCAGTGGGAATTGATGCTGAATAGCTGGCTAACTGAACAGTTGACTGGCTGAATATCTGATTTGCTGAGTAGCAACAATGACTTACCGTCGATAATTGACACGGGGCAAACTCTTGGAGCGCAGCAGGCTCGCGAGGACAGTCTGTGCCCGACTTTCCACGCACCAGAAGGTCGGCCAGTATTTGTTCTCCAGCGTGGGCATCTTCTTGATCAGATACTGCTTGAACGGCCCCTCGGCGCAGGCAATGATCGGTCTCTTAATATTGTGTTACGAAATTTTCGTTAATTTTCGTTAGCTCAAGTGAAAGCGTATTGACTATGCTGTTGCGTAAGTCACGTTTATTCACTCACCTTTACCACCTGAATGAGGTAATAGATGACATAGGCAAAGACCGCTATGCCGAGGGCGTGCAGGCGCGGCAGGTGCGACAGGTACGCGTACATCGAGTAGAACATGGTGACTGACTGGCTGAATGGCTCCGTGTGTATTCCTCGACAAGTTGGCTTGCTACTTTGATCCCGAGCGGGGCAGCAGCTGCAATTTTGGATTAAAGGCGTGCCAAATAAGAAAATTACAATTTGTGACAATGGCAACTGCGAAACTTATACATATGCATATGCATATATAACTATATCTACATCTATATGAACAAATTTCTGAATGGAACTACGGACACTGTTTGCCACTACTCGGCCAGATATGATATGATCTGTACATATGTAAATATATACAGGCGAACATATTTATAAGCACATATACTATTAGATGGAGGTTTGGGCTGTGAGCCATATCTTATCGTTCTTATACCCTTGCATTGGGCATGTTTAGCTGTGAAATTGCTCTTGATATGATTTATAGTACCTACTGCGGATCCGCAGCAGACACGTTGAGTCGATATCTTCTAGGCTATGTTGTGACAATTACCCAAAAAATAATACGATCTTAACTCCAAAGATATGCCCTCTGCAGTTGGCGAATGACTAAATGCTATTTTCTTAACTCAAACACATTCACGATATTTCCGCTATCGTAAAACGCTTTACATATGACTAAATGCTGATATTAATTATACACTTTACATACGACTAAATGTCGTATTCGCATTACACTGTCCGTGACCCAATGTCACGGTCTTAGCTCAGACAAATTTACGATATTCCTTCTAAACTATGTTCGGTTTAAGCGATTTATAATTATAAAAAAAATGTAAGATATGTCCTCCACAGTTTACACATAGCCAAAATCTTATCAGTAACGAACCATTATCACACGTACATATATAAGCTATCAAGATATCTTTAACACATTTTGCTGACAATATCTGGGCAAAGTTTCCCACTACATTGGGGCACTATAGCCGAAAGACAGCTACTACTTGCAAGGGTATTTAGTTGACGACAATTTGTAGATAAGTCTCTGCTCTCTGTAGACTTTTAGTATGCATACTTTGAATTCAGATTTGTATGGGCTTTAATTGATAGAACGAGGTGCTCATCACAGATGGCAGACGGGCAAGCAGGCGCGTGAGCGGGCGGACGAAGAGTTAGCGGTGAGTGGGTGAACGATTGGGCGGGCGGGTGATCAGGCGGACACTCGAACCCGTGCCGTGTTATCAGTTCGAAGATTGTACACAAAATTTGTTTCGATTCAGTTTAAACTTATATAGGGGCTTATCTCGCACACTCACAGCAGTTCCTGTTTAAATCGAAGTTGTTGTTGGGGTTGTCGTCGATGTAGTTGTTGTTGCAGTTGTTGAGGTTCGAGAAGAGGGACTAGAGCACTCGAACTTCTGCTTGCACTATGGCTAAGCATTAGCGCGATTCGTCCCATTTTTAACAATTCAATATTGATCATTTGGTTTTTTGACGTCACCGTCATCATCGCCGCTGCCGATTTCAACGGTAGGTGGACAAAGGCGCCAAACATAATTGCTAGGCAGCAGTGCGAATAACTAATAACTAATAGTGCTTATCACTAGCGAGTGCCACTAGCATATGTCTCTCGACTCTCTATATATGTATGCTTTGTATATAGCGTCTACAACTAGATAAAGTATATTGTGCACTTTTATTGCCGCCTTGCATAATATTAGGTTCCAATGAATTGAGGGCTTGTGCGCTTACCTTGAAGAAATATATGTATAAAATAAAAAAGAATAACAAAATTTGAAAAACAATAAAATTTAGATAATTTATATTTTTGGTGTGACACACCAACTTCGAAAAAAAAAACTCGATATGATATATTGCCAATGGCTTACAAAACAGCAATGAGCCATGATTCGTGCTGCTTCTGGGTTTTGACCCGGCAGCGGGCTCCGTTCAAAAGTCAAAATGGCCGTTGGCAGCAATACGTACATACTCACACATAGAAACATACATACACACACGGAATACTTACATAGATTATTGAGTTTTTGTCTTGGCATCACGTGCAACAACAAAATCAATAGCCAGGGCCAAGGGTATGGATGTGAACCTCTGTACTATTTATAGTGACGATGAAGGTGTGTGGTAATTATCGTGCCAATTATGACGCACGCATCATAAAGAAAACGCTTGTATATTATTTCACTTGCCTTCTTGACAAGTCGTTAAGCAAGCGTCGTTTTAATTGTCCTGCTGTGCTTATTTATATATTTTCCTATTTTGTGGGAAAGGAACTTCCGTTGCAGGTTCTGACACTCGATGTCGCGAAGAAATTATATAATAACAGAACCGATAACAGGCATTGTATGCAGTTTTTAACATATAAACATTGTACAGAATAAAATTGCAAAGAACTTCAATTGTAAACAAAAACAAAAGGTGCACATGTAAAAGTAACTGATGTTCAAATGAACTGAATGGTTCGCTCATTACTTAACATAGCGCTGAACTGTTATTAACAGCTGAATTAACTGGATTCATTGGTTACTGTTGCATTTTATTGTTTGCTTTTTTTTTTTTAAATACATATTTAAATGTATGTATGCATTACAATATACATAAAATAATAAATTTTAAAAAGAAACGAATAATAATCCACCAATCAGCGAGATTCATGTATGTATGTTGTTATTCGGCTATTTGAATTTAACCGCGTTTATTTTTTAATATGTGTCCTGACGATAAAAATTACACAAAAAAGTTGTAGTTGGCTAAATCTATGTACATATGCCAGATAATTTGATTGCATTTGGCAAAAAAAAAAAAAAAAACATTTAATTATATTTTATTACAAATTCAAAATAAATATTTTTTTTAACGGTGCCAAATGAGTTGATTACTTAAAACATCGAATCGTTTTTCTGTTTGATTCAAATTATATAAGGAAAAATGACATTTAGTACTTATTGAAAATATAAGCGACTAAATAGTTTGATGACCGTTTGACGATAGCTATCGATAAGTCTCTCATCGTTGATAAGCAGATTGTTATCAATAAAATTGAGAAATTTGAATTTTGCTTTGAACTCTATATATACTATATATATAGAGTGTATACATATATTTATATATGTATATATGGTCACCAGAGAGGAGTTAGCTTAGTCCCGGTCAACAACAACTAATTGCCTGTTGGCATGTAGACATACATATGTACCTGTACATACATAACAGTTACTTACTTATATGTACATACATAACAAATACTTAAAAGTTGTATATTAAAAACGTGTATCTAGCATTAAATCGCAATGGTTTCCCTTAAATGAGTCAAGCGCTGCGCATTCGTCAGTTTCCAAGTGACGCAGGATAATGATGTGATGAAGAAGCCAATGCCTGCGATTGAGGATTGGATATAGAGTAACAAACCGAACGACGATCCAAGACAGAATTGAGACTTACCCATCAACAGAATAGCTTCAGATGTATCATCCTGCCACGCCTTGGATACCACACATAGCAGTATAAAGCCGCTTAGTAGGCAAAATGAGCCCACTAGCACGGTCAAGGTTATCAGTATGATGACGGGATCAGGTGATTTCAACTTCCTATAGGGACACAGAGAGCTCCCCTTGGTATCGATGCTGTACAATAAGAATTTGTAGTTAAGCAATTGCTTTATTTGTAAATATATCTATACACACCTGGATTGTGCATAGGTTGGCAGAATAGGCACACTTCTGCATTCCATGGCGCTGCACGTTGCACTGGACTGGCCTTGGCGGCAGCATCAGCTATTTTTCTAAATATATAGATGTATATGTACCTATGCTGCCAGCTGTCTAGTCGCATCGGATGGGGCTGCATATTTATAGCTACATAGGAAGTGGAGGACTCAGAGCTGCAGCGGAACTAAGCGGAACAGCTCACAGCCGTTGGAGTCGTGGCGTAGCGCCGAATGTTCTATATTTAGAAACATTTACTCGTCTCAAGTTCAATGCACTTCCCGCCCCAAAATCAATGAGCTACACAAATCAAACAACTGTCTATTGATGCAGTCCCTTCAGATTCTAATTTATATAGATAATTTTTACTTCGAATTTACTCAAATTTAAGAAGATGGCGAGGGAATAGCTATTAAAAACTCAGATTACTACAATAGGTGTTTGTCATATGGGCATACATGAGTGTGGCTTAAAATGTTTTTCATTGTATTATGTGCTTTCAATTAATATAAGATTTGTTATTTAATTGAATATATAATAACATATTTCTTTTTAATTATACATATTAAATTAAATATATTTTCAATTATTGTTCCCAATTCCTCCATCTACTTTTAAGTTCTAGTCAAATTTTCAGCCCTCGACTTTGCCTCCTCTCTCATTCCTCCTTGTCTTTCTCTTTCTGTGCTCAGACCTCTCGCTGGCTCGCTTGTTACCTGGCTAGGCTACCTTACCTGTACATATTGTGATTTTGAGCTCAGTCGATGGCGCATCCTTGACAGGACATCATCAGTTTCTAGAATGTTGCAATTGAAGAAATTGCTGCTGGCCCCGGCTTTCTTTGTGCTGCAGCTGCCACTTCGTATTCTTTGTAAAATATCCCATTTCTGCCATTTGCCACAATTTCAACGTCAAATGAGGTAAGTGCAAAATGTAAAAGTAAAATCTAAATTATTTTCAATTTGTGTTCTACAGATTTCTGGAATCTTTTCTGTGGCCGTTTTAAGAGCCGTCCAGAGCTCAATTAAATGAACATTTTGGTCAAAGAATATTTTTTGCGCCGCAATTCCGATTATTTCAAATTCGTCTCACGTATAAGCTGAGCGTTCGCATGCCAAAAATAAATATAAAAAAGAATCATATAAATAATTTGCATGGCTGTCAAATGTTGCGCTTTGAAATTGAATGCCAGTTGAAAGATCTGCAGAGCGGGAGATACACAACTGTCAGAACTTTGGGTTTTTCTCCCCGATACGCTGTAATCTCGCTCTGCGGGTAAATCACGGGCTCATACACACTCACACACACACACGGCGGCCAGTTCTAATAAAAGTGTTGAATTGCTTGTGCGACACAGTTAGTTCAGCTGCTACGCTTGATTAGTGCACACACTTCTTCCAATTATTGTTATCGACAATGTCCGATAGTAATCGCAGTTTTGTTTATCGCACTTTTGGCCATGTGGCGCGCGCATTGGTGATTGCCAGTCTATTCGTTATCCTGAGTGCCATCTACAGGGAGGACGATGAGCCCGGCTCCTACTACATACATCCCAGGCGAAATCTACAGTAACCAATCGTCACCTTAAGCTTAAGCTACACATAACTACATAATTAATTATAATTTAAATATATAAAGAAAATGTGTGTAAATTAAAAATATGCAAGCTAAACTTCTTCCGGATAAAAAATGTCTTACGTTTCTTTATGATGTATTTACATATATATGATATGATATATATGATAATAACCCACTGCTTATTGATAGTTATCTGGGGAATTCACTTAATACCATCAAGTCAATCGCTCATAAAAAGATTTTTTTTTTTTTTTTTTAATGTGAAAAACAAGTTGTGATGCAGTAAACACGTTCTGTAAAAGCTATTAGAATGCCATATCAGTGCGGCTCTGATGCTATTCAATATTTCCCCAACTATTAATTAGCTGTAAAGTGGTTTTGTTTCATTCAACTCATTCGTTGCAATTGTTGCAGTTTCTTTCGAAATCGCTGCATTTGCTATGCTTGTTGTTGTCGTTGTTGTTGTTGTTGTTATTATTGTTGTTGATAGCGGTAGAGATTTAAGCTTCGCTTCGGCTTGCGCTTTTCTGACTGCACATCTGCTCCTCAGTAAAAGTTTCATATCTGCAAAAAGAGAAATAACTAAATGCCAATTATACGATTCAGTTAAAAATGACATCAGAGCCTACGAAATTTGCAGCTTTATAGCAAAGCAATCGGCATAAAAGCTTAAGCAAATAAATATGTACCTGACTGTGCTTTGACAATTGTTTAAACAAATTTTAGGCCTGTTTCCTGTTTATTCTTTTATAAAGCTACATTTTGAGTTGTATTACAGTTCTTTCAACTGGCTCTCTATATATTGTCTCACCGGGCAGCTTAATATTGCAGATTTATGTATGTGAAACTGTTTCAGCTTAAATTTTAATGCCAAATCGTTAAAGCCTCAACATATTTTTATATAATTTCCAGAGGCGTGATATTAAGAATATTGAAGCTTTAGAGATTTTATTAAAATTTAATTATAATATTTGTTATATATCAAAATAAAAAATGCTTGTGCAAATATCATTATTTGCTTATGAAATATTTGTTATTTTTGAGCTGCAGAGCCCTAACATATATTTCTATATAGAACATCTGTTTCTAATTGTGCTGAAACAAAGTACACCTACTTCTATATTTATTTACGTAAACAACATTGAGTTCATTTAACGCACAAACGCTGCCGTATTAAAATCTAGTCTGTCTAGGAATAAACAACATATCGAATATGTGTATATATCATAATCGATCTATAATACTACTACTTCTACTACTACTACTACTAATAATAATAATAATAATAATAGTAACACAGTATAACAAAATGTAAAGATGAGAAAATAAAATATTTAAAAAATATAATCAAACCTATTTTTTTTTTTATTTCCACTGGAAGTCACAGAGAGTGACAGAAACTGAATTGTTTCACGAAATTGTAAAACAAATAACAAAAAAGGACCGGAGGAACAGAAACAGCGGCAGGTAAAGCTCTGCGTAGACCAATTTTCATTGCATATCTAAAAGGGGCAAGCCGCTGCGGCTGAAGGGGATTTTATATAATTCCAAGCTTAATTGACATGGAAATTTTGGTATGTGAATCGATAATCCTGCTTGCTATAAGCTAAAGGAATATTATCTTTCAATCCTCATAATAAATATAGGCCACTTATAGCTAGTGAAAATATGGCATATTTCAATGAATGGAAAATGTTTTTCCATTCCCCAGGACGATAGCAGATTATGTGTAAGGATTATGAGCAGCATCCCCATCGATGCATGTAAAAAGATTGTGGTGTCATCTAAGAATCCAGGACTTGTAAGATTTTCACACAGCTATAACTAAACACCAAATCTTTTATAACTCAAAGCACGCAAGAATCATATTTAATATCTTTCGATCGAATGATGATCCTGGTCATTGTCTATCGTTTAACATATAACTTGACATGATATTTAAAGATACACTCAAATTATTGCAATTATTTGTGAAAATTATGTCCTTTGATCCTTAGATAACACCACCAAAATGTAATATAGATCAATGCACTTGATGCTTCCGAGCCTAATGCACTTTGTCCTGTAAAAATCCGTCAGGATTTGGTGGAGTTATAGCTATTTTCATTAAAACTGTATATTTTTAAGATACCATAACTCAGTCATATCCTTCAGGATATCTAAAGGACATACTTTTCTGATCTTGTGAGAGAGAGTACTATCGATTGTGTAGTGGCGCTGGAATACCAAAAGGTCAACTCTTTTTATAATTATCGAGACTGCCTAAAAGCAGACTCCTCGAGTCCCGCTGTTCCGATTTAGTTCCGGAGACCACAACGGCAAAAGATTTGACAACATTTATTAACAGATGAATTTGTCAATTTCCAGCGAAATAGGGAAAAAGATAAAAAGAAAAGAAAAACTGTTCCCAAGCGCTGGCTTGCCGCTCAAAGCTGCGGCCATATTTCATTAATTATTCACACGTCAAGAGTGAAAGTGTTAATCACCGCAGACAGTCTTTAAGTTGTCTACAAAATTTTGTTTATAAAAAGAATGAAAAGAAAATATTTATAACAAAAAAATACAATTGTGTGCGGTTGAAGTTTTTTTGTGCTAGTGCCAAGCAGTTAAGTGGTAAGTCTTAGTGGTAAGCTAATCAATGCCTTTACCGAAACGCCCAAACCTATTTGCAGGTTTGGCACCCAGTCAGAAAATTTTATTTTATCTTTCGCTGCACTTGCGTGCATGCACTCCCGAGCTGCTTGGAGCAGTCAAAAAAAAATAAACTTCCAGTTGCTGCCCAAATTACCTAATTACCGGCTGAGACTAAGCTCAAGTGAAACGCACCCACACACCACTTGTGAATAAACAAGCATCGATCGAGCGAGCAGAATATTTAACGTCGTCCACCTTCGTGAGCCGCACAATACTAATTTTTGGCCGTCAGTTGTCGCAGACAACACGGAATTTTTTTTATTTGTTTTTTTTTATAAACTTTTAAATATATATCCTAATTATTAAGTTAGTCTTAGTCATCCCTTTTAATATTTTGTAACAGCCCTAACCTTTCCCACTGTCCACTGTTAAACATTTCCTTTTGTCTTCGTATTTTTTTTTAAATTTTATTTGCATTATTTTTTTTTCTGTTCATTCTGTTTCACATAAACATTTCTTTTATTCGACCATAGCCCACAGCATAAACCTTCATGGAAGCGCTTTCATCGTTGGACACTGCCGTAGGTGAGCGACAAATGTTAAAAGTATAAGTCGTTGTTGTTGGGTCTTTGTTATTAAATTACATGTATTACAAAGCAGAATGAAAAAGTAATGTTAAAATAATCTTTCGTTCCTATGTTTTTGTCCGCCAGCTGAGCCAACCCGTTCACTGACCTTTTCGGTGTGCTTTACAGCTGTTTACCAATTCGCATAGGTGTATGCAAAAGCTCCCGCTCTCTCCTTTGATCCACTTGTCGATTTCAAAAGCTCCCTTATCAGTGTTTGTCCGCTTCGCTTTCCATTCCCCTTCTTTTCTGTATACCCTTTCCTTTTATTGTAAATGTCTAGATTACGCATTGAAGAATTGAATTGCAAATACATATGTACCACATAATGGAACTGAATTAAGAAGTTATTTGGGGGCCATGCGACTCAGCCGTGTAGAGGTATATTAATTCCCCAAGCTGGGTATGGGATCGCTAAGAGTGGCGCAGGAAGCCAGCGATCAAGGTAGGGTGGGCAAGGTCGGTCGCCTTAACATCTAAGGCCGACTTTCGCTGGACCGGCCTTCACTGGCCTGTGCAGCGAAAACTAGCTTGGGAAGGTATGTATGTTTGTGCGTCTCTTTTCTATCTCTCTCTCTCTTCTGTTTCTTTATAACTGGCCGAGTATGTCCGATAGTAGCACGCGAAATCATTATATAAATATAATAAAGTAGCGCAAGGAGTTGCAGATTCCCCTTAACCCTCTCCCCATTTCCCGATGAATAGCCGGATCTAGCGCGTGCACTGCAAACCACTCCGAATAAAAACATCCGCGCACGTTATTCACTACAATTGGCATTCAAGAATTTTCAAATTTCCACTAAAAATTTTTCCTCAATTTTTGCAAGGGGTTTGGTCAAAAAATGGACAAGGTGCATATTAACTTGGCCATTTTAAGGACTATCAGGATATCCATTAGAACAAAAAAAGTATGCATCTTGCTGATAACAAATTTGTCATCAGAAGGACAATAGTCCTTTAAACGGCTGAGCTATAAGGACTTCTTTTTATAAAGAAAAACGCCTATAGCTCAGCAGTGAGCCTGCGTATCCTGGCAATTATGACATCAGATAGTGTGGGGTCACCAAAGCTATCAACTGGCCAAAGGACATTCGAATCACATTAGCGGTTTCCAAGATATTGGGGATTTTGTGTGTTTTGGCTGATTTCCTTTGGCCGCTGGACCAGGCTAAATCAGAAATATTTCAAGTCGTGGGTTCTTAGATGACACCAAAATATTTTGATGGGGATCGATGGGTGAGGTCCTCGGGATGCGAACACACCATGTCCATGTGCAAGGATATAGCCAGGACTCTATTTTTTGATTGTTTTTATATATTGGTTTTAAGATTTAACTTTCTGTTTAATTGAGGCCTAAACGTATGCAGCAAAATATTTCATTAGCAAATATGTTAAATAGCACAAAAGTATGCTATTTTTTATTGACCCAGCAACAAATACTTTTTATTGGCATGCCTAAAAGTATGCACTGACAATATTGAATTTCTAGAACCTTACACAGCAGAAAAGTATGCAACAATATAAGAGTCACAGACAAAAGCCGCAATATGTAATTAAATGTAAAAAAAGTTTTAAATGTGTATAAATTATTACTCAAATACATTTTCCTTAATTTTTTGTAAATTATTTGTTTTATTGTAATTTTTAGCTGGTACAATGCTCATATCTAATATTGTGTATTGCAACTGAATGAATAGACTTTTACAGTTGCTAGAACAAATGTTATGTAATGTAAATGTTATCAAATTCTCATGTATTATTTAGCCGCGAATCATCTTAGAATTACACTTACACATTGCAAAATATATCTACAACTCTTCCAATTTGGGCTGGTGCATACGTACATTGTATATACATATAGATAGTAGTAGTATAGCTATTTGAAAAGTATTTCCATATATACAGTAATTAATTAATAATATTAATAATAATAATAATGAAAAATACAAACAGGATGCATTTCTATGGCAATGGACAAAGGAATTGCTCTCAACTGGTTTACTTGTTGAAGTTCTCGATCTGCTGGAGCACCCAGCTGCGCGACGCCGCCTGGCTGAGATGCGGTGGGCAGAGCACCACACTGGGATGCTGCTGTCCCAGCAGTTCCTGTAGCGTTGATTTTGTTGGCTTCGGCGCTATCTGTGGAGGCGATGGATGACGCTCGCATCCATTGGCAGGCGGCGGAGGTGGTGGACTGCGTGGCCGTTTCACATCGTAGTCAGTGCTGCGCTTCTCGTTGTTGTCGTCACTGTAGATGGCCGAATCACGGAAATCATTTTCCAAACTGTCCTCCACATGCTGCTCATACTCAAATCCGGATGCTGGCAGCTCTGCGGCCGAGCGCTTGCGCTGCTGATCGCACATGCTGTCGCTGGAGGTGCACGAGGAGGAGGTCAGCGAGAAGACAGAGTCGCGCTGCAGTGATGCCTCCGAGCTCGCAATGATGCTGAACAGCGTCTTCGGATCCGCATAGTCGACGTGGGCCATGCGCTCGCCTACCGCCTCGCTGCCTTGGCGATGCAAAATGCTTTGGCGGCACATCTCACTGACATCGGAAACGCGACGCTCGGGCGGACGATTCGGGGTGCGCCCAAAGGCCATGCTCAGATTGTCGATGGACTTGAGAGCACGCGGCAGCAGCGAGATCTCTGAGTGACTCACGTTTTGACCGCTCGACGTGCCATTGCCATTGAGCAGACGCTTCACTAGGTTCTTTGGTATGGGACGCGCGTAAAGCGCATCGATCTGATCCGCCTCGGAGTTGGTGGATTCCAGGCTTAGATTGATGACAGTCGATTGGCTGTCGCGCTTTACAGTGGAGCCCGAACTGGATTCTGAGCCGGTGCTGTCACGCTGCTCCTGCTGTTCCTGCTGCTGCTGCTGCTGCACTGCGTCCTCGCCCACACGCTGCAGCACGCCGTCCGGCGAATAGACCAGCGTCACGTAGTCCGACTCGGGTCGAGGAGCGGGCGTACGTTTCTTGAAATACTGCACGGACTTGGCGCGTCCCAACACAGGTGAGAATTTATAGGGCACATGAACGTTGCGCAGTAGTGTCTCATAAATGGGCTCCTCCTCCTGTTCCTGCTCCTGCTTTTGCTGCTGCAGCTGTTCCGCCTCCAGCGGCGGCGGCGAGCGCGACGGCGGACGGGGCGGCAAAGGCGGCGCCTCCTCGGGACTGGGACTCAGCGGCGTCGTAGCCTGGTTGCTGTCGCGGCGCTGCTTCTGCTGTTTATTCTTGTTGTAGATGCGCTCGAACTCCTTGGTGTTCTTCAGCAGATCCAAGACGATCTCTGCATCCCGCTTCGACTTTTCAGCTGGCGTCGGCTGCGCCTCCTGCTGGCTATCATAATACTGTTCCACCTTGGTCTCCTGCGCCTCTTCGGCCAGCTCAAGGTCCTCCGTGGACTCGGTGATCTTCAGCACGGCCGAGCTATCGAACTCATTAAGATCCATGTAGAACGTGGAGCAGCCTTCCTTGCGATTGCCGCCACTGCTGCTGCTGCCCCGCTGCTTCTTCAGCGTGGCAATGCGCTTCGGCATTGTCTTGTGATTGTACTGCTTCACCTCGAAGAAGCCCTTGGCCTTGGCCTTGCGCTCGCTGAGATCGGGTTTGCTGCCGCGCAGCGAGGCGGCGCTGTCGTCGTCTGCCTCCCGCTGCTGCTGCTCGTCCAGACTGAAGCCGCTGATTCGAGGCACCGACTTGCTGCGCTCCTTGAGCGCCTTGTAGCTAAACACAGGACTCTGCGACTTGGTGCGACTGCGCTGATCGCGCAATATGCAGACGCACTGCTCCTGCTCCTGCTGCTGCGCCTCGCACTTACAGTGCTCCTTGCTAGCGCTGTTTTTGGAGTCGCGCTTGTTGCGATAGCGCACAGCTGCGGCCAGCTTCTGCAGCGCAGTGTCGTCCAGGCTGTTGTTGCGCGACAGCGGCTTGGCCGGTTTAGTGGCAACTCCTGCTGACGTTGCCTGCTCCGGCGAGGGCTGCTCCAGCGATTCATTGAAGCTGTCAAACGAACTGGAGTTGGTCAACGTCTTGCGCTTGAATTTGGAATTGCGTGAACGGATTTCACTGCGCCGACAAGCGTTGCGCCGCTCCAAATATGTCGGCGTCGAGTTGCTGCTCGAGTTCAGGCTCCACTTCCAGGTGCTGCGATCGGGCGTGCGATCTAACCAAATCACAAAGAATAAATCAAATACCAATTAGTTTCGGGCACGTAGACATGCGAGTCGGGGCGAGGCAAGGCAAGCAGACGCCGTAATGAGAGCATGAACAAGATCGAGCGACGCACCAGCAGCGTTCTCTAAGCACTAGCAAACCAGAGCAACTGCATCAACAAGCCATCACCATTCCTACAAGCATGCAAATTCGTACTTAATGGGAGATACTGAAGGACACTCGCTGCAAATGGCAACCAAATGGAAAGCTTTTAGGTTCATCTATCTGATTTATCTTTTTTTCACATTTTCTCAATGAGCAATATTGAACAGTTTGTAATATGAATGAATTTTGTTTAGTTGCTATATCTATCTTATTTTTTTTATTTTTGTAGAATCTGTACATCAATTTTATACTTTAACAACAGATTTGGATCTATTTTAATGTATGATTAGTCTTAAACATTTATGCCATACCTATTTATACCTCTAGATCAAGTAAAGAGATTTTTGGCTACAAGTTTTTCATATTCAAATATAATAAAGCTTAGTTAAAGTGAAGCTTTCAAAGCTTTTTAGCTAAGGATTAATCCCAACTTGAAGTGCTTCAGTGAAAGGCAAACAAAAGCTCTCTTATGCTAGCTTTAAGTATTTACTTTACGCTCTATAGCGATGTCATAATGAGAACTTTAAGAGCAGTGATTGAGTGTCCTTTGGAGTTGGTGTCTTCGGGGCGATTTCAGTGTTAGTAGTGTTGTGTGTGCATGCTGATCAAAGATAATGGGGTTAGGAATGCGAACATGCTGGACGTAAGACCAGTGAAGCAGATAGAAGCCAATTAGAGCAGAGTTTCACAAGCCAAGTTAGGGTAGAAAAACGTTTGTAAATTGATAACTCGAAATACTTACTAGGCAGCGATCTGATATATCGGATTAATAAGACTACGTCTGAGCGCCGCAAATACCAGAAAATTTTCAACTAATTACGATTACGATTACGATTACGATTATAGAGTTTAACGATAACAATTGGCAGTTAACAGTTTAGTTAATTTACTAGAAATTATATTTAAATTCAACTTTAGGTTTGGTTGGTGGGTTTCATTTTGTTTTTGGGGTCGGGGTTATAGAAGAAAGTAGCGCTTAGTTATTCAGTCTCTGGTGTTTAGCCTTAGGGAACGCCTTAGAAACTAGTTAAAGTTTTCTTTTCTTGTTTGGTTTGGGTGGTTTAGTTTTAAATTGCGTCACTGGTAGTACTACAACGGTAAACATATAGCAAAAATATAAGAGTAGATATAGATATATGTATATAGATAATAGTTAGACAAATACTAAAGTTAAATGAAGAGTTACACACACCAGTAAACATTTGTATAGTTAGTCAGATGGGAGCCTTAAACCAATTATATAACATTATGCAGGCCTCATAAATTAGTACAAGTACAGTTGCGCACAAAGCATGTGCAATTAAAATGTGCAAACATCTGAGATATACACTCATGGTCAAATTAATAGGTGTAAAATTGATTTTTTATTTAAAATGTAATTCCGACTATATTTTCTCATGTAACTTAAAAAAAACACTTGTATTCGAAAATAGACATATCTTAGAATTGTAACAACAAAAAAAAAGTTTTAAAAATAATAATGTTTAGTTTAATTTTGGCATAATTCACAAAATACTCAAAATTTTGCTGGTCAAATTAATAGGTGTGCGCAGCAAATTAAAAAAAAAAAATTAAAATTTCTGAAATATTGTGGAATATTTAGATTATATTTAAATAAATGTGGGTCATACTCTGTATGGCCGCCTTTATTCGCAATGATTTTGCTGATGCTTTGGGGCATAGAGGATATTTACTTTCTACACATTTCCGCAGGAATATTGTACCATTCCTTCTGAATATTTTCCCATAATTAGGTTTTATTGAAGCAGGTAGTCTTGAAAATTTCCCTTTTCAGGCGTCCCCAACGGTTCTCGATTGGATTGACAACTGGAGACTGACTTGGCCACTCAATAACGTCAGTTCTATTTTCATGAAACCAATCCTTAACTACTCGGGAGCAATGTCTACGATCATTATCCTGTTGGAACTTCCATTTTAGAGGCATATTGTCGTCGGCATATGGTAGCATAATACTGCTTAATATTTCCTTATACAAGAATCTGTCCATCTTGCCGTCATTTCGATGATCCGGACCAACACCTTGCCATGAAAAGCAGCCTCAATGCCATTATGCCGCCTCCTCCGGGCTTAACCGTCTTCTTTTTATATCTAGTATCCAATTCTTTGCCTTTTGGTCTTCGAACATGTCTATTTGAGTCATTCCCAACAAAATTTGTTTTCGTTTCATCACTCCAGAGAATTTTTCTCCATTTACGCTCTCCCTCTAAGCCACACCAGGCCTTGTGAGATTGAGCAAAATGTTTGCTCATCTCAAAATTTTGATCCACGCAGTAGAGGAACTCTGCGAACAGCTCTCCTAGGTAGATCCGAGCCTAATAAACGTCGACAAATAGTTCGTGCTGATACCACATTGCCCATTTCGCTGCCAATAGCTCTCGACGACTTAAAAGGGTCCGTTTTAGCCAAGGTGACTATACGGGAATCGTCTGTTACGCTGGTTTTCCGACGGACACCTGGATTCTTTTTAATTTTTTTTTATTTTGGGGCATTTGTGACGATGTTTTCTGGTCGTCCCATAAGTGATGCAATGCATTTATAAGTTTTACCCTCTTCACGAACCTCAAGAACGAGATTTCTCTCTTCAGCACTGCAGTGAACTCCATGACCCATCTATTTTTATTAAAATGTTGCAAATAAATATTTTTATGCTTCAATCTAATCATATTCAATAAAAATAGTACCTTTACATACTCAAAAACCTTTCAATATTTTTTTTTATTAAAACACACCTATTAATTTGACCAGCAAAATTTTGAGTATTTTGTGAATTATGCCAAAATGAAACTAAACATTATTATTTTTAAAACTTTTTTTTTGTTGTTACAATTCTAAGATATGTCTATTTTCGAATACAAGTGGTTTTTTTAAGTTACATGAGAAAATATAGTCGGAATTACACTTTAAATAAAAAAAAAATTTTTACACCTATTAATTTGACCATGAGTGTATGTCTGTATATCTATGGGCACACTCACACACACACATAAATCAACTTGAGAGAGCCAGATGTGGCACGATTTCCAGCCACATAAAAGGAGCTTAGCGCAAAAATAAACTAACTGAAAAGTATTTTAAGACGTGGTTATGTCACTTCAGTTGAGTCCCAGCCAGCAGGAGGCTGAAGAGGCTTACGAAGTGCAGAACTACACTGCAAGAAATCAAACTCTTGGCATCAGCGAGAGAAAGAGAGAAAGGGAGCGAGAGAGCTTTTATTTCTCAATTACTATAACAATTGTGAGCATTGACATTGAGCTCTCTATAAATGTGAGAGCTCGCTCTACATATATAACGCTTTCGTAATTTGTATGTGCGTGAGTGAGCTTTAAAGGATCTCTGCGAGCTTTGTATAGTTGAGATAGAATTTCTAGCTTCTATACATAGACCAAAGAGCTCACAGAGCTTTAAAGGGTAATTAATTACAATAGTTCATTTATCTATTGATTCAAAGTCAAAGTTTTTAAATTGAAGTAGGGAACTTGGCTTGCTTCTGTCTTCCAACACTTGTAACTTTCAAAGCTTTTAATTAAATGTCCTTCTCAAAGCTCTCTTAATACACTCAAATATTTGGTTATTTTTCTAAGCATAATACCTAACTGAAAGGTTTCCAAATTTGAAATTGTGCTAAAATCGATTGTCAAGCTTAGCCTGCGATCGAGGAATGTATGCTTGAAGTATAAGTTTAAGCTTTAATGAGCTTACATACTTGTATTAAAATATGAAAATTGCAGTGAGCTTGAAAAGCTTTTGAAGCATTGTTTCTTTATTCTGCTAAAAATAGTTTGCAGTGCAAGATATTTCTGAGAGCTACTGTACATCATTTCACGCTTTTTTGTCAGTGTACTGAGTGAGCTTTGAAAGCTAAACGTGGCTGCTCGGTAAACATTTTTTGAACAGTGCATTTGCACGTGTGCCCGCATAACTGTAACTACACTACATCATCATAGCTTGCCGTAAAATATTGCAACAACTAAAAAACAAAAACAAGCAGACAGTGACAACAACGACAACAACATGGAAATACAAACACTTAAGACACACAGGTAGCAGCTATGCGGAGACAAAAACAAAAACAAAAGCAAAAGCTATAAAGAGTTGATGGGCTGCTCGAGGCAGACAGCTCAGCTCTGTTGGGGCTCACCTTCCTCGTTGCCCAGCTGGTAGACGAGCTCCTTGGCGCGAGTGGGTATATCCAGCTCCTGGAGCATCACATCTTTGATGTGCTGCGTCCAGATGCGCTTCTGGTCACGATTTCTGGCCGTCAACTTGATTTGATTGCGCGGTTCATCGAAGGGTATGACATAAAAGCTGGTCGGCTCGCCGGGCAAATGCTCGCTCAGCATTAGATTTTTTTGCTACAAGAGAGAGAGGAGACAGAAAGAGAGAGAAATGAGTGAGTGAGTGATTCGATTTGGGTCGACTTTAGACAGGGCTCTATTTACGGATATGTAGCTCTTGAACTGCAGACGACCGTCCTCCTTTTGCTTGGTAATGATCAGCATCGTCTCGAAGAGGAGCACCTGACGCGGCTTGTTGTGCTGCTCCATGAGCAAGCCCTCGTGCCTCAGTTCGCGCAGAACGCTCAGATCTGCAGCGTCATTGAGAGAATGATTCTGGTTAATGTTGGCCTGGCCACAGATGGCTGGACTCAGCCGAACTCACCTGGTCCCATCCAGCCGTCGAGTATGCCGGACAGCTCCTTGACACGACTCCGCTGCTCCTGCTGACGCTTCACCTGGTCTATGTGATGAGCTACCTGTCGCATTATGACATACGCCTCAGCTACCTCCTTCACATCGCAGTGCTTGCGCAGGCTCTGAAAGAGAGTGTGAAAGAAAGAGAGAGATGGGTGAGATGGAAACTCTCATGCTCAAGGCGAGTCTTTGTCTCCCTGTCCCTACTTACGTCCAGCAGCAGATGGTACTTGAGTATGCGTTGCACCGGTTTCAGCAAGTAGGAGCCAAGGGGCAGGCGATGCTGCAGCAGCGTCTGCGTGGAGGCCAGCAACGAATTCGTGTGCTTCGCCTGCAGCAGTTTGGTCAACAGCGAGATGGCTTCCGGGTAGCTTGTGCTATAAGACAAAAGAAGAGAGATATATGAGTATATGCACGTATATGTGAGCATATAGCTGCTGATTTATGATACGACTTTGAGCTCTTCATCAGGCCCAAACATCAAGAAATTTGAATTTAAAATCAGCTTGTTGGAGGAGTTGCACACATGATATATGCCCAGCTGTCAGCCGGGGCGACAAATCAAACGGCGGCCAAATTGACAGAAACCGAAAGAGAAGCCAAAGCCAGAGTCAGAGCCAGAGTCAGAGCCAGAGCCAGAGTTGGAGTCGGAGCCAGAGCCAAATGTCAGCGCCTAAATGGAACATTGAGTAAGGCGAGCATGGCGTGCTTGGACTGCCAAAGCTCCAGTCAAAGTCAATGTTCGTGTCTCAACTGCAATCGAGATCAGTTTTTTTTTTCATTTGATTTGGTTAGTCCAGTTAACCGTTCTTGGCCAGGCTATCTGAGATTTGGCAAACACGCCAAGTGCTTGGGGAAATAACTTGACGACTTGTCTACAAAATACTAAAATCTAGCAATGAAACAGAGCGCAGAAAAAGAAGGGAGAGAGAAAAGCTGAGAAAGAGCTCGACTAGCACTCTAATTATACAATGGAAGCCAAAAAGGAACGATAAGTCAAGAAGAGGACTAGCTGAGCCTAGAGCGAGGGGGAGAGCAAAGGAGTGAGCAAGGGAGAGAGCAAGGGAGGGAGCAAGGGGGAGAGAAGTAGGGAAAGAGAAAGAGGGAGCGAAATATATAAATAGAAAGTTGGAGAGAGTGAGAGAGAGAGAGAGGGAGAGAGAGAGGGAGAGAGAGAAAGATAGAGAGATATAGAGAGAGAGAGTGACAGGGAGAGAGAGAAAGATAGAGAGATATAGAGAGAGAGAGAGAGAGACAGGGAGAGAACAGTATACCGAGAAACGGATAATGAGAAAAGTAAAAAAGACAGTAGGATAGAGGGAGAGAGAAGAGGGATAGAGGAAAGGGAGGAATTAGCCGCGAGAGAAAATGGCTGAGAGCGAAAGAAGAACACTAATCGAGGGAGAAAGTAAGTGAACTATAGATGAAGAAGGGAGGAGCTAAACTGTGCGAAAAGTGGACAACAAGAAGATTTCGAATAAAAGGAATTTTAAATAGGTATACACTTTTTCTGGCAATGCCACTACTCCAAGATGAGGCAGTAGATCCGCATCACTTCACTCACCAATAGGTTGTATACACATTAAAGCGATCGCGTAGGTCAATGAAACATTTCGCTATTCGTCCCGGATCCATGCCCGAGTTGATGAGCTGCTGCAGCAGCAGCGAATTGAATTCGTAAATCTCTTCAATGTTGGCAAAGAGTATTTGCAATTCGTCTGTGCGGAGACAGGCGCGCTCCTTCCAGTCCAGAAGGTAGCTGCAGGAGGAGGAAAAGACTTGTTAGACGAGCGCACTGGGGGCTGTCATCAGCTGATGTGTCTTACCCTTTGATAACCTGACCCAGATCCTCGACAAAGCTCCGCTCCGAGTCCACAATTTCCAGGCAGGCGCGTTCCAGCACGCTCATGGGATTCGTGTGCGAGGGATGATGATGATGATGATGGTCGCCCAGCTCGTTCTCGCTCTCAGCCAAGCTCTCGACGCTGGCCAAATAGGAGGTGGCAGCCAGCTTGCCATTGAGCAGCTGGTCCGAGCCCGAACTGGAGCTGGACGACGTGGAGCAAATGGAGGAGGAGGACAGCGGACGATTGTTGAGACGCGTCAGCTCGCTTAAGCGCGGCGGATACTTCGGCTTGATGTCCGTCAACGTGTCCAGACTCTCGGCCGACAGCTTGTTGGCCTCCTCCAGCTCAGCCAGCTGCTCTGCCGTGGGCAGTCGCAGTGGCATGCCGCCACCCAGAGTGCTCGCCTTGCCGCTCTGGCTCTTCAGCTTCGTGCGTGCATATGTCTGCAGCGGGGAGCCCGGCCCGGGCGAGCCACTCTGGCTGGCGCGTGGTGCCGAGACGCTGCGCACCAGTGGCTTGCCAATCAGCGGCTTGTTGATGGCCTCCACCAGCTGCTCGCCCGCTTCCCCTTCGCCCAGATCCAAATCGCTCAGTGTCAACTTCTCGATGTGCTGGGCAACCAGGTCAAAGTTGATCGCGTCCACAAAGGGCTCTGGGCTGTGCGGCTCGTTGGCCACCACAAAGGCCTTGTGCCTGGGTGGTGCTACCGGCGTGCTGGCTGCTGCTGGGCCTGCTGCTACTGGTACTGGTGCTGGTGGTGTTGGTGTTGGCGGTGGTGCTGCAGCTAGCTGCATGCTCGTCACCGCCAGCTGTTCCATTTCACTTAATTTGATGCTCTGCCGCTTTAGCTTGGAGAACGGCTTGCCCTCGAAGTGAAAGGGCGTGCCGGGCGCTGCCTTGTTTGTGGGTGTCTTGTCCTCATCCGCGGATGAGTTGACCTTTCTGTGTGCAGCACCGCCGTAATCGCTGCCCGCATCCAAGGTGGACACCAGATCGCTGCCCGATTGGGTGGATAGCTTGCCCGTGGTCTTGGAGAGCGGCAGATGCGATAGCTTCAGTTTGGGTGGTGCTGCAGTTGCGGCCTTTGCATAACGCAAGTTCGTGGGGCTACGCTGGCCGGGCAGTGAGTGGGTCTGCTGTTGCTGTTGCTGTTGCTGCTGCTGCTGGATGGCTTCGATGTCGACTGCGTTCACGGGCTCCGCATCTGCGTGTGTAATAATCCGCTGAACATTGGGCGAGAGCACGCGAATATTGTTGCCGCGCCGCGAATGATTGCTGGATGCTGTGGATGAGATGCTGTGATTGCTGCCCAGCTCCTGACGCCGTTGCACCACCAATCGACTCAGCTGCACGCCATCAGCCACATCGTCACGCAGGCCGGCAACCACCAGCGGCGTTTGGGCTCCACCATCTAAACTGTAGCTGCCCGAATGGTTGTCGCTGCTGTTGTTGCTGTTGTTGCTGGTGGTGCTGCTGGTGGTGCTGCAATTGCTATTGCTGCGCTTAGGAGTTGACTCACCGCTACTCTGGCTGCTCTGGCTGCTGTCAGCCCTCGTTGCCGTTGAACCGGCGCCCAAGGTGTTTGTCAGCGTGTCATAAAAGCCCAACAGCGAATGCGCTAGCTCTGTGCTGCTGCCTGCAATAAATTGAGAATTCATTATGATAGGATGGCCAATAGTTATAGCTAGCTATACATATGTATGTACATAGATATATTTATATACGTGTGAGCTGTTTTGTGTACAGCTAAAGATGTATGGGAAACTATAGCTGAGTGTGTGCATGAATATAAAAAAACTGCGTGCTTATTCATAGTTCAGATCAGGCTAGACGTAAGATCTTGTGGATAATTTTCCTGCATTTCTAATTTTACTACCAATTATTTATTGATTTATATATAATCTAAAATCTTTCTAAGAGCTAAGTACTAGAAAAGGAATTTAGAATATAACCTCTTCACAGGTCAAATAACTGATATGAAATGCATCCAGAATTCAAGCCCACTCCTAGGTACGATTCATAGTAAATCAAATTAAAATCAGGTAAAATATCAAATAAAAGTCAAGCTATGCTGGATAAGTAAACTTGAGTTCAAACTATATTTCATCTATAGTAATTTTAGATACTAACACTGACTTAGACTAGATAGGTTGACAAGAAATCTCGAAGATTGCTTCTTAATAAGTCCATCACACTCTATTATAAAAGTAATTAATATATATATATATATATATATATATTAATGCATATATCAATAATGATAGACTTATTTATGTAAAGCTATTCAAGCTTATATGATTTTCTTTACTTATAGCAAAGACAGAACTACCCAGCAGGAAGAGAACTCTCAGACCTTCAGCTTGACAGGAAAAGTCAGCACTTGCAATCCCACAATATATTTTAATGACTTAACAAGTAAAGCCCTAACAGATTTATTTATTATTCAAAGTCAATCAAAGGCTAACAAAATTCTCCCTCTTTCTATATATATTCATATACATATATCTACCTATATAGTACTCAATTGTTTACGATCTAGTCTAGACGCGATCGCAGTTTATAATTCATGAGTCGTCGATCTTGATCTGCATTCCACGTTTGTTGATTTATGCAATTTGCTGGCTTTTGTTTATTTTTTCTTTAGCTTGGCTTGCAAGGGGCATCATTAAATAGCTATTGACTATTGACTGGCATGATCTATAATTTATATATCAACTGTCAGATATCATATATGTGTGCATGTATGTATGCATGTATGTGTGATATCGAATAATGTTATTAAATTCGCTAGTTGTGGAAGGTTTTCTTTGATTAATTGAACCATTTGTGAGAACTGATAAGCAAAGCTCAGGAATGCCCCGTTGCCAATTGCCCAGTTGGCTGTTTGTCAGATGTTTGTTGTAATGGTGGCGGTGGTGGCGGTGGTGGCTGTGGTGGCGGTGGTTGCGTTGCCATATCAATTCCCATGTCAGGCCAGCCAGCCAGCCAGCCAGACAGGCGGACAGACTCGCACTCGAAGGCAGCCTACTTATTTATGCAACAGACTCAGCCAAGACAAGAACTCAAACTCGAACTTGAGCTCGAGCTCGAGCTCGAAGTAGAAGTAGAAGTAGAAGTCGATGTCTTGACTTGTTGCCTTGACTGATGGCCGCATTCTGTTCACTCTGCCAGTCTTGCTGGTCTCTTCTGTGTGTATGGGTGTTGCGTGTCCTGGGGCTAAACAACTCAATACATCAGCTCGACTCGACTCGGCTTGGCTTGGCTTGGCTTGGCTTGGCTTCAACATATTTCATTTAACGCAGCTCAAAATTATGGCAAATATCGCAAAATTATGTGATGCCGATGCGGCCTATCAACGCGTGACGATCGTTAGACACGGCCACATATTAGCCCACACAGTCAAAGATCAAGTTATGTGGAATATATGTAGCAGCAGATGTTGAGGTGGAGTTGACGTAGTCACACTCACTGGAATACGCTTGCTAGAACCTCTTTCTCTAGGTTCTTTCTTAAGATCTTAAGACTTGGCTAAGTTTGGCTTATATAGAGAACAATCCAGTCATCATAAGTATATATCATATATATAAGGTTGTTGAGCCCAACTAGAACAACTCTCCCTATTGTATGATCTATGTATATCATTTTGCTGTCCTTATTGATTCATCTCTTCTCTCCTTCTATCATAGGCACTTTCTATGCTTTGTGGAAGTTGTGGAAATTCTATTTAATTGTCTCTTTATGCCCAACATGAAATCAAATACATAGTCTCTTTCTCTCTCTCCACCACTCATTATCTCATCACTTCACCTCCTACCTTCCACCTATACACCCTTTCTCACCCACTCTTTGTCTGTTCACTGCTCAATCTGCTCGTCTCCTGCATTGACTTCCACCAATCTAAATACTTTACTCATCAATTTCCTTAAGTTTTCCTCATGGAATTCCTCACAGTTTATCTTACGCAGCTGTTGCTGCCTTTCAATTTCCTCCACTTGGCAATTTTCCCATTCATTACAAGCCGCCGTCCGTAGTGAGTCTCCTCCTCGCTGACTTATATATGCGTGCCTAATCCGAATTTCTAATCTTTTAGCACATTTGCCTAACAGCTTCAAGGAAAAATAAAGAGCTGCCCACCGTTTCTGTGGCGAGGTTCAAAAACTGTTCCGACTGCGACAGCAAAGCCTTAGCTCAAATCAGGCAATTAACTTTAGCAACACACAGACACACACGCGCACAGAGCCACATGGCCAACAGTGAGATGGCATCGACTGCAACTGGTTTTCAGCTATTTAGAATCCAACATATTAACATGGCCAACCGTGCAGCATCATCTTCATCGGCAGCCTTAGACACTGCACCCAGTTCCCAGTTCCCAGCTATCCCAGTTCTCCCAGCTCTCTCGACTTCAAGTTGCTGCACAGTAGCCAACGGGCCACTTTTTCTTCTAATTGCAAACGGTGTCAATGCGAAGTTGGCTGCAATGTTGTTTTCTTCCTCTTGTTTCTATTTCATATATTTCCTTTTAGCCGGCAGCTAGTTGCCACGTACAACAATTAGTTTGCTGCAGCAACAACGCCCACTGCCAGCCTCAGACTGATGGACTGATGGAACACTCAGTTATTCAACTGTCCATCTGTCTCTCCGTCTGTCTGTCTGTCTGTCTGTCTGTCCCACTGGGCAACTGGCTGACGACAAGTCGTAAACATGATTTGTACATTTAATTTTTCCATCATTTTGCTAGATTATTGCGTGGGTAGCTGAAAACCAATGACGAGCTTTGATGACGCCACAAAGATCTGAGCATTTCCTGCAGCCGTTGCGGCTGCTGCGGACTGCTGGCTGCATCTCTGACCCACTTTGGTGGCAAGAAGCGCATTTGTTGCAATTTTGCTTAATTGCCAGCCGTGGGACGAAACAGGCAGCGCGCAACAGGTAACAGCTAACAGCTAACAGCCAACAGGTAACAGGTAACAGCTAACAGCTTATAGTTATGTCTAGTAAATGGTCACAAGACTTCAATTTTATCATTGTCATGTGTTTAATTAGCCGGCACTAGAACAAAGCGCGACTATCAAATACTCTGTAAATTTGGGCTAACAGAAATATTAAATACTTGTTTAAAACTAACAAATAAATGGGGAAAGATTTAATGAGATGTAAGGTTTCATGAATGAATATTTTAGCAATTTAACAGAATTATTAAATATTACCGAAAACCTAGCCAATATATGGGGGTTTACAGCTTTGATAAAGCTTTGAAATTATGTAAAGAAAAGTACAAAAAATAAATGTAAAAATTAAACTATTTTATTTATATATTAAATTACATTTGTTCAATATTTAATATTTAAATTTCTATATATATCTCATATTATAAGTTATATTATATATTATTTAACATTTTAGTTTGAATATATTTCGGCAAGTTTTCAGTCTAATTTAATTTTTTAAATATATAAGAATTCAAAAATAAAAAAATTAAAATTCAATTCAATGCAAACAGAATTAACATGAAAAAATATATAAAATATTTTTTATTATTTTTTTACTACTTAAAAAGTCATTAACAAATGTGAATCGAACAAAGGCAAAAGCCATTGCATAATGTTACCCAACCGAAGACCATAAAATTGTGAAATATATTTGTAAAATAATAGCTGTTAATTTAAATGTTTATATGCTTATATTTTGCCATTCCTTTGATTCAACAAATATTTCTTTACAGTCTGGTTTTGCACATGGCTTAATCCCGGTACCCCATTAAAGCTTCGACGGCATTAAGTATCTAAACTTTCCGCTTCAGTTTGTTATAGAGAATTATAGCGGTAATCTTAATGCAGTTCGCTTAAGCTGCGATCAGCAGCAGCCGCGATTTGCCTAATCAATTTATGGCATAATTTGAGTTGACAGTTTTACGAAGCGATTCCAGGGACTAAGCCCGCCTGGGGCAATCAGCAGGCGGAATCGGACAGCAATAAAACTAGAAAAAAATATAAAAAAAAAAGAAAAGTTAAATAACAACAAAAAAAAAGTAACAACTGCAGGCAACAAATTTACATGTCGCATTGTCACACACCGAACAAAACAATGCAAAGCATTTCGCAACCTTTTTGCAATTGGAGTAGCCCAGAGGACAGCTGGGACATTGGAGACTTGGCTGCCAGCTTTCGGTTACATTTGGGCAGACAGCGAGGCTGCCAGCTGCCAGCTCCGACGCGGCCCTTTGTCAGATTCTGTCGTCTACGGCTTCAGGTGTCAGTCGACGCAGTCGGCGATGCTATCACGGCCTATCATGGACGACGGACTTGGCCCGTTTAAAGTGCGCAATTTATGGCAGAGCTGACACAATTTCATAATGCGCAAGACGCAGTTGCAAGTCGCCGATGCTTGCCCAGAGATTACGCGATATTCCTCTTCCTCTTCTTGTGCACACTCGTTCACTGAGTGTGAGGAGTATATTGGTTTCTGTGCAGTGTGGGTTTCAGAGTGTGCCGAGCAGTTGCGGGCTTGTGGCAGCTAGAGACTTGGAGCTGAATAAGAATACCTTTCTTCTCTTGTAGAAACTTATGATATGAGGCATGCGTCCCTTGGGGGCGTGGCATATATTGTCTCTTGTGCACTCTTGAAGTAGAATATGAATTCATTTCTTCCTCTAAATATTTCTTCCAAGGTTTTCCTCTATGTTTTCCTCTTTTCTCTACGTCTTTCCTCCACGTATTCCTCGTAAGTATTTGCTTTGCGTCTTTCCTCTACGTCTTTCCGCTACGTATTTTCGCACGTCTTTCTCCTAAGTATTTCCTTTAAGTGTTCCACTACGGTTTTGGTCTACCTGTTTTCTTCTTTTTTCCTTTACGTATTTCCTTTACGTATTTCCTCTACGTATTTCCTCCAAGTATTTCCTCCACGTCCTTTCTCTACGTCTTTCCTCTACGTATTTCCTCTACGTATTTCCTTTACGTATTTCCTTTACGTCTTTCTTTTACGTCTTTCCTTTACGTCTTTGCTCTACGTATTTCCTCTACGTCATTCCTCCCCATATTTTCTCCAAGTATTTCCTCCACGTCTTTCCTCTACGTCTTTCCTCTACGTATTTCCTCTACGTCTTTCCTCTACGTATTTCCTCTACGTATTTCCTCTACGTATTTCCTCTACGTATTTCCTCTACGTCTTTCCTCTACGTATTTCCTCTAAGTATTTCCTCTACGTATTCCCTTTACGTCTTTCCTTTACGTCTTTCCTTTACGTCTTCCTTTACGTCTTTGCTCTACGTATTTCCTCTACGTTGTTCCTCCAAGAATTATTACCTTTCCGTTTTTAGCTTAGTTGAACGATCGCACATTTCACTTCACTTCACTGCACTGCACGAGTGACCCCCAGCGGGCCTGGGCGACTGAAGAAATGGTGCAGCTGCTGCCCTTTATATAGGGCGACTTTCACTCAAAGCCTGAGTCGCGCTCAAATATTGAGTCCAGTGCCAGGTAGAGGTCATTGCAGTTGAGCTTTGGGTGATCAGTGGGAGCACTCTCTGCTGCTTCAAGCATTCTAGCTCCATTTAACTCAAATATAAACACCAAATGAATACTGCTGCATGCATATGTATTTATATAGACAAATTAAATGATCTAGGATAGACATGAATGCTGTTCTTAGGAAGATCGACAGAGGGGAGAGACAGATTGTGAGATGGACAGAGTGGATTGGTTGATTGATTCAAATATTTAGTACACACATTATATTTCATATATGCAAATGTTTAGTTCATTTGGCACATCGAAAGAGTATTGCACAATCCTATACACCCGATTGCAATGCAATTTTTATTAAAATTGCATTTTTGGTAAGCTGGCTAAAAATAGCAGCAGTCGTTAAGCTCAGCTCAACAGAGTTGGCAAAAGGTCAGGCAGAAGGTGTTGACAGCCACTGCAAGTTGATTTATACGAGTTGTCGCATAAGTTGCCAATGTGGCGAAAGTCTTGCCCCACACACTACCTCTTTCCCTTTACCCCCCCCCCCCCCCCCCCTCTCCTTCTATCTCTCTCTCTCTCTCTTGCCAGTCCGCATCGATTGCAATCGCTGCAACAACGACGACAACTAAATCGATTGCTGCCTCAGAGACTGTCGCACGCACCTCGCTCTGGCTCTGGCCAGCTGTTTGTTGTTGATAGCATTATATTAAGGCGCTTAGACGCTGGTCTGCAGCAGGCAGACAACACACAACAACAACACACACACACACACTCATTTGATATTTTAATCGGCATTTTATTTTTGTCTGCTTTGGCTGGCGCCGCATTTGGCGCAACGTTTAGGGAAATGACCAGAGGCCAGTTAAACACCACCAGCACCACCTCAGCCACCGCCAGCCACCTTATCCCCAGTTGGGTCATTAAAAACCCATTGCCATACGTCGCTGCCGTTTTGGTATCTGTGTAAACGTGTGTTTAGCCAAATCAGCGCTCTTAGCGTGGACTTTGCGGCACGCATTTTGCAATTGCTATTAAATACCGTATTCAATGTGTCGCAAAATGCGCTTCAGAAACACATTTCAGCTGATAAGAGACAAGCAACAGCAACAACAAGCAAATTGTATTGTTCATAAATTTTGAGTCGATTATTTAACGTAAAACAAATCAGTTTTTAGTGTCTTTAGTGAAGCATTCCAAGTCACCTGCGATTAAATAACATAATATGCATAACTTTATATAGTATATATATTTTAATATATATGTGTGTATACATACATTTGTATGTATATGATTTCAGCGGAAACTAAACTTCATGGGCTATTGGGCACAAACACACACACAGGGAACATTCAACAACTGTGTGAAAACACATGTAAAACTGAACTATAATTATTATATATCTTAGCTATTACTCAATTTGAATAGCGGATGCAGCCAACACCCCGAAAATACGATGCGATCTAGAACCGACTAAGTGCATACACTAACTGAGACGGAGAGCTAGAAGTCGATATGCTATATACGTACATCTATATAGATATGTGTGGAAGTAGATATAGTGGCATAAATATATGCATATGTGATATATAAGAAGTCTCTTCGTGTGATATATCCTATGAAGCTGATTGCAGTTAGCGTTCTGTAAAAGAATATTTGTTGAAGAATATGGAATATAGATATAGAAGAACCCACTATATCGAGTACACAAAATTTTTACTTACAAATATATATAAATATACATTTAAAAATATTTATACACTTTAAATTTCAGCATTAATATTCTCGATCTATGCCATAAAACGATTACAGAAAATATAATAAGAAGATTTAGTATATCATATGCAGATAAAAACGCCTGGTGGAGACAATACATGGATAAGTAATTCTTCTACTATATATGTAGTACATACCATAAATTCGTATATGTATACAGTAGCTCTCATATGTTTTCATTCAGATATCTTGTCTGCCTTTACGTTTATGATATTTAGAGAATACTCTGGAATTCTTTCATTCATATAGTATAGCCATCTATCCATCTGTATCTATTCTCCTGGAGTATTTATCAAATATTTAGATGTATATATAAAGGATATATATAAAAACTCTCAGAATCCTATGTACTTATATTGACGCTTCAACTCTGACTCAATTCAACGCATATAACTTCACATCATCATTACAGGGTATACTAAATAATCAGTGACTGCAGCTTTCAGCTGGCTTTCATCTGCAGCATGCTGCATCCGTTCCAAGTGATACGATAATCGTGCTTTTGCGAAAAATATAAGGAAAGAAGAAGAAGCAGCTAACTTCAGAGCAGTTACTTATACTTAATCAAAAAGAGACAAGAAAAATATAATAAAAGAGCTAAAGCCAACAGTTGAATGATATTTTAATATGCATTTAGAGTCGCATTTAGAGGCAAATTGCGAATGGCCATAGGAAATTGAGAGCCAAAGATCAGAAGTGAGAGAGAGGGAGAAAGAGAGAGAGAGAGAGAAGAAGCATTCCAAAGATCATCTCCCCCAGCGCTGGGCTGCAGCTTATTCAACTTATTTATTTTTAAACTCCGGCCAAGATCGCATGGTTCACAGGCACTTAAACGGCTCCAGGCCCAACTGCTGTCTCCTGTCTACCCACTGTCTCTCCCTCTCTCTCTCTCTCTCTCTCTCTCTCTTTATCTGTGTGTATCTATCTCGCTCTTCTTTTTGGGGCCAACGCAATGCTATTCCAGCAAATTCCAGCGAAAAAGTGAAATCCTTTCCAAGCGGCGGCAGCAAGCACACAAATCTAGGAAAATGTCGCTGAGCCGCAAACGTTATAAATCTTGTTCATATTTGCACGTGAAAAAATAAAACGAAAGAACTGAACAACTGAGCAAAGCACACGGACACTTGGACGGCCTGGACAGTTGGCCCAGACGAAGCCATAAATGTCACGCAGCCCTGACTGGCCTCAGTCTCGGTCTCAGCCAACTGCCAGCCTAGACTGGCCTGTCCGCCCGTCTCCTGCCGCCGCCCTCTAAAGCATATTAGTTTTCCACTAGCTACGTGCTAAATTCCTATGGCCAGAAATCCATTAAGCAAGACCCGGCCACCAGGCGCGCGGGGCAGCGGCAAGCACACAGGCTGCATGCCACGCGGCCCTAAAGTGCTAAAATCTCATAAAACGCTGTGCCCAGGCCGCGGCCCAGGGCCCATGGCCCAGGCAGCTGCTTCTAAATTAGCCCAACTCCAAAACTTCAGCTGCAACAGCTTTGAGGAGGCCACTCCTCGAGGCATGTGACACTTGCAACAACAGCGACAGCGACAGCAGACGCAGCAGAGGCAGCAGCTGAATATTGTTGCCACCACCAACTTGCACTTTGCACTTCAGCCCGAAGGAGTCTCGAGTGGCGAAAGAAACGGTCGGCCTATCCAAAAGGCGAGGAAATTGAACAACTAAACGATACCCTATAAATGCGGGAGCTTTAAAGTGAAATGCTCCAGAAGACACACAGTTCGCTTGAGCCAGGGAGTGAGAGCGATAGATAGGGAGAGGGAGTGATAGATAGAGAGAGAGAGAGAGAGAGAGAGAGACAAAGCAAATGAGAGAGAGATAGACCTATAGAGAGATGGAGGGAGTTACTGTATAATATATATATATATATATATAACTATAGCCTCATAGAAATATCGACTGCTCTACAATCGTCAAGCTCATCCACTAAGAATTGCTGCCTCCTGCACTCTCTACACTACAGCCTACCCCTACCTGAGCTCACCTCTTACAGGGTATGCCCACTTTGTGAGGAACTTTGCTGGCATTTTCAATGCAGCGTCCGTCGTTGACTTTGACATGACGAACTGAGCGAACTGCGTGACTCTGGCATTTGAACAGGAACAGCGATGAGGCGCACGCAGAACGTGCCCCTGAGCCATAAATAACAACAATATTAACAGCAGCAGCAACAACAACAACAGCAACATGTTTTAGCCTGATGAATTGCAAACATGGCGTGAAAAATGCATAAAAGTGTGAAAAATATTACTAAAAATAGCTGAGCAGAAATGCAAAATTTTCAAAAATGCTGCAAAAATAAAACAGGAAAGATGAAAGAGGAATTCCAAATTGAAAGGAAGCAAGAACCGGATGGTATATATGGATGAATGATGATTATAGTTAAAGTAAATAAGGCGTAAGCATTACAATGCGTAATTTTAGTTAAAGAATTAAATTCAAAAGTTTAAAATATGAAAAAAAAATATATATATATATATATATATATATATATATATATTAAAAATAAATATGATAGCATAAGAGAAATTAGAAATTAAATTAAAAATTATATAATTATACTAAACAAAAAACTACAACAGATAATTCTTTTAAATAATAATAACAAAAAAAAAAATAATAATATAAATAAGGAGTTAAAATACAAAATAAACTCACATTATAAATATATATTTAAATTTAAAAAATAACTCAACAAATTTGTAATAAATTACACAAATTAAAGGCTTAAAATAAAATGTGAAAAGTAAATAAAAATAAACCAAATATTTGCTGCCAACTAATTTCACAGGCTTTTTTGGTCAAATATTCGCCTGGGCCGTTGGCCTTATGCCAATGGCATTGTTATTGTTGTTGTTGCTATTGTCGCCGTTGTCTATTGTTGTTGTTGTGGTTGCGGTGTTGGCTTTGTCGGTGCCAAATATGGGCAGCAAGTATGCAGGAGACATGGCCATGACCAGTACCAGTTCAAGGGCTTTTTAAGGCCGGTGAAATTTGCAGCATGCAACACATGCAACATAAGCGAGAGAGGCGAGCCGCATATGGAAATTCGCTAACGATATGCGAACGCTGATAAAGACATTCGAAAATCCGTGGCATTATATAAGCCAAGCTAACGTTTAATTAGGCGATAAAATGGCAAGAAAAGGTTTCCATTCAACAAAAAGGTTTCAAGCAGCTGTGCTTTGACCCCGCCAGCACAGTCGCCCACGCGTCGACGGCTGCTGAAGAGGGCGGCCTGGGAGGGGCACTGGAGTACTGAGACAGAGGCAGAGGCAGAGGCAGCTGCTGCTGAGTCCATGTGGACACATGATGCGGCTTTGTGGTCGGTAAACGCAGCTCATTTGAGCTGCATTCGCTTTCAAAATCAATTTTCAATACGCAACGCGGGCGGAAAGCGAAAGCCACAATGAGCAGGAAATGTCTGTCAATATCTTGAAAGAAAATCTACTCAACTGCAGGCTGTAGAAACTGGTGACTCCGGCTCCAACTTCAACTCCAACTTCGATTCAAACTTGAAGTCTAAACGCATTTTGATTGATTGGGCCAGGGCCAATAAGTGGAGCAAGCAATTGCATAAGCCACGTTATGTGGGAGGAACCAAAAGGGCAGACGCTATAATAGGCATCTGTATATATGTATATAGCTCAGACTTAAGTACAGTTAAGTTAGGCAATCAATCAGACGAACAGCAGTAAATAATATATCCCAGTATATCCCTTATTCAGAGAGTCAATCAAGCAGTCTAATCAGTCGCAGTTAACTAGTCAAACAATCAGCCACTCAATCAGCCAATAAGTCGTTCAATCAGGCAATCCATCCATCAGTAAGTCAAGCAATCGATCCCCTCAATATAACCACTCAATATCCACCATACGTCAGTTAATTCAAAACAAGTCTGTCAATCAGTCGGTCAGGCAGTCAATCAATCAGGCTGTTTATCAACCACAAACCAGAGGATTAGTCAGTCAGCCATTCAAGTAATCAGGCAGTCAATCACAGCTTAGTCAATCAATACATCAAGTAGGGCAGTCGATTACTCAGTCCGTCAAGCATTCAGACAATCACAAGTTAGTCAGTCTGTCAATGTCAAGTTTTTCGTTAGGTCAAGCAGTCAGTCAGTCAATCAGTTTGTCGAAAGTCAATCAATTAGGCAGTTGCTCAATCACAAGTCATTCGTTTCCTTTATCAATAAGTCGTTAATCTATAAGTTAGTCCTTCAAACGAGCAGGCAGCAAGCCCCTCGTCAGTCAGTCAATCATTTAGGTAGTCGTAGCTCAGTTCCCCAGTCGGTCAATCAATAACAAGTCTTCTCGCTATCTAAGTCTGTAAGTCGGTTAGTCAGTCAGCCAGTCAGTCAAACTCAACTCACTCCGACAGTCAGTCAGCCAAGCTGAGGCCTGTCTCTGCCTGGCCTCCAGTCAGCAGTCTACGGCTGCTGCACATTTGAAGGCCAACTGTCTTAAGGTGCTTTACACTACACAACACAATCGGGCAGATAGACAGATAGACAGACACAGACAGACGGACAGACGGACAGACAGACAGTTGAACACAATATTGACTTTAGATACGCGACATTGACTTCTGGTTAACGGCAATTGCCACAGTCTCTGCCACTGCCACTGCCATCGCCTCTGGCATCTCTCTCGCAGCCCCTGCATTCCCCTGTCTCTCCCCCTCTCTCCCTCACTCGCTCGCTCTCTGCTAATGAGCTCCATAAATAAGCCGCTGGTTAAATTTGCATTGGCTATCGGCCTGTTGACACGCGGCCAAGACAAGATAACTTTGTTAACAAGCTGCACAGTTGATTTGTGCTGCTGCTGCTGCTGCTTCTTTTTTCTACCTCTGCTCAAGCTCTTCTTGTTGTTGTTGCCCGTCTTTATGACAAGGGGCATGCAGCAGCGTCTGAGAGAGTCTTTACGCATTGCTAAATAATACTCTCTACAAAGAACAGTTCCCCTGCAGCTCAATCAATTTTAATTAGCTGAATTACAAATTTTCAAGAAAACCTCAAAAAAGTTTTATAATTTACATGATAAATCAAAATTTAAAATATCAAATATTATTAATGGCAATCGATTACAACTCAATAGATCTATCAATCAAGTCAAGTCTAGACTTCATTTAAAAATTATATATAATTTCTGGAGATAAAACTGAGATAAGCTTAACTATCTATTCATAGAGATGCAAATCAGATTTAGCTCAGCTTTATGATGTTGAATTGATGATATTTTAGATTTTAATATTTAATTTATATCTGACTTACAAATCTCATTTATAATATAGACTTCAATTACCTAGATTTAGATTTAATATTATGGATTCCTCTTCTAACCACAGCTACAAAAATCTTAAATACCCTTCTAGGTATTCGATAAAAATGACTGAATACTTGCTCTAACATCCAAGGAACATCTTCAAGCCTTACAAGCTAGATTCACAAATTCCTTAGGATCAACTTCAAGTTGAGAGATTCTCTACTCCCCCTGCAGCTTCCATAAGTAACTGCTCAAGCACCCCACTTACCTCTCTTGCATTCCCCAGCCGAATGACTTAAAGTGTTTGCATTTAATCAACAGTCCGCAAGACAATAATAATAAAACAACATACCTGAAAAGAGAAAGATTTAAAAGAATGAGTTAAATTAGTGAGTTCTTCGAGTTGAGAAATTCCCTGAAGGCCTTAATAAGAACCGCAATGGATAAACTTGCCCCCAAATGTTGCACTTAGTCCCACCATATTAAGCAAGGCCGCCTGTGCGGAATGTGGAAATGTTGAAATGTGCTTTCAATGACCAAAACGGGTGTCAGATGCCATAAGCGACGCAAGCTGAGTGAGTGAGTGAAAGAGAGAGACGGAGAGAGAGAGAGAGACTGATCCAATGTCAATGCCTTTTGAGCGTGGCTGCAATTGTATTTTGGTCAATGCACCAGCATCAACTCGACAGCCGCAAAGTGGTTCAAACATTTTTCCAATGAAAATATGCCAAAGATGCGATGTGTGGAGGATCACAGACAGAGAGAGAGAGAGAGAGAGAGAGAGAGAGAGAGAGAGAGGGAGTGAGCGGGAGAGGAAGATGAACGCGTTTTAAAGGCCATCAGCCTGAATGGCTCACGTCCAAGTGTCTAGCTGGACCACCGGAGTGGCAGCTGCAGGCGAACCAACTATGGCTGGGCTGGGCAGTCGAGTCGACCCGGTTCGCTGTAATTGGCAAGTGGCAAAAGCTGTGCAGAAAAATAAGAAAAACAACAAGCACATAAAAAGCGGGTCAGCGACTGTCGACTGCCTCTGGTAGTAGCGCAAAACAATCAAATTATGGCCACATTTGTATGGCAGCATCTTTAATTGATGGCTAATCGAGCGAGCGGGCAGCAATGTTCGCGCATTTGTTGCACAGCACATAAAAGGTGCAGCAGCCACCCCAAAAGGAAATGTGGCATCATAAAATTTCACTGCCAATGGGCAAGCCAAGCAACCAGCCAGCCAGCCCGTCGAGCTGGGCAGCTGTCTATCAGTTATTTACGAACGCCCCATATGTTAATGAAGCTCACTGCCGATCGCCATGGAGCGGGGATCGGACATTGAACATGGACTTGGGCAGCAACAGCAGCAGCAGCAGCAGCTAGGGGTCTAGGCAACAGCAGCAAATGCCCAATGCGTGATGGAAGACAGGAAGACGAGGCGCTCAACAATTTAGCGCTTTAATTTGATGGCAGACATGGCGACAAGGCAAGTCGAAGGCACGAGTTGAAGTGGCGTGCAATTCAAAGCGTGCACTGAGAGAAAAATTATGGCCAAATAATATTTGGTATGCTGTGAGAGGAGGCAGAGAGACTGAGTTGGGGAATGATAGAGTGAGAGAAATAAAGGTGGGTAGAGCGAGGAGGTGGAGGAGATGGGGTGAAAAGAGTGAGAGAGAGACAGAGAGAGCGAGAGAAAGAGAGAGAGAGAAAGAGATAGATAGAATGAGAGGGGAGGAAGACAGAGAGAGAGAGAGAGAGAGAGAGAGAGAGAGAGAGAGAGAGAAAGAGTGGAAGAGGGAAATAGGGAAAGAGATATAAAGTAGAGTACAGAGAAAAAGAGACATAAATTAGAGGAGAGAGGGAGTGAAAGAGAACGAGAAACAGAGAGATAGACGAATTTATGCTCTTTATACAGTTAAAGAACATTCAGTTGTAAAGGAAAACATAATAATATGCACAATGAGAAAATTTTGATGAAATAATATACAGAGAGCATTTCCAGAAAAGAATTAAGAAGTATACACACAGGAGAGAGGTAGAGAGGGTAACCCATAGAATAAGTGTTCATCGCTTTACAAGTTGAAATCGACAATCACACGACCATTTCGAACAGTGCAAGGGCCACTGCCAAGTCAAGGATCAGGGCATTAGATGACGCTGGCAATGGCCAGCCAGCAGCACATTTGACTAGCTCTAATTCAGTTAACAAGTTCTGTGCGCTGAGCATTGGCTTAGCCATTTATTTTAATTACTTCCAGTGCTGGCTGTGTCTGACTGCGACTGTTGGTTTATATTACGAGGCCTCTTTGGGGGCGCAAACATGAGAAATCAATTTTGGTGCAGCCTAAAATTGCAGTTGTTGTTGCTGCATTACTGTTGTTGTTCGTGCATTCAACCTGAACAGAGCCCTAAGGGCAACATTTGAATTGACTTCCGTCAACAAGAAAGGAATATATATATAATATATATGTATATGTATAACTAAATGCAGCAGAGGCAACGTTCGTTCAACATTCTAATTGCAGCATGTTGCAAAGTAAGTGCGGACACTTGCAATTAATATGAATGTTTGCAGCAGAAGGTGCAAGGCGCAGTTGCAAAAGGCAGCCATAAAAGTGACTCTGCCTGGCATGTTGCAAGCTAGCCTGTTGCAAGTTTGCCCGTTGCAAGCTTGCCTGTTGCAAGCCACGGCCATGGCTATAGCCAAAGGGCTCGCTGCCTCTCTGCTTGGCTGGAATGCAGCGTAACGCCAGCAACATTTCACGCTTAATTATAGACGCCGCAGTGAATAGGAATTTTTCTAAAAAAAAAAAAGAGAGAAAAGATCCTCTCTCTCTCTTTCTCTCTCTCTCTCTCTCTCTGAATGATGCACCTTGAAGCAGGATGCGGCGCATTTCCCGTCTAATGCTCGAGACGCGGCTTATTTATGTGTGGGCCGTTTGTTTTGTAATTTAATAATATATACAACAACAACAACAACGGCAAGAATAGAAGGAGGCGAGACATTGTTGCAAGAATATGAATTCTAGCCAACAGCCACCCACACACACACACACACAGTTGGGCAGGCACACGCCGCGGCGCGCCGTTGACGTCGGCGCCAGTTGGTCGCAGTCAGCGCCACAAAGGCAACAAAGCCAACAAAATGCTGACTCAGCTAAGGAATGCAAAAATGAGCAACAGCAACAACAACAGCAACAGAAACAACAACAACAACAAGAGCAACTGCGCCGCATAATTCATATGCAATTAATAATTGGTTGCACATGCGCAGAGAATGTTGCTGCCCCGCAGCATGATGCGCAACATTGCTGCGGCAACAATATTGCCGCAACACTGAGCGAAAAGGCTGCATACAAAAATAAAGAAAGTGCGAGTAAGCACAGTTTGCAGCTAAGCATCGATTTAATTATATTTAATTCATGCAATTAATTAAATCAACTTTCCGCAGGGCAACACTGAGCGAAACACTTGGAGTGAAAGGCAAGAAGAAAAGAAATTGGATAAATTGCCAAATTAAATTTAAAATTTGATATGGTACATATATAATTTTTTCTATTAAATCAGCAACCGCTGCGATTTATCACTGAGTTAAAAGCAATGAAAAAATTATTTCAATTATTTTAAATACTGTTTATTGTTAGCTCATGGAGAAGATTATACAACTAGCTGTGTTTGGTTTTTCTACTCTGCTCTGCCTGCAAATTTTCTATCTGATCCAGCAATTCTATCTGCTATATCATATATGGACTCTATATATTATATGTATTATACTTACTCCACGGACTATATATATTCTATCTATTACATCTACCCTACCTACTCTATCTACTCTAACTATTCTAGCTCGAACTATTCTACCTTATCTATATCTATTTGTACTCCATCTATCCATTCCATGCCACACATTACCTGTTAGCTTCAACTCTTCTACTCTTTCTCTCAGTGCACTTCAATACACACTTCAATACGCACAACCTTTAAATGAACTGAACGCTAATGCTCTACACATTTCATCCAAGTCTTAAAAGTCTGACCTTTGGGCAGGTAAAACGCAATTTGATATAGGACTGAAAATAAAAATAAAGAGCTCTACAAGAGTCGAGCGTTGTTGTTTTTCTCATGGTTTATTCAAATTGAATTACAATAGGCATATCTCAATTTACACCATGCCTGACATTGCCACACACATAAACCCACACACACACGCACACACTTTGGTAGCTCGGCCATGTGCTGGGCATATAAATTAAAACACGCGACACATTCATCATTTTCAATTGGACGCTGGCTCACATAATCAGAATTCAGAATTGGAGAAGCGAAACAAGAGCCAGAAGAAGAAGAACACGACAAAGCGAAACTGCAACTTCAATGTCAACTGAAGTGAAGTGAAGTGGAGAAGTGGCACTCGAGTTGAAAGAATACAAGACTGCAGATGCATGTGAAAGAGTAATAAGCCTTCAAAGATGAAAATATCGACAAAAGAAATGGGCAAATGAAGAAAAGTTCAATATTCCGAGTAACTTTAGAAGCTCATTAAAGCTTTCAGCTGGCTTATGTGCATCAGTTTCCTTATTTATATGGTTTTATGCATATTACAAATATTATAGACATATTACATTTCTCAGTGTAACTTGAGAAGCCCATTAAAGCTCCCAGCTTGTTCAAATGCGTTAGATAAGTGGAGTAATTTATATGATTTATATATATTATGTAATATTATTGATATATAAAATTTCTCACACATTCAGCTTTAGGCCAATTACTAAAATTAGTCTTACTTTACAGTCGTACACTCCTAATCATTTAAGTTTCTATTATCAGCATCACGTTGAAGATAAATAGAGATATAATATAACATAAATATCCGAACATTTCTTCTAGAAATTTTTAAATTTTCCTATATAATGCCCAAGAAAATTTTTGCAGCTCAGACAAAAATACCCTTTCTCTTTTTGTAAATATTTCCTAAATTTAACAAATATTTCTAGCACCTTCACAGTCTCCATTTCATCATGGCAAATTAATCTTTTTACCTCCTTCATTTGCTTCCTCAATCAATCTCTATTTGGACTAAAAGATTCCGCTTTAAGAGCAGGAATTTATTCATTCTTATCTTTTTTAAATGATTTGCCTCATTTCTCGAGCCGTCACACCACTGTGCCAATGCAGTTTTTACTTTTCTTTGGAGTGGCCATTGTCTGGCTTTCTAATTAAATGGACAGTGGGGACGATATTAATTTATGGTAATTTAATACTTCAGTTTGAGCAGGCGAGCGAGGCAAGCTGAATGCATAATCTATGGAATGGAATGCAATCGAGACAAACAAATTGCCGTCATTATATTACAGATATATAGATATATATCAAGCTATCCGAAGATCAAACTATAATAATTTGCGCCAATTAGAAACATATACAAAGGTGAGAGAAGCAGCTGAGATGAGCTGACGACCTCTGCAGCAGATGCTGAACTTAATTTTTTTTATGAAGTGGATGCTGTTGCTTTTTGGGTCGAACATTGCAACAGCAACTAAAGCAACAACAACATTTGGCCCTATCGAACAGCTATCGAGTGAGTCTAAATATAGCATCTGCTCCAGCTCTAGGCTCTATGTCTGCTCTGCTCTCCTCTCCTCTGCTCTGCTCTGCTCTGTTCTGTTGGGATCTTTGCTGTGCCAGAACATGATGTTGAAATTTTGATTGCGACATTCTTTTTGGCCCGGCCCATAGGAGCGAACAAATTGAGGTATTGCCAGAGCATTGCCTGGGCAATGCATTGGCATTGCCCCAGGGCTTAATGCCTTTTGGCCGCCATTTGATTTATGGCAAATGCTTATGTTGACATGCCACAAAAAAGCGCATTTGCAGCTTAATGATTGCATTCCTAGGCAGCAGCAGCAGCAGACAGTTTCATTTCATCTATCTGGGTTGCCCATGTGCCAGCCAATCAGCGCCATCTGAAGATCAAGTAAACCTAACACATGCCTGACAGCCAGACTGCCTGCTCGCCCAGCCTCGCTGACCTGGAAAAATCTAGACTAAAATGTTTTGCTGCCTTTGCCTTTGCCTTTGCACTAATTAAATTCAGTTTTTCTATTTTCCCAAAAAGTGTTTTTCCTCCCGCTTTTTGTCGTGCCACACGCTAGCTTCGCATTTAATTGAATTCAGCCAAAAAAAAAACGTCATTTGGCATATGCAAATTTTTATGCAATTAGCTGTAAAAAAGCTAGAAAAACGTGCAACAGCTTTTTTCCCATGTCTCTTGATAAACTGCATTTAATCAGCTATTTAGTGGCTTCATTTGATAAGCTTTGACAGCATTTTAAGTTGTTGAATTATCAGCTTTTAGGATCAAGCTCTTCAGCTTTAATGAGCTTTCAGTGAGGGAACTCAGTTTGAACTCGAGACCATACTGCATAGAGTTAAATAATGCTTTATATATGATATATATTTGATACGATATATTTCTCTCAAAATCTTGAATGAGCTTTCTGTAAATTAAGGAGAATGAAAATGAAGAACTATACGACATTGAAGTTTTCCAATCGCTTAAATTGTATAACAATTTAATATATATTTTACAAATTTATTGAGGTTAGACTGATTCTATTTATATATCTTCCCGCTTAAAGTTATTTTGAATTAGTTTTATTTTTAGTCAGCTAAATTATTGATTTTCAATCAAGCTCGCACGGTTTGCATTGAATGTGCTCATTTGGTTTCTAGACGTGGCTCTCCTGTGGGGCTCGCCTCTCTCTCTCTCTCACCCCCACTATCTCTCCCCATTCTCGCTGTTTCTTGCTCTCACTCCCTTGATGTGCTCTATAATCTCCATTAAGCATTTACATTGGCTCCAGCTGCATGGACGAGTTGTTCATAATTTTCGCTGCGTGGCAACGCAATTTTGCAATCATCGAAATGCAATTCGAATGCAATCATTTATCTGACTCGCAGACTGCCTTGCTGGTTGCCTGTCGGTCTATCCGTCCGACTATCTGTCCATCTGTCTACGTCTGCGCCTTGGCACAATTTTTCATTTTGTATTTTGCGCATTCGCATCCTGTGGCTAAGCAAATATTGATGCCGAGCCTAAGAGAGACAATCGATTATGGCGCAAACGTAATCAGACAAATTCAATTTGCGGCAATTTGCATGCCACAGTTGCAACTAAACCAGTTACAAGACTCTGCTGTCTTCCCTCTTTCTTCCTCCCTCTCTCCCTCTCTCTCTCTATCTCCCCGTTGCTTGTGGCTGCTGCATGAGAAATGACATTGGCTGTACCCGCTGTCATTCTAATGTGACCAAGGCTGGCTGCCAAGGCTGGCCGGCAGGCTGACCGGCTAGCTAGCTGCCCGACTGCAACAGGCTCGCGTAACTTGTAACCAAACGGCAATTGCAATCGTAATTGCAACTGTAAATGCTTTTGCCTCTACCACTGCCCCTGTATATGGTACACTCCTGCCTCTTACACTGCTTGCGCCTCTACCTTTGCTACCACTGATCTACTCCTGTCCCATCCTCGGCTTCAGCCCCTACTCCTAACGCTGCGCCTGCCTTTTGCGTCTGTATCTTTGAGTTCAACTTTTGCTTGCTTTTGCTCTATCCTCACTCTCCTGTCCGAACCGTACCCCGTCTGTGTTTGAACTAGCCTCTGCCTTTGCTCCACTGACTACTTCTACCTCTACCTCTACCTCTACCTCTACCTCTACCTCTACCTCTACCTCTACCTCTACCTCTACCTCTACCTCTGTCTCTCCTTCTACTCCTGTCTTTTCTCCTAGCTCTCCTTCTGCCCCTACCTTAGCCTCTACCGCTTCCTCTCATTCTGCCCCTGCCTCATCCTCTCCCCCTACCACTGCCTAACTCTACCTCTCCCTCTCACTCCAGACTCTATCTACTGTGTCTCCCAGCTTAGCCCCCTCCCCCCTCCATCCAGTTGATAACCCCATAGCTCCCACACCACTGCTTGTCGCACGCTTGTTGCACATTTGGCGCCTTATCGTGTCACTCGCATCTTTTGCTTTGAGGCTCACCCACTGCCAAGCAACCTGCACAACCTGCGCCTGCCGGCCAGTTTTTCCGCCAATTTCCCGGCCCAGGAAATGAAAAATTGCCAAAAAACAAAAAAAACCAAAACGAAGAAAAAACATGCCACGCTTTGCTCTGTGGCACGGCACACATGCATGTTGCATATAATTGGCGTTTATGCCACGAGCAAACTGCAAAACTGCAACTAGCAACCTGCAACCTGCAACAACAACAGCAACAACTGTTGCTGATGCGTTCAACTGATATGCAGCAGTTTTTTTTTTTTTTTTGGGGGGGGTTTGGGGTGTGTCGCCTTGCAGTCAAATGCGCTCACTCACTTAACCTTTGAACTGCCAACGTGTTGCAGTTGTTGTTGTTGCTGTTGCTTTTGTTGCTGCTGCTGTTATTGTTGCTTTGGCATTGTTTGTCGCAGCAGCTAAAAGAAAACGTGATTAAATTAAATTAACGTTTGCTTCCTACCCGCCAGCAACAGTTGCTGCTGCAGTTGCTGTTGCTGTTGTTGTTGCTGTTGTTGTTGCTGTTGTTGTTGCTGCTGCTGTTGCTTTTTTTGGCTATGCCATGTGAAATTTAGTCATTAGTTGTTGTTATAGCCAGGCCATTAGCGCACACTTGCCAGCCACGCCCACCAATTCGTGATAATGCTGTTGTTGCGGTTGCTGCTGTCAATGTTGCAGGTGCCATGCCAAGCTCAATTGTTGCTGTTGTTTTTTTTTTTCGCAAACTGCATTTAATTTAGTTGGCATTGAAAATGCAATCGAATTGCTGAATTACTGATTGCTAAAATCTGGCATTTCGGAACTGGTTCAAAAAGGGGAGTTTTTCAGTTTTGTGTGACTTTTTTTGTGAATTTTAGTTGTTGCATAATATTTATTTTTATGGGAATTACAAAAGAAACAGAAATAAATGATAATCACAGCTAAAGAGTTTATATGAGGGCGAAATATTTAAGCTACACTGCGCGAAAGCTGAATGTAGTTGAAAAATTATTTAGCTTGTATCATTTTATATGTCTCCGAATTTTGAACTCTATACTCTCTATATTTATTTTAATTAATTTGTTTATATGATTGAAATAATTGAGAAATTCCAACAACAAACAAGGGATTAGGCCAATATAAAATCTTATTAATTGGTATATTCAGTTGGATCATATTTGATGTTCTTAAAGTATTCTATCTACATATTAATATATAGTATAAAGTATATAGTATAAAGTCACATTCAATGCAAGTATTTTTAAATACATTTTGCATTTATTTAACATTTTATTCAGCTCTCATCTCTTATGTTTTATATCATTTAACAAGTGTCTAGACCCCAACAACATATATATTATATAGACTTTATTTTTATTTTGTTTCTCTCAAGTTGTTTGTAAATACATTTTTAGGTAGCTTCCTGCTCAATATCGCATTGTTGGCAATTTCTCAGCAGATTCGCTTACAAAATTTTTTATGCGGATGTTTATCCCCGCTCTCTGGACACGAACAGCAACAAACAAGAGCAGCAACAACAGCAACGAGATTAACAAGATATCAATTTACTGCACAATATTTTTGGTTTATTTTCGCACGCTGCTTTATGCTGCCTCGAGCCAGGCACCTCCGTCAAATATGATGCATGCTCAAATCCAGCCCATCCGAAGGCGAGAAAAAAAGTGACTCAGACCTTGCAGATCCCAAACTGACTGACTGACTGACCAATGATCAGTGCCAGCAGCCAATCTGCCTTTTCTTGTTGAGCTGGCTCGTGATGTAGGAATCGGGGTATGTTGGGCTATAGATCTATATCTATATCTATATCTATATCTATATCTATATCTATATCTATATCTATATCTATATCTATATCTATATCTATATCTATATCTATATCTATATCTATATCTATATCTATATCTATATCTATATCTATATCTATATCTATATCTATATCTATATCTATATCTATATCTATATCTATATCTATATCTATATCTATATCTATATCTATATCTATATCTATATCTATATCTATATCTATATCTATATCTATATCTATATCTATATCTATATCTATATCTATATCTATATCTATATCTATATCTATATCTATATCTATATCTATATCAAATTTAGGTGCTTTGCTCTAAGACAGAGTATTATGCAGTCGTTTACACCCGCTTGCAAATTATTCAAGATGATTTTTATTTGTGGCTTCATAATTCTTACGCGTTGGGGTTCAGCGTACCTGAGCCCCAAACTCACAGCTGTTTTACCTGCATACATATATTTATACATATATATGAATATATATTTATATATATATATATATGTACATATACATATATATTTAAATATACATACGTTCTCGCATATAGCATTGTCTCATTCTCATTCTATCATGCACCGACAGGAAATGCTAAAGGTTTGACTGTGCGTTGGTTTGTATGTGTGGGCGTTGCAACTGTAAATTGTAAATGAAAACCTCATTCGAAACGTACCAAAAAAGAAGCGAGGAAAAATGCATAGACAAGGCGCTTTTCCTTTCACGAGTCGCGCGTGTCGATCTGGCCAGCGTCAAAAGCCATTAACATAAAAATGAATTTCGCTTTTCGCGTGGCCATATCGCAGCTACCAAATCGACCAACAGCCAAGCCAGCCAGCCAACGAGGCCAAATGAAGTTGTAAGCTGGAGCTGCAGTCAACTGCAGTCCATGGCGTTACGTGGACCCAAAAAGTAAAAAAAAAATCAACTAAAAAAAAATTCAAGCGAAACGCAATAAATTTCCCAAACGCGCGCAACAATTAGAAACGAAGCAACACGAAAAAATCAGCTAAGAATGTTGCCAAGCAGAATGAACAACTAGCAGGATACCCTATACTGAATGAAGAAGTCGTCGATGGAAGAAAAGGTATTAGATGTGGGAAATCTTATAAATAATTTGTCTTAAAAGCTCTGATTCCAAAAATTATATTAAATTTATTCAAATTACTTTATCTCACTTCTTTTCTCCTTACTTGGAGTTGGATGACGAATATACGAAATAACAAACACTACCAAAGTGTTATCTATACATTTATAGAAACAATATTTTAATTAATTTAATTTAATTTAATTTTCCGAAAGGCAGTTAAACCTAATTATCCATCATTAAACCAATCGATGAACAAGTTGAACGCTCTTGAATGACTCTACATAAAACGTAAATTAATCTCACATTTAGTATATGGCACGCATCGTTCCAATCAACATACCCCAACGCAGCTCTCCTTACAGGGTATTGCAACGCAGCTAACGACAAGCGAAACATTTTATAGCTATCGACAATTGGACGCCATAGACATCGACATCGACTCGACATCGACATCCACATCGATTGCCATTGCGTCGGAGGCCGCAACGTCGTGTAGCTTCGTCGGACTCGTGCGCAAGCACCTCGATAATTTCTTGTTATCGACGCGCAATGATCACGTAAATTATGTCGAGGACTGGCTAGGCAGGCAACAAAAAAAAAAAAAATCTTAAAAAAAAATCACTCTCGCAGACAAAATGAAAAGCGACAACCAAAAAGCCGAAAAAATAAATAGAAAAAACGTTAAGAGACGGTAAATTGTATATTGGAATGCGCAGCGATAGGCAGCTCCGCATAGGCAATCGGAGCAGACCGAGCCCAGACATTTGTCTACAAACTCCAAAAAATAAAAACACTAAATTGGGCAGGCCAAAAATTGAGATAGCCAAAGCGGCCGGAGAGTTTAAGATATAAATGCAGAATATATCTCGATAAATGCTGAATATATTTCTAGCGAATTTGCGAAAATTTGTGCTTTATCGATTGCTTTATAATACTAAACCTTTCGATAAAGTATTGCGCGATAAACAGTGCAAATTACTGATAATAATACTTAGCTTTGCGCAGACTTAGCACTTAAAAAATGAGATTTTCGATTGCATACCATGAAAGCGTTATCGATTATTTTATAACTTGGGTAATTAAATAATATGTGATAAGTTATGAATTCTTTTCAATACAATTGTCATTTAAAATTGTATGCGGAACTGATATGATGACGCTACCGATGATAGATATGTATCTAAGATAAGTGTAGATAAGCAGCGCACTAAACATGTGTACAGATAAAATATTATTTTTAGCAACAATTTGTGTTGCCTTGCGGCAAGTTGGCCTACGCCTAATTAAGATGACAGAGAGTGCGAGACAGAGACGGAGCTAGGTGGAGAGGGAGAGAGAGGGGCGAGTGTCAACGGGCAGACAGACGGTGTAGGGCAACATTGTTGTCATGCCATTTTGCCTGTCATGTCATTTAGCTGTTGAAGTCGAGCGCGACACCAACAACAGCAACAGCAACAGCTAAAGCTACAGCATCAGCAACTACATTTCAGTTAACACCGTTTCACCAAACCGTAGTGCAACGGTTGTTAACACGTTGCACGTTGCCAGTTGCCTGTTGTCTGCTGCAATGTTGCACCTTACCTGCAGCTACAACAAATTGCAGACGACACAAGGAGGCACAGCAGCAACAGCAACAGCAGCAGCAACAGCAGCAACAGCAGCAACAACAACTGCAGCAGTCAACGCCTGCGGCTTTTGCTCCTGCAACAATTGCAGCTAGCGCCACCTACACTCAGACAGCAGTACTACGTAGGTGTGCAGGTGCATCTGTGTGTGTGTGTATGCGTGTGCATCCAGAGATTTGTATCTTTGACTTGGCATTCTTTTATAGCTAAAGCCGCTTGCCTACTCGCAGCGATTCGCAACTGTTGTTGTTGTTATCTTCTGCTTCTTCTTGTTCTTCTTCTTCTGCGGGCAACAGGCAAACGGAAGTCAGTAAACCTTTCAGGGTTATTATTATGCGCAGCTTGTGGGCAGTGCAGTTCCATTGAAGCTGTCAGTGCAAATTACAAAAAAAAAAAAATGTGAGGAAAAAACTCAAAAGGCAAAAGCAGCGAAGAAAGAAAACCTCTTCCACAGTCTGAAATTGGCAGTAACCAAAAAAAAAAATGGTTAACAGGAAAAAAAGCTTCTAAAATAATCAAAATACCATTTTTACAGCATTTACAGCTAGCGTGCATTGAACTCTCTGGCTCTGCATCTCTCTCGCGCGCTCTCTCTCTCTCTCTCTATATATATATATATATATATTTTCGCTCTCTTCTTTTATCTGCTTTGTAACACAATTTGATTTGCAAAATAGTTCACAGCGATAGCAGCCGCAAAGCGAGCAACACCAACAACAACAACAATCAAAATTGACCCAATTTAGAATCACAGTCAACGCCCGCATAATATCTTTTAGCTATATAACTAGCACAGATATATAAGTGTATACCCATATAAATATATATAGTGAAATGTCGATCACTTCTTAATGATATGGCATATTTATGACACCTCAATTAACAGTTATTCATAGATCTAGCATAGATCACAATAATACTAATTGCTTGCCATGGCACAAACCAATCAAACTCAAGTACATGTTCTTTTTATCACAATATCAACTGTCTATATAGAGTCAATATATGTATATATATATACATATGCTTGTATGCATATCGATGTCGTTTTTGCGGTTCTTTTTGATGCACTTTAGCTGTGGGATTGGCATACAAAGCGTGAATTGCCTTTAATAACAGTTACAGAAAAAGAAACTAGGCTGCACTTAGAGTTGTGAAAATTTGGCCTTTTCAAGTGTTTATTGATTTTCAGTAAATATTTTTGGCAGACTTGGAGATACCCATTAACTGTCATAAGCATATTTATTTGTTGACCGATATTTAATATATATTTAATATATTATTAATATACACATCTCGTCTACTTCGTTAAACCTTAAATCTTCTATTTCTATATATTAATAATAAATTTAGTGCCAATAATAAATTCTTTACTAGGAATCCTAAATACTGAATATATTCCTCAGATGCTCTATTTCTAGACATCTGTAAAATAAATAAACAAAGCATTTCCTGTGCTTTTTTGCGTTTCATTTACTTTGTCATATTTTTTATTAAATTTCTGAATTATATTTTTATGGATTCTTAAAGGTTTTGTATATTTTTTACTGTTAGTTCGATGCTTATTGAAATTGTGACTGAAATTTTGTGGTCACGTACTGTGGATCAACATGTGGGTTTATAAATAAATAAACATGCAAACAAATATATAAATATATGTATACATGTGTGTGTGTGTGTAAGCATATCTGCTTGTCAGTCTGTCCGTCTGTCTGCCTGTCGTTGTTTACCTGCCCTGTGGTTAGCTGCGACTCGAACTTGTGCTCAATATCGTATAACGCCTTCCTTCAAACAAGACACACAAAGAGCGAGCATAAAAACCTAGCACACAAATAATCTTAAGCCATCATATATTCTTTACAAGCTTTGAGCTAAAGCAAAATCCAAAGCCAATGGCAAAGCCAAAGCAGGTGAAAGTTGCAGATAGTTTATCTGCCTTAACAGCGTTAACTGTGCTTAACTAGAGCAGACCCACAGCGCAAAAAGCAACACAAATCAAATTTCCCATATTTAGTTAATTAGTTACTCATCTGCGCTGTCAGCTCTGCGACTTTCCACGTTTAGTCATTTATTGCAGTTTATTGCCACAATCCTGCAGTCATCTGAATGCATTTTGTCAGATGATTCACTCATTCATTCATTGCTGGGAAGCATTTTGCGACTTTATCAGCGAATGCTGACGCTCTAAATACATATGTACATGCCTGCATGTGTATATGTTTTATATATGTATGTATATGTTTATATATTAGCTGCACTCTCTAATAAAATTAGCCTAATTAAAAAGTGTCGTCTCTTTGTGTTGCTCTAATTATTCGGCTCGTTTATTTTGTCAAGTTCTTTGCTTTGTTTAATTTATTTGATTTTTTTTTTTTTGTTTTTGGGCATTCAATTTCAATTAAACTGGGAAAAAGGGTGTTCCCACAAATACATATCTGCGCTGCATGCGGGTGCAGCAGTTTTCCAATGACACATTTATAGGATGCGCTGCAAAGTGTGAATGAACTCTGAACGAAAAGCAAACAACACGTTAGCAACATGTGTACAATTCTCTCACACTGTCATGGTCAACATTTTTGCACACCAACTTTGGCAACAATGCTGCCCAGCAAATAGCGCTTTAATCAGTTCAAACTGAAATAATTCAAGTGGAGGTCTAATTAGAAAAACAAATACATAGAAATACATACAAATGGATGTAATTATGTTTTATATAAGGACATGTTGCTAATGGCAAGCATATGCGCTGCACAGAAAATGTTGCAAACACACAAGTATCTGCAGCAAAGTTGCTAAACATCAATTGCCAAATTGTTGCAAAAGTTAGGTAAATTAGTGAAAACTCAAAGAAATCAAATGGAAATTTAATTTTAAGAAAATCACTAATTTCATTGACATCTGAACTCTGACCTCAGACGGCAGCATTCACATTATTCATTTTATTCACAAAAAGACAAAACATGTTGTCACGGCCAAGTGCAATAGCCCAATAACAACAGTTGTTGGCAACAATGTTGCGCACCTGTTCGCTTACCGTTATACCAGCCGTTTTTTATGGCCGATAGCCAAGTTTAATGCACGCTAATCCAATAAGCTTCAATAAGTGAAAACAGAAATAGTTCAAGTGGAAGTCTGATTAAAGCAGCAGCAGCAGCACCAGCAGCCGTCGCAGTTGCAGTTGCAGTCGCACTGTTCCACTGATAAGAAGTTTTTTATATAGTTTTTTTTTTTTTATGGCATGCAATTATGGTCTTCAGATACAGATACAGCGTAGCAGATGAAGCACAGCCAGTTAATATATACGAGTATAAATGCACTTCACTTGCGCTCGCTCAAGTGGAAAATTTCTTTCTTATTTACTGAATTTATGATACCCGCAACGCGAGGGGCGCACGAGAGAGAGAGGGGGCGGGGCTCCACTTAACTTTGAACTTAACATTTAGCTTGGTGCTTGGCTCATCTCTGTTGCGAGGCCATCTCGCTCGCACTCACTTGTCTCATTAGTTTTTGTGCACTTTTCCGTTATCAGCAATTACAAATGCATTGACCTCGTTTCGACTTCGACTTCGACTTTTCGGGTTTTCGGCTTTTAAGCACAACAAAATGTTGCCAAACATTTACAGTAAACAAAAAAGCGAAGCAACTGAAAATAGGCAACGCCGAGGGGGGCGCGCCCGCAATTGGTGCACAACGGAAGCTAGCTGTACGTACGTATGTGTGCGAGTGTGTGTGTGTGTGTGTAGATATCTTTAAGCAACAAATAAACATATATTTAAATGCATCGCTGCACACTGCATAACAATAACAACCACCGCGTCGCGTTTTATTCCTCTTTTTTTTCGTTTGTTTACGCGCGGAGCTACAAACGATTTTGTGGATTGTGGATTGCGGATGGTGGACTGCGTTGGCAACTGTTAACGACTCGCACCGGTCAACGTGTGACTGAAAACTGACAAAACAAAAACTGAAACTGAAACCGAAACCGAAACTGAATTCAAAAATGAAAATGTCGTTAAGCGCGGAGAGAGAGAGAGAGAGAGACGCAGGGCGGCAAAGAGAGCGTGAGCAGTGTGCGCTGCGAGAGCGCAACGAGCCACGAGACGCTGTGTGGGTGTGAGTGGCTGAGTGCGCTGCAGTCGAGCAGCTGTGTGCGGCGCCTAGGTGTGAGTGAGAGGGAGCGAGCGAGACAGGCTGACAAATTGACTGTGTGCATGCGCATGTTGTGTTGGGGGTCGCAATGAACAGTTCAAATGCCCCGCTACAGCTACAGCTACTGCTGCTGCTGCTGCTGCTGCTGTTATTTGAGATTATATTACAAGAGTGTTCCACTGACGCCAGGGTTGGACTAAATGCAGACCAAGCTTAGACTGACCCACTAGAGAGAGACAGACGGAGAGAGAGGAGGTGCTGTCTGCGCTCTTATTAAAATATATTTTATATATTTACTAATTTTGAATAGGGAAAGAGGAAGAGAGAGATGTCATTAAAATATTTACAGAGTACTATTATTAATATAATATTTAATAATCGCTTTTATACCCGTTTCAATAACAAATTGTATACACTGGCAGAAATTTGTCGTATATTTGATTGCTTTAATTGTAAGTGCATTGCCCCAAACGTTGAACTGCATTGTTCCTATCATATCAATTCATATCGTATATACATATACATATAATACAACTGCTTTATTGATAAATAAAATAAGGTGTTCGCTTTATTTTGCACACCTGTCAGGTGTAAAATGTAAAAGAGAAATGATAAGCTTAAGGCAAAATATTTCTTGGAAACAAAGTATATCTAAATAATTAGATAAGGGCAGAAATTACGTCTTAGTTGCAGCAAGTTTTAGAAATATGTATATAATGGAAATTCCCACTAGATGATACGTTGACTTTAGATATATATTATCAGGTAATTCCCACTTGAAGTAAACCTTATAAATACATTTACGGAAAACAAATAGAAAATGGAATTACTCAAACTTTTACCAGGGGATTCCCAACTTGGGAATCGAAAAATGGGTCAAAAAGAATTATTATTATCGTACATAATGCATATAATCAAATTATAAAGAGCAAAGGAAAATACATCATAAAAATGACAGAAGCCAACAATGTTATCCTTTTAATTGCATTTAAAACCAATTGGCTAAATCATATTTATCGCTCATATAGAGATATATCATATATATCTTATCAAGCCCTATTCATATTTACATATTTTACAGCCCTGCACTTGAGAGGCAAAACACTTGCAACGCACAGATGTAGCTAACAGATGCAGTTCGTGCCTGACTCTGGTTATTGGCGTGCCTCTTAGGGGTTGCATTTATCAGTTCCCCTCATTTATGTAGGGTAATAGTCGTCTGAGCTGCTGTTGCTCTTGTTGATTTATAGCCGCGGCTTTTCACACTCTCCAACTCCGCGACTGTCCTAATTGCTGCAAAGTTTGTGGTGAAAGTGGCGTAATAGATTTCCCATGATAACAGACAGTCGTCTCTATATGCGCAATCAACTCCTCAAGAGGGGTGGCCTTTGAGCTGCATCACTGCAAACTACAAGAGAGCGTGCGAGGGGGTTGGCTTTGGGCTCACCCAATATGGTACTCCATCTGGAACAATTGTCGCTCGGGGTTTATTCAACTCAACAGCGGAAAACAAAGAGCAAAGGCGAGAGTATGTGGCACGCATCCGTTTCCCAAAGTCGGTACGGGCTTCGGTTCGGGATGCTGCACATGCCGCGGTGCTGACAATTTAGCCTTTTTCCCTATATTAATATATATACTATTTCCTAAATATGTAAAATAAGAAACTATGTGAAATAAAATATGTGAGCAAAATAATTTTTAAATAAAAATATATATAATATATTTATATAATTATTTTAAAAAAATCTATAATAAAACTACATTATTATTTTAAAAATTTATACAAATAAAATATAAAATAATAGCAATAAATTAAAATGTATATTTAATAATTATATTTTTTCATGCATTTTTATTTTTTTAATTTAATAAATATAAAATAATAAAAGAAATTGTGTTCTATCATAGTTTAAGATTCCATGCCCAAAATGTCTATCTAATTTGTTTCCCATTTCACTCGCACCATATTTTTCACTCTAGACAGTTGTCCGCACTGCTGCAGACACAAAACTCCCATCTACTCTCACGCACACACACACACACATACACACACACACAAATATGTCTATATGTGTACAAAAACTGTTGCGTGCTTTTGGGCGCGTCTGTCAGCACGAAAATTGGCGCACTCGTGCACTAGGCCAACCTCACTCTCCCTCTCCATCTCTCTCTCTCTTTTCTCCCTCAGCCCGTGCCTCATCAAACTGGGCAGAGCTTGGATGAAAGGAGAGTGCAAAGATTGTTCTTTGAAGGTGTGCCCATGCATGCATTATTTCACTTCACATTTTCCTTTCTTTTTCGGGGGTTGACAGACGTCGCATTTCAATTACCCTGCGAGCAACTGTTGGCATATCCTTTTGACACGCACCCGCACCGGCACCGAACGCAATCTGTTTAATTGAGGTGTTTAGCATTCTTAAATAATTAAAGCATGCCAAAGGCGATGCACATCAAACCAGAAAGGTCGTAATCGTAAATTAGACACGCGACTCACTGAGTGGATATGTCTCTCTCTTTCTCTCTCTCTTTCTCTTTATATCGCTCTGCCTATGACAAGTGCATTGCAGGCTCTTCAATTAGACTTGACTGGAGTTGAGTTTGACAGGCGAGGCATTCTTTTGTCAACAATATATGACTTTTCTATATATTCATATATGAAACGAAGGCTTTTCGTTGAGGCTCTTTAATCCTCATTCATGTAGAGATACAATCGCTGCCTTTATTATGGTGCCAATCTCTCTCTCTCTCTCTCTCTCTGTCTCTCTCATTTATACGAAATCCTCTAAATTTTAAATATCCAGTTCCCTCGTTTTATAATGATTCTATTTGTATTCGAAAATCCCATATGAATCTCTATCTTTAAATATCTCTCTATCCCTCTATCTTTCTACATCTCTATCTCTCTATCTACCTTTCTTTCTATCTATCAATCTATGTTCTTTCACACTCCGCTTTTCTTTGTCACTCTCTCCTGCCCTCTCCCTTCTTCAACTACCACTCCCCATATCATTTCTTTCCTATAGGTATTCCAGCTCATAATCTAGAAAATGTTGCTCCAAATATGCTTTTCCCAGACGCTTAACTCTCAAAGCTTTCCACACTGACAGACCATAAAAGACAACGCCGTGACGTGTCCACAGCAAATTTGAAGTGAAAGACCACCCACACACATTCACACACTCTCACATGCACTCACACATGTATCATATGCCACAGAAGTCGAACTGTTTTGTCTGTGACTGTGAAATGTGCCTGGGCCATATTTAAATAAGACAAAGTGCTGACATTTCGTGCTTAGCCGCGTGCCCATTAGCCAGCCGAACGAAACGGCCAAACGATTATTGACCAAATAAACCCACACACACACAGGCATAAATTGCCACAGTGAGCGCTATAATTTAGTGGACCAGTCGGACAAAAGAACTGAAGCGCATAATTGTGCCAAATTGCAAAGAGAAATGCATAAAGTAAAAGTAAGCAAAGAGCAAAGAAAAGAAATGCATTTTGCGATCTGGCTACTGTTAAACTTGGCTTGAAAAAGGCTAAGCAAATGGCTGGTTGGCTGACTGGCTGACTGGCTGTCTGGCTGTCTGGCTTGCTTGCGTAACAGTACGTAGCAAAAGTAATGTGACAGGCGTTAAATGTGCAGCAATCGATTTGATTTGCAAAACTATGATGACTTTTAATTGAAAAATGAAAAACGAGAAAATACGCAGACAAGAGGCTGACAATAAAGTGGGTGTGTACGTGTGTGTGTGTGTGTGTGCAAATGCGTACGTGTGTGTGTGTGTGTAGACAGCTGTAAGGAAGTCAGTCGGTCGCTAATGCAAATGCGCCCACGCAAATTATGAAAAATTATGCACACCATGCGGCAAATTTTTGTTTGCCAACGTGCCAGCCACTGGCCAAACGTCGTATAGGAGTGAGAGAGAGAGAGAGAGAGAGAGAGGGTAGAGAGAGCGAGAAGGAGCAGACACACTAGAGTTACCCACAAAAGGCCACCTCATGCCGCTAATGAAACAAATTTGATGTGGCCACTGCGGCACAAGCATTTGACTTGACTTTTGCGGAAATAACAGCTGAAGTTTATAAGACAAACCCTCGCCAGACCCACCAGCCGCCCCCCTCTTCCGCGCTGCCAGCGACGCCACTGTAGACGCTCTTTCGTAAACGTTGCGTCCGTATTGTATAATGAAATCGTATCCGTTTTCTTTCTTCATGGTAATGGGATATTTCGTTAGCAGCTACCTTCGCATTTGCATTCGCATTCGACATCGAATTTCTGCTTATGAACTCAAATATTTCTCCGTCTGCTCCACTAAGACAAGAAGAAGAGGAAGACCAAGCAGAAGCAGCTGCGAAAAGGAGCCACCGAATAATTAATATGAGGAATGTTCACAGCTATGTAATTTAATTCTTATTTGCCTGCAGATCAACAATTTCCAAAATGCTTCTTCTTTCAAAAACTCAGTCAAGTGCTTCAGAAAATTAGTGAAATTTTTTTGTTTCAGCTGTAAATTAATTGAGCAAGTTTCTTTTTAGCTATATGATTCATTTTTATAGCATTTTAAGTAGTTTCTTAAATAATTTTATAGTGATCAGCACTGAGAAACTCAAGGGGCAGGCAGCCAGAAGCAGGCGTGGCTGTGCATATAAATTCGTAAATATTCTGGAATCCGTAATAGTAGCTGAGGCAATCTAGCAGTATATGCCATGGATGGATATATATTATCCAGATTGATATTCTGTGATGTAATAATGAGTTCAAATTCAATTATTGTTAGTTTTATCCATTTCTGTGAAATTAATATCGATCAATCCTCAATTATTTGCTATAGATCTTTAAGAACAAAATTTTGACGCAAGCTATCTCTAAAAGGAGCTATGTAGATTATTCCAGATATCTTAGTGATCTTGGCTTGACTCTAGATAGATCTCAAACAGTTATTGGTGATCTAAGTAAATTCATATTCATTCAGCTTTGTCTAAAACCAAAAATTCATTCGTTTAAAAGTGTTTTCAAGTTGATAAAAATATTATTAAAATTTTTCCAATTGGTACACCTACTGCTCATAAATCAGAAAATTCTATTAGCGCGCTAAGCATAATGATTTTAAAAGTGTCCACTTAAGTCGACTTACTTCGATAACAATAAAAACATAAACCGAAAGACGACGGCCAATTTCTCATCTCTCTTTCTCTCGCGCGGCTTTTACTTTTGTTTTAAAGCTTCTCTCGTTGGCTGCTTTTAATGCGCTTGAAATGCTTTTAACATTCCTTCTCGATGTCATGCGATGCCATGCGATGCGTTGCGTTCCGTTGCGATTGTTGACTTAAGCTACTTTCGTTATTGCTAAGAACAACATCTTTCGCTTTTTAACAGAACGCGCGCCGTGGCCTAAAGCAAAAGTGTTGGCCAAACAGATCTTAATCGCCTCTGAGGGCAACTTCTTTATTATGCTCGTGCGTGTGATGTTTAAATGAGCATATTGGCTTTATCACTTTTCAAGCTATGGCATTTTCAAGCTATTGTAGATAGAAAACTGAAATATATCCCATATTCCCATATAACTCGTCTTTTAAGTGTCATCTTGTAGTGTAAGATCTTTTGCTTATGTCGTCCTTGGAGTCTAGAGAATTGTCAACGAATATTTATATATTATTGTATACATACATATATCATACATCTATTTTGAGCGCTCATTGAATCCATACTATATATAGGCTTACAAATTAGATTAACCTTAGATTGTATTGCTTGAGGACTTGGCACAGCTTATAACCTAAGATCCAAAAACACTTGAATCAAAGTGAAGCTTCTCTATTGCTAGACCCATTATCATATTATCTGCCCAACCGCACAAGTTCTATAATTCAGAGACAAGGATCAGCAATTCTTCAGTCAACAAAAAATGGAAGAGCTTTGCTTTATAAATGGATAGAAGAGTTTTTCTGCTGTTTCAAAGATGTATACCAAAATCTTTTTCTGCTCAAAGCTCATGTTGCAGGGTATTTTCTAGTCGTGCACTTTCAACAAAATGACTCTTACGTGTTTATAAGTCTAGCGAGTATTGCACAGTCGATGCAGCCTGATTGTAACATACTTAGCTTGTTGTCCTTTTTTTGGGTTACAGAACCTTAACAAATGTGTCGATAATATTGGCCTTTAAGTGCAGCTTTTGTTGTTGCTGCAGTTGTTGTAGCTGGGGTTAAACTTATAGCTGACCCTGTTGTTGTAGTTGCTGTAGTTGTTGTAGTTGCTGTTGTTGCTGTGGTTCAGTCTGACAACGTCAACATTAATCACTGTCAGCAGCCTGCGCTTGGTCTTGGTTTTAGTTCTCGGTTCTTGGTCTTGTCTGATCTGCGCCTGGCCTGGGCCTGGGCCTGGGCCGGGGCTGGGGCTGGGGCTGGGGCTGGGGCCACCTCATCGCCAACTTATTTTTCTTATTTGGCTGTTTTTGTTTTTGTTGTCTGCATGTGATTTCATTAATTTCACATTCCGATGCGCAACGGCGCAAAATTCCATGCAACCCGCCAGCTCATCCCCCCCTCACCGCCCCTGCCTTGGCCGAGGCACAGCCATGAGGAAGTGCAAAGTGTTGCACATGTGCACTGCACTTTAATTTTTTATACGTAGAGCTGCCTTTGCCTTTTTTCCTTTTTTTTATTTATTTTGTATTTTTATGCAGCGCTTTTGATCAATCAATTTCAACTGGCGTCGCTTTTTGTCTCTGTTGCTGTTTCAAGGTTTATTCACTGCCAGAGAGCCAGATCGAGCTGTAGCCGTAGCCACAGCCAGGGGCCCATCTGGCCATAAAATATTTTAATTGAATGATCAAAATCGGATGCTTGTCGATTGCATAGACGACGACGACACTCAGACTGACTGCATCCATTTCATCACTCTGACTTTATATGCATTTCAATCGTCGCACGACTTGCGGGCGCCAGCTTCAATTCCCAAAGACCGCCTGACCCACAAATGGGGCTAAGCTTCTCGCCAAATTTGCCAAATTGGACAACAGCAAACGCCACAGCAATTGCCACTGATTGCGAGGGTGCAATATAGATTACTCTATCACTCATATTACTGTAGAATCTATAGACTATATGCACTGTTATATATGCATATAAGGTGTGTATGCAATGCTGTATATAGTATCTAGATTATAGGGCATATATTATATAATTTCATTATTATATATAGACTATATACAGCTTACCAATATATAACACACGTGCTACTATTTCTATGAACACAGAAAGAAAGACATGTATGAATCAGTATTAAGATATATTACATATATATATATATATATATATATATATATATATATATATATATATATATATATATATATATATATATATATATATATATATATATATTTATAAGCTGCGATAGCCAGCCGAGAGTTAATTTCAATCGGCAAATCATTCGACTTTTTCCAGCTTTAGATTGAATACTAGTAAATCAAATTAACATCTAATACTATCAAGTTTCACCTGTCCCTCTCTCTCCATAGTTGAACAACGATTATATATATGTACTACGTTATATACATATCTAAAGTATACATTACTTTTTACTGTATTTATAACATCTCTTACTAAACCAAAGTCCAATTAGTCATATATCACATCATATAAAACTTCATTTCGATATGCACAACTAACCAAGCGCACCTCGCGTATGCTTATTATTATTATTTTTATTATTTATATTTTCAAGATTTATTTGGCCATAGGCCATAGATTGAGGCACACTCGGACGCATCTGCCATGCTTCGCTGCACAGAGACAGCCAATCCGTGGCCAATTCCAAAAACTTGGACTTCCAACAGCAGCAGCTGCGATTTTGTCGCCGTCGTCGCCGTCGTCGCCATCGTCGCCGTTGTGGCCATGTCACCTTGTCTCTCTGTGCGCTGTGGCTAAGTCGGTCGCACATGTCGCCGCATGCCATTTTAGGATTTGTGGCCCGAAAAACCAAATTTAAAAAAAAAAAGAAAATTTTATATATGTACATACATACATATATATATATATATATGTATATATACATATATATATATCCACTATATTTTTTTGTGAGTGCAGCATGGCTTTATTTTTGGGACAGAGTGTTGTCTGTAGAAAGTGCCGCCAGCCACAGCAACGACAACAACAACAACAAATCACAGTTGCACTCGCGTCTCATTATTTCTGTTCCTTTTTTTTTTGCATATGGCCATTAGCGTTGACAAGGCAGAACCACAAAAGAAGTTGCAATAAAACAAAGCAAAAATCAACTAAGGGTTCACTACTGGGCAAAGCCTGACTAGAATATACCCTGCCCAGAATATACTCTGCCTAAAATATACTCTGCGTAGAATATACTCTGACTAGAATATACCTTAACTAGGATATAGGATATCTTTTGACTAAAATATACCCTGACTAGGATATATCCTGACTAGGATACACCCTGACTAGGATATACCCTGACTAGAATATATCCTGACTAGGATATGCCCTGACTAGAATATATCCTGACTAGGATATGCCCTGACTAGAATATATCCTGACTAGGATATGCCCTGACTAGGATATATCCTGACTAGGATATATCCTGACTAGGATATGTTGACTAGGATATATCCTGAGTAGGATATGCCCTGACAATCATAGCTCTAAGCTATGCAGACATTTGCATATATAAAGGACAGGGACAGTCTATGAAAATAAATTTAGATAATGTTTTATTATAAAGGTTTACATGTTTGAGATAAACATAAGTAAACGCGTTATTATAGTGAATCCAATATGTAAACAAGATTTTGTTACTCTGGGCCATAAGCCTTGCGATGCATGCTAGCTAGCTCTATTTATTTCGTGGCGCTGATGGAAATATCCGATAATTTCAGCATAAAACTTGACATGCATATGCATTATGGTGGAACTTCATTCAATTCTCAGACTAATTATGTCAAAAGCGAAGACATCAACTCGAATGTATCAAATTTACAGATATACATTTTATTTTGATAGTCCGCCACCACATCTCCTTCTGCCCGTACCAGACTATCTCAAACCCAAACAATATACCCTATTTATACAGATCTGCATTCAGTTCCCGTGGCACTAAAAATATCCACTTGAAAGTGAGCGCCAGCTGCTGTCAATTTCCGCATTTTCTGTTGGGCTTTGCTCCTTGAGAATTTGCGACCCCAAAAATCTTTGAGAGCGACCCCCAACTCGCTTTCGTTTCAGCAAACGTTGGCAACATGTTGCGAAAGTCACATACGGTAAATATGGCCAAGAGACATGTTGTTGTGATTGCTGTTGTTGTAGCCGTTGTTTTGGTTGCATGTTGTTGTGTATGCTGCTTGTAAGCCGGACTTTTAATTGACCAACAAATTACATGCTGCATGTTTTTTCTCGTTTGTTTGTCTTTTGGCCAAACCCTCCCAAATAGATGACAAGCAAAAGCCAGCGCCGAATGACTAATTGGTCACCATAATGGTCACATTCAGACACAGACTCCGTCTCAAATTGAAATTGAAACTGAGCGACGCTTAAAGTCAGCGTCAGCTGCGGCTTCAACTGCACAGTGTCTCAAAATTGGATGTGGCAAGCGATTAAGCCTCTTTGCATGCCAAAAAAAAACTTTAAATGCAAACGCAAAGATAATAAACACTATTACTTACAAAAACTATAATTACCAAAAATAATTGGCCATAATTAGTGCTTAAATTTAACTGCAGCTGAAATTAGTCAAATTCTAGTGCCTAAATTTAAATTCAGCTTTGAATTAGTCAAAATCTAGTGCATATTTAATATTATTTTTCCTTTTACAAGAATATTCCAAAATTGAAGTGCGTTATTCTTACAGTATTTAAATTAAAAATTTTCTATTTATTTAAAAATATTTTATTATTTATTTATGAATATTTGTTTATTATGAATATAGTTTTTCCCCATTAATTTACATATTAGAGTAGGCTGCGGAAAAATTCATCACCATGAAGTCTTAATCTACTATTCAAAGTTAAGTTTTAGTATTCAGTATTTGTTATTTTCTGCGTATTTATCTAAAATTTGTTCTAATATAATCTTGTTGACAAAAAGCCCAAATGAAATAAGGAAAAATTTAAAAATTAAATACTAAACAGGTATTTAAACAGTATATTTTTATTTACCAACATCGTCATTGCAACCAAGTTAACGCAAATTCAATAATAGTCAAATTCTAGTATTTATTTAATATTCTTCTTCGTTTAGTTTTCAATTTTCAGCAAGTTTGAGCTTCGCAAGTACCAAGAACAGTATTTAGTATTTTCTTGTATTTTCCATGCCATTTATTGATCTCATAAGAGCTATCAATTTCTTAACTCTAATTCAAATTGACCCCATTTTCGAGCAATCACAACCACTGTGCCGCAGTTTGGGGCACGGCTGGCCGTTTTGGCTGCCCGGTCGGCCCGACTGCTGCAGTTCGTCAAGCCATTCACACACGATTTAGCGCCAACGTCGCCACGGGAACTCATGTGATGAATTTGCCGCCAAGACAGCGTCGCCAACTGTAAGTCGAAGCTTGGAGTCGCCAAGACTCAGCTGCTGCTGCTGTTGTTGTAGTTGTAGTTGTAGTTGTTGTTGCTTTGGCTGGGTGGTCGCCAACTCCTGCGGCTTAAATGCTTCGACAAAAAGTTCATGAAAATGACTAAATTATTCATTGCAGGATTTGCTGGCGGCAACAGCAGCAGCAACAGCAACAGCAACAGCAACAGCAGGGAGTTGTCTTACAAAAAACACTTTCGCTCTCTCACATGCAATGCCACACCCCGTGTCTCACGCGGCTTATAGAGTTCAGAGCTCAAGCAAACATGCCGCACAATTGCGAGAGCCGACGCTTGCAACTTACGACTTGCAACTTGACAAATCAACAGAAAGCCACTTGATGTATGTGGCCTAAGCAACCGGGTCTAACTCATTAAGCGACAGACATTTGTTTATAATCCTGTCTCAATGTCTCACTGTCTCACTGCCTCGCTGTCTCACTGCCTCGCTGTCTCACTGCCTCGCTGTCTCACTGCCTCGCTGTCTAGTCGACCATTGTTGTCTACGCCTACCCGAAGCTGCCTCAGCAGCTCCTCCAGTAGCACGCGCAGCCGCAGCCATTGTTTAGCTCGGAGTGCTGCTGCGTCTACTGGACAAGCATGGCATGGCCTGGCAGGGCTGCGCAGGCGTAGCTTTTATTGTTATTGTTCAAGCTAAAAGTACTTTAAACGAAATCATCTGAGACTCACAGCAAGCAAATAAAACTAAATGCAGCTGCTGAAAGGTCGAGGACGTGCTGCCGGGGAGTGGAGACAGCTTAAGGCAAGGGACTTGTATAAATTGCCATGCCCTGTAACAGATATTTGTTGGAGGAGATAAATACTTGGCAGGGTTAGCAGAAATATAGTATATGCCAACATATGCTTTAATAAATCGATAAATATCGATATTTTCCATTTATTATTTACTATTCAAACACTTTCGAGCTACAAAGAAGATAACTTCCTGCCCAATCAACTCCATTTCAACAACTATTTCTTATTTAAGCACCAAATAAGACCCATTTCCAAGCGAAGACAATCATAAACCCTAAAAGCGATTCAGCTGATTACATCTTAAGCAGGCGAAAGTAGTGCTGCGGTAACATCTACATTCATGAATGGCTTTAGGTACTCCAGGTACTGCCTGCCTGCATAACACGGCCTTATAAAACTCACGCTGCTCTCTATAGAGCAGTTAGCTGACCATCGTTTATGCCACATTTAAGTCAATCGCTGTAAACAATCGGCTGCAAGAAACAAAACGAAAACAATTGCTGCCAGCGCCGTGGCATAAACAGTTAACATCCCTATAATCAGGCAACAATTTGCCACAGTCACCCACAAAAGTTGACGTACAGCATTGCTGTTGCTGCAACAACAACAGCAACAACAGCAACAACAACAACAATAACAAATGCTTGCTACTTCCTCATTGCCAGAAAGCGAACTCACAGAAATCGAAGCATCGCCCATTGCATAAGGCAGCAAATCGCCAATTGCAACTGCGGCAACCGTTGAATGTGGCATGTTTAAGAAAACTGCAAGCAAATTATAACAAGGGTGCTCTAATATGTGGAGGGCACGACTAGCAGATACCCCAGAGAGAAAGCTGAAGGAAATATATATGTATATATATATATAATAAATATGTTATATTATTGAATTCGATTTACTTATACGATGAAAGATGTAATACATTGCAGATAGAAAACCAATTATAACAAGCAACTTGTAGCTACATTTCCAGTATGACTAGCAGATACCCTGTGTTGAAAGTCAAATGTAAGAGAAGAGTTGCGGTATTCTATATGCCAACATTGATGTTTCTAACTCTTATGGTCTTTGAGATACCCTTAAAAAGAATAAAAGCGCAAACCGATTACTATCGATAGTAATAAAAATTGCATTTACACACCGAACAATTGATTTCTATCCTTGACAGCGAAGCCCAAACAGCAAACTACAGAAATAAAGCAAGGTACACCCATTCAACTAATACAGAAAACCAAGAGAAAAGCTAAAGTCAATTGTTATCGATGTAAACAAAAAATGGAAGATTCTTTTCAGCGCCCATATTTCATTTATTGCTGGCAGACGAACCCAAAACAGAAACTAAAGATATGAAGGTGAATATTCCCATTCAAGTTGTGAATTAAATCAAAGCTCGACGTAGTTCGATATTTATCGATACTTAAAAACGAGAGAACAAACCTGTTTGTAATGTTTTACAATACAGCTATAGTATATTCTTAACTGATATGCATATTAGTGGCAAATATACTATACTGGATTGAAATCGATATTTATCGATATTGAAATTATTGCTTTGCACTGCTTAAACATGATCAATGGCAAGCAAACACCTCAATCACAAGCCCATAGGCTTGGCAATGCTTTGCATAGAACCAATATACCCACTCTGTTCACGTCCTCCCATTCCCACTCGGACTATACAAATTAGATGAGCCATGTGTTTTATGAATGGGAGTGAAGAAAAACTTAAAGCAAAAATGCCAGACGCGACATGAAACCCAAATAGAAAACTAGCAAATCTGCAGCTAAATGAAAGAGCGGCGCCTTTGAGGGCAGCCAGGCAAGTTGGCTGTGTGGCATGCAGCAGGAAGCTTGCCGCAGCGACGATTGCGATTGTCTGCAACTGCAACTGCGTCAGCGTCAGAGTCAGCGGCTAAAATGAAAGGCGAAAAATGTGAGGCAAATGATAGACAGGCAACTGTCTGCACTGACTGGGCGATCGCAGCTCTGCTGTGGGTCTCCCACCCTGTCTCTCTCTCTCTCTCTCTCTATCTCTATCTCTCTGTCTGTCTTTCAACGGAAGCGCACAAAATAGAAAATAATTTTGAACTTTGGCGGCGGCGTTTGACTTATTGCCTACTGATTTGCAGACAAATCAGTTTGGCTGCAGGGCACACAGTGCACAGTGCCACATGTGCCACATGTTGCATGTCCATGTCGGTCTGTGTGTGTGTTTGTGTGGGTGTTGCATATAAATAAATTGTAATTTAGTTTGGCACAGGATGCACATCGCAACTAACGCCAGCTGCGCTCCAAAGAGAAAGTGAGTGTTTGTTAAAATTTGACAGGTTCATTTGACAACAGGCAACAGTCTACGTGCACAAGTACTTAGCTACACACACACACACACACATAGAGTCAAACACACACAGGCATTTGCGATTATAAATGAAATTGAAAGCATTTACAATAAATCTCAATAAATCAACGCGCACTTGCATTCAATTTTAAACTATAAAAATTTATTTATCGTTTATCTGCTTCTTTTTTTTTTTTTTTTTTTTGCTTTTAAATATAATAATAAATGAGCATTATAAGGCTTAAAAGCCATGCGCGATAAAGTGACACTGGAGGACACAATCTTAAAGCGCTGCAAGTGTGGCGCAAATAAAGTGCTTTTCACTTGATTGCAGCTTGAGTTATAGCTTTAGTTTTAAGCTAACATTTATTTTTTGGGGAAATCTTTGAATATATCTAAAGCCTAAATGATAGGGAGTGAATCATTGAGAAGAGATGACAAGCGAAATTACAGATATGAGCTTAAACTCCATTTAAAACTGATATAGATGAGGAATAATTACAAGAATCTTTAAGCTAAAAATGAGTTAACATGGAGTCGAGTTAGAAAATAGGTATAAAATATAAAGTCTAGATGCAAGACACAAGAACAATAGCTCAGCCAGCCCAAGTTTGAAATAATATATCATATAATATGTAATGTAATGTAATTTTCAAATAAAATAAATTCCCAAGAAACTATAAAGTTAAAAATAAACTCACTTCAATTGATTTTAGACAAAAATCTAAAGATTGTACCTAAGCTAAGAGCAAATTTAAATCCAAAACCCAGAAAAAGTGAGCAAGGTCAATTAGTAAAGCTCAAATTGCCTGCAACTCCAAGAAATGTAAATCAATTTATATGCAACCATCCCGTGGCACAATAAATGCAAATGAAGATTGCCGCGTAGTTAATCGATGACACTTTCGGTTCACTGCTAACCGAAATTGAAAAATTGAGCCGCCTCACAAGGTCTACAGCAACGTAACCAGGTCAGTGCTTACAAGCGTTAGCAAATAAATCATGTTAAAGGCAAAAAGGAAAACGAAAAAGAAATATTGTAATAAGAAGTATATGGCCAACGCCTGTTGCTTGGCAGCTGCCACACAGTTGCCACAAGTTGCCACAGATTTCCGCCTGGAGGCAGCGTCAACTGCATTTTAACCCAATTAGAGAACAGGTTGGCACCTCAACACACACACACACACACACACACAGCGACATTTCACATTTCAATTTGTGTGCCAAATTTTGCGGAGCACTTGGTTGGGATTTTGATATATATTGAAATTTATATGTACATATATACATATATACTTCTGCATGCATATATACATACATGGTATATATATATATATATTTATATATGTCATGTGGTTAATTTAATTTGATTTTTTATCATCGCCGCCTTGTTTCGACACCAGCCCGGCGATCTTATCAGCAGCCTGGCTGTCAATTGTGTACAGGGCATCATTAATTTACTTCTTTATTTTTGTTGTTGTTTTTTTTTTTTTTTGGGAAAGCGCATAAAATAGAAACTCATCCGCATTTGCTATCTAGATGCTGTGTGTGTGTGTTTTAATTAAGTGCATCGTTTGCTGGTGGGCAGCATTTGAATTTGTGCCATAATTCATGGAAAGTCGAAAGTCGCAGCCGGCACCAAGCCAGCTTCATCGATAATGTGTCACATATCAATAAAGAATTCCCCCCACATGGAGCATCATTTTTGCTTCTTCTTCTCCTTCTACTACTCCAAGCTCTCCAGCTGTTTTATGTGCATATTTGTGACTCCAGGGCATCTCTTGTGGCTGGCGCCACACAAATATAAGTGTCAAGCGCACAACAACAACAAAAACAACAGCAACGACAACGGCAACAAAGCAAACACCCAATTCCCCAGCACTTGCCTGGCCATTGATGAAAGCCAAGTGCCGCAGCTTCGCCTTTTTTTACTTCTTTTCATCTTCACATAATTGGCCAAGTGGGTCACTGTAACTTACCTGCAAAGAAAAAACAGAGAGAGAGATAAAGAGATTAATTGAGTGAGCGAGATGGAGAACAAGTGCGCAAGAGTAATTAAACGGCTGACATAAAGTGTCTCGAGTTTAAGCTACACGAATTCGTCTCAAATGAACATGCACATTAAGCCAAATAAGTAAGAGTTGAAAGAAAGCGCGCCTCTCTAACTCCAGAAAGAGATGGAAGCGCAAGAGTGAGTGTAAGAGCAAGACGGAACGAGAGAGATGGGCACGGATAAAAAGCAACAAACTTGATGTATACGATAACAGTTAGCTACGCTTCAAGCTTTCAATTAAGCGAAAGACATATAAAAACTTAATTAAAATAACTTAAGTAAACGATAATTATCGATAAATACATTTATGCACACTGTATATGCATAGTGACTCTATTATATTCCTACTTCTATTTTTGTTAACTGATCAAAAATAATACTCAAGTTATTAATTATCGATAACAGCATTTATAATATCAGATAATCGTAATATTTCTTTATAGCCTCATTTAATAAAGCTCAATCTAAACTAAACTATTTGTTAAAAGGAATCCCAACAATTCATAGGCTCGATTCATAATTTTTGATTTGTCATAGTATTACTTCAATTTCGATTCCAGCTAAACTCATGCGATTGAAGTAGGTGTAGAATTATTTGGCATTTGCTTAGCAGCCCCTGCACAAGCAATTCTCATTAGTGATTTGACCAGCATCCAAATTTAACCTTTTTTTTTTTGAAAATAAAAAAAAAAAAAGAAAATTTTCGAGTAATTTTTAAATGAAAGCAAAATTTTTGTTCAGAGCCATAAATATATAAAAGTCAGATAATGTGTTCTCCATGCGGACCATGTAGCCCCTGCGATCCGTGCTGTGGCCCCTTCGAGTGTTCGCCAAAGTGCTACAATGCTGCCCAATTGGAGGCGCTGCCGCAGTGCGCGCCGCGGATACCGCCACCGTTTCCCAAATGCATCACCGTACAGCAGCCGCCCCGTTTGATCTGCAAGAAGCGGGTCGTATTCACCGAGAAAATTGTACCTGAGCCGATGGTCGTGAATCGATGTCGTCAAATAACGATACCAAAGGTCGTTGATGCGACGCGCGTCATAAAGGTGCCAAAACTGATTTGGGTATCGCAAATGGTGCGCGAACCACGAGTTATATATTACCCATCGATGATACCCGATCCGTATGTGGTGTGCTATCCGAAGCGTGTGTGCGAGCCGAGGGAGGTCTGCCAGTCGATATTGTGCCAGCCGAAGCCACAGACTATCGATATACCGCCGCCGCGAGAGTACTGCTGCTATCCCAATGGACCGATCAACTATAAGCCGAGTGCCGCATGCCCGCCCTGTCCGATTGGACCCTGTGCACCTGGCGGTGCCTGTTGTCCATTACCCTGCTTCTCGACCAATCAGTATCCCGTCTGCGAGACACGTTGCGGACCATGTGGACCATGTGGACCAGGTGGTCCATGTGGACCGTGTGGCCCATGTGGCCCGTGTGGACCTTGTGGACCTTGCGGACCTTGCGGCCCCTGCGGTCCCTGTGGACCTTGCGGTCCTTGCGGCCCGTGTGGCCCTTGTGGGCCTTGTGGCCCTTGTGGCCCTTGTGGACCCGGCGGCCCATCTGGCCCCGGCTGCTGGTGCCCCTGCGGTAGCCTTTAACAATAACCAAACTACTTGCGGATACGGCGACACTCATTATTTTTTACCTGTAACCCCTTCTATGTACGTTTATGTAATTCTATATAAGTGTATATAGAAAACGAAAAGGTGCCCACGAAATAAACATATTCTCGCTTTTGATCCCGGATTAAATGATGTCGTCTATTCAAATGATTCCTGAATTGGGATTTCCGCACAAACATGTAATCATCCTTATATAATCTATGTTCAAATTATATGTCCACAAATATAAATTTAAAACAATATTTTAAATCATTTTCTGTAATTTTCTCATATTACTCTGATGCCATTTGGCAACAATTTTCGTTATTTTCAAGTGAATAATGTGAAATAGTGAAAAGTGAAATCATTTCGTTTTCAATATGTATTCTCTTTGTGTTTTCTACTCTAAATATCTTTATTTTTTTGTCTTTCTCTTCTCTTCTTTCTCCTTTCTCCATGTCTCATATCTCCGCTCTCCCCTTTTTTATTCAATTTTCTCTTTCTTTCTCTTTGCTTTTGTCCTCTTTTTACTGTTTTTTCTTAATTTATCTAGTTCTCTAGTATTTTATTTCCTCTCTATTCGCCATTCTTCTGTTCCTTTCGCTCTTCTCCTATTTCTTTTCTTCTATTTTCCCTTTTCTCTGCGCTCTTTATTCACTTCACTCTTTTCCTTATTGTTTCTCTTCTCATTTTTCGTCTTTCTTCTTTGTAATTCTCTTTTAATTTCTGCTCTTCCTTCCATATTCTACTTTTTCAACCTCTCCTTTCTTCTTTCTTAAATGAAACTAAATTATTATTAACACCTATTAATCCAATTCCCCACTCTTACTCCATTGAGTTCAACTCTTTTCAGTTCCTCATAAAAGAAATATTAATTCTATAACCAATTGGCCTTTCTTAAATCATATCACGCCCTCATTCCACTACAGTTTTTTGGCTGTTGATTTTAACGAGCCCATTCGAATTAAAATAACAAAATATTATTAATTTTCTTATGCCTTTCCGCATTGGAAAACATAAATATATATAAGAAATTAAATTAGCATAATTTTTCATAGGCATTTCTCGTGCTTTTATTGCATTCGTAAATTCCATAATATTTTGTTGGGTTTGTTTTCTTTTATGTGTCTGAATTTAATTGCTTCATTTGCGCCTGCATTTTACACTCGTTTGATTTGGCTTTTGCCTTCGCTTCGGCTTCGGTTTCGGCTTTGGCTTTGGCTGGGTTTGGCTTCATCTTCAGTTTTGCTTTGGTTTACATATTTCTCTTTCTTTTTATTTGTGGGCCAAAATAAAATGAATGCATTCATAAATTATGCATTTGCATGCAAATGCCGCGCGCCGTCTAATTGGTTTATGTAATAAATATTTTGTTGCTCTTGTTTCTGTAAGCTCTCGCATTTCTTTATTTTCTTCAACTGAAGATTTATTTGGTATTTATTTTGGCCTTTGGCTAAGAATAACAATGTGCAGTGCACGTAATGCAACGCGCAGTTATGCGAATGGCATACGCAGTAATAAGAGCCAGTTGATGTACAAAAGTTCATGACTAGACGATACCCTGTAGCCAAAGTTGAGATAATGCCGGGAGATACTAAACGTTTTACATGTTCATTTGTTCTCTATAATGAGAATTATCATATAGAAATATCGATTTAAACAAAATAGAAAATAATTTTAAGGACAAATTAAAAAAAAAAACCTATTGTGCATTTGTCAAATTAGAATAAATATTTCTATTTTCAAGCTTCTACCTATAGAATTAAGCTCATACAAATAAATTAGGGGTCGCATATGACTCCCCCTTGATTAACGTGCTTCACAAAGAAACAAAGCTGAGAACAAAGCTCTCCCAGGCTCACCTATTATGTGCTGCCAATCAGTAAACCCTTACTCACGCTTCGCAGGCTATTTAAAGAAACATTTAACATATTACGCATACGCCGCATCAGCCAAGAGGCAACAGCAGCTGCACCATTGCAGTCGGAAGCGTTGTTGCATGCAACGCCCTCGATTAGTCAGCTCAAAATTTATTTACTTTGACTTAATTAAGGTCTTGACACACTGCTTATTGTTACACACACACACAAAGCGAGGGCTTGCCTATCGGTATTGTTGTTGCTGTTGTTGTTGTTGTTGTTGCAGTGACGCGTGAGCTTTTCAATTAGCTGCGCTAATTAGGAGTTGTGAGACGTAGACGCTAATGTCGACGTCGATGTCGATGTAGATGTAGGTGTTTTAGCAGCTAGCTCTGGGTCACTCGCTTGGCATGCACAAAGCGTTAAGCCCGCCCCATTAAACGCTATCGCCTTTTGGCCAGATGTCCGCGATAAGCGGGTCTTTTGACTGTCGGCGAGTTTGCTTTTTGCGAGTTTCACAAGTATTTTATTTTCAAATACCCTGGAATCGATTGTGGCATGGATGACCTAATAACATTTCTACAGCATGAACACTAGATGTTGGACCACAAAATTTATCGATAAAAATCTATATATTATAAGAGTTGTATTCATTCAATTTGATATTGATTTTTGATATTCTGTATACATATGATATAAATAAATTCCGGGGTATCTCCTAGTCAAATACTCTCCATTATATAATTCGTAATTGTTTTTCTTGCGGTTTGTGTGTTAATTTTTACGCCTTTCGTTTGATGGACTTCGTTTGATTTAATTTGATTTTTTATTTCAGTTTTTAACGCATTTGAATATTGTGCAGAAATAGAAACTGTTTATTTGTGGCTTAATGCGTGTTTACATTTAATTGCTGCATGTTTTCTCTGGCAGCTTTTAATTGGCGATCATTATTGCTGCTCAGCCACGAATCGCATAATTTCCGATATTTTTTCCCACTCCTGCCTATTGCTCAATTGATTTAATTGAGGCGTCGCGGCGCCAATGGAATTTCAAGTATGCTCCGAGGTACTCAAGCATCAGCCCTAAATCAAGTAACAATGTGCATGACTAGGAAGTGAATTGAATGACTTAATTGTGGCCAGAAGACCTTAAGTCCAACAACAGAGTCTCACAATACATCAACATTTTTCTAGATTTGTTTTTTTTTTTGTTTTTTTGAAACTTTTTCAAGATGCCGCCAGACGAAGTCAACGTCAGTGTTTTTATTGTCATTTGCATAGCTGAGTCTTTAACATAAATCAAGGTGTTCTCGACACTCGAAAGTGTGAAGCTCAATAGAATTATATGGGTTTATCTAAGGTTTGTGGTTGCAACAATTCATTATGAGCCCTGCAAACAGTTGACCAGCAGAATTTTTCCTGAAACCCCATAACAAAAATTCTATTAATAAAAATATTGATGTTGAGGGGGCCATGCGATAAGGTCGAAGTTGATATGCTCTTGGCTTATAATAAAAACAGAATTTTACATTGATAAACCAAAATTGAGAGCATCAAATATTTTAATATAATAAAAAAAAAACTATTAAATTTTGTAAAGTTCTGTCACTTAAAGTTAACTCAAATATATGATATAAAAACTTCTTTCATATAAGACAAATTATTGCCAAAGAAAATATTTTAAATTATAAAAAATTAAGAAAATTTATTTCAAATTATTATTGCTTGCCAAAGAAAATATTTAAAACTTAAAAAAAAAAATAAAAAAATTTTTTCAAATTATTATTGCTTGCCAAAGAAAATATTTTAAATTAAAAAAAAAATAAAACTAAATTTACAAATGAGAATTATTTTCTATTTCATAACCTCAGCTTGGCTTTATTTAAGAACGATCTTTATTCAGCTATAAAATCTAGCTTGATTTTAAAAATATTAATCTTTATTAAATTTTATATGGATACTGTAAGAAGGTTTCTCAGGCCAGCTAAGCTGGCAGCTGCTTCTACATGTCAGTTACAAAATGCATGAGCAAACTACGAATACCATATCCAGATACCCTACTCTATGTTTAAATATACACAATCTCTGCCTAAGCTAGACACTTGAGCAGGCGACTACACAAAAGGCGACTTGGCCAACAAAGTTTTCAAATGGCTTAAGCCACACACACCAGGCACACACACAGACACGCTTTACAGATTTATATGCTGGCCATTAAAAAGCCAACATGCCACAACGAACTATTAAACAAAATACTATAAAAGAAAAACAACAACAACAGCATTTACCAAAACTGAGCTTTTTCTACTACTCCTGCTTCTTCTAGTTTTTAGAGGCACCTGACTTAAGAGGCGTTCCAAATGTTGCTCTCGCCATGGAGGTCATAAAACTGGCAGTGCCACCAAGAAAATACATATATGAATGTGTGTATGATGCCAGCCGGAGTCTGTTTTGGCCCGCACTCGTCAGCCGTCAGTGGTTGAGTGGGTGTTGCTTAGCCTAGCAGAGCTTATCTGGCCATAAAGCTGCGGCCGATGCTGATGCTGTAGCTGTAGCTGTAGCTGTTGTTAAGACTTTAGCTGCAGTTGGGGCTGTCTTTGCAGCTGGCGAATTGCCCCAAGTCGGCGTGCAACCACGCATCAGCATCTAGTTGCTGTAGCTGTAGCTGCTATTGCTGTTGTTGGCCTACGTGCTATCACGAAACACTTCACAAATCCGCTGCGAGCAAGTAAGAGTGATTTGGGCAATACTGATCGACGAGCAGATACCCTAAGGGTAGTGCAGAAAGCTAGCTATTCTAGCTGCTTTTTACATATGTATCTAAAGCGGGCGGTGCGGTAGTGTTCTAAGTAAAAGAAAAGCAAGCAGAGTTCTCTAGTCAATAGTGATCGACTAGCAGATACCCTAAGGGCACTGCTGAAAGCCAACTACTTACTTCAGCTATTTCTTAGAGCTGGGCAATCGTGTTTTAAGTATCATAGTAGACAAGCAGAGTTCTCTACTGAATAGTGCTCGACTAGCAGATACCCTAGGTACACGTTTTGAAACATTTTAACTGCTCGCTGTCCATTTAAATTCTTTTGTTTCTTAATTTTAAGTAAAAATCATTTGCACTGCAATCCATACGACTAGCAGATACCCTAACTTAACATCAAATACATCACATCCCTCTGCCAGTCTCTCATCATTCCTAGCGTATAAAATATCATTTTGCAATCAAAGTTTTCATTATTTCTGCAAGTGTAGCCGCTGGCTCTTTCACTTTTCGCACATGCGCGCGCAATTTGTCGATCGTACGCTTTAAATAGGTATCCGCAGCTAAATGTGGCTGAGAGTACGTGTATCTGCAAGAGTTCGAACTTGGTATACGACTCGAATTACAACAATCGTTGGTCTGCTTAGCACTTTGGCCTGGGGCGTGGTCGCGCAACCTTAGACCATGACTTGGGTCATTAAAACGCCAACCGACAGCAACAATTTGTTGAACCAGTTGAAATGATGTTGTTAAATAACAACAAAATACACAAAAAAGAAAATAAACATAAATTAATTGAAGTTACAAAGCGTCAACCACTGAAGGTGAAGGTCCAAAGTTTTTTTTTTTGAGGGATGGCGTATCAGATTTTTTCTTCGGGCTGAAATTGTCACGGTGCTGGCATTATTCAATGGGCTCTCCGAAAGGGAGTACACAACTAGCAAATATTCTGTATATAAAAGAAAGCCATATATATCGATAATAATCGACACGCCAAAATGGAAATGGTTAAGCTGAACATAAAGTTAGTGAGATACAATAACCAATTTTGTAACTCTATTTCTAATAATCACATTCAAAACCGATATTAATCGATTACTAAATACATTGATTACAACTGAAAGTCAATACCCTCTTTCTATAGAACACTCACATATACAATATATCTAATCTAGACCATAGTTATATTAATTGTAACATCTCCATCTCTCCCACAGCATTTACAGGGTATAAGGACAAACAATAAAGCTAGCCATTGAGCAGGTCAGGGCCCTATGCTCAATTCATTGACAGCAGCTTTAAAATTAAAGTCGTTCTAATTAATTAGAGCACTGGATTCCGAACTGTCGACATCTGATGTATGCATAGATCGTAGCTGGGGCGTCACTGACCCAGCGTGCATGCAGAGTACACAATGAGTGAAAGAGCGAGGGAGAGAGGCCGAGGGCAGACGGGTGAGAGAGAACAAGAACAACTCTTTGTAATTTGGCGTTGATATGCCGCACAGTTTGTGTTGGAAATTAATAAGCAGAAAAAGGCAAGCCTAGCGACGGCGACGGCGTCGGCGTCGGCGACAATGATGATGATGAACATCGTCATAATGATTCTAATGATGATGATGATCATCTGGCAGGCAGAGAACTAGTCCGGGGACAAACAAGTTTTCCAGTTTTTCCAATTTTCATGCACTAAACGCAATCAGTGCTCATGATCTGTACATTAGCGTCGTGTGCTGATCACGCAGATTGCCCACATGGACACGGAAAGAGAGAGGGAGAGAGCAAGCGAGCGGAGAAAGAGAGAGAGGGAGAGCTATACGAGCGAACATGGATGCACACATAAACAGTTGACTGATATAACTCTAATGCTGACCAGTTTAAGAGTGGTTTATAAATCTAACAAACGCCTGGGCCCGGAATGACGCTGACGTTGACGTTGCCGTTGCCGTTGCCGTTGTCCAGTGTCCAGCTCTATGCAAATTCGAGCCTCGTTTTTTCGTGTCCAGTAGCCGGCGAGGCGAAATGTTTGTCCACTTTGCACTTCCTATGAAGTCATCAAGACGATACCGTTAGAAATGTCATTACATAAACTCAATTTTTTTAATTTAAAAATTATGCAAAATTGTGCGGACGAGCACAAGGGTCTCTCTAGCCCTGGCCACCAAGTGCCACGAGTGGGCGTGAGTGATGGGCGTGAAAGCCATAGAGAAAACATTAAGACGCGCCCGCCTGAGAGACAGCTTCACAAGTGCCAGAGCCGATCCAATACGTGCGGGGGCTTCAAGTGTGCCGGCCGCGTAGCTAAACGATGAAGAAACAGGTAACAAATCTTTGCAAATCAACTCTGCAATTGCCTCTGACAGTAGAAAAATATGATCATATGTGAAGATCGAAAAACAAGTATCACACATATGCAGAGAAAATGCCCAAGTGCTAACAAATCTGCAATTAGCTATGGGCTAGGGTTAACTATTGCATTCCATTTCAGACAGTGAGATGAATATCTAGTTAGATGAATAGATCGATAGACTTGCAGGTAGATATGTACTTGTTTGGATCTGAATAGATGAACCAGTAAACTGATGGAACATCAGATCAGTCAGTGGAGGTGTTAATAAATTAAAAGAAACTGATGAATGAGTTTCAGGTTAAGAGTCTATAGATTCTCCCAAATTAGAATCGAATTGTTTGTAAATATATTCCAGGAATGATCAGTTATACTAAAATATATCAATGATCTACATAGATCACATGATGGAATGAATCATAGATAGGAGAGTCGAAAGCCTGGAACTCACGAAATTTGCCAGAATAATATAAAAGAAATTATAAATATATAACATAATAATACAAACATATATGATACAATCATATACATACGTATACTTAATCCCTCAACTCTGATTATCTATGCGCACATCCCAGATCACAAAAATCAATATCCAAAATCAGTTGACGTTGTATCAACACCTGATCTGATATAGAGATAAGATATTGCCATACATATAATGCCATTCTGTTATCATTCTCTTCATAATCTGACACAATTTGTGCCAAAACTCTTTCACAATCATTTATTGAGCCCAATTGTCATTATGATCATGCCTCTTCACTTGATTATTTATCAATATCAGCCCTACATAAGTCATATACGTAAAGCTGCCAAAAGTTGTCATCAGAGTTCAGATTTTTGTTTCGCTTCATTGTTTACGTTCGCTCACGTTTTTAAATTTTTTTTATTCTTTCCCCTCAGATTTTTGCGCTCGGTTTTGTTGAACTTTTGTGCAAAAAATAAAACAAACAAACAGAAAAAAAAACCTGTTAAACAAGATCTGTCTGTATTTGATTTCAGAAATTATTTATTTATGGCATGGACTTTTATGGCGTTAGCTTAGCAGCAGGAAAATTATAAATAATACAATTAAAACGAAATGTATTAGTTTTTGTTTTCGATTTTTTTTTTCTAGTCTTTGCAGAGTCCAAAAAAATTCAAGAAAAAAAAGCAGAAATACAAAACAGCTGTGTTTGCATTTTTCATGATTTGTGAGCTCAAGTATATATGTATTTATGTATCTGTATATGTGTATATATCATATGTACGTATATAAAGACTTACAATAGATTTATTTGACAGACCAACTGTCAAAGTCGAAGCTTAAAAACATGAAAAATCAACAACAAAATTATAAGAAGTCGTCAATGCATTTTTAAAGTATTTTTCATATATATTTTTTTACTTTAAAATGGAATTTCAAGCTACTCCACTTGGCTTTTGTATACTCTAGTGTCCAATGAAAATGTATAGGGTATATTGTTTCTGATTGAAATTTGTATAATAGGCAAACAGAGCTCATGCATAGAATGCTAAAGTTCGCCTGACTTCACCTACAATTTAAGAAATTTATATATTAAAATTTGTATATAATTATTCCTAATTTATTTGAACTCCTTCCCAACTTTTGACGACAGTCAGGGTAGATTTTAGTCGAGCACTCCCGCCATAACAACTTCACTTGTATTGTTGTTGTTTTTAATTTATGCACTTACATTCCATACACACACACACGCACACTCACACACATTTACCTGAATGTAAGCCAAGCTCAGAAATAATACAAAAAAAAAAAAAAGAAAAATAAAGTCGCTGACATTTGAAGGTTGTTCGGAGCCATTTCATTAAACAATGTGAGCTAGGTAATTACACACACATTCACATATATGGCTATTTATCTAGATAAATTATGGAGTTTAGTCTTATGGAAGAACTATAGTTTGTCTAGCTATCATGACTCACAAGACAATTGAATTGGCGTATCATACCATATTCTGCATTCCGGAAATATTTCAACAGCTACAACAATGGCCAACCAATAAGGCTATATGAATAGATAAATATATCTGCATATATCCAAGCAATTAAAAGATAAGCCTAAACAATTGTGTTCAACAATTGTGTTCAACAATTGTTACAATTGTTTTCCTGAACTTAGTCATTTTCAAATGGAAAATATTTCTATTATTGTCTTGTTTTCATTGTTTGGATATAGGTGACTTATAGAGTATGTAGGGTTATATATTAGTTGGAGAGCAATTCCATAATTCGCATAAGTAAAATATAAACTAATTCTGGAGCTAAATTATAAACTATTTTCCGAGCTCTAATATATACATATATGATATTTGTCAAATATATGTTTTCCATAGGAGGCTTAACTGAAATATTGATACTAACAAATAATTAATTAAGAAAGAGAGCGCAATACGAACTAGTTATGGCAATTAGATAAGAGATTGGAGCTTGGAGATTGGAATGATCGAACTACTTCAATAAATCATGATTTCAAAGTATTATCGCACACACTGCGTAGCCTGAACCTTTCATTTGCAACATTCGAAACTGTTGCACATACCAAACGAAACAATATTTGTTAATTTGCGCAAATAGCTGATTTACTTTTTCTGTTGTTTACATTGGCCGGCGGAATTCGAATTCGAATGTGAATGCGACGATGGAGGAGAGCAGCTGCGAGACGCAGCACACCTGGGCAGATGTGTGTGGCATGAGCGATAAACATAATTATGTTTTTAAATGGTTAAACAAGCTGGAAAAACCCAGTCTCTCTCTCTCTCTCTCTCTCTCTCTCTCTCTCTCTCGCACCTGCAAACTTGACCTTGAACATGAGGTTTAAGGTGTTGCCACTGCTGCTGCTGCTATTAATAATTATTGATTTGTTGCGCCGTGTTACAAAATTTGCGCAAAAAGTTGTTGAACGCCCCGGCAAAACCCAAATCAAGAAAATGAGGGCAACAGCACGAAAGTTTGAGCCGAGGGTCAACAAAAGTTCAGAGAGAGAGGGAGAGAGAGAGAGAAAGACCAAGAAAAACGAAATGAACCGCTTTCGAAATGTAAAGCGCTGTGAGCGTAATTAATCAAAAAACTTGGAGGAGAAAAAAAAACTAGAGCTTAAGTTTCACTCGGAACAGCAGAACAACAAGAGGCATTGTGCAAAGGCAGAGGCAGAGGCAGAGGCAGAGGTAGAGGCAGAGGCGGAGGCAGAGCGAGTGAGCCGATAAATAATCATTTAGCATTAATTTCAAATAGTGCATTATGTCACAAGCGCGAGTGCAATGCCAGGCTTATTTCAAATGAAAGCGAAAGTATGTCAGCCAAGAGAAAGAGAAGAAGAGGCACAGCGAGAGGCAGCGCGATGAGGGGAGTAGCTTGTCTGACAACTGAAGCGTGAAAGATTCTGTAAAGCTCGCATCTCACAACTGATAAATACAAAAGGCATTGGCATTGTGGCTGCACTTAACGCGCATGCGTGCCTCGCTGCCTGGCCTGGCCTGGCTTGATGAGCGGATCGAAGAGCCAGAGCAGCGGCACAGAGAGGAGGCTCGTGAGGCAGTCCGCGACACACAGATTTCCAGTCCAGTGGCTCAAAGTGAAATGGAAAGGCCGCAGTAGACGCGACGAAATGACAAAAAAAAACAAAAACCGGCGATGGCGTGGAAAAAAAAGCATAACTTTCACTAGAAACCAAAATCTCAAACGGTCGCTGAAACAACAGCAACAACAATAAAAGCTGATCACAACAAGAGCAACAGTAATTGGGAGACAGAACGGTACACAACAAGCGGCAAGAGCTAGCCAAGATACCCTAGATTTATTGGACATGATGGGCTGGAGATAAGCCAAATTTTATTTTTGTAGTTTTAAGTTTTCTCTTAAATAATTTTTGTAAAACTCTATACTTTGTTTAGTTTTTTTTTTTTAATTCTTAATATTTTAAATTTTTTTTCATAAGTATTTGTTTAGTTTTTCCCTTTATTTAATTTAATTATATTTGCTATTTTTCTAAAATATATTTGTATTTCAGGTTTTTACACTAATATTTTTTTAAAATTGTTTTTATATTCTTATCCATGGTTTTTATATATCTTATCTTGGTTTATTTAGAAATATTCTTTAAATATTTTGTATATAAATATATATATTTTTGTTTTTACTTTGTAGACGTAAACATGCTTCTTTTATTTATTTTTAATTTTATTTATTTGCTTTTATTTATTTGTTATATCTTTATTACATATTTGTATATTTTGAACATTTAAAATTGTTATTTTTGTTTTTTAATAGCTATAAAAGCTTATTTAAAACTTTATGTTAATATTTCTTTTTCATATTTCTACACACTCTCACAGCTCAATTTTTAATTTTTCCTTATGATATAATGAAGGCATTACGTTACATATTTCATTAAAGAATCTACTCAAGCCTCTCTCACTCGCGCTCTCACAGCACAATAAATTTCAGGTCGTAATGCGCCTATGTCTATTGTCAATTGTGCAGCTTGGGGCAGCTGTCGTCGAGGCGCTGAACTGAAATGCCATTGAGCTGCACCACAGATGCAATATCTGTGAGTGACCAGACTCGCCGGGTTGGCCCGTGACTCATGTCTGGTAAATCAACATGCGTAAGTCATATCGCAATAATATTCTCCAGACAGCCCTAGGCATTGTCAAGCAAACAACAAAGAAGAAGAACGCGAAAAAAACTGTCACTCAGTGAGTTCTAAGCCAAGCTTAAGTGCTGCAGCGCGCGCGCCCCCGCAGCCACTCTGCAACGGGGGTAGGCGTAAACTGTCTAAGCAAATGGCATTTGCCAAGGAAGTTATAAATTTGCTGCCAAAATAGAATTGTGTTGAGCCAAAGACCAAAAGCCGAAGCCAAAAGGATGAACGCGGGCGGGCAGACATAAACTGAGTGAGAGAGAGAGAGAGAGAGAGAGAGAGAGAGACAGAGAGAGAGGGAGGGAACGAAGTAGGTCTAGCAAGAGGGGGAAGTTTCTACGACTTGCAGTTGCATTTGCCGCAAAGCGTTCATTAAAGTCAAAGTCCCACAAACTTACGACAGCGGCAAACGGCAACAAAACAGCATGAGGTAAGGCTGCTGCAACAGTGCCAGAGATGAACGACAAATTGATACCCTGTGAAAGCTGAGGCATTGAAATGAATAGGAGTTCTAAGCGCTCTAGCTCTGCCTATCATCTATGATATTTATGGCAAGTCTATTAATGTTCATCGATATCAGAACCATCGATTACAAAACATGATATAGCTTGCTTTATATCGGAATACACAGCCGATATACATTCCAAATGCGCAATGATATTCTGGATATCGACAGGTGAATATATTATTTCATATTAGAAACTGTAATAATTACTAAGCTTTATATTATGGGATCTATGTTTCTTTTCTATTCTAACAATCCAACTGCTGCGCTTTTACAGGGTATTAAGTACCTGAGCTGCATCTGTTGTGGGCTTCATTGAGAAAAAACCTTTTGGGACGTGCGTGCACAATGATCGCTTGCAAGTTTTACGACCTTCTGCAACGCCCACAACGCTGCCCGACGTGCGTACACTGAGAGAAATGCAGCTGTGGCTTTTCTCGCAGCAATTAGAGTAGAGCTGCCAGAGCCGACAGACGTCAACAGAACAAACCGAAAATAAAATGCAAAAAAAAAAAAATGAATTGAGAACAAGCTGGCAGACGCCGACTCACGGCCCACACACGTCATGTCTCGAGGTACTGCAAGTACCTAAAGTAGGTAGATCAGAGAGACGCAGAGAGAGAAAAAGAGTGAGAGAGAGAGGGGGAAACCCGTATAAGAGCGAGTGCGCTTTGCTGCAATTAGAAGTTCGCTTTGGGTGAGGTAATACTGGAGAGTGTGTAGTGCTTAAGGGGAATTAATAATAAACATATATGTAAGTAGAGTTCGTCTCTTGAGTTGCACAATGAACCGCATTGAACCGAGGCGCGTTCTGATTATGCGTCAATTTTCTTGAACTTTTTTGTCAATTAGCTTTATTAACTGAATTGGGCAACGGAAATGGAAGGCACAACTAACTATGTTGACCTCTTGGATCAAGGCGCAGCAAACGGCGCACAGTGGAATTTATCTATAAAGTCGTCGGACTTATCTGGCTCCGCCTGGCCTTGTCGGCGTTATCACAGCCAAGCGAACAAATCTTATCGAACACACAAAATAAATACACATACATACGTCTATGTTACATATACAGAGATACTGCATTTATAGAGTGTGAGTAATATTGATAATCTATTAGTTATTATATATTTCCTGCAAAGAAATTCCAAATGTCTAACGAAAATATAGTGAAGAATGAAGCTAGGAGAGAGCTAAAGGATATACTTGCTATAATGATATATCTATGTGTAAGAAATGAGTTAATATTACATGATCCTTTGCTCTAAGAATAGCTTGATCAATTTTTAAGTAGCTACAATATATATCTACAAATTTCAGATAAGATAAACTGATCCAAGAGTCGCTAATTTATGTTAAAATATGCTCAAAGAGCTCTGACACCATGTCGTTATTTATTTATCTGAGACAATAGAAGTAATTATCGATATGATATACTAGCATCTGTTTTGCTTTGATATTGTGTACGTCAAATAAGTCAAATCTATTTATTTTCTAATTGATTGAACTCCTCCTCCGACTTCTAACAATTGCAACAGGGTATGACAAAAGGGGGCACAGCCGCAGAGCCGAAAAAGGTTTCTTTCTCAGATCACAATCAGAAACAGGGCAATAATATCAAATGAACTCCAAGACTCAAAAGACCTGAGAGTCGAGACTCCCGTGGTGTTTGCGGTTTGACAGCAGCCGTTAAAGGTATTGTCCTCCTTAACAGCACGTCTAGCGCTCTCTCTCTCTCTCTCTCTCTCTCTCTCTCTCTCTTTCCTCGGCCTCTCGCTCTTTCACTCTCTATCTATTTGTGTGTTTGTTTATAAAAGGTGAGGAAAAGTGCCGAGTCTGACTCTGTCTTGACCTGCCCAGGGGCTCTGTGCATGCGCAACTCTCTGTCAGCGAGCACTTGTGTCAACAACTCGAACAGCAACAGACAAATTTTCTATTTGACTTTCAGTTTTTTTCGGTTTTGGGAAGTAACAAATAGAAAACCCCCTCCGCGGCCCCTATTTAGAGAGCGACATTTGATAGCACAAGCGGTCAAATGTTGTCCGAGCAACAGGGCAACGATATCAATTTTCTATTTCCACAAATATATATGTAAATACACATATATAGAAATACTAGACTATCTGTTAAGTGGAAGGCAGACAAGTGTCTGAGCACACTATTTATGTGTGTGTGTGTGTGTGTGTGTGTGTGTGGGTTATTGCGTTAAGCCTGCTAATGCAATAAAATTCGATTTAAAAAATGCATATTTAGACTTGACTAACTTCGTGGGCATTAATTGAAGGCCAATCGAAGAGAAAGGCGATACGCTAAAATTAGGCCTAGGCTGTAAAAGAGTGACTGATTGCCCGACTATCAAAGAGAGAAAAAGAGAGAGATATTAACTGCAAAAGGCGAGATAGAGTGAGTACTAATTAAATTGGCTTTCCAAAAAATAATTAAATATTAAATAATCCAATTAAGACAGTAAATTCTATTTATTTGCAGACTATGAAATTCGAATAACAATTAGTTTTATGATTTTGTATTACTATTATTCCTTAATTCCATTTATAATTTGTTGGCTTTCGTTAAAAATTATTTTTCTTGCTAACCAATATACTTAATCTATATAATAAAGCTAGAAACTGCAAGATTATCAAAAAGAAAGAGAGAGGGCATAGGACACATTTTTAATGCATGAAAATCGCAAAGAAAGGCCATACATTAACTGGCAAAGAGTGAGTGAGCGAGATGAAGAGCGCATTCATGTAATTGTGAATGATTGATTTCCAATAGCAAAAAACCCAAATCTCAAATTCACACTTTATTCGCAATCATTACGCATTAACAGTGTCATTTATAGCACACTGTTAAGTCGCCATAGAAATGCTAACTAACAGTCCCTTTGTGAGTGACCGCCAGCGCACTTGTACCGTTATCTAAGAGCGCAAAAAATTGACATTAAGCGCAGCCGAACGAGCGTCGTAGTTGTGCATTTATATAAATTATGATTGTGTGACTAATGCTCAATTGAATTATTGTTGGACGAGGAACTGGCGGACACACCCCACCCCACCCACCTCTTGGCACCTTTTCACGTCGCCCTCATTTGATTTGCAACAAAGACAAACAGCACGCGCTCTCAAAATGTTACCTTTATAACGGGGTCATAATTAAGACGCAGGCGATTAACATAAAATGGCAAAGAGGCAAACAGAAAAGACCAACAATATTTCAATTGCTCTCGGCTGGGTGGCTCAAACGTAATTTGGGTCAAAAATTTTGAGGCAACAAAAATTATGTATTATCATTAAATTTCATTACAAGCGGCGCACGAATCGAGAAAAATGCAAAAAACGAAAAACAGCGCAAAAATCATGGAACTGGAAACCGTTACAGCAAAACGCACTTCAACTCAAGTGTACAGTTATAGTGACGACGACGACGACGACGACTGCGACGCCAGCGCCGACTGCTGCCAACAAAAACAAAGCCAGGCCTCTGTCTGCCGTTGCTCTCCTCTGTGTATGTGCTTGCGCGTGTGTTAGTGTCTGCCATTTTTGGGCAGAGGGAGACAGACAATCGAAATGCTAAAACATGCGAAAATGCGTACGCCTACCTCCCCAGACAGAACCTTGCCACACGCCACACCAAAGATGAGCGAGTGCTGCACACAGAATGAGCCCCGAAGAAAGAGCTAGAAAGCTTTTTTCATGTTGCACTAAAGGCTAGAATAAATTGTGGACAATGCATAAATCAAAGCAAGACTAATATATATCCATTTTTTTAAAATGTCAGATTTAGCGGCATCCGCTCAACTCTAACAATGTAGCTATTTTTGGCTTTAAGCTAGCTCATTCGTTGCTGAAGCTGCTCATGTCGATAAGAAAAGAAAAAAGGCTAGATTTGGCAATAAGCGCCGCTGGCAACACTGCACTGATTGGAATGCACATAACGGCTCATGTCACATGCTCATCTCTGACAGTGCAGTCCTGCTGCGCTGAGTCATCAAAGTGATGATAATTATGATGAGGATGATGATCATGGAGGCAAGTGATTGGTGGCAGGTTCAACGAACTATGTGGCAACGTACTTACCAAAAAAGTCCTCCCAGGTGTCCGAATCGGATTCCATCTCGGCTACTGCTGATGCTGCTGCTGCTCCTGTTGCAGTTGATTTATGTTCGCAATGCCTTGTTTGGTATTTGGTCTGTGTCCAAATTTAGCCAAAGATTGCGTGGCTGGTTTTATTCTCTCTTTCTATTCTCTTTTTTTTTCTTTTTGCTGGTTTTGGGTGTTTTATAGGTGCATAGATATCCTATCTTGCTGTCCATAGACTCTGCTTAGTCGCTGCGCAAATGACTTCACCCGGCATTGCTTTAGCCAAAAGCAAAAAGCTACTTCAATCAATGGTCTACCGATAAGATAAACACATACACACACACGAATAAAGACACTCACACACACCCTGGGCGCAAATATAAGAGTTTTACACTGTGCAAAACGTCTTTGGTTTCTATCTTATCTGGTGCTGCTGCTATGCGCAGCGGAGCAAATATCTAATAAGTACGCAATTTAGACTTTAGGTGCAGCGCAACAGCTGTTATACATAAATACATACATACATACATGCGCACACACACTTTCGCGCACACTTGACTGTTAGATCAAATCCACTTGTAGAATTCTCAGAATTTCGCGTATGACTAAACCGGCTATGAACTTTGCCTGGCCACATGAATATTTTCGATATTGAAAGCTGTGTTGTTACTGTTATTGGTTGTTGTTGTTGTTTGGTTGCACAGGTAAGAAAACGTTTCGTATAACAAAAAATGAAGCTAATTGCAAAATATCAATCTAAATATGCACTTGGAATGAACGCGCTTCGCTGGATTACCAGTTTCACCTTCGCACCGTTATTTCTAATTGTGGAAAACACTCGCACACAACAACAAAACACTTCCAAGCGTTGCACGCACGCGCGCTAAACCACGAAGGTCGTCACGGCCACGGCGATCAGAGCGAAAGACTTCGGCATCGACTCACCCACACGACGTTTCGAAGCGAACTGAATTCGCGTCTTTGGAGCCGACACAATTCGATAGACTAGACACGAATTTATAAGTTCTAAAAACGCTGGCGTTCTAAACGGTGGCTCTTTATTTTTTTTTCTCGTTAATGATCATTTTCAGCTTTGTATATCAATTGAGCTCTTATTGTTGTCTCTTATTGTTATTTACTTTTGTTTGTTTAATAAGAGTTTTAATTTTAATATTGTGCAATTGTTGTGCTCAAATGGTATTGTTATGATCGAATCTGATCTGTTACTGGCGCGCAGCTAACAGTTTCTGTTATTGATAGCCGTTATAAAAATCTAATGTTAAGCTCAAAATGGTTCTGCTATGCATATTGAATGCAGTTTTTTTTACGAATATTCCAATTAAAGCTTGCTATTGTTGTTATTATTATTAAAAAATTAAAAGCATTAAGTTTAAAAATGTACGGTTAAATAACACAACGTATTGTGACACATACATTGTATATTATCTACATATACTCAAATGGTAACAAATCTGTCTACATGTATTTAATATACAATACATGTATTTAATATACAATACAAAATACAATTTAAGCTAAACAGCAATTTTCACAGATATTCCAGTAAGAAATCACAATCCAGGCAAAGTATATTTCCACTAAAATTCACAGAAACGAAAATTATAAATATTTCGTTTTAACGTTATCCTGTATCTAAACTTGCCCAAAATAATGAAGAATCCTAAGACGCCGAGTAATATTGCGTTGTCAGCAGCCATTATCCATATGCACAGGATAAATGCGATAATAAGCGATGCGCAAACAATATAAAAGGACAGCAACACGAAAAAGCATCTATTCTGTAATAAATTATCATCTATTATAGTCACACATATATTTTGTAATCAGAAACTTACATATGCAACACCTAAAAGTAAGAGTATTTTGGCGGCCAAGTATATGATCAGAAAAATTATTGCCAAAATTGCCCATACATATGCTTTATGTACAAGTCTCGCAATGGAAATAACAAGACCCACGATGGCGAATATAACTCCCGTAACTCCGATACTTATGCATCCATTGTAAAGAGATATACAGCAGAGAAAACTATTAGAATAACACATTTTAATACAAAATGCGTGACTCAAAATTTTGAATTCAATTTAATTTGACTATTGGCGAGCAGCCAACTGTTCGATCAAATTTATAGATAATTATCGAACAATTTTGACTATGCCGTGCACAACATCGAAATGAAATGGTTTAATGTATTCGATAGTTGGGTGACCATGTCAAGCACAGCATCGATTGTATGCGTTTTCAACTAGTCGATAATTTGTAAGCAATGGACAACAATGGAATTAAGGACAATTTATGTCCGCCAGCTACGAAAAAGATCAAAATTGACAATTTCGGCATAAAAGCAATACTCTCCGATGACTACAAAAAGGACATAGAGCTGATGCAGGTACACAGTTGTCAAGTGGAGAATAAACAACAGCTGCAAGCAGTCATCAAAGAGCTCGCCCTGAAGCTGCCACATTTTCAACATTTGAAGCGCGTTCATGACAGAAACGTCTTAATATGTCCATCAGAAGATATTAAGGAGACACTGGAGCAGCACTTGAAGCTACATCAGATCTCCGATAGTGTTTTAGAGGCCCTCTGTCGCAAAGTGAATGTAATTGAGGTGCCTGCCAGTTCGGCCAAGCTGCGTGTGCAGTATGAAAAAATGACCAAATATTGGCCATGCAAATTTCACCCGGATAAATATGCCGAATCCTTGCAGAATGGCAATAATTTTACAGACAGTCAAAGGGCGTACCACAAGCGAATGGCCGAGCTGCTCTGGAAGCTATCGAAGGACGTGAGTAAAGGACAAAACGTGGGCATTTGCGTAGATCCGCGAAGGCCAAGCATTGTGGCCATAGCAGGTGAGGAAGTGAACCGAAACCACTGATAGCTTGATCTTCAGCGATTTCTTTCGCAGCTGCAGGCGACGGCAGCAGTCATCAGCATTGCGTAATGTGGCTGGTGGATCATGTAGCTCGCAGTCAACGTGGCGGCGCCTGGCAAACGGATGTGGAATTCGTTAAAGACGAACCGCACACAAAGAGCACCTTGAGTGGCTTGCCACAAATCTTTTACGACTATCTAAAGCAAGACGCAGCTTGCCAGGATTTAAGCCTGGGCGCAGAGCTGCCCAGGAGAGAGGAGCAGCAGCAGTCAGAGCCAGTTGTTGAGGATATCCATGCTGATAATCTATGCAAATACGGTCCTTACTTATGCACCGGCTACGATGTCTACTTGCTGCGTGAGCCCTGCCTAATGTGCTCCATGGCCCTCGTGCACAGTCGCGTCAAGCGCATCTTCTTCCTCGAGCAGTCGGAGAATGGCGCACTAACCAGCAAATTCCAATTGCACGCAGTCAAGGAACTGAATCATCACTACGAAGTCTTCCAATTTACAATGTGACAAAACTGCTTCAAGACGAACTTTTGATTCTTTTACTAGTTTAATGCAGTGAATAGATATTTTGTGTAGATCTTTAGAGCAGCGTCTCGATTCGTGGTGCGTTGAACTCTACTCGTGGGTTCGATTGGCGTGTGGGCGTGGTTATGAGTCCCAGCAGCTGGCAGTCAGCCTCGAGTATAGTTATATCCTTGCTGGAGCCGAGGAACCGAGTGGATAGCTCCAGATCCTTGACGAGTAGACGAACGCGTGCGCCGCGCACGTAGTCGCTAGACAAACAGATTTTTATAACGATTTAAGCATGAATAAAAAGCGTATATGATATATATAATTTATTAATTCTCTCACCTGCCATTCCTCGCTGGTCGCGGGCATACACAATGAAATTTCCAGCCAAAATCTATATACAAGTCATCGCCGACAACGTGAAAGATTTTACCACTGACGACTTTGCCCTCCGGATCGCCCAGCTACAACAATTAACGAGATTACATAAACATCGACTGGAATATCCAAATGATACCTACATCAATGAACTTGGAGTTGCGCAGCAGTGAGGCAAAGCTCTGATTGTCTACGGGCTCGGGCTCCGGCTCCGCTGGGGCCGTATATCTCTCAAAGGCACGCGCGAATCCTCCTTTGGCCGTATTTTCTTCCGGCTGTGGCTCGCTCACATTTTGTTCGTTCGTGGTCGTACCTTCAGTGCTGAACAAGCGCTGTGTGGCGGATAGCTGGCGACTCCAATTGCAAATATTCGCTTGCAGTGTGTAGCTGCTTAGTTTACGGAGCAGCGACATGATTTTTATTTATAAATTAAAAATATAATAAAAACTGCTACACAGGTAATGCTGCAACTAAGCCGATAAAACACAAAACCAAGTCATCGACCCGCCGCCACCTTTAGCCAAAACAGCTGACATTCCAATTAATTTTATCGATAAGCACACTATTATCGTTACGAATTACAAAACACGCTGTGTAGCCGTGCAGCATATTACTAATTTATACACATCATATATTACGAAATCAGTAGTTGCAGTTGCAGACTTAAATCCATAATTAATAATAATGATACAACAACAGCGCCAACGTGTAGACTCGGCTGTGACCGAGCTCATCGATGACATGGACAAAACGCATTTGCGCAAAATGCAGGTACTTACACCAATACGAATCCAATTGGAAATGCACTCATCCTGCTCTTTCTAACAGACGGACATGCATCTATGCGCGGCAAAGTGTTGCCAGGATGGGACCTCAAGCGTGGACAGCGTGCAGCGCTGCGTCGACCGCTGCTCGGCGCCCATGACAAAGGCACAAAACTACGTGCAGCACGAGTTGGGCGAATTTCAGGGACGACTTCAACGTTGCGTCATGGTGAGCAATATACATAAAGAAACAGCGTGCGCGCGTGAGATAAATGCAACAAGTTTCATTTCTAGCAATGCAACGATGATGTTAAAGTGAAAATGCCACCAAATCCAAACGAGGACCAAATAGCCAAGTTTACGGATCAGTTCGAGCGATGCGCCATACAATGTGTCGACAAGCACGTTGGCCTTATACCCAATCTAATGAAGACAATGAAATCGGTTCTAGCCAAGGGACCAGACGCCATACCGCAAGTCTAAGTTTAAGTCCTGTGCATATACATATGTGCTATAGCATATATATGGTGTATGCTTATGCTATTGTGTATATATGCAGCATTTAATAGTTGAGCTTCTTTTTCTAAAATGTATTGTTAATTAAAAGAACATAAACCCCTTTAAGCACGCTAATTAAAGCCTGGCTTATGGCCCCAAAAACTGAAGAGAATACATTTTTTTAATTTTCTATAAACAAAGTTAATCTAAAACACTTGGGGCTGGATCTGTATGAAGAAACAAACTGAGAAATGGCAGTCAGGAGGAGGAGCAAGAGCCAGACAGAAGAACAATGCCAGATCGACTCTTGAATTATAGAAGATATGCTCTAAGAACTGTACCTTGTTTTAATTCAGATCGAATTCTATGAGAGAATTTATTTTCAAGATATGTTTATGCTATAATTTCTTATCATCTGTGCCTTCTATGTGTAAGAGAGAGAAAGAGCATGGAAATTTGGATATGCTAATGTCAAATTGATTAAAATTTAGTCAAAATGATCCTGAACTTGACATTGGTGTATGTCATCTAGCTCTGAAAACTCCAAATCTCTCTCTGCTTTTGTCTCCCGTTTTTATCTTCAATATCTGAGCAATAGAGATATATATCATTATGCTGTAAGCACTTGACCCCAAACAACGTTTGCTTTGCTATTATTCACATCACTGAAAACAATTTACATAATACATAGATTCAAAAAGTAAATCTAAGTAAATATTTATACATATATCCATATACATATACGTTTATGTATATGTACCAACTTTTACATAGTTTTTTTTTCCAAATTCTTTAAATAAACCTACAAAAAAATATGGTAGATCAACAGAAGCGCCGTCTGGAGAACGCCATTAGCGACATGATCGAGGACATGTACCGCTCCCATCTGAGGCGTATGCAGGTGAGCCCCAAGCGAAGATATGCATATAGATATATATATTAAGGATAGAATTTCCCAGTCCGTAATGCATCGGTGCGCCGCCACCTGCTGCGACGATGATCGCGGCACCTTGGACAGCGTGCAACGTTGCATTGAGAAGTGCGCCACGCCCCTAATGGATGCCCAGGACTATTTGCAGAACGAGCTGGGGCAGTTCCAAAGCCATTTGCAAGGCTGTGTCAAGGTGAGAGAATCGAAAGGAACAGGTGAACAGCTCAAAGGAGATCGAATAATGCAGTTATAAAAGGGATCTGTGTTGCTTAGTAATATGCTCCGGTTAGAACAGATCCTTCAATTTTAGACTACTCTTAGAGACACTTGAATAGCAGGCTGTGTCAAGCTGAACAGCTTAAGGTAGAACTAAGAAAAGGTTGATTTTAAGAGACAGCAAATTTATATCAATCCTAAACGTTTTACTATCATTTGCAAGGTAAGAGATATAAATTTCTAGGGAACAGATTAAAGATAACCTAAGGATCTAGTTATCAATTAGAGCTATTATATTTACATTTGCCAAGCTATGATAGAGTGAGAGCTGAAGAGGAAATAGATATCATATACTTAGATGCAGGCTTTAGAACTTTTAGATTAATTTGCTAACTTTATAATAGATATAAGTTAAATTGAATATAGCTATAACATATAAGAACCTGCATTCATAAGCTATACACCGTGTGAAAGTAAAGTATCTAAAGAAATATGGTATACCTAAATTAAATTATTTAGGAAAACCCTTTTTGAGACTTGATCACAAATACACTCTGCACTACATAGTATATATATACTCAGTATATCCATATATCTCGAACAATTCCCCTAGGAATGCAATAGCGATGCCCGCTCGAAGCTGCCCAGCAATCCCAACGAGCACGACATGTCGCGATCCAGACACCTGTTTGAGGTGTGCACCGGTCACTGTGTGGACAAGCACATCAATCTACTGCCCGGTCTGATGAAGAACATACAGAAGACACTCGACCGGGGTGTGCCGAAGAGATCGCATTTGCGTGATCAAAAGAGTGCTGATGCTTAAGCAGAGAAAGGGCTCAATGATCAGCGCTCAATGATCAACGATCAACGATCAAATCTCTCTGGCTGGCGGTACGAATTGATGCTTTGCAAGGACTGCAGCGAATGACCGTTCGAATTGAAGTTAGGAAACCAATTCGATTTCTTTTATTTCTATCTATTTTCTGGTATTTGTATATGTGTCTATATGAATTAAATCGAATCATATAAAGAAAAACAAAACCCCCAACTCGTGCTAAATTCTAAACTATATATATGGACGTGGAACATGATAAGCTTTGGGAGGTTCAAGGCGCCATAGATAAGACTTGTTTTTTTAGTTTAAAGTAGTTTTGTTATTTAGTTATTTAGTTAATGTAACTTAATTAACATTTTTGGTATAGCTAAGAACTTAACAACTAATAATAGGAGACTTATATATATACATATATATATAAGAGTATATATCTATATATATATATATATATATATATATATATATATATGTTTTTAGTCTATTGCTCATTGGCTTTGCTGCGTACGCCGTATTTACTCCAGAGCGTAACCTTGGCTGGTATCTTCTTGCCATTGCTCTGAAAGATGTTGCACATATCGAAGGGCGGACAGTAGAGATGCAAGGAGACCGAGGTGTCGGTATGGCTGGGATTCTCCACGCGATGCAGGCCCAAGTTATCTGGAGTGGGATCAAGGGAAACCGTTAGGAAAAGACGATTGGGCCAGTTGATGAGGCACTCACCGTTTATATAGGCCACATCATTGACCGGTAAGGGCTTATCGCCGATCTCGACTAGCTCGTGATCGTTGATCTGTTGGTGATCCTGCTGCTGCTGCTCCTCATCGCCACTCCAGTTCGGGTACCGGTAGCGTTTCTCTCGCAGCTCACCCTTCAGCATCTTCATGAAGCAATGCGAGTCCGCATGATCGTGCACCGACGAGCTGTGACCCTCACCCCAGCAGACTATCAATAGATTGAACTTCCCATTGCCGGCATCGACCAGATTCCGCGTATACGTGTAACGATCGAATTTGGCGTACTTGCGCCACTCACTGGGATTCGATTTGTAGGCGAGCATCAGATGATTCACCATCTCAATGTTCACATAGTTCGTGTCGAACTCGCGATGCAACGCGGAAATCAGATCCGGCAAACTATCCACGGCGGGTCCAAACTTTAACGGTTTCTCCAGGGCGCAATAGTAATGCGTCGCCTGGCGCAAATATTTCTCCTGATCGATATTATCGATCTCCCCATCGGTCTTGGACAAAGCCATTTTGCACTTGCTTTGATTTACCTGAGACGGAGAGATGTACGAATTTTCTGTTAATATAATTGCCATATATATATATATATATATATATATATATATATATATATATATATATGTATACATATATATATATATCTATATTATATAGATTATCTGTGATCAATGGAAAATTTCTGATTTATAGTATTTTAATCGCTGTAAACTTACTTCTTGATTGATTTAAATGAATTGAGTGTTATCAATAGCGCTATTGAACTATGCTTAGAATGAGCTCTGTCTGAATTTTCTTTCTATTTATATGGGAGTATATAGCAATATAGCTGCTCTCGGACCACTAGGCTCAACCGTCTGATTGCGAATGCGTCTGTCAGTCAATAAACCGAATATTTTCTTATAAAGAATATATACGTAAGCTCTCACCCCGAACTCTTATCTCGGCAACGAGTCTTACGAGCGATCTCTGAGCTATAGCCATGTTTATAATATATGTTGCCAGGAGCTTAACATCTGGCATACGCAGCAGCCTCCGCCTCCACCTCCTCCGAAACCTGAATAAAAATCACCATTTTTGACCCCCCAAATTCAAGAGATTTGGTATTCTCCCAATTCAATTTGACTGATAAGCCCAATTTCTTCAAACTCTTGTTTTGCCATCTGTCTATATATATATATATATATATATATATATATATATAAACATACATTGTTATTATATATTTTTTATAAATATGATGGGTATTCACTATCAGATTATATTTCTATCTGCGTCATTTCTAGAACTTTTTCTATGGATTTCCTCAGCGCAAGAGACAAGCCCCACTTTTTTTATAAAACTCTGTTTTTGCTTAGCTAAATAGGTTTAGATTGAGGAATGTTTCAGAATGAAGAACTATATGCTTACAGTTATAGATATAGAAATAGCTATATAGTTGCAGATATACCTATACAGCTATACCTTCCAGGAGATTAGAAATCATTTTAAATAATCTCACTTTACATGAAAATAATACATGAACATAGTATTATTAAATACGTCTATTCATTGATAACCTTGCTAAATACGGTAGGTTTAAATTTACGAAAATAAGAAATAACGCATCTAGACAGACGAAAATATTGCTCAAGGGCTTACTTCATTGAGATCAAGTCATATAAATCAAGATGTTATATCATATCATGCCATTTCATACCAAGTTTAATTATGAGTAACTAAAACAACGACGGATTTTGGACAAGAAAAAGTATGCGTAAAAACTAAAACAAAAACAGAGCAGGAATAAGTTTAGCTTGATGTTGAATACCCTTTCCATTTAATGGAAGCTGCCAATCTTTTTGGCATTGAGGGATATCAGGCGGAATTTGAAACCGATCCTCCGTCAAAGTGAAAAATATGAAAAATGTTCAATTTGTGCTAAATATAGTATGTTGACAATAATTATAAAATGCCTAAATTTGTAACCATTCTATGAGCCGTACGCACTCTGTATGTAAGGCCCGAGTCCCGCTTAAGCATTTTAATGAGCCAATTAAAAACACTTGAAATTGAAACGTGCCTTCATGGCGTATAGTAAAGCTCAAATTGATAGATTTCTTTATGCATATGTATATGAATGGTCATTAAATGCTGCCACAGCTATGGCCATTAGCCAATTTTGAGAGATTTGAAGAAAAAACACAAGAGATTTTGCAACGTTTTTTTCAAATGCAAAACAACTTTCGCAACGAGTTGCGAGAAAGAGCAACAAAGGAAACTGCAATTAGTGAAAACTAACGGTGATTACTGCATAAAATTGATGCAGCTGATAATTAACTAAACTTAGCTTACAACTATAAAAGGATTTCATTTAAAATTATATAAAATTTTATGCGCTTACCATATTGTTTTCCTTTGTGTTACAACTTTTACTGCCAAACTTAGTTAAAAATAGAATTTTAGTAGTATTATGCACTGCACTGCAACACTGTCTTCAAACTCTGGCCAGTCGTATGCGCGTTCGGCTGTTTTCTGTACGTATTTTGGATATCTTTCACCAATTTATGTGAATCCGTTGGCCCATACCAAAACGTCACTGCGTTTCACTCAAAACGCAATTTGAGTGAAATGCTGTGGACTCGATTGGCATTTTGAGCGCTTTTCAAAACGTCGCTGAAGTCGCCGTCGCTGTTGCTGTCACCGCCGACGGCTGTGGCAGCCATTGCTGCTGTTGTTTTTGTTATTTGCATATTTCTTTCTGCTCTTTCTTCGTATTTGTCTACGTTTTTTTTGTCACGCTGAGTCGCGGAGTTATTGTTGTTGTTGCTACTGCTGTCGGCTGCGGCTGCGGCTGCGGCTTTGTTTGCGTTTCGCTGGGCCATTGGAAATTAATGTTGTTGTTGTTGCGTTCGCCTTTAGCAGATATTAATTATGTAGACTCGCTGCTGCTGCTGCTGCCGCTGTTGCTGCTGTTGTTGTCTTTCGATATTTGCAGAAGAAAGCAGTTATCATCGGCTCAGTGGGTAGCCAAACCTTAAGTGATTTACCGTTGCTCTTGTTGTTGGTTTTTGCCTAGGGTCAAATGCCGTTTGAGACCAACAAAATGTGTGTCAAGTGTTTTGTTATTGTCATTTTTGTACTTTTCATGAATGCTAGCTAAAAAGCAGGTAACGGTAAAACTGCTGTACACGTGTTTTGGCTTAAGGCAGCAGATCCTGCTGATTTCCAAAATTTAATTTCGCCCTAATCTATTTTTAATCCATGTAACCTTAAGAACCTCCATTGCCATTCTGCATGAACTGTTGACCCGCTTTCTTTCTAAAATTCTTACCTGTGGGAGTTTAATGAACTTGAGTTTGATTTATAGTTCTGATTATTGATCTTCAGAAGAAAAGAAAACAAAAAACAAAACAAAATATTTTACATAAAAAAATAAACAACTAAAATAGCAAATAGAAGCAAAAACAACAGCTGTCGTCATCTCTAGGGCAAAAATAAAAAACAATAACAAGACCGAATTTTTGTGTAATTCCACTGAATCACAATCATATGAAAATAAATAATATTCTTATCAGAATATGTAATGTATGTACTAGCTTAATTTTAGCATAAATAACATGATAACATGTGTAATATGCACATTTCTATGTATGTATGTACATTTATATACATATGTAGGTAGCTGCTTAGCGGTTATGAACATTAAGGCCAACTTTGAGCTCCCACTGAAGCTCTTATACCGAGCATAGACAAGTTCTGTATAAGAACTGTTAATAACATTCGTTGATATTATAACAGAGTCAATTGATGTATATATATTACTTCATGCATAATTTGTATATAATTTTCACAAAAGTATTGAAGATCTGTTTATAGCAGAACAAGAAATAATAAATTGTTTGTTAATAAATATGCAATTACTGTATGAAAATTCGAAGTTAGTGGCTTTAGCGCTATAAGTAAAAAGGAATTAATAAGTAATATTTGCGATATGGACTATCCTTTAATATAATATAGACCAGTTTCAGTTAATAACTTCAGATGTAAGATTGTTAAAGTTAATGAATTTTCTGGACTATTTTAATCTTTGAATTAACTGTCACTTAACCTTTGGGTTGTAGAAATATCATTTATTTAGCCTGTTAGAAATAAACTCAACTTACTGATATTAATATTTGAAACGACATATATTTGAAGTTATCTATACTTGACATAACGACATACATACATATATATTTGAATACAGACCAAAAACACATATACTTAAGTTGTAAAATTTGGTGCTAAATATATGACTCTTTATGCTTAAATAGAATAGAAAATGCAAGTAGTTCATCATGATAATAATAATAATTAAAATCAAACTAATTATCATTATCATCATCATTGTCGGACATATCAAACTCATTATCATCAAAGTCAATTATCTGTAAATATAAAATAGACAGACACAGATTAAGCTTGCGATTAATCTAATGATTAATTTAGTGCACCTACCTCACTGTTAAGTCGCTTGAAGTCGGAAATACCAGTTAGATCCTCCAAGTACTTAGCCGTTTCGAATGTTTTGAATAGAAATTCATGACCCTCGCTGCGATAGGCGGCCAAAACACGCTAAAGATATATAAGTATATATATATGTATATTTATTATGTAGACATATTTGTCGATATATTTATAGAGATTTCTCACCTCCGAGCAAGCAATGCACTGCGCAAACTTCTCCGTGGCTGGCAAAATGTTCTCATAGTTGCACAGCATGCCGCGTATGGAATGGGGCAAGATGCCTAGCAGCCCCTCCGGCTGTTGCACCTCCGTCGTCTGCTGGCGACTGTTCGCATAGTAGGCGGGCGCCAGCTCCCTTAGTGGGTGCTGCAGCAGGGCGACCAACAACTCCACTGCATAGCTGGCGGCTATGTTAGAGACGCCCGGTCGCGTAACAGTGCACTGTTGATCCAGTGTGCGATCCTTGAGGGACTGTAATTAACAGAGGCGCAAAGTTTAAGGTTAACATGAAAGAGGGACCGAGAGAGAGAGAATACACAGCTTATACATAACATTCACTGATGCCATTTCAGCTTTCTTCTCGTCAGATCTGGCTTTTTTAAATGTCTGATTGCGGGAAGGACTCGAAAACAGCGGAAAGCGTTTTTTATTTATTTTTGTTTAATTTTTAAATATTTGTTCAATATTATTATTCAATATTATATGTTAAACATGCATAATTACAACAATAATACTCTAGGAACGGGATTCAGCTTTATTTAAATTCCATTTATAGCTAGAATTCAGCTTTTTTTCTCTGCAAAAATGGCAGCGCTCTTCACTGTTATTCTGTTTACATTTTGTGCAGCCAACTTAACGCACTTATTAGAGCTGGCATTATCCAATTGGCAAGTTTGCTTATAAGATATGCGCTTTCAGCTGTGTATGCAGCTTACAAAACAGCTGCTCAACTACTGCTACTTAACAGTGGATTGCCTGTAATACGATTTTACTTGCTTTACATAAGCTACTCTTATACCCAATTAGCGCAGCAGCAACTGCTGGATATTTACAGTTTTTCATGCAGTTCAACTCTGCGCGCTGCGCCGCGAGCTTTACATTCTACTGCGAGCTTTACACTAACAAAAATGACGCCGCCAACCATAGGTAGGGCAGGCACACAACACAGCTGAGCGTGCGAACGCCAAAAACAAACAATACAAAAATAAAGTAAAGTTAAAAAAGAGTAAATAACGTCAAGAGGAGTGGAAATATGGGCAGGCAAAAAGCAACAGCAACAAAACTGACGAAAAAAAGAGCGCTCGAGTGAGCTGCCTGCTGATTAGATAAAAATTATTTGTATGTATAAAAATTCTAATGAATGCTCAGAGAAGTTGTTAAAGAAATATTGTAGGCATTGAACGCTGCCAGAGATAATGTCGATTCGCTCTGCCCGTCGATAAACCCTTCAAACCAAAAATAAAATCCGACAAAAGGAGAATCAAATTGCCTAATCAAAACATTAATATAGTCTATTAAATATGTTAACAGAATATTCGGGGAATTTATCGCATCCGCTGGAATTCGGACATGTGCTGGAAATCGTGGCCAAAACGATTGATGGAGCAGCCAGGTAAATTACACAAAAAATATCTAGAGCCCTCAATATGAGTCAAAAGTTGTTATCGCCATTGATGACATGACTAAACACAGTTTAGCTCACCCATTGTATAATCAACCATATAAACATGTATATATATAATTTCGATATTCCAGATTCCATATCAATCTCTGCACGGCCAAGTCATCGGTGAATCCAGATGCGGACATTGGGCTGCGCTTCTCCTGCTATTTTCGCACTGATATGATAGTGCGTAATTCCCGCATGCACGGCGTCTGGGGCGAGGAGGAGTCCCATGTCGACGACAATATCAATCTGCCCAATCCGATTGTCAGCGGGGAGTTCTTTATGATCTACATTCTGGCCGCCGACGAGTGCTTTCACATTTCGATCAATAGTCGCGAGTTCTGCACATTTCGATATCGTTTGCCTCTGAGCGCGATTCGTGCGGTCGAGATACGCGATCAAATACAGGTGATCAAACAGGTAGATCATCGCACCGTCTTCCCCAATCCCTGGCCGGCCATACATGCCTCGGATTACTTCAAGGTCTTCAGCAACGATCAGCCGATACTCTATAGCCCCGGCCATGTTATTGTCATCACAGCGCGCTGCTTCGCGAATAAGCGTGGCCAATTCATCATCAAGTTTACGGACTCCGACACAAAGCGAGAGGAATTGCACTTTAGCGTGCGATTCGACGAGAAGGCCGTCATTCGCAACACCATGAACAAGAATTTTGAGTAAGTTTGTTATGCAGCCCTGCTTAAGATAGCAGCTCAGCTAAAATTCATCTGGAAAATGGTATTAAGGCTTTGCTAAGAGCTTGTTTATTCTCAATAAAACAGCTTGAAGCGGAAGTCATTTAGGATGAGAACCTCACCTAAAGCCGGCTAGATATTCTAATATGTTTTATCTCTCCTCTATTGCAGGTTTGGGATCGAGGAACGCCACGGCGGCTTTCCCTTCGTCTTCAATCAGCAATTTAAATTGGCTTTGGCTTTCACGGAACGTGAGGTACTGACTGCCGTGGATGGGTTCAATTTCTTCAGCTACGCCTGGCGTACGCCGAATGCCATGATGAACCTCGTTGGCTTCAAGGTGACTGCAATCAATGGCCTGGTCATTCAAATCACAGGCGTCGATCACGTACAAACGGGCGACACGACGTGCGCAGGATTTGAGAAATACTCGAGACACGATTACGAGTGTGCTTAGTATTTTTTTTTAAGATTTGTTAAAGTAAAAGTGCGCTATGCTACTATTTACTATGGAATAGAATGCTGTATGACATATACTACTATATTGTATATACTACTATTTGTAATATCTACTATTTGTAGTGTTCTGATATATAATCTGTGCTATACCTAGATTGTATATATCACAATTTACTAAATTCTATATACCAATGTACTATTATATGTCATATTCATATAACTATATACCATATACTACCTTATTCTACATACTACTTACACTGTATATACTACTAGCTTGTATATATGTATTTATTAATAAAGTCTGAGTTTTTGTTAAATTTGAGTTTGATTAATAGCTTTACTTACATTTCCTGGCGCTGTGACATCATTGCAAAAATAACAACCCAACTGTTGTCCGGTAATGCATTTGAGTCCTTTGACATCCTTGATGCAATCGCCTGATACGTCGCGCGTGCTGCCATGCCGCATGACTAGATAGCTGTCAAAGCCAAGAGCTGCATTCATGACAATCTGTAGAGCATATAAAATACAAATATACTATATAATCAAGTATAATATTGTATTCGCTATTCTAACTAGGCATATATAAATAAATAAATAAATAAAAATAAATAAAAGAAATATATATATATATATATATATATATATATATATATATATATATATATATATATATATATATTTGTAAGTAATCTCTGACAGAGCGTAACAATGTTAGGTACTTTACAACTACATTCTATAATAATTCAATGTATTATCTATCTATTCAACTACTATATTTAACCTTTTGATTTGCTGCACCCAGCAGCGTGGGCAGCCAACGACTCTCACGTGAATCGGTTAGCAGAAAGATGACGTCATGCGCCCTGACCGCCTCCTCGATGCACTGTAAATGCTGCTCGGTTTGTGGGCGTAATGCCTCGCCCACTGTATGGCCCGGCATGGGTATTTCCAAAATGTAACCCTTGGTTACAGCGCTGGGATTAATCTCAAGCAGACGAGCGGCAGCTGTGGTAGCCTTCATGCAATTTCCAGCCACAGCATCCGAGTGGGTATAAAGACTTTGACGCACTGGATTAGAATAGCCCACTTTGCCACTGTCCATTAGCGTTATGTGCTTGAAGCCCCAGGACTAAAAGAAAATATCACTAATATATGTATACACATGTATATAGTAAATGCTCTCCAGTCTAACCAGCAAATTGCGAGCCACAGCACAGCCCAATGTACCAGCTCCAAAGAGCAAACATTTGGTCTTTGCAAGTATATCCAAATTCAAATCGGGAACCAGACGCCATTTCATAAGTTTCAAATTTAAGTTAACCGAATTCTCTGCCAATCTGCAAAGCATATGATAGATGTTTCAATATATAGTATATACATATCTGTAGGTCGATTACTAACTTGGCCGGATCCATACTATCCCGCATATTGGCCATGCGTGGTCCCATTTTGCCATTGCGATTCGCTTCCCAGCCAACAAATTGCACCTGTTCATAGTTGAAAGCCTCTGCCTGACGCACCTGCCAAATCAAACTGTTGTCCAACTGCATTTGCTGATCATAGCGCAGACCCAAAAATTTGAGCGATTTGCCAATAAGAGTTGGACTGAAATAGGAAAGTGTATTTGAGTAAAATCAGTGCAGTGAAAACTGAGTTCACTCGCATTGGCTCTCTTCGATAAGTTATCGATATCGAGTACAATTTGTTTGATTAGTGCATATCTAACACAGCTGTAGCTCGAGTTTGAGCGCTTTGCCAAATAAAAGTGAAAAAGAAAGAAAGAGAAGTACGATGAGTTTGAGTAACTGAAGCTCATTCCACTCACGCTCCCTGAGCTTTTTCTTCAGCCAATAGCAAAGCAGTTTGATTTCGAGCACACCTGTTGATCACATCCACTCAATATTTACCATTTCTGGAGCAGCAATGCCACATAGTTGCGCATCAGCCAGGCGGGATTCTCATATTCGCTGGGATCGGCGAAGCAGTAAATATAATGCTGCGCCCGCTGCTCATCGAAATCAGTCAAAGCAGCGGTCAAGCTGAGAGCCTCACACACTTTCGCCTGCTCATTCACATGCAAAATGAAAAAGTTCTGCGCATGCGCAGGCAACACGGAAATAGCTTCCACGTAGTTTCCATTATTGGGAAATTCTTTCAGCTTTGTGGCTGGGCTAAGCAATTCCAGTGCGGGGGTCAGTGGGCAGGGAAAGGCGAACCAATAGTAGTAGCTATGACATTTCAGATCCGCAAACGACAAAACAAAGAATCGCGTCAATAAACTGGCCTCGCTCAAGGCACGACCACTGCGCATATCATCCAACAGTTGTTTGCCCTCATCTGCCAGCAGCGCTGTCTTATCCAGGGCTTTGAACTCTTCAATTGTATTTTTATTGTAAATATTTCCATGGGCTACATGGCTGAATTTTGGTGTCTGCGCTTCACTGTGAATTAATTAATTAATTAATTAATTGTGTCCTCTTATCAATCAGCTGACCACGCAGTTTACCTATTATATGCGCTGTAGTCGACCTCGAGCAGACAGCCGGACGCCTTGCGATTTGTGTAGTATCCGAAAATTGGACGCTTTGTATCAGACAAACGATCATAGTCGAGTTTGAGTTCTGCTAATTTATGCCAAAATGTCGGCGACACAAACGACTCAAAAGGAGCAAATTGTAAAATTTTAATATCACTCATTGCGTTTTAATTAAGTAGAGCTGCGATACACACACACGCCCACGCAATGCAAATATAAACAAACAATGGGGGAACAAATGACATTCAAAGGGAACAACATGAGAATGAAATAATCAGCTGCGCATTGAACACCACAGCCAATATGAAGACAAATATGAAATGCAGACGGTCACATTGTTAATAAAGCTGATTGCGGAAGTGATGAAAATACTCCATATTATGCGTTTAAAATAGACATAGAAGTTAAAATTATATTCAATTATAAAAACTACATAAATTAAACATCAAACTGTCAAATATATGCATGCAACAAAAATCAATCGATGTGATTATTTCACACATCGATATCACAGAAATATCGGTGAACACGATAACCGATAATAATGTCGATTGTCTTGCAGCACGTCGGACTGGTGGTAGTAATTTTCGCAAAAAAGTTGCCATACAGTCAGTAATTTATAGAGGTTAGTACAATAAAGACAGAGAAAGTTCGCAGCCTACTTATATTTTTATATTTAATATATATGTATATATAGTACATATATATTTGTGTATGTATATATATATATATATAGACAAGAATTAAAGTGTGTAATATTGGTTTGAGTTTTACTGCAAAGTGTGCTAAGGTTATAAAATCGAGTGTTGAAAAAAAAATCATAGCCTCAAAAATTTTTCCATGATGTACGATGTACGTTAGGAACGTCCTCGTTTTTGCTTTCTCGCTCAAAGCAGCAGAAAATTCACGCTAAATCAATAAATGTGTAATAATGCCGCAGTATTTCGTCCTAACGTTGTGAATTCGTATAACTTGAGTTAAAGAAAAAAGTAAAATGCGATGCATGAAACTGACAAAGAAATCAAAATCCAAAAAAAAAGGAAAGAGAAAAAATGATTCACACAAAATACAAAGAAATGTATTTGTATGTATGTATGTATGCATATACATATGTATGTAGGTAGATAGAGCGAGACAAGAGCAGCAGTAGGTTCAGCGGCAACGGCAACGTCAAGTGCTAGCAAACAAAATGGCGGCGGCACACACAGCGGAAAACTGATGTTGACGTTGCTTTGCTGCATGTTTCTGTCTCTCTTTCCTCTCTTTTGTTGAGTTTTGAGTTTTTCAATTCGCTTTCAATGCAGCTTCATTTTGATTTTCCGTGTGTACGCGTTTTATCTTCGAAAACAGCCACACACGTTTGTACGCACACACATGTAGCAGCATACAAACACAGCTGTGTATGTGCGTGCACTTTGTACGAAGTGCATGACGAAAGCATTGAAAAAACAGTACAAAAAGAAAATGAAAAGAATAAAAAAAACTAGTTGCAATGCATATTGAAAACAGGCCGGGTTATAGCTCTAGCAGAAAACGAGGGCGGGTCATTGGATTAAATAGAGAGTAATTTACGCGTTTGCCAACTAAAATACAATTTTATAATATCTCTCTGCGAATGTATATGTGTGTGAGTGAGTTTCATTGGAAATGGCATCAGGTTTTTCTAGTGGGACTTACTTGAGCGGTTATGCACGACTCACTTGAATTGAGGTCAAAATCATCCACAACTGGGTCTCTTTGTCGCGGCATCGTGTTTTGATTCGTTCGGGTCGGGGTCGTCGACGTCTTTGCGCTGCAACGCTCGAGAAAGGGCGGCAATATGTATGCGCACTCTTTTTGGGGTGGTTTTACACTTTAGCCACTATTTGGGGGTGCTTGGAAGGCATTTAAATGCAGCTACACACGTACAAACCTCAACATATATGGACTAAATGCAAATCAGGCTTCAGGGTTGCTTTGGGTGGGGAGCTTTCAAAATACAAAATCTTGCTTGAATTTTAGAAACTCTCAAATTTGTATGTCAGTGTATGTGTGTGTGTGTGTGTGCTCTCTTTGAGTGAAAATCACATAAAGCAAAAGTGTAAGATTTAGCATTCATATGTGACTCATGGCGCAGATGCGAAATAATTTGAATGTTGTTTTTTTTTCTTGTGTTTAGGCTAAGCACCGCTAATCAAAAAAACAACAACGCACCCATTTAGTACACTTTTATTGGGGTCAAGAGACTTTAATTCGATGGCGCAGAACGGAAACTGCGAACCAACGAAAGCTCTAGCAGAGGCCATAAACCTCCATACATACACACTCAAAGTCATACGTTCTCAATGCACACGCACACTTTCAAAGGACACTGACACTGAGAAATTTGCTCGCTTGTGCGCAGCAGCAGCGTCTAGCGAAGTGGGTACACACATGCATACACTCACGCTTGAAAATGTACATGTGCATGTGTGTGTGTTTTTGCGAGATACGTGAGCATCCACACATCCCAGTTTGAATTTTTATACACTTACGTCCATACACACACACATACATATATGTATGTATGTACATAGAGGAGGAGTTCAAACATGGCAAACGGAGCGCGCGCAAACAAAGAAAAAGCCAACAAAGAACAAAAGCGAACGACCTGGCCGACCAGTTAGTCTCCCCACTCAAATTGTTTACTTATTAAAATCAATTTAAATGCATTACAAAAAACTGTGTTGCTGTATATTGAGCAGCTCAAGTAGTTGCATCAATAATATGTACATTCATTTCATGAAATGCACTCTATTTGCGCATTTTAATGGTGCAGCACGGCAACACTGGCACGTACATGTACTGCATATATACATACATACAAACGTATTGAAATTTCCCCAAGCTGAGCAGAGAACGCAGCAATCGTTCGTATGTTTGTGTGTAGCGCTCAATTACGTAGCGTCGTGTGTGGGGGAAAAGTGAAATAAACTTGAAGGTGTTTTGCGAGGTTATTTTCATTAAAATTCCAGTTTTAGACTTATGATAGTTTCTCATTGCCATCAGCAAGTGAGCGAGCGAGCGAACGAGCGTGTGCATTGTCAAACAACCGTTATTTTCGGTAGTAAAAGAAAGCTTTATAATCGAGCGTAACTGAACGAAGAAAGCAAACAGCTGTGCCCCGAGCCAGAGCAGCTTAATTAACACTTATTGGGAATTTATTAAATTCTCCACACACGCACACTCACTCCGATACTTATATGCAGGCGTAAGAAAAGATTTCTGTTATATTTATTATTGTAATATATGTATGTGTTTGTGTATATATCCGCTCAGTTTTCATTTGCACATTTGTCAGTATACGCTTGTACGTATGTACAATATATTTGGACCATATCACACAACTTTGTCTCGTCAATATATATTTTTTTTTCTTGTATAGATAATTTGAAAACTGTTTTCAATCCCCCCTCTAGCATATCAATATCGTTTCTAATTAGAATTTTGGCACGACCTTTTCTCATTTATCAACAGGATTCCTATAAGCGTAAGCGGCAAGCAGCAACGGAGCAGGCAATATCCGATTAGACAGGAATCTATCTATCTATACAAATTACATAAATAAAATAAAAACAAACAAAAACTAAATATAAATAAAACATCTGGCAAAGCGTACGCAGAAACATATATCGAAGGAGACGTAGCAGAAGAGAAAGAGAGACTTTAGGACAAAGCAACCGAAGGGAGCCCCATCAATTAACAAGCAGCTATACATATACAGCTTAACATATATATTCACATATATATTTATATATCGATATATATATTTATATATTTTTGTGTGTGTCTCTGTGTGCGTGCGTGTCTGTGTGTACTATACAAAATTTCTGTTTTGTTTCGCGTGTGTTGTGTTGTATAACACCACACAGGGAGAGCACAGAGAGCCAGAGCGAGAAGCAGATCAAACAGGATCGCGCTACCAAGAGCACGCTAGGAACAGCGAGCCCCTCCAGTGAGACGGAAACCCACGAATCAATTAATTTTTTCGCTCCCGAGTCGATAGAGAAAAATTATCACCATTCCACTATCAACGTACGACGCCGCTCCCCTTTTGCACACTTACGACGATAGTCCGCAGCGTTGGGCTAACGGTACTAGCAACGGGCATCAGGCAAGCGTCATCATAGATCAGTTCCGCCACAGCGCCAAAACGATCACCATTGAGGGAGGCACCAGTACCGGTGACACGACGAGCATCGGCGGCGGCGGCACCAATACCAGGAGCAGCGTCAACACCAGCAGCAGTGGGTGCGGCAGCGGCGGCGTCAACGATTTGCGTTTGATAATAACGTCGTCGAAACCAAACGATATTATCGAGCGCAATTACGAGCAGCTGAGCAATCGCGGCGGTGGAGGCGGAGGCGGCGGCGCCGTTTTAGGCGTCACCAGCAGCAGCAGCAGCGGCAATAACGGCAGCGGCGGTACCGGCGGCCAAACACCACCGACACCACTATCGGCATTAACAACACCAACATCGACAACACCAACAACGGCGTCAACCATTGGCCAGAAGACCCTGCTGAATACCAGTCCAAATCTATTGCCCATCACCACAGCCACCGATACGTTCAATAATCTCAAGAATCTGGTGAAGATTGACAAGGGCACAAGCAGCAACGGTGCGAACCACAACGGCGGCAATTATCGTGCCAACAAATCAATTGGCGGCAACGAATCTGGACTGAGTGGTCGCAACGGTAGCCGTTCAAGCACTGGTTCGATCACAGGTGCTAACTCATCGGGAACAGGTGGAGTTGGAGGCGGTGCAGGAGGACAGCAAATTGGTGGCCCTAGCGGACACTACTCCAGTGGCTATAACAAGAATACCGTCAAAATTCGTCAACACGATTCGGAGCTAAGCCCAAGGCCTCGACGATCATATCAAAACGATTCGTCGTCGTCGCGTTACTATAACAAAAATAGTGACATTTTGGGTGCAGCGACTAGTAACAATAATAGCGGAGGCGTCGGCATTGGCGGCTTGACTAACGGCGGTCAGCAGGCAGCTGATAGCAGCAGTTATAACGGTAGTCTGGGAGTTCATCGTGGTAGTCGCAACAACTATCACTCGAGCTCCTCCGATGGCGTCAGCTACAATCGAAATCTAAACACAAACTCCTCGGCGGGCGGCAACAGCAGCGGCAGCAGCTATCGCGCCTCGCATCAAGCAACTGGCAGCGGCTCACGCTACGAGACGGTCAATGGCAATGGCAACAGTAGCAGCAACATCAACCACAACAGCAGCAGCAGCAGCAGCAGTAGCAGCAGCGGACAACAGCAGCAGCAGCAGCAACAACAACAACGTCATTACGGCAACAATTCGACAATTGGCAATCCAAGTAAATCAAGTTACGGCTCACAGCGCAACGATGGCAGCGGCAGCAGCAACCACAACAACAACAACAATAATAACAGCGGCAGCCTGAGTGGACGCTATCAACGTGACGACTATAGCCAGCGGGACAATTATAGGGATAGCTACGCAGACGAATCACCGGCACATCAACGCTACAGCGCAGGTGGTGTAGGAGGAGGAAGCGGCGGCGGCGGCGGGCGTTACAATAATCGAGCCAACAACGACGAGCGCTACGAGCGTGGCCAGAACCTGAGACACACTGCAGCAAGCAACAATCTGCAACAGCAGCAGCAGCATCAACAACAACAGCAGCAAAGTTATCATCATCAGCAGCAGCAGCAGCAATCATACAAGTCGTCTACACCGCCACCAACAGCAACTGGAGGAGGAGCATCATCAATAACAGGAGGAGCAGCATCACTTGGCGGCGCTGGAGCTGGAGCACAGCAACCCATTACCGGACGCTGGATACCGCCATCGCTGCGTCCACAGCATGGCCTAACGCAGAGCGAGAAGAATGATGCAGTATTCCGACGTGTCCGTGGCATATTGAACAAATTGACGCCCGAGAAATTCCAAGAGTTGAGCGATGAGCTGCTGAAGCTAGATCTGAATTCAATTGTCATACTGAACGGTGTCATCTTATTGATCTTCGATAAAGCCTTGGACGAGCCGAAGTACTCGTCTATGTATGCACAACTGTGCAAGCGTTTGTCCGAGGAAGCGCCATCATTTGAAAAGGATCCAAATAATTCGTGCACATTTCTACGTCTTCTGATTGCCGTCTGTCGCGACAAGTTCAACAATCGATTGAAGCGCGATGAGGCCAACGATAATCGACCACCGCCAGAGAATGAGGCCGATGAGGAGGAGCGACGCCATTTGGCCAAGCAGAGAATGCTGGGCAATGTTAAATTCATTGGTGAACTCAACAAGTTGGATATGCTGTCGAAGCATGTGCTGCACGCATGCATTATGGAGCTATTGGATAAGAAGAAGAAACGTACGGCCGGGGCGCAAGAAATGTGCGAGGACATGGAATGCCTGGCTCAATTGCTCAAGACTTGCGGCAAGAATCTGGATTCAGAACAGGGCAAAGAGCTGATGAACCAGTATTTTGAGACGTTGGAACGTCGTTCAAAATCAACTGAATATCCACCAAGGATACGCTTTATGCTAAAGGATGTCATCGAATTGCGTCAAAATAATTGGATACCGCGCAAGGTTGGCGGCAGCTCCGAAGGACCCGTCCCGATAAAGCAAATACGCTCGGACGATGACTCCATCATACGCACTCAGTTCGCCAATCGCAATCGCGATATGCGCAACAATGATCGTGACGGCGATAGCTGGATGAATCGCTTCCATTTGAATATACAGCCTGGCGGCTACAATGATATGTTTAGCGGACTCAGTGTTACGGGCGCATCGCCCATTGTATCACCGTGAGTATATATTGAATATTGAATTGTATATATCGATTTATATAGAGGTACAGAAGTTCATACAATCTTTCTATCGCTCTTTTTTCCTTAGCTTTGCCACAAGCAACAATCGGGATCGGGATCGCGACAATCGCCAATACAATAATCGTGATCGTAACCGTGACCAGGGCGGCAACAGCGGCGGAGGTGGCGGCGGCAGTGGCGGTGGCAACTACAGCAATAATCGCTACAATAAGCACAACAACCAGAACGGATCTGGCGGCGGCAGCAGCGGCAACAATCGCGATGATTCACGTGGCGGTGGTGGCGGCGGCAGTGGCAGCTCGCATCGTAATAATGATCGCAATAGCGATCGGAATAATGATGGCCAGTACGGCGGAAGTGGCAATCAAATGATGCTGGGTGGCAAGGAGTTGGCGCCACGTTTCAAGCGCAATTTGATATCGACTAATCAGGACTCGGTTGAGAATCTGCAAATGCGTCCGGCCGCCAATTCGTTGCTGTTCCGCGCCGCATCACAGAATCAGAAATTCCCGGCCACGCTGCCCATTTCGACGCCACCGAGCGGCAACAGCAGCAGCTCGTCTGCTCAGCAATCGGCCACATCGCAGCTCTCCAATTCGCACTATCCATTGCTGGGCACACCCACATCACATCTGATCAACACTCCGGTGCGGCCATCGTCTACGCCCTCGGCAGAATATGGCATCGAGAATCGTGGACTGCACGCAGTGCAGCAGCTGGGCGAGAAGAGCCTGAAGGCAACATCATCGTCGCCCAATTTCGGTCAATCGGCAGTCATGGAGCAGGATAAGAAGTTGACAGCAGGATTAGCGGCAGGTGGTAATGATAATAAGGAGCAGCAGCAGCAACTGGGAGGCAATGCCAAGAATGGCGGCACGGACCGACCGACAACACCATCTGGCTCTGGCTCCGGCAAGCAGCAGAAGAAGGACAAGGGACCAAGCAAGGAAGAGTTGTCCAAGAAGGCGCAAGCCTACTTCAAGGAGAAATTCTACTATGAGGAGCAGCAGGAAGCGGATGAAGAACCAATTGTAAAGCAGGAAAACGCAAACGAAAATGAACAAACCGAATCGGAAACAGTGGAAGCTGTCAATGGGCAACGCAATCAGTTTACGGAATTGGTCGAAGGATTCATTGAGCTAAAACTACCAGAGAAATCGCTCAAGGATGTATGTCTCAATCTGTTGATGGAGGTGCTTGACCGAGTCAACGATGTTTACTTGGAACGTGTTGTGCGCTTCTTGCAGACATTGCGCAAACAGGCTAACATCAAGCCAAATATCATCGTTGAGATCTTCAAGCAGTTGGTCAACAAGATGAACGAGCGCGAGGCACTTAACCCACGCATCACAGCTCTGGTGGCCTCCGTGCTCAGCAAGGCCGTTTGCGAGCCGGCTCTGATTAAGCTTAACGACATTGCCAACTACACGGACAATGGGCAACATTATCCATTATTTTTGCTGGTGCTGCAGCAGCTGCACAAGACCATTGGCAAGGATGCGCTGGAGGAGAAGTTCCGTGCTAGCAAAATTGATTTGATGAATAGCCTGCCCGAGGTGGATCGCAACAAGGAACGTTTGGCTGAAATTCTAGAGGATCGACAGCTGTCCTTCCTCTATCCATTGCTCAAGGTGCAGGCAGAGATGCTGAAGCAACTGCAAAATGATCCCAATCCAAACAATTTCTACAAATGGATCAAGGCTAATGTGGATAACAAGTACTACAAGGACCCAGGCTTCATTCAGGCACTCATGACCGTTGTGGTCAAATACATCACCAAGGAGACAACATTGGCCAGCAACGTGGATCCCAAGGAGCATCCCGAGAAATCAATAATACAAAAGGAACAAAACATGCTGGAGACCTACAGCCAAATGCTGCAAACTTTCCTAGGTCAAAACGAATTGCAATTGATGGCGCTTTATGCACTGCAGACTTTCTGTTATAACGAGAACTTCCCCAAGGGTAAGATATATATAATATCTATATTCTATAGGTATATTCTAATACTTTTTCTTTTTTTTTTTCAATTTATTGCAGGCATGCTTTGTCGCTGGTTCAAATATCTCTATGACTTCGAGATCATTGAGGAGGAAGCATTCGTTTTATGGAAGGAGGAGATATCGGACAAATATCCAGGCAAGGGTTCAGCATTGTTCCAGGTGAACGCCTGGTTGACCTGGTTGCAGGAAGCTGAGTCCGAGGATGACGAAGATTAAAGCGCCCCATAATCAATAAACGATGCATAATAATCCAACACACACATTATATATGTAATAACACTTCTATATATATATTTATTCGCAACCAGCTAAAACGTAAAAAAAAAAACAAAAAAAAAACACAAAAATTAACCATTAAAAAAATTTACAAAAGTCTACAAAAAAACGAAAAAAATTCCCATTTAAAGAACACATTATATAAACAAGATGAAAGTTGTAATCGCGGTTGCAAAAATGTTAGTCAAATTATAGTAGAAAAAACGCTACAAGTTAATCCAAATTATTTGATATTCATTCAAGTTCAAGCAACTTTAACCAATATACATATATATAACGGCAATAGACGCAAACGTAATAAACAAAAAACAAAAAAACAACATTTATGATATTTAAATCGAAACACAAACTCATATATATATATATATATATATATATATATAGTGAATTTCATTTCGAGCAATTCACCCTGAACTGATTTACATACACTAAATTGTTCACTTTTTTGTGCTAAATATGAATTTCTCTTATCCTTATAAATTCTTTGCGAATCGCACACACAAAGCTCTCAATATATATATTCCTTAAGTAGTATAAATCGAAACAAGCTGAGATCCGCCCCACATCTATATATACATGGGGCTTGTATCGAAATCGTAATATGTATTTTAACTCAAAAAAGAAAACGCCTACATTTAAATTACGAGCCTTAATAAAATGAAAACAACACTGCGAACGGCGAATATAAATGTGTTTTGACTCAATTCAACGGCGAAAAAACAATAAAATTCTCCGAATTTAAATTGAATTCGCTTTGGCGCGCAAATGACTGCGCTATACAACACAGTAAGCTTTGCAATTGAGCTTGCAGCCCTGCAAAACATTTGTTTGTTTAGCAACACTGTGATCTAACAAAAAACTGCATTTCATTGTAAATTTTGAAAGTTGTAGCAAATATTAAATTTGTATAAAGTACAACAAACCAGCTGTGAGCATGGAAAGCTGTGCGGTATTGCAGGATGCTTGCGGCGATGTTGCCAAGAAACAACAACAAACACAGGCTACGGCATCGCATCTGCCCTTTGCCTCGCACATGGCACAACTCAATGTGGCCTCTGTGCAGGTGACATTGCGTGTGCTCAAGATGAACGGCAGCACACTGATATTCCTAGGCAATACAGAGGCCGAGCGAGTGGAAGAGTTTGCCATGGCGATGCCATCACGTCCGCCCAGCAAGCAAATCGTCGCCACGACATTTCTCGGCGAGAGCGGGCAAAGCGATTCTCTGGTGCTGGCCAACAAGCTGGCCATGCGCTACGGCCGTCAATTCTATGTGAGCTTCAATCTGCAAATGGACCCCGTTACACATGCCCAGTTCGAGGCGGCATTGGTCAGCTATATGCAGAAGAACCTGGAGCTGTTCGTGTGAGACAGCCGCAGCAGCTATTGCTGCTGCTGATGCTGCTGCTCTCAATGTACCTCAATATGTATTTATAATTATGATTAAAAAACAGGCAAATGTATTGCACTTATTTATATACCAATATTTCAATGCACACGCCGTGTGGTTCAATGCTAGGGCGTTTATTTTGGTTCGCCGCGACCCCACGGACCTCACCCGGGGAGCTATGGAGTTGGAGTCGGCGGCTCCAGACAATGTCGAAGACAGTTCGATATGCATCGCAAGTTCAAACGTGCGCAAAAAATTCAATTAGCTACGAATTGTTTAAAAGTTAACTGATATAAGACTGTTATAAAAAGAACTGTGCTACTGGACTACGTGTAAGTGCTGTGCGCAGTGGTGTGGTACAGGTGTGATTGGCCTTAAATGCCTCTGCACGTGTATTGAGTGCTTCCTGTGGCTTATCACTAAAACCTCTGACCCCCCGCACCTCTCTTCCGAAAATAATAAACAAAAATTAGCATGATAAGTTAATTTTTTTTTATATATAATTTTTTTGCTGCGCGTGCTGTGAACTTTTTTGGCAAAAATGTAATTGGAATAAGCGATTGCATCAGGTTTCTTTGTTGTTGTTGTAAATATATATGGCTATTTATCTCTTAATTGTTTGATTGTTGAATTGCTACTGTTTAAAAATGGTTAATAATTTTGGATATATGCAATATATTTGCCACAAAACCAACTTGTAAAGCTAACTAAAATATATTCAAATATATAGCTAAAATCCAAAATATCAAAATCTATATATCAACTTAAGCTTAGCTAGAGTTAGCTCTCATTCGGCTAGCTATAGCTAAAAATCTGGCAAATAGCTATATAGAATTCATTAATACCTTATTTTTCTACTGAACCAATCAAAAGATCTAGAGGCAAATCTAGCTTCAAATGTATGACAAAATAAAGCTAAATCCAGTGTTGCTATTTTAATAAATTTTAATAAATCTGACCTAAATATAGCTAAAAGCTTAGCTCAACAGTTGTATAGCTAGATAAAGCTTGAAGTGTTACTTCAGACTTGATGAAAGTGAAAGCTGAAAACCCACTTAAGATCATTTTCATTTAGCATTAGCCCCACTAATCTAATATTCTAGACTTCTAGCTTTTTGTTTCGTCTTTTTTTTTTTTTTAGCCAATCTTTGCGTGTGGAAACTTTTTGCTTCATATTTTATAACAATGAATTTCATAAATATTTTTTGGCCTCTAATAATAGGCAGTCTAGACGAGATATTGTTAGCAGTATCAGCTATAACAACAACAACAACAACTGCAACTACAATAAAATCAGTTAATAAATATAGCACATGTTGATAGAGCCATTGGGTCTACTATTCCAGCTACTACTCCTACTGACGGCTCCCATGAAAGTTTTGCATGATATTTCATTTTCATTTGGCGGTTTGTTTTTTATATGCCCGTTCTGGCAACCTAAAGAGAGTATATTGGTATTAAGCACAACTTTTCGTAGGATTGAATGCCTGGTAGATCGAAAAAGACATAGCTGTAAAGTTAGCTGTCTCTATTCCCCTACACATTATATTTATAAAGACTCTTCGGAGCTGGTAACGAGTATGAGACAGTCTGTTACGCCCGACTGCAATGCTCTCGCCTATATATATTTTTGCATATCAAAACTGTCTGCTGTTGAGATAACATTTTGGGACCAGACAGCGCAGCACAATGGAGCCTAGTTTCATGCCCCAATTGCATGCAAAAAGTATTCGATATTTGATTTTGATGCGTTTTATATTTTTGGCCAGACTTTGGACGTCTACCTATGGGCGAGGGTGGTTTATATAATTCATGAATCTCTTCACTTCAAGCTCTGAATTGTGATTTTTTAATCTTCTTTTATATTAATTTGCATGACTATTTTTTGTTGTAGACATTGAGTGACTGTCTGAAAGCGAGGGTAGTTTGGAAAACTTAAAATTCACAAAATTTTAATATACAAAATTTTGGAAAAGAAAAAAAAGTAAAAGAAAAAATGCTTAAGTCGATAAAAAATGTTGCTTTAAATTTTTTTGTTAATTTTTAAGTAGAAAATGTGAAAAAAAAACTTAAAAATGTAAAAAAATTAATTGTTTAATAAAGAATATAATTATTTATTAATTAATTAATTATTAATAATTATTTATTCCAATACACAACAAAATGTTTTGAGTGTAATTCGTTCAAACTACCCTCGTATATACGTACATAATATATTTCTAATAACATTGGATGAAGTTGTGGTTATATTAAAGTTTTGGGATAATAACTCGTGTTACTCTAGCATTCACTCTCTGGACTTATATAACACAGATATTGGATAGATAAATAGCTAAGATCGTACAGCTAATATATTTATAGTATACCATATATATATTATTTATATATATGGTATATATTGTGTAGAAATGAGAGGCTGGGCTTTTGATAAACCATCTAGAAAGTAATACGAATCTGGGTTTAAGCGTACGTACGCCCCAACATGCACGACCCGTTCCGGCTTATCGCATTCCAGTTTGGCACCTCCGCCAAACCCAATCAGCCAGCCGGACAGCCGGACAGCCACCCAGCCAGCCAGCCAGCCAGTCAGTCAGTTAGACCCCTGGGCTGGTTATCAGCTCAAGTATATGTTGTTATAATTTGATAGAAATATTGAACATCATTATATGACAGTGCGAGCAGTAAAACTGGAACGATCCAGTTTCAGCGTATTCTGCTACATTGCGGCGCACTTGCTGGGGTTTGTTTTCATTTATTTGCGCCATACCCTAGGGGCAATTGAAAGTGGACAAAGGGCGGCATGTGCTTCATGTTCAAGATGTATGCGATAGGCAGAGGGAGGCGTGGCAGACTGCCTTATGAATCATTAGAATCATTAGATTAGGCTCACATAGTTTAATTTGAACTTGTACTATACACAGATGTTTAATTGTATTCGATATCTATTTTATCGATCAAAATCGTTAACAAACATCCGTTACGTTCTTACGTTCTAAGAGCTTGAGTCATCATAGCCATAGATGGGCCTCAAGTAGATCTTAATCTTTTTTGATTCGTTTTTTCCAATATTGAATTTAACTGAATGCTAACATTTAGCCATTCTCCAGGATATCTCCTAGTCACGCATACCCGCTTGAACCATTTGCACTTGTTTTATTTGGAATATTTTACTACGGAAAAATGTTGTGCGCCGCACGCGTTCACCTCTATGAACGCGAGGTTTCTCTGTCGCTTATCTGTCTCAGGGATACTGTTTCTTGAGCAGCTTCTTCTTCTCCATCTTCAGCTGTTGCCGGACAATAGTTGAGCTCAATTGTGTGGCCGCTTATCAATTGCAAAGCGCAGCTCGCGCCATACAAAGTTCAACCAGAAAATCCACATTTTTAGTATAGACCCATACATGTGTATACGTATATATATGTATATATGTACATATACACATATATATATATTTATATTCTATACATATTGTATACACATAATTTCGTTGTTTATATGATGGAATAATACACATGTTGTGCAATAAATCGGGGTCAGGGGTATCGAAGTTTTTATATGGTATTTCTATTTGAATATTTGTATACATATAATATTAGCTAAACATCTATACTGGAATATTACTTATTATTATAATATTTATTATTATTATATTATTTATAATAATGATAATAAGAATAGAGCTGTAAAAGCTTTCTGTATAGTATAAGTCAAGACTGTTATACACTGAGCTAGATGCAATATATTATATTATATTATGAACATGCCGACCTACTATAACCAGGCTGCTGTGTTCTTTTTAGAGTGTTATATTCCATTCAGATTGTTATACTTAATAATTCAGGCTGCTAAGCTCAAACTCTGTTATATATCAACAAATCCTGGATCTGTCTTATATACAACAATCTGTTATACCACAATCTAACTGATATTCTTGAATGTAGTTGATATACTAGAACTTTGCGCATATATAACAATCTATAAGTCCTATAAGCAGCCTGTTATTTATGAGGAAACCTGTTATACTATAATCTAACCTTTCTGATATACTATAACTTGGGTATTACACACACACAATCTTAGCTAGCTTGTTTATTAGGCTGTTATACTAAATTCAGGCAGTTTACATATAACAGTCATCTAACCTCATTAAAACTGACTGTTAGACCTTGACCTTGCTCCCATAGTATAACCATTTATTTATACAAAAAAAAGAACGAAACGTGACAACTATACTAAATGCTCGCATTTATATACAGACATTAATATGGAATTAAGATAGGAGCCCATTCACATTTTATATTTATACAAAACGTAACAGGAAATATAGCAAAAGCTCCAGCCTTTATTGGCTTTCAATAAGCAAAATACTATGCTATAACTAAGAATTTATGAATTGGTTTTGTAAATCCTTTTGACAGCACAATACATGACAATAACGCAGTTAGCCGTATAAAAAGTTGTATTTCAACCCAACGATTTTATCGAGTTTTAATTACGATACGTAGACAGAAAGGGAAGAAAGAATGTCGCAACTGTACTTCTCGCCTGTTCTAATAACAGTCCAGAGGGCGAATCCCCGATTTCATATCTGTAAGTTAATCTAAAAATAAATCATGACTTTGCCTTTTTTTTTTTTTTTTTGCTGTTCTTTTTCCTTTTGCGCACTTCGATCACAAACTCTGGATGCACCTGTTGCAATCGACTGACATTGAACGCCGGGTGGGGTCAGATTGTGGTGTGTAGGCGAGTGGGGTGGAGTGAATCGGGGGATTGTCATAGTATCAGGCGCCCTGGGCTAATCGTAGCTACTGATGTCATTCCATTTCCGAGTGCTTATTTATGTAAGGCCCCCGCGATCGGAGTAGCTAGCTGGGCTGGTAGAAGCGCAGCATATGTGATTCACTTCCTATCAAATGGGTAACCAGACTGTTTTGCTAACTGATAAGAGTTAACCACCCAGCAGAGCTGACGACGGCAAGCACCGCGTACACCCCGGCCACAGCCGTGGAAGACGCTAGAGGCGCTACAGTCTGCCCATTGATAAGATGGCTGGGCATTGGCAAATGGCTCGACTGTTCCAAAAGGAAAAAACAACAAAAACTATATATATTCAGTGAGCGTCATCGTCGCAGATACGACGCATTGTTTGTACGTTGTTGACTTGGCCCGAACCGCGACAAAAAAAGTCGGCTCGGATCGATAACGACAGCGTGAGACGTCTTTATCTGCACCGTAGCACAGTCAACAGCTGTGGGGGATTTCAGCTTGGGCGCTTGTGCGACTCGACTGAGCGAGGGCGAGAGGTAGAAAGAGAGGGAGAGGGGGAGGCAGTACGAAGTGCAATTTCCTATCGCAGCTGCTACCCCCGCAAAGAGCTGTTGACTTTTGTTGCTGCTGCTGCTGCTGCTGCTGTTGATCATTGCCCACACACATGCCAACTTGTCGACGGCTAGACCGATTTTCCACTTGTGCGTTTCGCTGATAAGGCACAAGTCAGCCTCAGGCGCTAGTCACGCGCCCGCCCACCCCCCTCCGGCTTGCAGTGGCCAAAACGGTGCTCCACTCACGTACATCACATGTGCGCCGGATGAAGCTGGCCCCCCTCCACTCCACTCCACATTCACCTCCCCCACCGCCTGCGCCTCCTCTCAGCTATCGCTGGCATGTATTACATTTTTTGCTGCATGTTTTTACGCACACGCAACTAACTTGGCCCAGAGGTTTGGTTTCTTCTCTTTCTATTTTTTTTTTCTTTTTTTTTTTGGCTTGGTTCGGATGTCCGACGGTGCTCAAATGCTCGATTGTTCGACTCCCCGTCTCCCGCTGGCCTGTCTGCGTACACAGCCTTCGCTTTGGGGGCTGCCTGATAAGCGCCGAGTCTTTCCCTCTCCCTCGCTCACTCGCTCTATCTCTTCGCTCCCTCTCGCTCTGGCTCCTTATCGGTTTCAAATAATACACGAATGTCTGCAGGCGAGCGGCTCATTCGCTTAACAATCGCTCTAGCGAACACTACGCAGCAATAGAGACAATAAGAAACCAAATATTAAATATAAAGAAGAAAGATTTCAAACCCAACTAGCACACACAATGGATATCTTAGTACAAAAGCCCATCTTCTCCACTAGCGCATACTACGAGCCGCCCTCGAGTGTTGTCTATACGCCGTACAATACACCGCCGTACATAATACAGCCGGTGGCCGGCAGTTGGCTAAGTGAACAGCAGTTGCCGCAAATGCAATATATCAGATTCCCAACGCCGCCCATAACACCGCCAAGAGCTGCACCGACTGCTGACGCCGTTTCCGTTTCCGGGTCCGGCTTTGCTTCGGTCTCACGTACACAGTCCGTCATAATGAAGTGCCCTGGCTCCGGTTCCGGCTCCGGCTCTGGATCTGACTCTGGCTCACCCACACTCACGTCCTGCAGCGATCAAAGCGGCAGCAGCAGCTGCAGCGACTGCGACTTCATATGCAACTGGCAGGATTGCTCAAGGTAAGCCTTACAGTCGAACTCATAATAATGGCTAAACATGAATTTGCTTGAAGAAAACATAAAAAGATCACTTGAAAATCGCTTAAAAATACATTAAAATACTATTTGTAGACGTTAATATTTATATCATTTATTTACATAAAAATTACAATGCATGCCCAATATTTGGCAGCCCACTGTAGACATCTGCTTTAACAGTCGCTTTTCCCCTTTGTTCTTGCAGAGTTTTCGAGTCCCTGGAGGCACTCGCACAACACGTCACATTACGTCACGCCATCGCCTCGCTGCACGACGGCCTCTACTACTGTCGCTGGAGCGGTTGTCAGCGCAGCGATCGGGGCTTCAATGCGCGCTACAAGATGCTGGTCCATGTGCGCACCCACACCAAGGAGAAGCCGCACCGTTGCCATCTGTGCGAGAAGTCCTTTTCGCGTGCCGAGAACCTGAAGATACACATCCGTTCGCATTCGGGCGAGAAGCCCTACAAGTGCCACTTTGAGGGCTGTCTGAAGGCCTATTCGAATTCGTCGGATCGGTTCAAGCACACGCGCACGCACTCCATGGAAAAGCCGTATATGTGCAAGGTCCAGGGCTGTCAGAAGCGCTACACGGATCCCTCGTCGCTGCGGAAGCATGTGAAGACGTTCAAGCACAGCATTCAGCTGATTGCCAGCCAGACGACCACCTGTATGCTGGAGGCCAGCGGCTCATCCTACACCTGCCTGAAAGCACCTGTTGCACCTGTAACTGAGTCCGCAGCCAACTACTATCTGGATTTAGCTGAGCGTGACAACGTGGCAAGTGATTATTCGCTGCAAGCCAAACACCATAGCGAATATGCCAACTCCGCCTCAACCTCCTCCGCCACCTCCTACTGGCAGCACAATTATCGTTATCTACACAGTGAAGATATCACCATGGATTTGGATACACCAACGCCGCTCGATTTGCGCGTGCACAGAAGTTGAAGGAGTTAGTATAATTTAATCCTTCCACTTAACTCTAGTCATCAGGCTACTATTGAACTAGCCCTTGTCATTAATATAAGCACTATTATTTAGTTTACAATAAAGACTGTTTTCAACTGAATCACAAACTAATCAAATGTTATATAATTATCAGCAGAGAAGACAAAAAATACACGCATTTCTTCCATTAATATCCGTTGAGCTTTCGCATTTTAAAAATTTAGCCAAGTACAAAACCCAAACAGTGCTGCAAAACCGTCAAGCTCCACCATTTAAATTAATCGATATACGATAGATTACTATCTATCGCACGCGCCAAATTCAACCCCAAACTGGTTTTAATGAAATATGTGTTGACTCTTTATTATATAATGTAAATGCGCAAACTAGAAGAGTTTTTTGTTACAACAGTTTTTAAATACAGATTCCTTCATTTACAATTAATATAGGAATGTTATCTTAGCTAAGTCTACTACATATAGAAACAGCTTGGGTAAGGGAAATGGTTAAATAAATAGCAAGGGAAAAACAAAACAAATGTCAGGTATTTCACAAGTTTGAACAAATACAGACTTTTCAAGTTGTATTTTTTAGCTTGCAGCATAAAAGTAGAATGAAATACAATTATTAATATTGCCAGAGCTATCATCTTATATATATATAACGGAACGAAATTGTTTCTCAAAGTTTCTCATTCAACTGCAGTTATTGAGCATACAAGAACCATACCATTGAATACCTTTACAGATAAAGCACATCTAGTGCTTAAATGTTACCTTTTTCGTAATCTCAATATGTACAGAGCTACAAATCACTTTGCCCTAACCAATTGTTTATATATATATAAGTATATATATATAGTACAAAATAAGAAGAACTATAATAAGCAAAGCTATGTATCGGCTGCAAAATTTAGAATATTACGCCCTAAAGAATCTTACAACTCGTACAATATATTGTCGACAAATCGGGCACTCGTTTAACACCTTGCCGCAATTGGTGCAGGTGGCCATGTGGCCGCATTCCAGAAACACACACTCAATGGGCGCATCCATGCAGATTTTGCACAGCTCGTCTGTGGCTAGTTTTTCAACAGCTATATATATGATTATATATATATATATATATATATATATATATATGAATATATGTAATACATCTTGTATGTATGTTTGGTAAAGGTTTCAACTTACCTGGTGCTGTTCGCATTGTCTTCCATAGTCGACACACGCGATCGAGCAGCTCCTGCTTCTCACAGCAGCCTTTGTAGTCGACGCGATGCAACATTAGCACCTCCTTTAACTGTTTCACAGTCAAGTTTTCCAAGTCTTTTCTGTAAGGGCGTCATATATGCTTATTATATATACGAGAATCAGTCTCGTTTATTTCATCTTCTACTCACCTATCCTCAAATTCTTCCAAGTTCACGAAACGCGAATCCAAGCTGTTGGGCGGTTCGAAGCCCAAGGGTGAGGCATACACATTGATGCCCTCGTCATCCTCCCAGTGCGTTTCGTGATCATCCTGCGTGGGGGAAAACTCAATCGTTGGTGTTATAGGCATTGGGCGCGCAACACCTGTCGCACCTGCCTCGACGCTGCTCAGCGGCGAAACAGCGTGACTGTCCGCATCGGAGCACTCTAGAGACTTGGTACGCTGCTCCAAGTAGCTGAGAAACTCTTCCAGCTCTCGCTTGATGTCCGCCTCGGACATTTGGGAATTCTCCAAGTGTCGACGCATTTTATCGACGTGACGCCTAATGTTCGTCTTATTCTTGCCACAACGCTGACAGCTATTGGATGTCACAGCAGTTAGCGACGGCTCCGGCTGTTCGCTGAGCGTGCTCAGTGCCAAGCCGTGGAGAGGAGCCACCGGTGACTCGTCATCATCATCACTGGATTGATGACGACGATTCAGGTAACCCTCGGAACGTCGTCGTGTCACTTTCTTAACACGCTGTGGCGCTTGCGGCTCTGTTTGTAGCGTCACCTGCAGAATTTCATCATTGACTGCATCAACTTCCTCCTGTTGTTGCTGCTGGTCCTGCAGCAGCTGCTGTTGCGGCGGTTGACTGCTACTTGTTTGCTCAAGTATCTGCCACTGATCCAAGTTGCTGCTGTTCGTATCGGTCGTGGCCTTGCTCTCATCGGAGATGCCGCCAATGGCACCGAGCTCCTCGAAGCTAGATTGTGATGAGGCGTCTGCACCGCAGGCATCCACTTTGGAGCTGAGTGAGCCCTGCTTGGAGTAGCCCGGACTGGTGCTTGTCGTGGCTGTTGTTGTTGCCGTAGCTGTTGTTGCTGTTGCTATTGTTGTTGTGGTCGGTGTTAGAGCCGCAGAGCTGATCTCCAGTGTTGGCCTGCTGGCCGGGCCAGCGCTGTTCTCGCTATTCTTAAGCGATGTGCGTTCACTGAATGTTGTTATGATCTCATCATCCGAGCAATCACACTCCGAGTTGTCAGTTGGCTCAACCTGTTGCAGCAGTCGGGCCGCCTCTGTGGCCAAAGTTCTGCGCTCCTGCGTGGCCGTGGGCGATGTTGTCGTATGCGTAGAGGATGTAGATGGACTGACATGCACATGCGCCACCTCTGTGGAGTTGGTTCGCGGTATGCTAGGCGTCCGGGCCGGTGTCGGTTGGACGTTGCCAGCACTGGCATATGTTGGAATTTCTCTCGTGGACACGCGCGGCTGCTCAAAGATGTGTGTGGGTGGAGTTGTTGCTCCATTATTATTGGATGCCTGACGACCGTTCGAAGTTGATTTGGAACTTGATTTTGTGTCAAAGGACGCTAAGGAATCACTGATATTGTCACTTAGATTGGTGAAAAAGTTTTGGCACGATTGCTTCAGACTGTCCATGGGATTGGCTTGGCCACGACCCGGACTCTGGTTATGATTGGGCGGACAGCCCCTCTCCCGATCCGATTGAGCGACATGCGTCAGCACCAGTCCAACCAGCTCTTCCTTCTCTGCACAGTCCACAGCCCAGAACACAAAAACCAATTAGATTTCATATTGAAATACATATATGATCGTAGCGGCAAACACTCACCCAGGCAGCCCTCAGTGGAAATGTGTTTGGATTGCAAATAGAATATTAAATCCTTCGGCTTTAGCTTTAGCAAATCCGTGCGCAGCAAAGGACGTTGAGCAAATATTGCACAGCGCTCGCAGCGACGCGACGTCGATGTCAACGTCGTCGCCGCAGTCGTTCCTGTCAGGCAATTGTTGCAATAATAGCGCCTGCAATAAAGCATTTTAATGGAATGATAGAGCCAAATAAAGCCATTGAAAATTAATTTCCAACTTACCTGCAATCGAAACAGCTGCGTTTACGGCGGAATACCGTAAATTCAATGCCACAGCTTTCGCAGGGCATCTTCCTATTGGTGTGTTTGTGTGTGTCTGTGCGCGCGTGTATGTCCTTTCGATCGAACGTTGCCTTGCCCTTTGCTCCTCTCTATGCCCAACTCTTCATCGCAATTTCTGTTTTCAATGTCAAAGCGTGAATCAATTCGCATAGAATGCGCGTAATATTTTGAAGCTGCTAAAGCGCCACTCAGCTGAGGTAATCGTTGAACACAACTACTTACTCATCAGGGCCTATAAAGTAAATAGCCAAGTGGATTTTTACAAAATTTTTATCAATATGCAATAAGTACGCACGTACATATGTATATATGATTTTATATGTGCATGCGTTTGTGCACAATAGTCAACACATCACTGGTAAATGCGATAGGCGCGTAGGCACAACAAATATCGATTGCACTATCGATAGTAAGAAATCGCTTAAATAAATAATTAAATAAAAACCATTAAATTTAAGAAATTAATATCATTAAATCAATTGAAATGAGAATATATTATAATTATATAAATCACCAATTTCCTGCAATTTGCACACTCATTTTACAACTAAAAAAAAACATTGTACATGATACAAACATTTTTAGAAGTTTAAAGATTTTTATAGATTTTTATATTAGTTTAGTTTATTTTTATTTAATTCACATCCACTACTTAGAGCTAAGTATGTAATTGTAATGCAATTAAATAGTTAAGTGCCATAAAATGATGCAATCTTTTAATATTTTGCTTTTGTTTGTTTGTTTCTTTTAAATAATACATCAGTTAATTGCTATAATTTATATATATATGTATATATATACGATTTTGCACACATTGAAAAGATGTTTGCTCTTCTAGTTGAATCAAGTCATTTAGTACATATACTATATACACATGTGGTTTCGTATGATTGAGCTTTTCGAAATTCTTGTTGATAAGTCTTTAAATTTTTATAAACAAATGCGTCCGTTGCCCTTTTTCTTTCTTTCCTTTTAAGTGTTAAATTGTTTGCAGTTTAAATTATCAGCTAGCTGGCTGTTGTCTGACTGTCTGGTTATGAGTGCAGTTTTCTCTTATATGGTTCGAGTTGGTTGTGAATCATCCAAGCAGCGCCAGCACCGCATCGTTTAGATCTATGACCGACTACAAAGGTGTTGCAAGTAAACAAAAACAAAGCAAAATTCAAAACATATCGATGAGACAGGGAATCTGAGAGAGCGCGTAAATAAATATCGTATTTAAAATTGTACAGATTTCAATTTCTATTGAACGTCGCTTGGCCCTTCAAAACGGTTCTTTATGTGGCTGTTCTGGGTGTGTGGCTTTGCGTTGGGCTAAGGTCTGACACACTTAAACTATGACACATGACGCATATCGCCACCGGCTTTGACATGGCATTGCAATGGATCATCATTGTTGTTGTCATCATCGTGGACGGTGGCCATTTCCAGACGATTCTTTTCATATTCGACAAAGTCATCGAAGAGACTTGGCCACGCTTCGGTATCATCGTAATTGTCTATATCACATTGTTCAGTAAAATTGAGGTACATGTTCCATGTATCCTTGGGTATGCGTCGTATGTTCGGATGCTTATCGAGGAAGTTAACCCAGTTTGAAAAGAGATCAGGTGTTTGTACAGTGAACACAAGTTTCCACAAATCGATTGCCATATCAAGCGACAAAACGCGCTGATCTGGCTCTAAGCCGAAACTGCAAAACAAATAGATATAAATATATATATATATATATATATATAGTTGTTGGCGTTTAGATATAATATAATTATTATAGTTCATTGACTTACCGAAAGGTAAAACGATAGAGCTGCTTAAACATTTCCGAATCAACTTTGAGCATCTCAATTGTATGCTCAAGTCTTAAACGTATGTTTTCAATTGAGTCTGCACGCATCTTATGGAGGCCATCGATGAACTCCGTTCTGGTGAATCGACACATCTGTGAGGCATCCAAGCACCAGGCAAGCACAAGTATTGCAAACTCATCCGGCTGATAGTTAAGATCAAGGCATAAACGTTCAATGCCATCCGTGAGTATCATATCTTCTTCATCGGGATCTTTGTAGATCTCAAATAGTTTATTTAGCGCTTGATGTGACACCTCCATGGACTCTTTGACTGCTGTAATGAGAATAATTATTACTATAATGTCATTGAATAAATTGTTTCACTGTTTCACTTGCCAGTTGTTATTATGTCGCTCATGGTTGGCGCACTGCCATTAAGCAAGCCTAAGGACTTAAAACTATTACGTTTAGTATCACAATTGTTTGCTGGCTTGAGTGGAGTTCGATTAGAGAGCAATTCATCAGTTTCTGTGAAATATAAAATTCCAAATAATAATCATACGGAACAAATATATTACAGTCAAAATTCTCTTACCTCGTGGCCTGTCGTTTGCATTAGATTGAACGATGTCGTAGCAGTTGCCGATGCTGGTGGCCGCTTGGCAGCTGTTGTTGGCGTTTAGATTTTGCAATGCGTTTGGTAATGATTGGCTTGTTGGCAACGTTGGTGCGGCGGACGAAGACGACGACGACTGGAAGCATTTCAGGCAATTGCCCATAGTGCGATGCACGCTTCTTCAACGGGCCGATTGGACTTAACAATATTCTCTTGGTTGCTATTTTGCTATAATTTGTTTGGTGTGTGTGTATGTAAGTATAGTTGTTTGTGTGTATGTGTGTTGACACTTGTCTATATTTTAACTTGGCTACTATGGGCTATGGCTTTCAGAGTGTGTATGTATGTGTGTGTGTTTGTGTTTATATTAATTACTTAGTTAGCGTTAGCTCGCCTTGATATTGACTGCTTGACATTGGCACTGGAATTTCCATGGAACGTTGACGAGCTGTTGCACGCGGGAAATGCTAATGCACCATTGATGCATCGAGCATATGTTAAAGAGTTCCTTGTTGCTGTTTTTACTGCTGCTGCTACCGATGCTGTTGTTATTTTGATACCTCCTACGCAAACTCATATGTGTGTATGCATGTATTTGTGTATGGGTGTATACATACACATATACATATGCAAGTGTAGTAGTCAGCAAACCACCACAAATGTGCGTGAATTCGTCAGTCTCAATGTATTTCACATTTTACATGTATGTTCTTCTGCACCACATTACACATAGTAATCCCGTTTCATTTTTATTTAAATTTATTAATTAATTTTTTTATTTATATTTATGTTTTTTGTGTGTTTCACGAGGCTACGTTTTTTTCTGCAAAATTGCTGCCCCTAAAATAACTATCGCACGACGTATCGATAACATGGAACATGGAGCCAGGGCTGCAGGTGCACGAATCTTACCTGTTATCGATGGGTAAATTAAACCATAGTTTATTTACAAATTTCAATGTTTTTAAATATTTACATGTAATATATGTATTTTTTCTTAGCCAAATGCAGTTCAATAAAACTAGAGTTAATTCTAAGTGTTTTTGATCAGTATAATATTGAAAATTCTAAGCCTCGATTCGACTTGAGGTCTGGCAACTCCGTGCTGATTGGCGCACTCTCTTTGGCAATTTTCGCTCCCGGTTTCAATTCCAATTAGAGTTTCAGTTGCCAACCAACACTCGACAGTGTACGCTTGCTCATTCCGCTGATCGCAAAAGAAAAGCCACGGCTCTTGTTGCAACAACAACAAAGTGTCAAGCTGTTGGAAAATCGTGTGTGAACTTTGCCAAAAAACTAAATACAACAGACATTTTTTTGTTTGTATACACTTAATGGTCGAGTGCTTTCGTGGTTCGCTTTATTATTTTGGGCAATTCGTACCCAAGAAATAAGGTTGAGTGAACTTGTTATTGGGTATGTGTGTACGTATGTCCGTGTGTGTACTGCACACATACATTCATATGCAAGTAATTTCTTTTGGCCAACTGAATGCACAGTATGATCATCGTATATGTGCATTTGTATGCGTGTTTGTGTGTGTGAACTCCAACCGGAACGTGAGCTCGAGCTTTTCCTTTTCACTTCACTGAAAGTGTCATACAAACTTCTTTTTTAACAACGTGTGAAGAGATCTAATAAGAATTTAGCGTTTGAGGTCGATTTCTTTTGGACTTTTAAACGTGGGGCTTTTAACGTACGTAGGTTTTAACTGAATATTAAATTAATAATTTGAATGAAACGAATGAACTCTAAAGTACGTTCAACAATTTAACTATACATGGTTTCTGCCATCTCAGACATTCGTTTTGGTGTGGAAATTTCATAAAAAACAATATCACCCATATTATATGGGATCTTCTCGCACTCCTCCTGCAAGTCGCTCATGCTATATGATCGTTTTTTGTCCGCCTTTTTGATATCTACAGACTTTACCCAAGTGACTTCACTTTCCACATCCGTTTTGCATTGTTTCAGCAGCCACTTCTTGCCATGGGCCTGTGATTGGGTTTGCAAACGTTGCAAAATTGGTTTCTTTAAGATATTCTTCTTTTTGAATGTATTCAGTTTGATCTGGCTCAAATAAGATCCATTTTTCCATAGATATAGATCGGTGCTCTTGTATGGTTCATAGAATGGATTCGCCTCAATGGCTAAAAATTTGATTTCTTTAGCCATGTTGTCAGTCGGCTTGATGTTCAAGTCGAGTTGGCCCAAACTTTGTGCTAACTGTTGATCCATTTCTGCAGAGTTGTCTTTGGATTTTTGGTACAAAATATATTTATATATGTATATAATAAAATTACTAAGCAAAAATTTATTTATAAGTGTAAACATTCAAGCGAATTGCATATGACGTGAAGTATGTTCAACAGGCTTACTATGTTTTAACGAAATTTATGCACTGAAGGTTTACATTGGACTTTGATTTTGCGAGCTATTAATTTAGCAAAAACTGGAAAATGCTAAGAAATATTTTTAAAATTTTAGCTGAATTTATATGCATAGAACTTGAGTAAGCAAGTCCTCATGGATCCGTGTGATCCATGTAGTCTTCTGATCCATGTGATCTTATACATGTCAGTTATTATGCGAGGATTTTCTAAGAAATTTCCACTCTAACTAAAATTCATCATACTCTTTGTCTGCATTCATCAACAAAGTTTCTACTTTAACTTAAATTCGTCTGACTTTACATTACGCTAAGCAGATCCATGTGATCTTATACGTAAGACAGTCATTATGCGAGGGTATTCTGAGAAGCTTCCACTTTACACTAAGCTCTCATATGTCTGCATTCATAAACAAATCTAAATTAGTCAGCAATTATACAAGTTTTTAATAATTATTTGGAAATACAGCTAAACCGAAATTGTGAGCTGCCCATTGTTTACAAAAGAGTTAATAATGTTATTTTGTTTTATGGACAACATGAAATTGAGCTTGAATATAATTTAATTAACCTAATCCAACTTGTTGGCGATCGACTTGTCGGCGCCAATGATGATTTCTTGATACTCTTGAGTTTTAAGAAGCTTAATCCAACTTGTTGACGATCATAGGCGGCGAAGATGTTTTCTTCTTCATATCCTTGAACTCCACCCAATTGAACTCATTCTCCATTTCTGTCCAGAATTTCCCTTGAAATTTGATTTTCGTCTGTAGACCACGCGTTAAGGAGTCCTTATTTATCCCCTTCTTCAATTTTAGCTTCTTTGCACTCTTATTGAGTTCTTTGCTGTTTACTTTAGGCATTTTCAAGGATATCGAATGTTTAATTTATATTTCGGATTTGTGATTTTTATGCACTTATATAAATAAGTATGAATATTTATGAATTTATTTATATATGTGTTTTTCTACTGAGAGATGTATTGAATCTGAATAAGTTTTATTGTATAGTCTCCTAGCTGGCAATGTAAATCGAAATCGGCCTACTGAGATCGAATATAATTTGGTTTTATTCAAACAGGTTCGTAGTCTATGGAAATACACAAATATAGATAAAAAGCGGAAAAATGACTTCAGATCGTTTTCACAAGTGAGTAAAGAACATGCAATTAATAATGCTACCTCGTAACATTGTTCGTATCTTATCTGTGCTACAAGCATTATTAATTGTTCTTTGCTTTCGAATAGAGCTGCCAAAGACGGGCTGCTTGATGTGCTAAAGGAGGCAACACGTAAGGATGCCAATGCCAAGGACGATGATTCAATGACACCCGTCATGTGGGCAGCATTTGAGGGTCGTTTAGATGCGCTGCGCCTACTCTGCGGCAGGGGGTAAATAATAAATAATTTTAAAAGGAAATATTCCGTAAAAGGAAATATTCTTGTAATCTTATTCTTCTGCAGCGGCGATCCGGATAAGTGTGATCAATTTGGAAATACAGCGCTTCATTTGGCTGCAGCCAAGGGACATTTACATTGCGTTGATTTTCTATATAAATTCGGTGTTAATATATATGCACTGGACATTGACAGACATAATGCCAAGGATCTAGCAGCCATAAATAATCGTGACGAGATTTTGCGTTATTTAGACGCAGCTGCAGCCAGTTTTGAGACAAATGAAAAGTAAGGCGCGAATATGAATTTGGATAGTAGAGTAGATAATTAATCGCAGTAATTGTTATCGATGACAGCTAAGGCGTGCTAACAGCCATAAAGCCCTGCTTTTTGTAGTTTAATAATGCATCGATTGTTACACTTAAAATAATCGCACAGACCCTATCGTAAGGGCTTGCCAATTTGAGCAGAATTTTTAATCGAAATCCCTGTTATCGATAACAAAGACTGTGTTGTACATTTCAAATATTTGAATAAGTTTTAATAAGTTTGCTTAAAAAATGTATAAAACGATTTAATTAATAGAAAAAAAGCGAAAGCTCTCAAGGAAATAGCTGAAAAGGAATGCGAGAAACGTGTGAAGGAATATATGAAGCGCCAGCAGCAAAAACACGATTACTGCGATCTAAAGCCAAGCAATGCTCAGACATTGGTCAGCAGCAGCAGCAAGTCGAGCAACATGCTGTCCACGCTGAAGCAAAAGATTTGGTCCAGCCAGGGCAATCTGAACAAGACGCCAAGGGAGCAGGCCGCAGCTACAGCACGCACATCTGCTACGAAATTCAGCGATCTGGTGGGCAGTAGCAGCAGCAGCAGCGGCGGCTCCACCATAGCCAGCCGCATGGGCACAGTGCAAAAGAAGCCGCCACAGCAGCACCAGCAGTCGCAGCTGCAACAGCAGCAGGGGAAGTCGCAGCACTCAAAATCCTGCCCCCATGCTGCGAATGATGGAGGATTCAAGGTGCGTGAACTGGAGCCGGATGGCAAGCGTACAATAACTTCGCTAACAGGGCTACAAAGGGACTCGGAGGTGCTGTACGTGGGCACATTTAGCTCCACGGATGAACAAGATGGCAAGCGTGGCAAGATTGCAGATGTCTTCGAGCTAGATGACGAGGAGATTGGACGTCTGGGATATAGCACTGCACTGGCGCGCAGCTTCTCACAGCCAGATATATTAGGCGATGCACAGCTCTCGCAGGAATTGAACGAGGAGCTACAGGTCCTGCAGCGACCTGTCGGTCTCTTCGATCGACCCACCATGCTGGGCAGCATTGCCTTCCGACGGTCAGTGACTGCGGCACTGAGTCAACTGCAGCTGCAATCGGATGGCATCGATAGCGTCTCCAGCTCAACCATGCGAAATGCAAGCAGCAGCAACAACAACAAAAATAACACCAAAGCGCGCTTGTATCTGAATCTATCCGATGACTCCGACTCCGAGGGCGCTGCTGATGACGTCTACAGCGACGATGAGGATGAGGAACAGGTGTCGGCCAGTGCACTGCAGCGCTTTTTAACCGTATGGGCATTGGAGGAATATTTGCCAGTGTGCGTATACATAACATATGTGCTCCATTTATTACATCTAATTTGTGTATTTTAGTTTTCAGAAACAGGAAATTGATCTGGAAACACTCATGCTGCTGACGGAGGCGGACCTGAAATCGCTTGGTTTGCCACTGGGACCTTTTCGCAAGTTGACCTTTGCTATACAGGAGCGTCGCAATGCTTTGGCTACACCTGGACCACTTGTGGATAGTCGGCTATAGGCTGAGACACCACGATCCCAGCAAATCGTCTTATGAAATTGACTTAAAGCTCACATCGTTATTGACTTTTTTTTATTTATACATATGAATGTGAATGAATGCTCAAGTATATATATATGTATATGTACCTATATATGTATGTATGTATGTGCATGACAAGCTAAATAAACAGAGATCACAATTGTAAAAGATGGAAAAGATGAACATAGCAGCCCTACTTTTTTGTTTACATATAAGTAATATATGAAATGAAGCGGATATATTAGATATACACTGTACTATGCTCTATTATATATGCATACTTATTATGTCTCCCATAAAGAGGACACAAAGAGTTAGGTTTTGTAACTCCGCACGCTCTCTGCGTGAGTGAGGTATATATTGCCAGACATCATTCGTTTTGAATACGTACAAGTATGTTGGAGTTCGAGTTGGATTTGGAAATTCATCATAGCCTGCTATATGTAAGTAGTGTGGTAATTACTAAAAGCTTAAGTGATACGTTAGAGAATCTTTTATTGCAACTCAATTAACTTTGAGTGTGAGTGAGTTGAAAATTGCAAGCCACCATAGCCCTCTGCTAGCAGTGAGGTGAATATAGCTAGTCCCCATGCTCTGCTGAATATGGACAGCTCATCTTTACGCCTTCCTCACTCGAAATCAAATAAAAATGAAAACAAATATATATTTATTTACATACATATGTATATCACTATGCTTTATTAGTATAACAGATTAATAGGTTTCAATTTCCTACATTAATATTAATTGCTCTCAGAGCTTTAATTCATGTGCAACTACAGAAAGGTCATATAAAGTACAAAATTAATTGACTTAAAGCTAAACATGATGTGGCACACCTGCTTCGATGAGTTCTCTAATTAGTTCCGAACTAGATACCAGGTGAGAAACTCCGTCTAAAGTATGTGTCCGGCCTATCCAGCCACCTGCTGCATCATATAGAGGTTCGCATAGATGCCATTCAATGCCATCAGATGATCGTGTGTGCCCTGCTCAACGACGACCCCACGCTTCAGCACACATATCAGATCGGCATCACGCACTGTGCTCAGTCGATGGGCAATCGTTACACAGGTGCGTCCGGCTCTGGCCTCATCAAGTGCCTGCTGCACCACCTTCTCGCTCTCCAGATCCAGAGCGGATGTCGCCTCGTCCAGTATCAGAATCTTGGGATTTCGCACCAGAGCCCGAGCAATAGCGATACGTTGCTTCTGGCCACCGGAAAGCTGTGAGGTCTTGCCCACACGCGTCTCGTAGCCCATCGGCAGGGAACTAATGAAATTGTGTATGTTCGCCTTCTTCGATGCCTCGATAATCTCCTGCATGGGCACATCGTCACGGAAATTATTGCCATAGGCAATATTCTCGGCAATGGTACGATCGAAGAGCACCGGCTCCTGCGACACCAAGCCCAGCTTGGAGCGTAACGTATCGAGCGGGAAATCCGTGCTAGGCACACCGCTCAGATTAACCGAACCCGAGACGGGATCATAGTAGCGCAATAGCAATTGGACGCAAGTGGATTTTCCCGAGCCCGACGGACCCACCAGGGCCACAGTGGTGTTCTTCTTAATCGTGAGATTCAGGCCATGCAAGATGGGCGTGTCCTTGCGCGTGGGGTACTCAAAGCGAACATTCTCATAGACAATGTCACCCTCCGATTTCTGGAAGGAGCAGGAAACCAGTTTATTAGAGTAAGACTTTCATATTGAATACAAAACCGAAACCCACCTCAGCTGTATTATATGGATTAAGTGGTGGATTAGATTGCTTGGGCGTCTGCTCGAACAGTTTCATCAGGCGTCCCGCGGAAATGATGGCATCGTTGACATTCGGTGCATAGGCCAAGGCCTGACCCAGCATCCAGGAGCCAAAGATCAATGCCTCGGCAACCTTAATAATATCCTCATAGGGCAAGCCATCATTGGCAACCAACAGGCCGCCATAGTAGAGCGAAACGCCATAGGCAATGAACGGTGCCGTCTGGCCAAAGCCAAAGACCAGACCACGGAAACGCACCTTGCGACGACAGGCGATATTCACCTGATCAATCTGCTTGATGTAGCGCTCCAGCACCTGCTGCTCCAGGCCCAGCCCGTTGACAGTGCGTATATTGGCAATTGCCTCAACGGCGACCTGCGAGGCATCCTCAACGGCCGCCTTGGCCGACTGTGCGCTCTTTGCGATGAAGCGACTCTCGAGGTAAACAGACAGACACAGCAGGGGCAGGGTGACGGTAGTCAACAGAGTCTGTTGCCAGGAGTAGATGAAGGCAATTATCATGCCCACGGCCAAAGTGACCACGGCTTGCAGCATAATGCCAACACGTGCGCCCGTTGCCTGCGAAACAAGATCAAAGTTCCATTAGAGAGGAATCTATATCATTAGTCCTTGCCGGAGGCAAACTTACGCCCTGCACATTGGAGCAGTCGCCAGCCAGGCGAGCACACAATGCGCCCACGGAGTTGCGTTCGTCATCAAAGAAGGCCACCTCCTGGGCGACGATTGTCTTGAATGCCGTCTTCCTCAGGCGTGTTGTCATCTTGACGCCGGCCGTGGTGAACAGATAGCTCTGCAGCATGGTGCCCACGCCAGCCATCACACCAATGCCAATGAAAATGTAGGACATATTGTTGCCCTCGCGCCGCACCAGATTCTCATCGCTCTCGGACAGAATGCCAAAGAATTCGCCAAAGAACAAGCCCCACAGTGGGAATGTGATGCCGTGCATGATGGATGCAATGCAGCCCCACATTATGTAGCGCCATTCGGGAGCATTCAGCTTCATCAGTTGCACGAATGAGATTTTCGGCTCTTCGGGCTTTGGCTGCTTCTTCTTCTTCTTGCGACGTTGGGAACGACCTGGAATAGAAATACAAAAGCTTTGTTAAAGTTATGAGGGAGAAAGAAAGTGGGAAAGAGAAAGGGAGAACGATAGGGTGAGATGGGTAGACAGAGAGAGAGTGGGAGACAGATAAAGATAGATGGTGCGAGAGGGAGTAAGAAAGACAAAGGGGAAGACATAGAGAGAGGGAGAGAGAGATAGGGAGTAGTAGAGATAGAGAGTAATAGAGAGATAAAGATAGAGAGTTGAGAGAGAGTCAGAGAGAGAGAGAGAGAGTTAGAAAGAGAGAGAGAGAGAGAGTCAAAGAGAGAGAGAGAGAGGGCGAGAAAGAGAGAGAGAGAGGGAGAGAAAGATAGAGAGTATGAGAGCGAGAGAGAGGGAGAGAAAGATAGGGAGTATAAGAGATAGATAGAGAGAGAACGAACGGTGAGATAGGCAGACAGAGAGAGAAAGGGATAGTGATAGAGAGATAAAGATAGAGAGTGTGAGAGAGTCAGAGGGAGAGAAAGAGAGAGGATATAGACAGAGAGAGAGGCAGAGAGTGAGACTGAAAGATATAGAGAGAGATAGAAAAACAGAAAGATAAAGCGAAAGAGGAGTGAGAGGTAGATACCTCTCAAGTCAACAGAGACGGTAGGAAGAAAGGGATTATATTTGAAGCTCATCAACTTTTCCCACTTACGTTTGCTGGCTGAGGTAACGCTGAATACGTCGTCCTTGCTGCTGTTAACCTCTGCCGCGGCCGCGCCGCGCTCATCGATGTCCTCTTCGTCCTCCTCATCCTCGAGCTCATCGTCATCGTCAGTAACCATGATATCATCCTCCCTGCCCTTGGACAATGCCAATTTCGCCACACTGCCGGCCGTGTCGTCTGCCCCCTCGGTGGCCTCCTTGCGACGCGTTATGTTCACCAGATCGTAGTAGAAACCACCCTTGTCCATGAGTTCGTCGTGCGTGCCCTGTTCGGCCACCTTGCCATCCTTGACAAATACAATTTTGTCGGCATTAGTCACAGTCGACAGGCGGTGGGCGACAACGAGGGTGGTTGGCCCTTGGCTGGCCAGCTCCAGTGCATCCTGTACACGCTTCTCGGAGGTGGGGTCCAGTGCGGAGGTCGCCTCGTCCAGTAGCAGTATCTTCGGATTGCGCACCAGCGCACGGGCAATGGCAATGCGTTGCTTCTGTCCGCCGGACATTTGGGCACCGCGCTCACCCACCTGTGTGTCGTAGCCCTTGGGCAGCTTGCTGATGAACTCGTGGCAATTGGCATTGCGTGCCGCACGTTCGATGTCCGACTGCGTGGCCAGTGGATTGCCAAAGCGTATGTTCTCTCCAATAGTGGTGGCAAAGAGGACCGGCTCCTGGCCCACAACGCCAATCTGGGAGCGCAACCAGCCCACGTTCAAGCTGCGCAAATCGCGTCCATCCAGCAGCACTTGACCCTGTACCGGATCATAGAAACGTTGCATTAGTTGAATGACGGTGCTCTTGCCACATCCCGAGGCGCCCACAAAAGCAACCGTTTGCCCCGGCTCCACGTCCACACTTAAGCCCTTAAGTATCTCGACATCCGGCCGGGAGGGATAGCGAAAGTGTATATCCTCGAACCTTAGACGACCCGTTATGCTCTCCGGCTTCAGGCCCGACTCATCCAATGGATCGATCTCGGACTTGCGATCGATGATCCTAAAGAGATTCCGTGCAGCGCCCAAAGCAACAGCGAAGGAGTCCACATGTGGCGAGGAGAAACCCAAATTCTGGGCACCCATTATAACGGCAAAGAGGACGATGACAAGAACTGCGGGCGTATACTGACGATCATCGTTGCCTCGATCATCCAGGATCAAGTTGACGCCGTACCAAACGGCAAGGGCGATGCAGCAATAGGTGATGAGCCACATGACACCCGCCCCGATGCCCGAGTAGAGACCCTTCTTCCGACCCGTCAATTCAGCAGGTACCAAAAGTTTCGAGAAGCGTTCGTTCTCCTTGCTCTCACCACTAAAGGCGAAGACAGTGCGGATGCCACTGAACACCTCCTCGGCGACTGTGCCGGCATCCGAATAGGCTTTCAGTTCCTTTTCAGCCAGGGAACTCTGAATCTTGGCCACCATGGCTGTGGCCAGTATTATGAAGGGACTGCAGGTGAGCACCACCAACGTCAGTTTCCAGCCGTAGATGAACGAGGCCACAATGCCCATGACAAAGGTCATAAAGAGGAAGGTGACAATGGCGATCTGGAGGCGGATTGGAAGAGAGAAGTTAGCTGAGGATCTCAGCAAAGCGAGAATCCATTGTTATACACACCTTCTCCCCAATGCCCTCCTTGACCTTATCCAAATCTCTGTGAAGCGTAAAAGAGACTCATTAATATTTTAATATCCTCTCTCTCTCTCTCTCTCTCTCTCGCTTACTTACTCCGTCATTTTGCTGGCAAAATTTGTGCCCGATGTGGTATCATACCAGGACATATCCTGTCGCAGGATGGCCTCCAGGAAGAGTTTCCGTATGCGATTGATTTGATTGAGTGCAACACGATTCGATACATCAATGGCAATGAGTAGAAGAACCAGCAGCAAAACTGAACCCACCAAACTCGCAACGCCAAAGGCAATCGAATCGTCGATTATCGCCTGCCTATTCTCTTCTTCACTGGCATTGGTGCTGCATAGAGAAATCATTCTCTATTATAAATATTCTGCATATACCTGGTAGCAATCTCACTTACAGTCGCTTGCCGCCGCCGAAGAGCGCCAGAATGAATGTAGGCGATGAGGTGCCCTCGACCACGGCGCGATCAATGAGCAAAGATGTGAATTCTCCATAGATTACTATAAAATAGGGTATAAGGATGGAGGCAAGTGTGGCCACAATCATGCTAAAAACTATGAGAAAACGCTCCAGAACGGTTGAGTAGCGAAACTGTGAAAGGAAATTGAAAAATGTTAGTGAATAATTTAATAATAAATGCAATATAGATAGTTAAGTAATGTTTACAATCAATGAAATCTAATCAATGATAACTGATGCATATCATTTAATTAATATTGACGGACACTTGGTTGCTGATAGGGCAAATGATCATTATACGCTCATCCCTATCTGGATGATCATCATACCGATTATGACCATGCTTATCACTATAACAATTACCATTTAATGATCGAAATGATCATAGTAATTATTAACAATACAATTACTATATATTCTAATTACAAACACCATAATAATCATTATCCATATGTTAATTATTATCACTGTGAATATTTTTATAATTTGAATTATTTGCTAATTAACCTCTTTATTGACTTAATTTTCAAGATAGAGAATTTTGCATAAGACAGGCGGACAGACGCACCAACAAGCGTAGGCAATGCAAGCATTGATCAAAATAGTCAACTAACAAATACCCTGGAATCTTCTACTATACGAATAAATTTATCTGAATTTTCTACATTTTCCAATAGAATGCATAAAACATGATCGATCACAACTGCCTTAGCTTTTTAATGCCTAATTATACACTATAAAATTAAACACTATATTCACATAAATATTACACCTGAAAGAGATTTAATTGCTGAATGCAGTCGGATAACAATTCCAGTAATAAACTGGCAGAGCGTTGTATAAATTTAACTAAACAATTAGTAATGCAGAGCCATATAAGTCTGATGTAATGCTTAGAGCTAACTTGTTCATGCGCTTACCAGATCGAAGAAACTGTACTTTTTATCCGTATCCGCTGTGGCAGCACCTTTCGCCTTCTCCACACGAAAATCGCCCAGATCTGGCAACGTTGCGTTCCCTTTCTTTGATGCAGGCATTCTGAGATCCTTTGATTGTACTTTCGTTTCGAATATTTGATTTGATGAGCTGTGAAATGGATTTGGAAACTTAATTCAGGTCTCGAAGTCACATTTTCAATTGAGATCGCGTTTGATGGTTGCGCGGCTTTTATTGCATTCAAAAAATCAAACAAAAAAATTTACTCACAAAATAATTAAGTTTTTATATACGAATATTGAGAAGAGGGAGGGATAGAGAGTGTGTGTGAGAGAAAGAGAGAGAGAGAGAGAGAGACAGCGAAATTGACATATTTCCCAAGACTATTTAAACGAAATGTGTTGAAAAACTGTTGCAATTTGATCATTTGATCAATTGAGAAGTTGATAAACTGCTGATTGAACACTTGCAGCAAATTGAGACTGGAAAAGCATCCATAAATTAATAAATTACAAACAATTCGAAAGTGAGATATGAAACAGAAAACAAAGCGATCAATAGTAGGCAAAACCAAACGTAAAAAATGGGATTATGGGCTGTAATCGACTGCATAATACTCGTTCATGGTAAAGCACACACACACACAAAATAAAGCTATGCTATAGAACTAACTTGAACTAAATCAATTCATAAGCTAGGTTAAGATCTAAAAGCTTAATAGGACCAACTTAGTCGATTAATATTGGATCAGACAACTTCATTGCTTTAGTCGATCTACTCTATCTACTTCAGTTATATCAAGTTCAAGTTTTATTGAGTCAGTTAAGAAGACAATCAATAACCATATACCATATATTATCTAAACAATTTTATAGCAATTACATATTTTCCGAGTTTCAACTAAATTAGTTTCTATCGGGAAAACTGTCAAATATATTTGCTTCATTGCCATTCATCACTCCCTCATTTAGCTATAAGTATTAGATATGACTATGTGATATAAGAATATATATACATATCTAATCTCAAGTCCTTAGCTTAATTAGCAGTCAAGCAAAAGTATATTTCATAGTGGGCAGAATGTAGTTAAATACGATTCGACATGTGTCGTCCAAACTGGCTAAAATGTTATGAGAATATGTATATCTGACATATACAAAATTTGTGACAGAAGCGATTTCGTCAGACAGTAATCACGACAAAACAAACCAATTGACGCGTAATCTTTACTAGCACGTAGATCCCAACAATTACCAAGAAATGGGCTATATATATAGTATATAGTATATAGTATATATATAATCTTTTTCATTTTTTGTGTATATTCAATATGCTAATGATAAGCGTCAAATCGATTATACTCAGATTGGAACAATTAAAAATGTGAATAAATTTATTTTTATTTCTTCTAATTTTGGGTGAGAAATTGTGTAAAATTGAAGAGATCGACTATTAATAATGAAATATTAAAAAATTGTAAACATGTACTTTTTTTAATTAAACTTCGTCATTATCTTTAATAAGTACATATATATGAATGATTTATGAATATATAAATTCATCAATACATGATATATGAATATATTCCATATATATTCTTAGATATATGATACCAATATCTATTCATGAATATTTGACATATGAATATATGTATATATTCACGAATTTATATATTTCAATACGCATTCGTTTTCTCCTTTAACCAATAGTCAAAAACTGAACAATTACAATATATGTATATACTTTTTCGAAATCCATTTCACATAATTTTTAAACAGGTGCAAAAATGTTCTTTATATATGACATACATCTATATAAATATTTTTAAATTTTTATTGTATCCCACAATCTGCATAAACACTTTTGAGCCGATCAATTACCTATATATAGTATAAATATTCACGATTTCTGTATGCTAATGATAAGCGTTGAATTCTTGTCCTTCTTTTCTTGATTTCGATTTTAATTTCTTGTTATATTTTTGTATTTAATGAGCTTTACGGGCTGGGCTCGCGAGCTCTCGATTTGATTGCTGAGTCTTTTTGGAGGCAGCCGGCAGCAAATACTTTTGCATCTCGACAGCACGCGATTGAAATTGGAACTGTTGAAACCAGTAAAAATCCGCCAGCGACGAGGCCTCGGTTACCACAGTGTCGTCATAAAGTTGTATGTGAATGCACACACACGACAGCTCGGATCGCTAAGCATAGAGGCAAATGCAAACACTTGATATAAGAACCTGACGAGACGATCGTAAAAGTGTTTATAATCGAAAAAAGCGTCGCCAATTAAATTAGACGAGAGCACAAATAAAATACGAAAGACAAAAACAAAACACAACGAGTTGGCGAATATAAAACAGTAACAAAGATGATAAAAAAAAAAAAAACTATAATTTTTACCATATGCTCGGTATAAACAAATCCGAATCAACACACGTTAGTTGCTTTCGCCTTATCGTTTAGTTACGCCTCTCGTGCGGCCACGCCCACCCTCGTTGTTGACATGCGAACTATTGCGGCACCAGGCAAACTGCCCCTAGATGGTGACTGTGCGCAAAATTCTGGGAGCTCAAATCCAGTTTGGTTTTTTTTTTTTCAATTTTTTGCATCAAAGATATTTCCCGGGTTTTGGCTTGCATTACGTATACAGATCACGCAGCATGCAAAGAAAGTCGGCTGACAGCTGTGGGCATTACCTCAGCTAAGATGTATTCCCTTTTTCTGTGTTCCTTGTAAGATTCGTCAGCATATAAATAATTAAACGGAGCAGATCTTAAGTGGTCTTTTATATGCAATGCATTGCGAGCTGTAGTTCATGTACCAGGAATCAATTAAATATGCCAAGTTTGACCCGAGTGCAACTAATATATAGTATAGTGTATAGTATATATTATAGTATATACTATTATATATTATAGTATATAGTATATATTATATACCATATAATATATGTTCCAATCAACTATAATATTTGTATATAAGAATTTCTTAAATATTGATCGATTCAGACACGTTTAAAATAGCTAAGCTTAATGGAACTAGTAGCTATGTTCAAATCCTATTCAATATATAAAAATATTTTATTGTTTATTGGTTTGGAGAATGAATTTAACACACTAACCAACAGGAACTAGTTCATAAGCCATTTGTTCAACTCTATATGCACTCTAAAAATTGCTTTAGCTTAACTTCAGCTTCATCATAAAAAGTTGTGGAACCGGTTCGGCACTGCAGTTCCACATGTGGTTTAAAGAAGACAAGAACTAGCCAACAGAAGGCAAAGAAACCTAAACAGCTATTATTAAACTTTATCTATATAAATATATGAATCTTTTAATGGGGCTCAAAACAGAAACAAATTAACTAAAATAACAACCAGAAGACTGGTTCGTTAAAACTAGTTCATTCGAGCACAAATAGGATTTTGTCAAGTTGCGGAACACAAAATTATGACAGCAATCAGACACTTATTAAAAAGGGTACATTTACACTGTGCAACAAGAATGTGGAATGGAAAAGAGCTCAATTTAAAAAAAAAAAGCTGAGAAGTTTTTTATAAAAATTAACTGTTATAAAAAACATTCTACCAAATTTATTTTTTATGAAAATAATGCACAACATTTTATTTTATAATAAAAAAATATTTAAAAGAAAATAATATAACGATTTTTATATAAAAGTATATTGCGTATGCCCCTATTTCACAAATTTAGGTAACTCACTCATAACTCAATTTTGTAGTAGATTATATGGAGCAGTCGGTGGTACTTATCTGTTACTAACACCTTTACCTTTATGCGACGAATAATATAATTTATAAACATTATAAAGCAGGAACAGAAACAATAACAAATATCAAGGTTATCAAACAAATATTTCAGCGAATCGAGCGAGTATTTCTTATTTGTTTAGTAGCGTTCATAGTTAAGTTAGTTACCGTAATTGTTTATAGATTGTTGAAACACTTAACAACTCTTCTAGAATAATTCTGAATTGTGAAATATTCTTTTGCCACCGAATGCTTGCCCAAAGGCTAGGGAACTGAACTCGAGTCGAGTTAAGGCCATGATATTTATACTCGGACGAGAATCGCGATTAGGGAAATACCTGGGAAATACCATGCGCTGAGCAAGCGAGTTGTATGACGTTTCTGTATTGACTTTGTCATGTCAGAATTGTAGATGTTGTGCGTAGGTAAACAACTATGAATGTGAATATATAAAGGTAGATGAAGGTACACAAGCTAATGGAGTTTGGAAAAGGTAAACTCCATAATATGAGAGTACATTATAATAGATACATAGATACATAGATACATAGATACATAGATACATAGATACATAGATACATAGATACATAGATACATAGATACATAGATACATAGATACATAGATACAAAGATACATAGATACATAGATACATAGATACATAGATACATAGATACATAGATACATAGATACATAGATACATAGATACATAGATACATAGATACATAGATACATAGATACATAGATACATAGATACATAGATACATAGATACATAGATACATAGATACATAGATACATAGATACATAGATACATAGATACATAGATACATAGATACATAGATACATAGATACATAGATACATAGATACATAGATACATAGATACATAGATACATAGATACATAGATACATAGATACATAGATACATAGATACATAGATACATAGATACATAGATACATAGATACATAGATACATAGATACATAGATACATAGATACATAGATACATAGATACATAGATACATAGATACATAGATACATAGATACATAGATACATAGATACATAGATACATAGATACATAGATACATAGATACATAGATACATAGATACATAGATACATAGATACATAGATACATAGATACATAGATACATAGATACATAGATACATAGATACATAGATACATAGATACATAGATACATAGATACATAGATACATAGATACATAGATACATAGATACATAGATACATAGATACATAGATACATAGATACATAGATACATAGATACATAGATACATAGATACATAGATACATAGATACATAGATACATAGATACATAGATACATAGATACATAGATACATAGATACATAGATACATAGATACATAGATACATAGATACATAGATACATAGATACATAGATACATAGATACATAGATACATAGATACATAGATACATAGATACATAGATACATAGATACATAGATACATAGATACATAGATACATAGATACATAGATACATAGATACATAGATACATAGATACATAGGTACATAGGTACATAGATACATAGATACATAGATATATTTATATATTTATATTTCTATTTACAGGTAAATATAGTAATTACCTTCAACCTAGACGTGATTCCGAAGACGAATGTTGAATAATCAAGAGCTAGGCAAGGCATTTGGATTATTCTTATCCGATATTAGTCAGATTTTAATTGGCATCATTTTGGGTAATATTTATAAGAAGCACGTGCGGGAATTGGATTAATCATCTGAGATACCAAATGTGGGATTTTTTCTTTAAAGTAAACATTATGTCTGGCAGTAGGTTAAAGTAGATGCGAATTTCGCACTATATAAAAACGCGAGAAGAGGTCGGTAAACTCCAATTGTCAGCTAGGCCGAGGCTGAAGTTGTTTATTATTACAGTTTTATGAGCTAAATATAGGAAGTACACCTTTTACGATCGGGCAGATGGTATGGCTATAAAAAAGAGCAGAAAAATAAAAAAGCAGAAAATAAAAAGTTTCCCATTGAAAATATATATGTTTATTTTATTAAAATATATGTGTGAATATAAATATGTGTGTACAATGGTAAAATTTATATATATATAAATGTATTACCTATTCATTGTATATATTGTACCTAAATGACACTCGTTCTTTGGAGTTAGCTGCTGAGCAATATATGGATGGTTTTGTTTTTATAGTAAGGCAAAACATGCTGCAATAGATTTTAGAGGTACACCTGATATAAAATATATTTTAGATAGTTTTTCTTAAATTTAATCTGTGGAAAACGGACCATTCTCAAATAGAGCATTTGTAGAAGCTTTATAAATATTTGGTCAAAATTTAGTTTACTTTATTCAAAACTTTAATTGGTATTATAACAAAGAACAGAATAAGCTTTACGTTTTTCTATATTCTCCACTTAGGTATGTTTGGGCATATCTATTTCTTATAGAGCTAATTAGAGTGTAAAGTAATTTAAGAAACAATTATATTGTATTTTGATTTTAGCTATTAGAATATGGAGCTCTCTTTCATCTTTTTTTCGCTTTTTGGTCTTTAGTAATTGAAATCATTTAATATTTGTTTAAAATTGAAATATACGTATGTCTTTTCGGTACCCATTAGTATATCAATTTGTATTATTCTTTTGAATGTTCCCCCATTTGTAGCGCTCTTATTTTGATTTTCTCTGTGTCTCTCTTTGAGGTAGCTGCTCTTGAAAAAATAAATATATACATATATTTGGTTAACTTTTTCATTCTCCGCCTCCTGCCGCAACTCAATAGCTTAGATTGATGGCCTGCTGACGATGATAGATGTCGCTGCGTACGAGTATCTCATAGCTGGTGATGCGCACCTCCTGCCCGCCGAACGGAATGTGCAGACATCGATGCGATTGCTGTATTTTGCCCGGCGTCAGGCTGCCGCAGTAGTGGGCGCGGCCAATGTACAGAGGCTCGCCATTGAAGGCGCGACCCGCCTCCACAGCGCCGGCCGCAATGCTGCCATCGTAGCCGGGCACCCAATGGTACTTCGCCTGTCCGATGAGCACCTCGTAGCGCGACTCAACCAGCTCCCGGCCGGCATGTGTGATGTAGGCGCAGCCACGGCTCGGCGCCGCCTTGCCCGGTATATGGGAACCATCGTAGTAGGCGCGACAGACGAGCAGTGGTGCCATATCGGTATCGTGACCACCATAGACGGCATCTGGTGGCGTGTAGCCGGGGCTGGCGGCCATCCACAGATCATAGCTGCTCGTGGCAGCTGGTGCGCACACGGCGGGCGTGTAGCTGGAGCAGCTGGGCGCATAGGGATCCGCACCCATGGGCGGCTTATATGTCTCCGCGGGCACAATGGTGGCCGAGTGGTGGGTGCTGGGTGGTGCGACGGCAGCTGGCGTATACGAAGGTGGCACGCCGTAAGGCTTGGCTGGAATGGGCACTGGCACAGCCAGAGGTCGCTTATACTCCGGCAAAATGCTGGGCGTTGGTGGTGCCATGGCTGCTGCAACTGGCGGTGCTGGTGGTGGTGGATACGTAACTGTGCTATGCGAGGGCATCGGCATGGGCGTGTACTGTGGCGGTCTGTCGTTCAGAGAGAAGGCCGACGTATCAAAGTCCGGCGGATAGGGATACGGCTTGAGTGCCAACGGCGGCTTAGCCAGCACCACTGGTGGCGGCGGTGGTGGTGGTGTCGGTGGACGCTTCTCGGCCAACTCCAATGCATCCGGTGGTGGGGGCAGCTGCCAGCCAGGCGTGGCTCCTCGCTCCTCTATCAATATCTCATACGAATCCAAGCGTCGCTCCGCACCGCGATAGGCTATGAACAGAGCACGATGCACTGAGGATATTTTGCCGATGATCAGGTGACCCTCGTAATGCCCGCGACCAATGTACACCGGCTGCTCGAGACTGGTGCGACCGCAAAGCACCGCCGTCTCGGGTATCACGTGGTCGTAGCATTTCACCCACACCAGATTCTCGCCGCACAGAATTTCGAATATGTCCTTGGGCAGCGCCTCGCCCCGTTGCGAAACATAACCGATTTGCTTCGACGGCATCACCTTGCAGACGAGCATGTCCCCCTCGTGCTCCGCCCGGCCCACATAGATCATGGCGCCATCCTCATCGTTGCCACCCACAATGGCATTGGGCGGTATCGACGAGTACGCTGACGATTGAACCCATTTGTAGACTGAAAGGGGAGTGAAATGAAATTAATAATTTGTAGAAGTAATAATCAATATATCTATATAAATAATTATAATAGTGATCATACAATAAAACCATAGAATAAAATCGATATTGGTTGAAAGTTCCTTGACTTCTTTATAGCAGAAAATTCTATTTATCACTTAGTTTGCTATTCTTCTTATTGATCTTTAAATATTATCATCCGAAACCATCATTAGCTTCTTGAGCATCAGCATCGTTCTTTACCAACATCTTCTTCCTTTCACATCATCAACATTATTATCCATGATTATCACAAACCCTCAAGATTGTCATTATTATTATTATCATCATTCCCATCATCATTATTCTTCATCATTATTATCGAAAAACTCCTGCTTGAAGATCTCATTCCAAAATGTCCGTATGCCCAAGAGAGCGGAGCTTTGTTTGGTTGGTAAGCTAAAAAGTTCAGATATATAGCCTAGCCAGTTACAACAGTGTCAATGGGTACAGCTTTCATAATAATAATCATCATCAATTCGATCAAGTTCATCAAAATCAATTTAATTTTCTTCTTCATTATAACTAACGTAATATAACTAAATATAACTGACGTAACTTCATCAACACTATCATCATAGTTCGTCATTATCTTCATCATCAGCGTCGTCCTCTTTATAAACAATAGCATCATCATCATTATCTTCCTCATCATCCTCCTCATTATCAGCGCTATCAACAATCATCATCATTATCATTAGCTTCATCTTGACTAATCTCTTCACTTTTATCACTTTTGTTGTGATTTCGTCATTATTATCAGAAAGCTATTTATTTGACATTTTATACATATATACTCGCATTCATGAATATATAGTATGATTCCTTCTTAATCTAACTTAAATATAAACACAAAACTTTCTCTTAAATAAGGCAGTAGAATCGTTTATCCATAGATCTATATTAAAAGCAAAATAATTATATACTTATAGGCTTATCTGAATAATATATTCTTTTCTGTTTCTGTTGTCTGACTCAACTAGTGACAATGTTTGCTCTTACTTTCTGATATAAGACTTTAGCAAATGAAAGTCGATTTATAGTATATCATGTGGAATATATTCCAATGAAGATAAAAGACAAAGAACTCAAAAATATATGAAAAATATATGATGCATATAATATAAACAAAAATATGCATATTAAACATCAAAACCTAAACTTCCCCATGAGTCGTAGAAGTTCCATTAGGTATACCAAATTGATCGATTGTCTGCAAAGCTTTGGGACTGTGTAGCAGACTTAGCTTCAGGGGCATTTTGAAATAGCTCCAACTTGGGTTTTTACATATGCAAACTCTCAACAGATAAGTGAAATGATATATAGGTATATATAATCAGTGTAGCAAAGGTCAATAGAGAGCTTATATATTTATATAGAGCGTATATATATGTATGTAAAGTAAACTTCGAATATGTCAAGTGTTATATAAGCAGTCGCACTCTTTATTAAAATATACAAGTTATACAAAACGTGGAATAAACAGAAGTACGACTTAAAGTCTATAAAAATGATTTAAAACTCAAATATATATAGCCATATATATCGTATATATATATATGTATATCCCCTAATTCCTGCATAGCACCTCGTACGAATCGATGCGTATTTCACGTCCGCCATAGGGTATATAGAGGCAGCGCTGTCGCGAGGAGATCAGACCCGGTGTCAGGCTGCCCTGGTAGTGTCCGCGGCCATAGTAGATGGGCTCGCCATTGCGGGCACGTCCCGTGCTAACGGCATTTGGGGGTATGCAGTGAGGGCTCCTGATCCACGAGTAACCGTAGCCGGTGAGCACCTCGTAGGTGGGCTTCTGGAACTCGTAGCCGCCGAAGCAGACGTAGGCGGTGCCCTTGCTGGGCACTACCTTGGCGGGCAGCATCTCACCCTCGTGCATGGCGCGACCCGCATAGATGGGCGTACGGTCCGAGTCGTGGCCGGCAATGACAGCGCCCGGCGGCGTAAAGCTAGCTGAGGCCGGCACCCAGACATCCTGCTGCTGGTGGATGAGCACCTCGTAGGTGTTGATGCGCACCTCCTGCCCGCCGAACGGTATGTAGAGGCAGCCGTGCGACGGATGCACCTTGCCCACGCACAGAGAGTTCGCATGGTGGCCGCGGCCCACATAGAGTGGCTCGCCGGTGCGTGTGGTGCCGCTTCTCACCGCATTCGGTGGCACACCGCCGCTGGCGCTGCCCACCCAGGCGAAGCCCTGGCCGACGAGCACCTCGTAGTGGGTCTTCTTGTGCTCGGTACCGCCGTAGGCGACATAGGCGCAGCCTTTGCTCGGTATGACCTTGGCGGGCAGGTTCTCGCCCTCATGGAACGAACGGCCCACATAGATGGGCGAACCATCGGCGTCGTGGCCACCAACAACAGCGTACGGAGGCAGTGCGGCATATGGAGTCGAGTGCACCCAAGTATGTTCTGCAACGGATGGAGGGAGGTGTGTATTAGCCGTATCCAATGATAAGCGTAGATAAGATATAGCATTGATAACGCAGTGCAAAAGGTACTCAAACGGAAAGCTTTATCAAACTTGGAATTTCGAATTCGTGTTTTCGGATTGAACACTTCTTGCACTCGCCTACCAATTGTCACAACTGCTCCTGGCTGTACGGCACCTAAACACAGTGCCGCCGAGAGGGAGATAGAGAGGGAAGAGGCAAAAGAGAGAGAAAGAGAGAGAGAGGGAAAGAGACAAATCAACAACTTGTCCATAAGCCACTTACACACGTCTCTAGCTATGAGCTTATATCATAAGCTTAGCATGGCGCTATATCAAATTTGACTTATAGAATATATATCTAGATACGTATATTTATCGATTTTAGGTCTACGTAGTACCCAACCCCAACAAAGATATCAGCTATATATATTTTCTTTGTCTTTAATCGAATATACTGTATGTATATGAAATGCCTGATATATACTTGATCGAACATGTATCGAAACATACATTTATCGAGTGAATATGTAGCTAAGTGTATCATTTATATATATATATGTATATATATATATATATATATGGGAATTTTATAATAGGCTTAAGGCTTTTTCCATCATTCAACTTATACAATGTGTATCAAATATTTACTTTATCGAATAACTAATAAATTTAAAATTATATATATAATAAACATATATATTTGTGCTCAAACTTCCCCCAACAACTATTATAAAACTAACTATGGTTAAGTATATGACTTATATGTATATATCGTATATACTGCTACATATATCCAACACATCGTATAGAATATGTGTATATCGAACTATAGTTTAGATATATCACCAATAAATATAGAACGTAACATATTTAAAACATATATCATATTATACTTTATCATAGATCGATATCTAACAAATTTATTATATGGACATATGTAGTTGTATGTATATAACATTTAGTACTTATCGAATATTTATCGAACTGTACTTTTTCTTGAATATAATGCACAATGTCAGCTTCCTACGAAATGTCCGTATTCTCCTTTTTCACTAAACAAAAGTTGGCACATATGTGTATACATAAATTTATCGAATATATATGTAAATCAAGTTTAAATCACTTTCAGTACTATTAACCCAAATGCCAGTTTCCTGCGCAATGCCCGTATTTTCCTCTTTCACTAATCAAAAGTTGGCACATAAATTTATGGAATATATATGTATATCAAGCTTAAATCACTTTCTTAACCCAAAGACGTTCATCCCACATCAGGTTGTATGTATAGCCATATAGAATTATATAGATCTAACTTATTTTTATGATCGTTATGCACAACATACCCATGATTCACTTTTCCAACTGATGGGCGTTTATCTTCAATTATAAATATCTATTACTATTTATATATATATATATATATATTTTTTTTTTTTTTTTTTTTGTATATGTAAATATATATCTCAGTTATATTCGTGTTGTTCCACTGGACGCAACCGTCGAGTTCGCAGTATGATCTAGTACTAACACTCGCAGCGGGCGTAGCAGGAGTTTTTGTAATTGTTATCAGCTGGAACTCGGCCGCTCCACTCGCTTAGGCCTTTAATCGATGAGCTTTTTCGCACAGTGCATTCGGCGCGCTATTGACAACTACAGAATCTTATCAGTGATAGTTGGGGGACCTATGGCACCTGTTTATCATTTCCAATATAAAAAGCAAAAGCTCTTTCCAGTCTGTTCTGACTCATTTAACTGATGGGGGAAGTTTTTTTTTGGCTCGCAATATTCATGCACACATTTATATAGATAACTTCTGATTTGTTTGTGAACAGGTGTTAGAGTCATTAATTTTGAAATATCTACAGCAAATAGCTGTCGAAATAATTATGACTAGTTTGTTTAAACAAATTATGAGTAAGCATAGTCCATGGAGTCCTTTAAATGGGTCTTCTGCGAATTCGGTAGAGTATACTAGAAAATTCACATTTAACTTTTCACTCTAGCCGATTTGTATATTTTTCTAATCTATAGATAATGCATTCTTCTTTTGCTATCAAATTCTTTAGAGCCTCATTTCGATTTATGGCCGATCATATTATGATACTATAAATAAATATATGTATATATATATGTACATAGCGCCTTTAAGTGTTATAACAGTCATAATCTATATGTGTATATATATATGTATGTACATAACTATAGTTATATATGTGTGTACATAACTATGGATGATAGAGTTGAAGAGTTTGCTTTGATTTCCGGGCTCATTTAACTGCAGGTGCTCTTGGCCCTGTATATATATATATATATATATATATGTATGTATATATAATACTGGGCTTATTGTATTTTACAATTTTGAATTTTTACAAAAAGTTTTGAATTTTAAACATTTTCCAATTTTATGGGATTAATATAACTTTTAGAATTTGAAGTAATTTAAGATATTTTTGGAAAATTTCAGGAAGAGAGAAAAATGTATATATTATTGTAGAGTTTAAAGAAAAAACAAAACAAAAGGAAGACAGCAAAATGTATATAATATTTTCGAGTTTAAACTTTAAAGAAAAAATTGAACAATATTGGAATGGATAGATCCTTCGAAAGTTTTAAAGATTTTAAAGAAGTTTAAAAGTTAAAAATTTAAATAACTAATTTTACTAAATGCTATATTGAATTGTATTTATATTCAAATATTTAAAAGAAGAAGAAAAAAGTATTATTATATAAAATTATATAAAAAGTTTTCAAATTAAATGACAACCTATATATTTTACAATATTTTCTTTAAAAATTCTGAACTGTCTTCAATTCTATCTACAGGCATAGCAAGCGGGGTTACTGCTGTTCAAATCAATATTAAATTGTGAAGTGAGTCAGGTGCTATGAGTCAAGAGCGAAGTCAAACCAGATGCTATTATTAAAGGGCTAAGAACAGAAGCAGAAACTCAGACCGAAACAGCTGTGGCTTTCAATAATACGCAGTGCAGTTATTTCCAATAAAAGAGCTGTATATGAGGAATTCAGTGCTTATAAGTCAAAATTTTAATGTAAAAGTTCGCATTTAAAGTACAGTTGCAAGCGAGAGCAGAGAAAGTGGAAAAGCGGATATCGAAAATGGGTGAGCAAAAAGTTCGAAATTCGACTCGAATTAAATACCAAGTTCAAGACGATTTCAGGTTCTTTTTTTTTATAGTCAAGGTAAAAATAAAATTTAAAAATTTATTTTAACCATTGATAACGAGGTAATCAGGCGATCGCTCAAAAGATAAGTGCGCCATAATATTAAGTAAACGAGATAACCATTTATTTATTGATTTCGCCAAATATAAAACACGTCAAGAAAATATTTTGAGAACGACTTTTGCAAGCTGTTTTTGCTATGATGACAAATAGCCTAGCCCTTCTATATGTATGTATATATGCATATAGATATTTATTTATCAGACAGTCGCTCGGAAATGTTTACTCGGAAAAATTGTCCCAGGCAACGATAGGTTATCTTATCATAGTGGCCTAACAACTGGGCTCAAAAGAAGAAGACAAAAATAAAAAAAAGAGTCAACTGTTTTTTTCCTCTTTTTTTTTTTTTTTTTTTTTTTTGTGACTGATAAGGAAAATTCAGCACTTTATAACTCAAGTGCCAGCTGGAACATTTAGTCAGTCTTTATAGTAACCCCATAGAGAACGTTACGGACATATCGAATCGAGATCGATATATCTAGAACCTGCATATACAATACACAAAATGGGTAAGGACTTGAGCAAAGGATTACAATCACATGCAGTAGATTAAATGGATTATACCAGTGCGAATATTTATATTTAATATATATATAATTATCTGGAAAGGAAAAAAACAGTAACTGTCATACATACGAGTTTCTCGAAGTGAAAGTTCAATTCTTTGCCTGACGTCAAATTGTTATATATATGATTAAAAATATAATTTAAGAAATAATTCAGCATAACAGTTAAAAAAGCTCAATAGAACATATACAGTATAACAGTTACGGTATAACAGTTACGGTATAACAGTTACAGTATAACAGCTAGAACTGTTTAATATAGCTAACATTGATTCAATTTTCACCTGCCAATGTAATACTTCGTTTCTTAAAACTAAATCTACAATATAACACATAATTCACTGTTATACGAATATCGAAATTCTTTCAATTTTTACCGGCTGCCAGGTGAAAGTACAGCTCTATATATATATATATATATATATATATATATATATATATATATATATATATATATATATATATATATATATATATATATATATACATACATACGCCTGATCACATATCATCATGGACACCAACTGTTATACTGATAACAATACGTTCTAATTTTGTCTACCTAAGTGCAGTTCGATATGTTCAATTGTAGTTGTAGTCGTACATCAACATTGATATATGACTATATGACTGTATTGACAGTAGAAATCCGCATAACTTAAAAGTGAACTTATGAGCTTTAATTTTAAAAGGGAGCCGATGAATGATGCCAATGATATTCAACTTACCCATCATGTGGGTCTTATCTATCACGGCCGAGGTGTCATAGCTAAGATGTTAGCCTAGATACACGTCATCACACACACACACGCACACAAATATGTCATATCAAAGTAATTGTTATAATTGAAAAAAAAATTAATTAATTTTTATGGTTGAAGATTACTTAGAGCAAGATTTATATAAATGTGTATTTAATGTAAGAGTGTGTCTAATATGACATATGAAAAGAAAGTGTATAACAGTTATCTAAAAACATTAGAGTATGCTGAACATATGTGTATAATACTTTTAAAAAAACAAAAATCAAATGGCTATTGAGTGCATAGGACTTTAAGAATTGGGTGTATAATACTTATCTGAAAGGTATATAAAATGAATCTAAATCTTTTTGAATAGGAATTTATTAATCTTATATATCTTGAATATATGTATAAGACTTCAGTATATAAGAGTTAAATAAAATACAGAGCTGTACTAAATATAAGAACGGTGTCTACAACACTTATACTAATACAGTTACCTAAATCAATCATCAATATCCACATAATATACGATTATAGTCAGTATTAAATATAACTCTTATATGATAAGCGTATGCGGCAACTGTACATACATACATATATATATAAATATATATATGTAGTTCACTCACTATCAGAATGTACTCGAAATTGACTTTGAGTCGGCTTTTATCTTGCATTTGAACAAGCACTTTATCAAATAAATTGCAATATAACTGAACTATCATAGTCTATATTAGGTTTCTACTAAAATTTGTTTAAGAACTTAGCAGTCATAAGAATTTAGTCCATATATAATATATTATTAAAATATTCACTCACAGACTGAGCTTGACTGCGAATTTTAATGCAATGCTCAAATCCCCAAACATATATTTTATAAGAGTGGAGCTGTAAGCTAACACTTATACACCATGTGAAGACCAACTCTTATATGATGCAAAGATCTTGAAAGATGCTCGAATTCACTCAACGTTCAAACTTACTCTTATATGAGTTAATATAATTAGTATATTAGTATATAGAATAGAGAGCTTTTATGTTGGCAGAGCCTTATACGATAACACAAAGAGAGGCAATTTGCTTAACACTTACATACACATACATATATTAGAAAAGAGAGAATATTTTGGCAAATTAACACATGGAGCTTTATAAGCATAAGGAAGAAGCACTTATACACACACACACACACAATTATATATGCTCTCAGTTCAATATGTAAGACCAATAAAATTCTTCTAATTGTAGTTATATTGCTTATCAAACTCTTATATAGATAGCATGTGTATAAGAATAGGCAGCATTTTAAGTAAACTATAAATTCAACTATTTTCCATATTTTAATAAATTTCCCTTTACTTTTTCTAGAACACACCTGGGTTGCCGGCAATGTTTACGACGCTCTACCGCCATTCGCCATCGCCGCTGGCCACGACTCCGACCAGGATCCCATCTATGTGGGCCGCGCCTATCACAATGGCGATATGCTGCCCGCCAAGGTGATTCCCAACAAGCACCAGGCCTACGTGGCCTGGGGCGGCGAGGAGATCTGCAAGCACGACTACGAGATTCTAACGGGCCATCATTACTGCTGGATCCCGGCCAGCAATGGTGAGGTGCCGCCTCATGCGCTCCGTGTCGGCCAAACCTCGGACGGCGAGCCGCTGTACGTGGGTCGCGGCTACTTCCAGGGCAGCCTGACGCCCGGCAAGGTGCATCCCTCCCACGGCTGTCTCTACATTCCGTATGGCGGCGCCGAGCATAGGCTGGAGGCTTACGAGGTGCTCGTCCAGCCCGAGACTTGGGTCAATTCGTCCGGCAGCAATATTGTGCCCGGCACCATTGTGGCCGGCCACGACGTCGATGGCGATGCCATCTATGTGGGCCGCGCCTACCACGAGGGCGATCTGCTGCCCGCCAAGGTTATACCGAACAAGGGCTGCGCCTATGTGGCATACGGCGGACAGGAGCACGTCAAATATGACTTTGAGCTGCTCGCCGGCTACGGCTATGGCTGGGTGCCCGACTCCTTTGGCAATGTGCCCAGCGGCGCCGTCGTCTGTGGACGCACCAGCGATGGCGAGCCCCTGTACATTGGCCGTGGCCACTACAATGGCAGTTTTACCCCTGGCAAAATCCATCAGTCGCATCGCTGCCTTTACATTCCGTTCGGTGGACAGGAGGTGCGCCTCGACAACTACGAAGTGCTCGTGCGCTCCTAGACTGATCCCAAATTCGAGAAAAGAATAAACTGCAAATTCATTAAGTTTTTATAAAGACATATTTTTGATAATCAATTAAATTATTTGTATTTCATCAGTCACTTAACAACTATTCAATATATTATATCAAATCACTCAAAATAAATTAAATTTATTAATAATATAACTTTGATTTTAAAAGGCCATTTTTATAGTTTTACCCAGGTCAATATATATGAAGTGTACCCAAAAGTATGCAAGAGAAAGTCTCAGCAGCTAAACTTTTATATACACTCAAAACTTGAACGACATTAGCCAAAAGTCTACACTCATTAGTACAAATTACTCACATAACTGTGCACTCAATATCGTTGTGGAATGAGATTTGCAAAACAACTAACTCAAATACTTATACAATACATACGCATTGCTCTCATTTACCGCATATAACTTGTATTTCCCCTTCCTTTTCGCTTTTCCATTCACATATCTTACACACATTTATTTATTTTACATGCACTCGATTGAGCGCATTTGTAAGCTCTCTTCTGTCTGCTGAGCTTTTCACTCTCACTCGTTGTAGACTGTTGTAGAGTTGGCATGTCTCATAAGTCTTCGTGTACGAAGCTCTCCACACGCTACGATTGCGATACAGCAACGCTCACAACGCATTGGTCGCGTTTTAGTGGCGTACGGCTATTGGTGCGTCGCACGAATGTGCCGCCGTTTTGATTGGCTGCCGGCCACTGCAGCACGACTCAGCAGGGCGTGCTCGTTGGTACAGACTCAAAACATTTCTCGATTGGATTGAAACCTATGGGTACAGTAATTATGAAATCTTAATTAACAGCGTGCTTTTTTTCTCTGTATCTTAAGTCCATAACTTGTTTAGGGCTCTGTTTAAAGTTGTTTGTTTGTTAGGCTCAAAAACAGGTTTTTGTGAGTGAAAGAAAATTTTCTTCGAATGTTGTAAATGCCGTCGCTTTGACAACAACCATTGGAAGTGGCTAAAACGTTGAGCGAAAGATGGATATTTGGATACTCTCTATACAGAGATGCGACGATAGGGTAAATAATATAATACTCTTTACTCTATGACATATACGATAAATAGAGCAGAGGAAAGTCAGATATAGAATAAAAATTGATAAAAATAGATAAATAATAGATACATATGTAGGTATACAGAGAGATAGATGGGCAGATAAATATATGAATAAATATATGCACACTGAGATAGATTGATAGATGGATAGTAAGGTAGATATGTATATACATAAGTAGATAAAATGGTAAATATTGACAGCAAAGATGCCTTCACGAACAGTTAAATGATAGATAAAAAGACAAATCATAGATGATCGATGGATACTAGATACATAAACATATAGATAGACAAAAAACGAATTGTAAATAGCCAGACAAACAGATTCATAGACGTAGCTACATTTATATATGTATATGTGAATAGATGGGAATAGATGAATAGATGGACATGCACAGATAGAGATGTGGGTATATAGAAATATAGAAGAAATGTAGGAATAGGAACCACATGAACTCAACAATATATGAACTGAAATGCTTAGCCAATAAAGAACCGTCGGCATTTAATAAAAAATGTTTTCTACAAAGCTCCGTTAAAGCTCGAAAAACTAATGGATATTAAGCTGGATTCTTTAAGTCAGACAGCTTAAAGAATTTAATAAGTTTAAATCTTTCAAATCAATATAAATTCTTGGTATTTAATTTCGTGTCTTATTTTCTAAGCTATAAATAGATGATTCCCTTCCGCTGTCTCATCTATCACACACACACACATGCATACAGCTCACACATGCTGAATGCTGGAAGCTGGAATCCCGGCTCTACTTATCAGCCTCAAATATCCATTTAGCTAAAATGTATTAAAAAAGTAACTCAGATGCTATCGGAAGGGCATCCATTCAAAGCTGCTCCAGACAGAGGCAACCCTCGAAATAACTTTCGAGAAATGCTCGAAATTCTTGCCCAAAGCAACGGTAACAGACAACAGCAGCAGCAGCAACAGCAGCAACAGCAGCATCAGCCGCAGCAACAACAACAAGAACAGCTTTGGAATATCAGTTTCTTCTTCAGCAGAAACTGCGTCTAAAGCAGCGCAGCAGCAGCGCTGCAGGCAGAGGCAGCGCAGGAGTGACAAAATATTTTGGCCTGTGGGGCTGTCGCTAGCAAACACACACACACACACACGCATATTAAGAAAGACACACGGAAAGGGAGACAGACACGATAAACTGTAGAAGGAAGTGCGTTGAACGACGACAGCGCCGAATAAAGGCAGCAAAGCACAAGAGCGCAAACACACAGCCAAACATATACAAGGGCAAAGTAAAAAGAGAGAGAGAGAGAAAGAAACAGAAGGGCACACATAGCTGTTGCTGCGCTTATTTACTTCTAAATGAATGGATGAATGCTATAGCTACCAAGCGCTCTTATATGCACACTGAAAATATATAGAAGACAATGTATATACATGTAAGTATTTGCTTATGAGTGTATGTGTGTGTGCAGTTACAATTAGTGGCGATAGGAATGAAAAAGAATGAAGCAATAAGCGCACACTATTCGGCTATGTGTGTGTGTGAGTGCGAGGGAGAGTATGAGAAGGTGGAGTGAGTGCAATGTGGAGAGTTTTTATATTCTCCCTTTGCTAACGGCGACCGGCAATGACTGAAATTTGGTTAGCAGGACACGCTGTTAGGCTTAAGGGTGATATGAGCTGGTACAGCAGAGAATGGCTTAGGGCTTAATATTGAAAACGTGTCTCATCAGATGCTTCAACTGCAACTGCGATAGCAAATATATATACACACACACACACACGCACGCACACATACAAATAAGTTGGCGTGCGCGCGCGAATGTAGTGAAATGGAAATGCAAAGAATTAATGTAAAACGAAACGCAAAATGAAAAATTGTACATAAAAATGGAAATGCGACTACAACAGGCAGAAGCAAAGCATGGAATAACCCTCGGCTATGGGCGTGGAGTATATAAACTCAAGCTGGAAACACTCTTCCAACACACAAACTATATACATATGTATGTATGTATGCATGAAGGTATATGTGCGTCTATATGTATTGCATGTACATATACATACATATACATATAGGGTATATTAAAGTGTACTGAAACGGCATTTGGTTTTCGGTTGCCTGCTATTCAGCTCAGGCAAAGACATCGCCGTCGTCGGCGCCGTTAACGGTAGTCGGTTTCCTTGTGCTCTAGGGCTGAATGCGACGCAGAGCCTCAATCATGAGCTAGTGATGAACGCGTGTCACGCGAGTAGGCAATTCATTGAAACTAGGAATTAAATCTTATAAATTTATTTAATTTTAGGTTACTTTTAAAATTTAAATATGAAGTCAGAAAATATTGCCTAAATATAAATCGGAAAAATTACTTTAATATATATGTACGTATCCATGCAATTATTTTAAAAATTTTAATATCTGTTATCAATATGATTCATCGCATCCGCAGCACGCGCTCATCTCTAACACTTAGGCTCGCACTCAATACTCTAATTAGTTTTTATCGTAAAAACCAGTGTCTAAAAATAACAGACAAACGCACAAAATTATGAATATGAGGAGATGGTGAAAACGAGAGCATGAGAGGGGAATATAGATGAGAAGAGTAAGCGGGGGAGGGAAAAGGAAAGAGTGTGATCTGCTTCACTTGGCACCTAATACAGCTTGCGCGGGACCTCAAATCAACTCAGCCACAACACTCAACTGGATTTGGCTGTCGCTTATGCGTGATAATTCAATTAGGAATGTGTGAATCAGGCAATAACAACAAAAACAAAACCAGCAGGCAAACTGCATCGCAGCAGCATCAGCAGCCGCAACGAACAACAACAAGAAGAACAGCTACATGCAAGCGGAAACAAACGTAGAAGAAGAATTGAACAGAAAAAAAATACTCTTTCCCAGCAGCCGAAAAAACAAACGCCATGTCCATGTGCAGCAAACGCACACAGACACATCGCAGTTGCATATGCAACCCTGTTCTACTCATCAGTGTGTGTGTGTGTGTGTGTGGTACAGGAACGGAATCACAATCAGAATACACGGCCTCGGCTCTGGCTATGGCTATAGCTATAGCTATAGCTATGGCTCTGACGGCCTGAAACAATTTATGTGCCATGTATTTTGTACATAAAAATAGCGGCCGAGGCAGCAGCAGCAGCAGCAACAACAGCAACAGCAACAGTGGTGGCAAAGGCAGAGACGCCAGCACTGGCTGAGGGGCATTGGACATTGAGTTTGAAATGAGAGGGGGTCCATTTATGTGCGCAGCTTGCCTCGAAAATATTTCAACACGGACATGCGACTGAGACTGGGACACTAAGTGCGCAGCGGCTTAGTGTGTATATAAGAAAAGGGATTGATATTAAAATATAAGTGTAAATTTGAAATGCTTTATTATTGTGACAGGAAAATATTAAATTTTTAAATGGTATATGTATAACAAATATAATATATAGTAAATATTAAAAATTTTTATCTCTAGTTTATGCAATTTTATTTTAATATCCATCCTTTTTCTATGTCACACCCATATATACTGAACCCCTTTTTATTTTCTCTAACATACGCCAGTGTGTTCTATCTTGAATCTTGCTGTACATACAAATACAATCATACATACACAGCCATGTATTGCATTCACAGTGGCCGTTGTTGTGTGTGTATGTGTATTCAAGTGTGCGGCACTGCGATAGCAACGAATATCAGCAGCAACGACAACAACAAATACAGCAACGAACATCGACCACGAGTTGGGTCTCGTCGTCGCATTACCAATTTAAATTCCCATCCAATGCCCGCACGTAGCAAAAGAGCCGGTAAGGAATAAAGCGACAGACAGAAGGACAGAAGGAGGACATAGAGTAGGATAGAGAGAGAGAGAGAGAGAGAGAGATAGATCTACAGCAAGCGGGAGGCATGGAAGAAGGAACAGGCGCAAACACGAATGAGTAGAAAAGAAAGAGTATTTAATGAGCGCTACTGTTTCGCTTATGGTTGTTGTTGCTATTCTTACTGCTGCTGCTATGGTTCTTGTTGTTGTTGTTGGTATTTCTGTTATTGCTCGCAATGCCAACTCGATATGTTACAGTTGTTTTTTTTTTCTTCTTTGCTGCTCTCGCCCTTTACTATTGCTCACTCTTTCTAGCTGTCTTTTGCTAATGCAGCAGTTGTTATTGTTTTATGTTCTATCAAATTAGGTTCATTTGCCAGTGCAAACGGCTGCCGCTGTCAGCGTCGCTGCCGCTGCCGCCGCCGCGTATGCTACCGCTCTGCTTCTGCTGCTTCAATAGCTTTTGCCAAAAGCACCCTCTTTGCCAGTTGCTGTTGTTGGTTCCTGAAGTGGGCTGTGCGAGTGCTTGCCTGTGCGTGTGTTTATGTAAGTGTGTGTAAGTATGTGTAAGTGTGCTTATCGACTATGTGTAAACCGCACGGCTCACTGGCTGCCCGGTTGCTTGGCTGCAGTTCCGTCGTCAGCGTCGCCGTCACTGCTGTTATGAATGTGTGTGTGTGTGTGTGTGCTTGTGCGTATTTCGTTATGTACTCAAAAGCAACGTCTGAGTGGTGTATATAATATGTACTGTTATATGTTGTATATGCCACCACCAACACCAACACCAACTCAACCACCACCACCACTGCTGAAGCTGTGGCATGCTGATAATTCAATAAGCTGTAAAAAAATGTCAACATTTTTTACGAGTTTAGCACTGCAAATTGGCATTGAATGACACATACTCAATGCATATGTATGTACATACATTCTTATATATACATGCATATGTATATATTTGTATGTATATTAAATATTTGCCCTGCATTTTTGCGAATATTACACAGGCACTCGGAATTATGTAAAATGCACAAAAGTCTGGCAAAGTCAGCAGCATGAGACCGCAACTGTGTTTGCTCTTATTCAACAGCATCATCAACAACTCCAACTCCAATTCCAACTCTAGCCAGCTGCCACCCAGCGACAGGCACAACTTCATTTGCAATGCAAACGCAGCGAGAGAACTGAATCGGAGTGGATTGAAGCGTGCGTGAGAGGGAGAGAGTGAGAGAGAGAGGTGTCGCAAGTAGCGTGTAGACTCTACAGAGTGTTGACTGTCTTGTGTAATCAACTAATTACAACGGCCGCCCAATGTCTGTAACACCAACAAACTCTCTCACAGACACACATACAGATAAAGATCCAGCTACAGCTTAGATACAGTTATAGACTCTGCCCGTCACCCGTCGTGCCAACAGACAATTTATCTTGTTAAAGTGACTTTTTAGCTTAAGCCACACCGCTCACACCACTGCAACCGCCACTTGCTGCAGAGCATTTTCGAAGAGAGCTCATCATTAGAGACAATTGAGTAGCACTCAATCGTCGAAGCCCGCCACTCAAATCAATCAATGGCACAAATGAGCGTGAGAAGGAGAGACAGAGAGAGTCGCGCGCAAAAGCTGTCCAGTTCTTTGCGCGTAAATAACTTTACCGTTCCGTTCCATTCCATTTTTTTCTGCTTCTTCTTCTTCTGCTTCGCGTCTTAATGCTTTAGCAATTCGTGCAGTTATTATTCTTATTTCCGGTTCAGGATTTTTCGTTGATTTCGTCTTCACCCTGAAAGGCAAGCTCTGCGCTGCTGCCACTGTAAATTGATACTTCTTTTTGGGTTTCACATTTTTTACCCACAGAGCGTGACGCAAAAAAAAAAAAAAAAAAAAAAAAATACAAAAATATTGAGACCGAAAGGGCAATGGGAGTGGGAGCGAGCAGGCATATAAATTGGAAGGCAACACTTGGTCTTCTCTTCTGCATCCTCTTCATCGCATCATTCGTGCTGTATATTAATAATGGTGGGCTAATTGGATCTTAATGCTGGGATTTCTATTACATTACATGGATTTGTGCTGCAACCAAATGAAATTAGGATGACACTTCAGCGAAACAACGAAGAGGAGAAGGAGAATCAAAGGAACAGCTGTATTGGACACATTACGCAAAAAAATTAAAAGTGCTTTATTTGTTTAAAGCTGTTTGGAAAAATAAAAACTTCTTTGAACTTTTACTTTTTACATGAAAAATATGAATAATGGCGGCCATTTAGAGTTCAACGATGCAAGCCAAACTTTTTTGGGCATTCATTTAGTATTCATTCATAAACTTTTAGCCAAATGCGTCGCCTTGGCCTCGTGGTTGAATAATTTAGGCATTGGCGCGGTTTTGGGCCAAAAACTCCAATTACAATAATTAAGCAAAGCAGTACAGACCCCAATATATCTCTCGCTCTCACTCTCACACTGCTATGCCCCCACCCACTGTGCATGCTGGTACTCATATGCATTCACCTGAAACTCACACGCATATACTCACACACTCTTATACACACATGTAACCAAGTGTTTGTGTTTTGGGTCGCATCTGAGAAACAAGTTTAATGCGCTTGGCTTTTAGCGCATTAAAACAACATTTATAAATCATTTGTGTAAGCAGCCTAACCACACACAAATACAAACGCTCACACATACACACACACTCAACAACATTTGCTCGTGTCGTTAATTAGAAATGCAAAAGAAATTACAATTAAACACACGCTTAAAATGCGAAATGAATATTCAAAACAAGTTATAAAAATCTTATTTATGTAAAAGGCACTCGATTAGCAATATAAGATAACTCTTATAATTAATTAGTATATATGTATAAGTAGAAAGTTTTTGCTTTGTTGTTGCTTTGCAATGACAATTAAGAGCGCGCCACGAGTCATCCAAGTTGCAATCACAAAGGAGAGAGACACAGAGGGAGCGTGTGTAGAGAGTGCATAGAGCGTAGACTATAGGCGACTTGAGTGGGCGCGCTAGCTATTGTAAACTCAACTACACTGTATGGCATTGTATGTCCACTGCTTTTGATCCCGTTAACTGAACGAGCCTGCAAATGAAATGTCGTCTGTGCGTAGGCGCAAGCTCTACTAGTCTAATTAGTGACTGCGCGTTCATCCTGTTGATCGGTCGTGCGTGTTGAGAAAAAAGCGTTGAGCTAATTTAATAGCTATAAATTATAATGCGTGTAAAGAGTAATAAATCAAATCGCTTGAAATTTTACATGTGATTGTTGATGCTGCGTTGTCTTATTGAAATGCAATGAAATCGCTGATTCATTAAATTATAATTAGCTTGAATCCATGGAAAATTATGATTATTTAGAGAAGCAAATCATTGTGCTGCTTTCGATCCCGTTAAGTGTAGAGTAGGCCAACCAACTGAAGAAGAAAGCACCTTCGTGTAATTTTGTTAGCACGCATTTGTCCTTTTGATCTTTACGCTTTCATTAAATTCACAGCTAAAAATTAATTGAATTAATTTAATAGCTGTGCGTGCTTTGATTTTGTTTTTCATTGTGTGCGTGCTAAGTGCTGCAAATCAGTATCATGGACAGTGAGAAGTGAGAGCAAGAGTAGAAGTGGGCAATATTTTAATTCTACTATGCATATGTGAGTGCTTACAGGTTGCATAGAGAAGAGAGCGAGGGCACTGAGTGCGAGCAGGAGCAATTGCTAAAGTGTCCAGTGCAGCCTGCCCCATGCAGCTTTGAATTGAGTGATAAAGAGAGTGAAGGAGAACAATTTAATGAGTGTCAAAGTGAGTGAAAGCGAGAGCAGTTCTTGGAGATCCTAAGATACGCGTTTGTTAAAAAAAAAATATAAATAAAAAAAAAAACAAAAAATAAAAAATAATACAAAAAATAAAAATAAAAAATTTTAAAAAAGATTAAAAAATAAATATATTTTGTTTTGTGTGTGTACGTGTTATATGTACTTTACATGGAAAAATCAGGTAGATGAGGAGTGAGTGCGATAGAAAAATAGAAAGAGAGAGGGAGAGACAGAAAGGGAGAGACAAAGAGAGAGAGAGAGAGAGAGAGAGAGAGAGAGAGAGACCTTTTTGCTGAATGGTAAGTCTGTTTTCTTAAACTTTAAATCTTTTCAAATTTTTTTCTTTACTACCAAATTAAATGGGGCAAAATTTTAAAGTATTGAGCTGTTTTTTGTATTTATAATTTATCTTATATTATTAAACTAATCAATAAGAAAGTAGGCATCTATCAATATACTACCTATCTACTATTACTTTCTATCTATCGAATATCTATCTACTATCTGTCAACCTAATGTTCTACTGTCTATCTTTCTTTATCTATTTCTATTTGGCAGGAGAACTTGTTGACGTTTCCAACTATCTTTGTTAACTATTAGTAGGAAATAAACAGAAAAATGTTACGAGCAAATTGAGATTGAATTAACTGGAGTGGATTACTTATGCTAACTATTGACAAATATTTCATTTCCAGTTGCTTATGTGCTCTTACACTTTTGTTGAATTGCAGTTCTTATAATATATACATGATTTCCCTCCCACAAAATCTATTCTAATGCCAAAACTGACTCGTTATAAAAATTAACTTTTCACTTTGGAATAATTTAGTTCTGTTATCAGCTTTCAGTCGAGGCCAGTTCGATAGGAAATTTTTCGTAGTTTCATATTTCGCAGCGAACGCATTAAAGCCACAAATATTTTGTGAGCTTCATTCCACTTGTATTTGCTTTGATTTATATTTATGCTCGTGTAATTGTAATTAATGAGTTCGTATCGAGTTACAAAAAGCTATTGAAATAACCACTGGAAGGAACCTGAACTAGTTCACTCATTTACCAGTTGTTCAGCTTTTCCTCCGCCCCCTCCGAAAGTTGCTCTAATTGAATTTTTCGGATGGCAAAAGTTTCGACATGTGTCCTTTCGGCTTTTTGTGGATAGCACAAAGTTTCCTGCGAGGCGCCAAGTCCTTTAATTGCAATTTGTTCCAGACGTGGTCGTAGTTTCCCCGCCTAAATGACGATTTATGTGCTTAGCATTTGGATTACATAATGGCGCTAAATTGGTTTCTCTCAAGTTTTTGGGGCAGCTATAAGCTCCTGCCACACGGACACAAGGTACACAATTTAATTGGCCAAATCCCACGCTTGTCGCCACATTAAGTGCCATTGATTGTGGCATTAATCGGACAAATAACGTATGTAGTTCCCGGAATATAAAGATGAATTTTAATTGGGATTACGATTAATATGTGATATATAATTCGAACAATTAAGATGAGTTGAGCTTTATCTTTATCTGTAAATTATAAAAATAATAATATATCTATAGATATGTTATCATATAAGTACATATCTCCATGAGTATATAGGAGATTGCCTAAATACTATTGACTGCCCATAGAGACATATTTTCTAATCAATCATATCTTATATCATCTCTTTCTATATCTATAATCCTATCTATTGCCTAATTAGTCAGACATTCCCTTAAAAAATATCACATAATATGACAATTCATGGCATACAGTTCCACCTCCATATATCCTAGCTGGAATATCCTTGGCTAATGCATATATTTATCTACTTGTATCGCTCAGCGCTTTGGTTGCACATAAATCTTGTGATTTTCAGCGCCAGCTAAGCCAATTCGCACCTAATCCACCCTTAAAGGACAACACCTATCCTAACTAAGAGACGTACGCTCTACCCTCATATCCTTTCTGTATGTTTGCCTTCGGCATATGCATTAGCCGTATGTCCTGTCGAGTCTTCTGGGACTCGTTCCTTGAAAATTGCCAATTTTCGAAATCGGAAACTTGCAAAAAAGGAAAAAAGAATGGAAAAAAATAAGGAAAAGCAAGGCAAAGGCAAAAGGAAAACAATAACAATGCATCTGAATTTCCGAGCATATCGAACCCAAACCGACATCGACAACGAAAGGGACAGAGACAGAAACAGAGACGGCGACAGAGATACCCAATTCAGAGGCCAATTCCCAATTCCGAAATTCGTAATCTTTTATTTTCCTTTTGTCTTGGACATTTTTCATTTTAAAGGGCGGACAAAGCCGAGCGGACGGACGACGGACGACGGACAACGGACAACGGACGAGCATCGACGGTCACAGCGGGCAGATTAGGAGAAAAGGACGTCGCGACGCGTCGCTGTGAGACGACGACCTTCACGCATTGCATTGACCTTGTGACCCGAGTTGATTAGCATCAACTCTCCATTTGACCATTAAAGAAAATATACGGCTTTTGTGTGTGTTTGTATTTGAATACTCGTATAAATAGATTTGCTTTATTCTTATCGATTATTCGCTGGTTCTTTATCAAATATTGTACACAAAATTTACATTTAACTTCCATTCATTCGACTCCAATTCTTGGTCTCTTGGCACTTATAACTAGACATCCAAAATGGCCCCGATAAAAACAGAAATCGTGAGCTTTTAATGTGCTTCGAGGCACTGCATAAATATTAGCAGGCCGTTGTTTTTAAAGCTTTAAGCTTTTCGTGAGCTTTGTGTGACTATTTGATATTTGTCAAAGGTATGATGCTGCTCATAGAGCTGAAGCTTTGCAGGAGCTTTAAAAACAATTCATTTCATTGAAGCAGCTTTAAAGTCATTTTCCTTTTCTAACAGCTTTAAACGCATGCCTTAAAAACGGTTTTAAAAGTTCTCCTGTCAGCTTTAAATGCTTTTCTCTCTGATAATCAATGCAGTTAAAAACTTGTTGAGCTGCTTTAAAAATGTTTTTATTTAATCTGCAAATTCTTGCGTAAGTTTTTTACTGTCCAGCCGTTCGGCCGTTAGCAGCTTTAAAAGAGCTTTCCATATTCAATCAGCTAAAAGCTTCTCTAATCATTACACTTAAAGCTAGGCCTTAAATAAATAAAATACGAACAAATCTCGTATGTATAGAAAAACTTAGATTTTATTGATTCTGAATCGCTGTCTCTTGCTGTCGTATAAACGTATAGCTGTATATCATCTATATATCTAGTTATATAAATCGTATATTTATTTACAGATTATATGCGAGTTTTTCTTATGTATATATATACAACGTAACGGTATATGGGTTTATAAAACTAAAAACAAAATAATGGGAAAGACCTCTTTAAATATTAATTAGTGCACAGCTTTCGCCCACAAAAACGAGGGTCGAACGTAGCATTGCTGGCGCTGGGGGTTGATTTGCCTCCTGCTAGGTGGGTGCTGGATGGCTGGGTGGGTTTTTCCGCCTGCTTCACTTGCTTTTGGTCAGAGAAAGCGAATTGTTGTTGTTGTTGTTGTTGTTGTTGTTGCTGTTGTTGCTGGCTGCTGACTTGCTACCGCTGTTGCTGCCGCTTCCTGCGCTGTTGCTGCTGCTGCTGGCGTTGCCTTTCGGCGTCGCTGCTGGCGTCAATTTGGTCGTTGCATGTGGCGAGCTTTTGGGGCTGGCCGCCAATGCCAAAGGCTGATGTGTGGACGGCGGCGTTGGCAGCGTCACATTGGGCAGCATCGGCATCACCTGCTGTTGCCTCTGCTCCCCGCCAGCGCCATCATTTGCACCGCCCGGCGCACTCCTCACCTTCTGCAGGTAATCGTTGAACACCTCGTGGCTGGCGCGCTGCATGCGCGACAGCTGCTCCATGAGGCAGGCCTGCTGATAGACGGCGGGCGCAAAGTTGAATAGGAGATTCGAGGGATTCGTGGCTGCCGCCGCCACCTGCGCCGCCTGGGCGCGCATCAGGTTCTCCTTGAAGAAGTTCAAGTCCAGCTGATTGGCGCTCGAGGCGATGCTCAGCGGCGCATTCATATGCGGATGCGAATGGGATGGCGGCGCCATCAGCTTCAGATTCGAGTTGTTGGGGGTGACCGAGTGATGTTTGTTGTTGCCGCTGCCGCTGCCGCTGCTGTTGCGCTTGGCTGCATTGGCGTTCGCCTTGATCAGGGCCTGGCTGGCATTGCCATTGGCATTGGCATGGGTATTGTTGGGCGACTTTTTGCTGGCGGGCACCTTGTTTGCTTTGTTATTGTTGCTCGCAAAGTTGTAGGCAGAAGTAGCGGCTGCAGCAGCAGCCCCAGCATTAGCAGGAGCCGGCAGCTGTTGCAGCTTTGCGCCAGGCAAATCGACCGTATTGGAGCTAGCTGCAGCCGCGTTTTGACGCGGCAAAATGGGCCGAAACTTCTTGGCCGCCGTCTCGCCGCAGGCCGTAGAACCAGCGCCTGCTGCACTAGATCCCGCCTGTCCTGTCTTTGGAGACTTATTCTCGCCTGAATTGGGCGAATGCTGGCGCTTCTCCGGGCTGGGTGTTTTCTTGCCCTCCATTTGCGCTGGCTGCTGCAGCGGCTTCAGCGTGAGTGTGGGGGTGGGCATGGGCGTGGCCTTGGGCGACGTCTTGGGCGGTACAGTGGTTACAGCTGAGGGCGGCGTAAGCCGCGCCAGCAAATGCTGCGGCGAGGGTATTGTCTTGCTTGGAGGAGCAGGAAGTTTCACAGGCGCCATGGCCGTTGCCTTCTCGCGCTCCTTCTCCTTCTCTTTGTCCTTGTCCTTATCCTTGTCCACGGCGGGCTGATCGGGCAGCTTGACAATCTCAATATAATTATTAACAGGACTCTTGTGCTTGGCATGAGCCCCATTGCTGGGCGAGGAGGCGTCGCCATTGTCACGCGATATGGTTATCGACAGCGATGAGGGTATATTGATGTTGCATGAGTTGAGTAACGATTTCACCTTCACTTGCTGCTTCTCGGGCGCATCCTCGGCGGCGGGATTGGTGTTCTGATCCGTTTTGATGGGTGGACTGGGAAAGAGGCCGCCACCGCCCAGGCCACCGCCCGCAGCTCCATTCAGCATGCTCTGCAGGTAGGCGCTGGCATTTGTTGTTGCTGTGGTTGTGGCAGCTGCCGATGTTGTTGTTGTTGTTGCTGCCGCCGTGTTTGTCGGCTTGGGCGTGTACTTGTAGGTGGGCATGGTCGGTATATTATAGTTGGGCACATACTGCGGCGAACTGGGCGAATAGATGGGCGAATTGGGCGTGTACATGGGCGTGCGGCAGCCGGGCGGCGCCTCTTTGCCCTTCGATTTGCTGAAGTTGTACAAGGCCAGGTTTAGATAGTTGTTCGACTTGTTGTTGTTGTTGCCGGAGTGATTGTTGTTGTTGTTGCTGCTGGAATTGTTGTTGATGCTGTTGTTGGTCTTGGGCACTGGCGGCGGCCCCATTTTATGTTCGACTTGCTTCGGCCCGTAGACATGCGACTTGCTCTGACCACCAATTGTCTTGATCTCGGTGCCCGCATCCTTGAGCAAACGATTCACATCGCTGGGTATGTTGGCAAAAGGATTCGGGCGCGCTGCCTTTGGCAAAATGGGCTGATAACGCTTAGCGATGGGCGTGCGATTGCCCGGTGCTGACATTTGTAGTCCTGCGTGATGCGGTTGTGGTTGTGCAAAATGCGGTTGCTGCTGCTGCTGCTGCTGTTGCTGTTGCTGCTGCGGCTGCTGCAGTGGATGTGCGTGATGCTGAGGCGCGTAGATGGGCAGCTGTGGTGTCTGGGGTCCATTTGCCAGCTTGTTGTTGTTGCTGCTGCGTGCTAGCGGCGGTTTGGCAGGAGGCGGTGGCATCAGCGGTTTGTCCGCGGCCGGCCCATTGCTGGCGTTGACAATGGGCGTGGGCAGGCGTATCTTAAAGTCCTCGCGCGGCAGCGGAGGCGACAGCTTGGGCTTCTTCGAGAGCGCCTTGACGGGCTCCTTGCTCTTGCGCTTCGAGGAGGCTATCGACTTGGGCGGCATGGCGCTAGGCGGCTTCATCAGCAGACTATCGTCCAGGTGAGCCTTGGATTTGTTGGCCGGTGGTGGCGCTGGAACAGCAGCAGCGGAAGCTACGCTAATCTTTGATTGCGATTGCTTCTCGGGCGACTCGACTTTCACCTTGATGGGCGTCAGAGCAAACGACTTGAGGAACTCGGATTTGGGATCCTCCAGGCAGGCGCCGCTAGTGACGCGCGGGCTGAGCACGGTGCTAACTCCATTGGGACTCAGGATGCGTTCCGTGCGAATAGTCAACGGCGGCACGGTCAATGGGGAAGGACTCTTGCGCTTACGCTCGCTGGAAGAGGAGGAGGGGCTGCTGCTGTTGGAGGATGACTTCGGACTGCCATCCTTGTCCTTTTTGCTCTTGGAGCGTGATTCCTTCTCCGGCTTGAGCGGCTTGACGATCTCCTTGCGATCCGGATCGGACATGTTGATGATGGTGACGCTATTGTGCTTGGACAGATCAATCTTTAGCTTGATGTTGGGCTCCTCCTTGTTGTAGCCGCCAGGTGACTGAGGCGGGCACTTGGTGGTCGGACTCTTGGAGCTCGACTTTGGCGAATGATGATGCTGCTGATGCTTCTCCACCACATTGCGATTGATGACCATCTTGAGCGACTGCTCGGTGGGCGAATTCAATTTGGGGGCAATGCGAAATTCGTCCTGGGGCTGCTCCACTTTGATGCGTGGCGATTGAGCAGGAGACGGAGTGGCCGCTGGCGCTACTGCAAGAAGCGCTGGCGGTGACAGTGTGGGCACTTTAACAGCCAAAGGAGCCGGAGGGGGCGTGGCTGCAGGAGACACACGCTCCTGTTTCAAGGGCAGCATCTGTGGCTTGACCACCGCTGGGGCAGGCTTAATCAGAGCCTTCTTTGGGGATTCGTAGACACGGAAATAGAAGCGCATCGGCGCATCCCGCTTCCACGTGTATATATACGCAATATCCATGAGCGTATAATAATCCTGCAGCGCAATTGTCTTAACCTTGTACATGATGTCGATGCTGAAATTGTTGGCATCGATCTCGTACTTGTCGTAGACGAACTTCTTCAAATGGCTAACACGGCACATGGCCGGACACTGCAGATAACGTGGACGCAATGTGTCACCGAATTCCAGTTCCGAATCGGCATTCAATTCACTGCAAGGGGTGATAGATGGAGTGGAAGAGACAGAGAATTAGAGAGTGTCAAAGGAGTGGTTGGTAGAACTATCGTAAATAGAATAAAAAATATAAAAGAAAAGATCTAGATCTATCTTATCTAATTTAGTTTTTCATTATTATCATTACATGGAATTGGAATATAAAATATATATTATATTCCAAATATTCATTACTTCTCTTTAAAAGTGCGAAATAAATTCAAATGAAATTAATAAAGTTGATAATCATAATGGATAAATTTGGATCTCTATAAATCTGAATTATGTTTATATCAAATGTTCTTTATATATTAAATCCAATAAAATATATCTCAAAATTAAATATTGAGGCTATTAAAACCTCACAGTAAATAGACCTATCGATTACAATCGATAACTCTTTCTCTACACTCAATTTCCTCACATTTCTATACACATTTTATATCAATTATTCTTCAGTATATTAAAATCAAGTAAAATATATATCAAAAGTAAATATAATGACCCATTAAAACCTCACAGTAAATATACCTATCGATTACAATCGATAACTCTTTCTCTACCCTACACTTCATCCTATTTCCATATAAAAAAAATATATATCCAGCGATAACAATCGCTCGCTTGGCATAAAAACTTACCCAAGTTCCGCATACTCCAGCGACAGGGACATATCATCGGATGGACTGAATATCAGATGCTCCGTATCATCGCCACGCTGTTCGGGCGTGGCTAATGCCGCCTCCTGTGGACGATCCTTGTAGAAGGCGCGCTTCCGCATGAGTTCCCGTTCATAGAGGCCGGGCACGAGCTTATAGACAATCGCCTGCAGTGTGGTATCGGATCTGTGGAAGGGAAGCAGAAGAAGAGGAAGAGCGCGTGGTTAGAAACGAGGTGTTGCATAATGCCCAGAGGACAGAGGCGACACATGTGTGTGCACTCAAATGGAAAAGACAAGAAAACGCGTGAGAAGGAGAGCCAGATGCAGAGAGTAAAGCGCGAGAGTGCGAGGGAGAGACAGCGACAAGACCGGCTGCAATTCTCACATGATGAAAAGCGGGAAAATGAGTCGAAAATAAGAATTCAGTCGCGCGTAGAGCAGCAAGCGACTTCCTTGGCGCAAAAGGAAGGAAGACAACGCACACACACACAGATGAATAGATATATATATATATATATGAGGACATATAAATATATATATATGGAGAGAGAGAGAGAGAGAGAGAGAGAGAGAGAGAGAGAGAGAGAGAGAGAGAGAGAGAGAGAGAGAGAGAGAGAGAGAGAGAGACTGAAAAAGTACAAATTAGACGGCAGATGCAATTGCTTTCATGGCACGCAACAAATGCCGCGTTCTGTGGCAGGGGCAGGGGCAGGGGCAGGCAACTGTGTGGCATGCGCTGTATTGCCGCCACACAGAGTGGTTGCTGCTGGTGGTAATGGTGGTGGTGGCGCACAGGAACTCGCATTAAGTCGCATTTCATAGGAAAGGAAAACAAGAAAGACAGAAAAAGAAAAGAAAAAAAAAAAAACGTCGCTCGCCTTCAATCAAAATGATTTTGTGAAAGGAATTGAACAATTGTATGGCCCGAAAGAATAAGCGAAAGGAATTTCGAGTTGAATATGGGAACATGGGCAGATGAGGGGCAGGGCTGCGAGGGGTCGCCGGCTTAGGGTCCTTGCCATGAGCCAAAAAAAAAAAAAAAAAAAAAGAAGAGGGAAAAAATCACGACTAGGGTAAGATCATTTACGTGCCAGCAGGCTTTCTATAACCTAATTTTATAGATGTAGAGATATGCAGATAGGTTATAAAATGAAGACGTGAATTGGGATGTAGATAGACTGAAGTGAAGATCAAAATATGAAGAGATAAGCTAGACTAGCTAAATGTACATTTTAAGAACAGGCTGAGATTAATATAGAAAATATAAATAAAGAAAATTGTAATTAAATTATAAGGATGTGACTAAACTAAGATAAGTTTATATCAATTTGATGGAATATGGTTAGAGGAAGAAATAGTTGTAGGTAGATTATAAGAAATTGTGACTTGATGTATTTATTCAATCAATAATAATACAAAATATTTACTCAAATGTGAGTTAAGAGCATTTCCTAACATTGTCTAACCTTTGCTCAATATTTATGTAGATTATAGATAATATTGGGGCTAAGCGATAGACACAAATTAAACAAGAGTTACTTTAAGAGGCTTCTCAATGATTGTGCTGATGACTCAATAATTGTGTTGAGCTTAAGGATAATGTACTAATAAATATATAACATGATCAGCTTGTTCATAATAATAGTAGTATTCATTGTAAAATAGTAGTAATATTCATAAAAAAAAGTAGTATTCATAATGTAAGTATTCAGTAATATAGCTAAGGAATATTGTTACACACAGTTAACAGTTAGTTCGTATTTGTGACTCAGCCACATCTACACATCGACACATCTCTATATCTCTACATCATCACATCGACACAACTCTATATATCTACAACATCACATCTTCTGCTTCTCCCTAAGGTTAATCGCAAAAAGTGAGGTTAAATCTGACATTCCAGTGATCGAATGACGCGTCGCATCAGTGAATGTGGCTAAAGGTTTTCCAGGTTAGCCACATAAATGTCACATGCGCGACATATTGGACTGAGCGTACACAAGGTGTGGGGAAATTCTAGTTTAGCTAAGGTCGCCCGCTGCTGCGCCCGCTCAACCCAACTGTAAAGGTTCCACTCGGTGTGTGAAGGATGCCTTGGGTATCGCAGCACCACAAAACTTTCGCTGTGGTAACTGTGGTTTGGGCAGTCCTGCAAACTTGGCCAAAAGCTGTGGGTCAATCTTTAAGGGGAAATGCCAACAGATATCTTGAGTTGAATTGAATTTTCGAGCTCCTGCTGCTGTCGAAAAACTTGGGCGTTTGCTTAACTTTTTATGTGAAGCCTGCCAAATATTTGCACTTGCTGTCGCTGTCTAACTTTAACTATTGCCAGCTCACTCACACTCACACTCACACGCACACTCAGTCAAGTCGGCTACGCACGTTTCTAATGAAAGAAAACCCGCGTTCGTGACGTGCGAATCAATTTAAGCTCACAGCTTTAATAAGCGAGACAAACCAGACCAAGGCCTGAACCACCCGCAGCCAGGTCAGAGCTACCCCACAGCGCACACACACAGGGACACAAGCACAGACACACAAACGCTATATACAAATTGGAAGTCAGGTTGAAATCTAGTCACAGAGATAATGAATACAAAACTGAAAAGATAGGCGAAGGCAACTGCTCACCCTCCTGAACAAGAGCTGAAGCTGAATGAATGAAGCTCGAGCTCTTCTGCTGCTGCTGCTGCTGCCAAATGGTGTGAAGTCAGCAGAACTAACTATATAGTAGAGCTAGATATATATACACAGATATATATATACATACAGACCCTATAAAACAGCAGACAAGTGGTTTTTGTACGTGGTCTCGAGTCTCCAATTAAATTTATTGCAAAACTTTATTGTTTAACCCAACAAAAAAGCAAGAAAATCAAAGAGAAAACAAAACAAAAGCCGAGTCTATTTATTTTGTTTTTATTACGTATTTTCCTTTGCCGACCAAAGGTAAACAAAACCAAAACGACAAAGAAATAACAACTGCAAATTGTAGCTCGCCATGTTTTATATATATATATATATATATTTTTTTTTTTTTTATTCTTTTTTTTATTGTATTGTATGATGTGTGGCGCCCACGCCCCAAAAGACTAAATAATAAAAAAAGCAGAGGGGGAAGAGAGAGAGAAAAGTGCTGCCCAGCTGATAAACTGCAGGCCACAAAACGTGGCAGCATTTTGCCAAACGCATTTCCAAGAAGTAAATCGAAAAAGAAGAGAAAAAAAAAACAGCGACAACAACAACAGAAGGCAGAGATAATTAACGGGCGGGTCTTGTGCCGACGGCCAGAGGCAACGATAAAGACTGAGCAAAGGAAGCAACAACAACAACAACAACAGCAGCAGCAGCAGCAACAAAGCAGCTGGAAACAGTCCACAAAAGCCAAAAGGCACAGACGAGACACGAGACACGAAACACGAAACACGACACAGTGCCAAGCTGAGTTCCTGCTTCCTCTTAACCCGGCCGAAATAAACAACGAGTTTTGTTATTGGACTCCGAAACTGAAGACCGCCAAAGCGCATGAGAGGGCGAGGGGAGGCAGAAGAGATCAGCAGCAAATTTATTGCAGACTTTGGAGTTTCAGAGCGGCCGATGCAGAATATTTCAATAAAGTCAAAGTGAACAAGTTTTCTTCACATTAGTTAAATGTAATGTAAATGTAAAAATAATACTACTAAATTACTAAGTATACAAATAATACAGTTATTTGGTTAGTTAGTTAGTATTTTTCTGCATTAAGGAAACAAGATATAAATTGAGGTTATATTCGTAAAACATTCTTTTATGAATGGAATGGAATGGAATAGAATGTACTGTAAATAAATTTTATATAATAATAATAATATAATATATAACAATATATGAATTATAAACAATTAATAGAAATATATATTATATATTAAATTTGTATATATTATATTATTATTATTATTATTATATAAAATTCTGTTCAGTTGTCTATTTCTATATAATTTGTTTAATATTATATAATATATATTTCTATTTCTGTTTATAATTCAAATGAGTGGAATGAAATATTTTTCAAAGGTTAAAACAGAAATAGACAAATGAAGAGAATTTTACATATTTATGGTATTTAAATACGGTATATAAATTAGAGGAAGAAAGGAATTCGTATATCTAAATGAAATTTAAATTAAGAGCCTATTTATGACATTTTCTATAATTAAATAAAAAATTGTGGAAAATTTAACAAATGAGAAGCGAAGAAACGATTCAAGCTGTCAAGAATTTATAAACATAGGAAACCAAAAATAACATTGAATTCCTTTCAGTCAATGGCTCTATTAAAGTCAAAATCTAATCTATATCAAGAGCTTATCTCGCAGAACGAGCTATTCAGCTGCATTCAACTCTTGCCCTTCGCAGACAAATGGAGGCAGCCGCTGTGCGCTTATATTATCTAATTGCAGTTGTCAGCAGCAGATATATATATAAAAGTGTATATATAGAGAGAGAGAGAGAGAGATATCTATCTTTACATCTATGCGAATTGCGTCTTTTACTTACTTGATGTTGGGCTTGGCATTGTTGATGACCATCTCGCAGCGAGGACAATAGCGCTCCTTGCGCAGGTGATTGATGAGGCAACTGTGGCAGACTGCAATCAAAATAGACAAGAAAGAGAACGAGTGAGAGTCTGAGTGAGTGTGAGTGAGATGGAGAGAGTTAGATACTGCCAAAGACAGTGATGAAGAGCTGCGAATAAAACAGTTACAAATTGTGCGCTGCTGTGTTGCGTTGGGTCCCCTAGAAATTATACAAATTTATGTAAAACCTTGGCAAAAATAATTCCCCTAGCGTTACGCACGCAGCTTGCCAAGGCTTATGCCACGCCCACACACAACAGCTACCCAAAATGGATGTACGATGTACCAAAAAAAGCCAACAAAAATAAGAATAAATAGGAAATGCAAAAGCAACGCAATCCAGCTATTCAATTCGAACGTGCCACACGAGAAAAAGCTACAAATAAAAAAAGTGAGCAAAAAAGTCCTCAAAAGTTATTTGACGCGTAAAGCTCGACTATGAGATACTCTGTAATTGAGTTAATAAAGGGACTTGACTTAAGCAGAAATATTAAAATATTGAAATATGATGTAAGCGTTTAATATACTTTAATTTAAGTAGTTAATATAAAACAAATAAATAAAAACATATATAATAAAAAATAATAAATATTAAAATAATAATTTATAATTGATATAAGATGCAATTATTTCATTTAAGTAGCTAATATGAACTAGAAAACGGACGGATACTTTGAGAAAGTTCCTTTAAATGGAAAATAGACATACATAATTTTTTTAAAATTAGAATGAAAAGCTTCAGTAAATTAACTCTAATATGGTCATCCTAATTTTTCTGATAGATTTTCGTATATACAAAATTCGAATTATAAATGAAAAATAACTCGGAATTATATAAAATTTAGAGTGAAATAAGAATGTGCATTCATTTTATTATATTTAATTTTATTAAATTTATTTTTTAATGAACTCTTGCATTCCTCCTGCTCGCTTTCTACCTCCTTCAACCATTTACAGCATTAATATAAAACTACTTTTTTTAATGCGCTTATGCACTTCATTTTCAACTAAATAACGCCCACACACACGCGTCCAGTGCGTGTATACCCCATTTCCCTGCATTCGCAACGTGGTATGAAAATGAAAGAAAAAAGTTTGTTTTGACTTTAACGTCAATGGCAGTCCGTCCGTTTGTCTGTCTGATGCTGTGCGTCCCGTCCGTCCGTCCGCTACAACTGTCACCCAAGCGACAGCAACATGCAGCAAAGTGAGACAGAGATTGGAGACTGGACCCAGACAGGATACAGCAGCAGCAGCAGCAGCAGCAGCAGCAGCGAAAAGAGGGGGAAAATATGGAGCAATAGGTAGACGGGGCTGGCCTGGGCTGGGCTGGGCAACACATCGCAGCGCCTGTTACGCTTGTCTGTCAGTCCGAAAGACAAGGATGGTAAAAAAAAAATAAAAATGACAGTACTACGAGCTAGCTCTGAAGCCTGTTGTCATTTGGGTGGCTCGGGGGGCTGGTGCGAGACGAAAATGGCCTCGAGTCAGAGCTGGCAACAAGGCGAATGCAACACAGTTAACAAAAATAGAAGGACAAATAACATGAAAGCAGAACAACAGCTGCTGCTGGCAGCCATTCGGTGCGCTGCGAATGGCCAGCAGCAGCACAAATGGCACGGGGTGGCAACGCTGCCAGGAGTAGCACCAGTCAACAACATGTGGCACTGAGCTGAGCTGAGTGCAACAGATTTAAATGTGCCTCGGGAGCAACATGAATTGCCAATCGGCACATGTGGTTAGACAGATTTACTGACTGACTGGCCAACTGATTGACAGACTGAATGAAGGCTAACTGCACTTTGCGTCGGATGCGCAGTTAATCGAATGCCATAATTTGTCTGCAAGTTGATGTCTCTAATTTGTGCATAGAACGAAGAAATTGCCACCGATTGTGGAATATGACAAGCGAATGCGGAGCTAAATGCCAACGATCTGGCAACACAGAATGACGTGTTGATAATTAAGTGGGCAGCGCTGCAAATGAGTTTTGGGTAAACTGTGCAGCGTTTGTTGCATTGTTGAAAGAACTCCAATTGTTGCACCACATTTTGCCTACTTAAGCCGACTTCTCATTTATTTTTACCATATGGCAACACTGAATGACATGGCTTCATTAAGTTAGCTCTAAAAGTGAATATATGCCACACTTTGCAGCATTTGTTGTAATGTTGACTGGACTTTATTATATTTCCTACCTCTCTCTTAAGTCTATTTCTTATTTTTCAGCCATCTGGCAGCACTGCAGTACGTGCTAATAAAGATGGTAGTGCTGGAAATCAGCATAAGCTAGATTTTTAGACATTTCCTGCATTGAAAGAACTTTGTATAATTATTGAATTAAATATTCTCAAAGTTTAAGTTCAGTTTCTGTTTTCTAAACTATCTGGCAACGCTTCAAAAGAACGCTAAATGTCTAATAGTTCCCTTTCCCTATTTGAATGACGAACTAAAACAATTGTTGGGCATCTTTCCCAAAAATAAACCCAATTCCAAGCGAGTTAAGTTGGCTGCTTTAACTCTTGAACTTGTTAAGTTGGCTGCGCTGGCATCAAAATTTCGTTCAATAAAACCAAATTGCATTTGCTGTGCGCCAAATTGAAAGTCAACAAAAGAACGAAAAATGTCGCTGTGGAAAAGCGTGCTGCCACTAAAAGAAAAACTAAAAAACTGAAAAACTGTTGCTTGAGCTCGAACCGGAAATTGAAGTAACATAAAAATCGTTCAAAAGACAACTAAAGCGTGGCTTTTTCTTTAAACCCGTCTGGCTCTAATCGAGTGAGAGAGAGAGAGAGAGAGAGAGAGGGAGAGCGGGCAGAGTGGGGAGCGTCAGGGTGTCTCAGTTTTCCACTTGAAAGTTGTCTGATTTATGGTTCAGCAGTTATTAAGCTTGAGCATCCTCGCAGAACCATTTGTAATTATTTAGTCAGACATATGTGCCATATATCTAACTCCATTCCGGCTCTCCAGACACAAGCATACTTGGGGCTATATAGCGAGCCTGTGTTTTTCGACCTATGCTAAAAAGAGTGAGACTCAGCCGGAGTCTGCAGATGAGGAAGCTGCAACAGCAGCCGCAGCAGGCTCATTAATGTTGCCCATTAACTTATCGTCAAGGCAGCATCTGGCTTGGCGCAGACAGGGCAAGTAACCGAGGGGTGGTAGGCTGAGCTATTGCCAGTTAGTATACCCTGTAATAATTGGAAACTAGGCAAGAGGAGACTCTTATTGTTGCTTAGGAATCTGACTGTGGAATGACATCAGTTACATCCATTCAATTTGTTAAATATCTTTCTAAGTTCCAATTAATATCTAGCTTAATTATCTTGGCAACGGTAATCGATATCTATAGGTCTCTTCAATCTATTCTATGAATTTTTATATAATATATATAAAACTAGAATATAATTCGAGCTTACTTCTGAAACTCAATCGATAATTATCGCTCATTATAGAATTTTATTGATGGTTTTATTTTTAAGAAATTTCTTTAAAAGCACAATCGATAACTATCGATTATTTGCTTTTACAAGCCATTACTAGAGCTAAATACCGCATTTAAATGCTATTTCAATCTCATAAATATACTGTTTTATTTCTGCTAATGACCTACAATATATAGATATCGATTGCGTGGATGAATAAGGCATATTTAATATAAAATCGATTTCTGTAACTGAAATTCATTTGAATGTTTCCCTCTGCATGAAACTGTTTCATATTTCTCATTTACATAATTCTTTATAAAACAAAGAATCATTAATCATATGTGAGATATATATGCCTCAACCACAATCGATAAATATCGATTAATTTCTTATATAATTTTTCTTTTTAAGCCCTGATAAATGACTTCAAAATGCTGCTTTTCAAACACAATCTGTGCTGGTTCTCAAGAGCAACTGATGTTGATTTTCTCACAGGGTATTTGGGCCAGTCGAGAGCCGTTTCTCATGCGCTTGGCTAACTACTTCTAATTGGCTTTTGCGCCTAGCCGTCAAGTGGCAAGGGTTCGCGGTATCTAAGGGTGTCTTAGGAGGGGGGCTCCTTCTTTTTTTTTGGTCGTCTCTATCTCGCTCTTTTGGTACTTACACGAGTGCAAACATTCCACGATGGTCGTCGCATTGATCAGATAGCCTTGGCACAAGTGGCAGATGATGTGGGCATTGACGGCCGTTAGGAGGACGGGGCGTGGCGTTGTCGTCATCATCAATGATGTTGTTGCAGCAGCAGCAGCGGCGGCAGCGCCAGCAGCTTGTGGCGCCTCTTCGTTGGCGCAATGCTCTTCGTCGGCGGAGGCGCCACCGTTGCTGTTCGCATCCTCAATGTTCGACCAGGCGGAGGAGGACGAGGACGACGAGGATGATGAGGAGGAGAATGATGTGCATGACGAGGCAAATGCTGAACTGTTGCTGTTGTTGTTGGTGGTGGTGCTGGAACCCTCAGCAGCAGCAGCAGCAGCACTTGCTGCTGGAGGTGTTGCTTCTTTCTTAATGTTCTTGTTGTTATTGTTATTGTTGTTGAATGCATGCAACACCTTTGCTGCTGTTGCTGTTGTTGTTGTTGTTGTGAATGCATTAGTTATAGTTGCTGTTGTTGTTGTTGTTGTCGCGTTTTCACTTTTTACTTTAATGCTGTTTGCTGCGCTTTTCTGCTGCTGTTGTTGTTGTTGTTGTTGCTGTTGCTGTTGCTGCTGTTGTTGCTTTTGTTGCTTTTGCATTTGCATTTTATCAACACTTGTCGCCGTTATATTTATTGCAAGCTTTTTGCTGTTATTGTTGTTGTTGCTGCTGCTGTTGTTGTTGTTGTTGTTGTTATTGTTGTTGTTGTTGCTATTTGCATTGCTGGCAAAGCTTTTGCCCGCCTTTGTTGCTTTGGTCGCCATTGCCAGTGTTGATAAATGCTGCGACTGCGACGCCGACGCAGCAGCTGGCTTTTGTGTATGTGCCATTGTTGGTGTTGTTGTTGCCGTTGCCGTTGCCGTTGCTGTTGCCTTCGACTCCGGCGTCATCATAATAATAATAATAGAAGTTGCGCTAAAATTCGCTTTTGTTTTCTGCAAGGAGAGAGAAAAAAACGTGGAAATTTAATATGCAGCCAAACGACAAATAACAAATGCAAATATCAACATACATACATACATACACACACACACACATACGCTAATAGATACACACAAGCACACATATGCATATGCATGAATGGCAAAAGGAGAACAGCGGCGGGAATAGGGGTATTCATGCTGTGAGCATAAAAACTAAGAGCTACATATATTGCTTATAGAGTGCTAGGCGCACACACATACATACATACATATACCGCAAGAGGTACAACACTATAAATTGATACAGTAAGCACTCGATAAATGGAGCTTGCAATAAATTAAAAACTGGAGTAGAATATATAGCAAAACAAATGCAATATAAACAATTCATTTTATATGGTTTACAATATTACCTTCGGAAGGTAAAAATTACATTTTCATCAATATAGGTGAAGAAGGGTAAGCAAAGGTAAACATTAAAATATTTCTATGATTTTGATACTTGAGTTATATTTTTTCTATATCATTTTTCAAATTTTTAAATTATTATTTATATCATTTCTTTTTTTTTTTAGCTTCTATTTTTTTTTTTTGTATTTTTTTATTTTATTGATTTAATTTTTCTTTTTTTATTTACTTTTTTTATATATATACTTTTGTATTTATTTTTTATTTTATTTATTTATTTGTTTATTTTTTATTTTATTTATTTATTTGTTTATTTTTTATTTTATTTATTATTTTTATTTTTTATTTGCTTTTCCTTTAGTTTAATACAAATTTATTTACTATACCTCATAAAATTTTTGTATTATTGTTTTTTTATTGTTATATATGTTTAATTTAAATTTTGTTCATTTTTTTATAATTATTAATATATTCATTTGAATTTAATTCTTAACGTAAATACAACCTTTATATTAAATGTAATCCTTCTGAATCTTAAAATTGATATATATGAGAACACTAAATTCGTCTTCCCTTTTCACTTAAGACCTGCAACAATGCTTTGAAATTGTTAGCTTTCCACTTAGCGAGCGCTTACTGTTCACTCCACCCCCTCCACTCCATGGAACAGCTTCAAATAATCCTTAAATACAATATGTAAACACAATAAAAATACGTTTCAAGTTGCCAAACACAGTCAGATACAAACTCACTCACACACACACACTCACACACACACACTCACACACACACACTCACACACACATGCATAGAGAAATCTTAAATTTCCACTCGTAGCATTTTCAATGGAAAAACATAAAGAAATGTTTGTTTTTTTTTCTCCCTCTCTCCCTCTCACACTCCATAAAGTCGTTGGCCTCGTGCATTTTGTGCTGATTGTGAAAATGTTAAATAAAATAAAAAGATAAAACTCAGCAAGCAGCAGCAGCAGCAACAGCTGTTTTTTCTTCTTCTTTTGCTTTTTACTGTCAATCCATCTGTATATAAATGCATAATGATAAGAAAATAGTGAAAAATATGCGGACTACGCCATATAAACTGAACACGGTTTATGTACCATAAACAGAAGAGAATTAAAAAAAATAATAATAATAAAAATGATCAAAAATAATAAACTCAATGTTAAACAGAAAATCTCATGTTAAATTCATAAAATTCTCATATTTGGCGCTGCCACGCCCCCCATTTGCCATATACGTAATTGAAAGTCAAAACTGTTAAATCACTGGCCAAAAAAAGAGGCTGTGTTTCATTATACGTGTATGCGTATATATGTACATAAATATATATATTTTTATGTGCAATCAGTTGATGGATAATGGATGCTTGCTCCACACCGGCTACCCCCTTGCCCCGTCTGCTTCTCCCTTACTCTGTTTCCCTCCCTTCTTTGGGAGCAAAAGATAGAAAGGGATAGCGAGCGAGAGAGGTAGAGTTAACAGTCAGATAAGTTGGGTTATGTACGGCCTTTTTATTTTTTTGTATTTGTTGAAATGAAAATGGCTTGAAATTGAACTCCCTAAAAGCACAAATGCGAGTGCGAAATGTTTTGGAAAAAAAAAAACTTTATAATTTCAAGTTGTTTTTGCATCAACGCGCGCCAGTAAAAAGTTTTACTCAAAACTTTTTACAGTAAGAGCAAAAATCTTCCTATCCCTCTCTTCCTCTTGCTCAGTCACTCACAAAATGTAAATATGAATGAATATGAAATGTATTCAGGGACGCGCACAAGCAAACGAATGGAACTGCCTTTAAAATCCTTTTTACATAAAATTTAAGTGTGCACACACACATACACACATTCACCCATACACGCACATAGCGTACCCAAGTTTAACCCTTCCTAACAGCAGCAACAACAACAACAGCTCAGGCAGTGGCAGAGCGCGCGCAAAAAAAAAGAGTACGAAAACTGAAAAGGATAAAAAAAATAAAATAAAAGCAAGCAGCGGAATTTCACGTGAGTTAACGTTCGAGAACAAAAGCGCGGCCTGCGCGACTGCAGCAATGCGCTACGCTAAGGGCAGCGTTTGTGAAATGCAACGGGTAGGGTGAATGCGATAGCGACCAAGACTTTATCTCCTTTCCCACACACAGAGACGCACACACACGCACACACATACATACATTCACACACACTACTTTCCATTCAGCGACGAAATAAAGTAAAGCAGTTAATAATATTTGTATTTTACTGTATATGCTAATATGTATGTGCACGCAGAGCATATTTATGTAAAAGAGTAATAACAGCATGTAAAGCACACACACACATCAATACACATATATATGTGCAAGCTCACTTGCCAATCGCAAATGTACACTTTCTGCGACTGTGTGTAAAGAGGGGGGCACAAAAAGCTGTTGCTGTTGCCGCTACTGTTTTGGTTTGCAGCTACACTCCGCTGCTACTTCACTTACTTCCCTCTGCTAGCGACTGAGCGCATGCTGGAGTGAGAGTTGCGAGTGAGTGTGAGTGATTTTTTCTTAATTTGGGTAAAGACAGCAAGCTAGAGAGAGAGAGGTAGGAAGCAATAGCAGCGCAATAGCAGCGCAACAGCTGTGCGCCGACAAGCAGGCGGCGGCAGTGTTGTAAAATGTTAGTGGAGCAAAGAGAGAAAAAAAGAGTATATAATTTGCAATTGCACATCTTGCTTTGGCCTGCTTGTGTGTTGTTATTTTTACCTGGGTACAAATTTGACGGCTAATCCAGTTGAGTGCGCGGCATTTTTGTTGTTGTTGTTTTTATCCAATTGCTGCAAGAAGTAAACGTAATCCAAAACGCGATGCAGCCGTTAATATTGTTGTTCCTGTTGTTGTGCTAATCCAAAGTGCAGTTATTGGCATATTTGCTCGCGCACACTTTCACAAATATATACACACAAATACATATACATATATATACTCTTCGCTTCGTTTTAATTAGATTTTCAACAATTTATCTTGTGCCTTTCTTTCTTCAGCTTCGGCTTCAGCTTCAGCTGTTTGCGTTGCTACGTTTTATTGCTTGCTTTACACTTTATTCCTCTGCTCCGTTGCTTTTGATATTTCTCAACACAAAACACTCACACACGCACACACAATCGTACACAGCATAGAAACTCGAGCTCTGCTGCGGCTGTCACTTTGGGTTATTTGCTTTCGTGTGCACCTTTATTGTGTATTATGCTTTGCCTTATGTTTTCTGCACACGCACACATTCACGAACGCCGCTGCTGACGCGAACTGCGACTGCGACGTTTACATAGACATCGTCGTGTATATAAGCGCAGGCTGTTTGCTGCCTTCTGATATCGTCGTCGATTTGTTGTTGCTGCGGCATTTGTCACACGAGACACAAAGGAAATTTCTAGCTTTGGTACAAGCAATGCGTTTTAATATTTAAGTTGCTTTCACTTTGTTTTATTTTATAATTAAATATAAATTTTTAAAATTATTTATTTATTTATTGTTGTATATTAGACTAAGAGGTATGTAATACGCTTGGCAGTTGAAGAAATTTAATATTTTGGCGATAAAAAATGCGCGTACATCCACTCTGCTCAACGTTCCATGTTCAACTGACGAAACGAACCGACGGCTGCGACGCTGACACGCTGCCAACGCTGCCTTTATTTACTTGCGCAGTCGCCGCACTCATACATATACGCAACGCCTATTTACATTGACGGCGGCCAACTGCCTGCCCTCTGCTGCCGTTTTTTACGTTTTCCTTTTTCTCTACTGCGCGCTCAGTGGCTGCCACAATACTATCTCGCTCGCACACTAACTCTCACTGGGCGTGCAACTGATGCGCACTCGCTCTCGCTTACACTCGTTGATTTTGGTTGCGTTGGTCTCTTTTGCTGCTCTGATACGGCAAACGAAAACGGCGACGGCTTTCTATTTTATTCGTTGCTGGCGACCGCGAAACGAACTGCTCTCGTTCGAAGTTGGCTTTGCACTGAGTTGGCGACGTCTGGCCGTTGTCGTTGTTTGCTGTTGCTTTTGCTGTTTGCCTTTTGGCTCTTCTGCTGTGCCTGCTGTTTCTTTGTTTCTTCGACTCACGCTGTCGCCGCTGCTCATACATACATACCCACATTTGTGTGAAAGGAAAGGGCTGTTGGCTGTCTCATAGTCGACGCCGTCGAACCGTATATAAGGCTTATGTATATATTTAATGCTTTATGTACAAGTTGTTCAAGCGGTGCGTGTGTGTGAGTGTGTGTATATGGTATGTGGCGTGGGTTACCCTTCAGCTTGAGTGCGTATAAATATGTATGGGTGCTGAGTATATAGTACGCATTTTTGCTTTGATCTCTGCTCAGAGCACGGATGTGTGAAGTATATATGTATGTATGTTCCCATGGATGTGTATAAAGAGGAATGTAAGATATGCAATTGGATATGTATGTGTGGCTATATAAATACGTTTGAAAATTGAAGCAACTGAAGAAAATGTGTTTACATACACAAATATGTATCTATTTACAGGCGTATTTAAATGTATATACGTACTTATATAACAAGATTTGTATGTATGCATAGCATATAAGGGTAGTTGTCTCTCATATGTAATTCATTTCATGTATATCTATTAATCCCAGGTGTTTCCAGCAGCAACCATTGGCCTCAAGTAACGTTTCTGCCTCGCCAGTGTTGCCGCACAATCTCACATTGAGTTTTCAAGGCTCAGGTGACAAGCCAACAACCAATTAGTCAACTTTTGTATATACAACATAGTAATACTACACTTGCCTCCCCTCCAATAAATATACAAATTTCTGAATTCTTATTTGGGTAACGTTGAATTGAAGGTTTCATAAAGCCGTTATTAGCTGCATTTACTGGCTGAAAAACATCTGTGTAAAATGATATCTATATTAGAACGAGAAAGAACGAGAAATGGATATAGAAAAACGTTTAACTATATAATAATTTCAATTGGAAATGTTAAATATGCATAGTATGTACTGCAAACAATAGGGAAATTGTGAATTGTGTACATTTTTGGAGCACAGAAAACTAAAATGAAGGAATCAAAATATATATTAGGTATGGGTATATGAAATAATGCTATCATGGACCATAGTGTCATATATTCATATGTATATATTAAAAATCATTGGCTTTTTGTATTTCCTAGATTTTCTCAATAAGGAAACATACATATACTACTCTATACCTGAGTTAGAGGACCTGAGTTATTCCAATATTCCAATTTCATAAGCATTAAGTATGCTTTATCTTTTAAGTATTTTCTATAGATGTAAATATTGAAAGACTTATTGATTATCGAACACATTCACATATTCAAAAGATTTTCCATATTCTGTATTCCTTAAAATGTGATTCCAGTGCTACAGAGCATTGAGTTCTGTAGATCCTCGTGCTCTAAAAACCCCTCCTTTAGATGTTCTTCGAGTATTTGAGTTCACTTCCTTGAAATGTCTATCATCTGAAACTAGAGTGAAAACTTCATATTCCTTAAACATTCCGCAGATAGTGTTCCAGAAAGTAATCAAATAGATAGAGATTTGGTTGACTTTAGGCTGAATAGAATAGGAATGCGCTAACTTAACTCCTAACTGGACGGGAAGAAGATATTTTTAATTTTAATATTCCTTCTTTCAGATTTTATTAGCCTGAACTCAAGCTGTGCTTTGTGAGGTAAAACTAGCAGATATTCACATTTTAAATTGTTTCAGGTATAGGCATACCAAATTTAATGAATCCCCCTCTTTAAATATTCGATGTATAATTAGCTAACTCACGTTGGATTATTGAGTTTGATGGATTTCATGGAATTTGAAATATTTTATCGTTGCTTTAGTGTAAGTTCGAGCTGAGCCATAAAAGGACTCCACGTGTATTTTTTGTTGTAAAGCGCTTAAGCTGCCTACAAATGGGATAGCTCAAAGCCTATAGAAAATTATAAATGATAACAATGATAAATGATGTTATATACTATATAAATCCATTGTCTCTTCTCTATAATAAATTCCTAATCTTTCCTAGCTGAGATTTGTATATGCATATGTATATACAAATTATATATAATATACTTGATTCTTGCTTCTATTCGGTATATATGGCATTTTAAATGTATCTACAAATGTTTCTCATTATGTTTTTTTTTTTTTTTTTTTTTTTTGTCTCACAACTCAAGTCTAGTTTTTTTCACTGAAATCTGCCCACTCGACAATATTCGTTAATTCCGTATACAAAAGTTGCATATTTGCACGTAGGCTCCAGTCACACACACTCACACTCTCGCATTCTCACACACTCACACTCACACACACATGTGAATCAGCAATCAACACTTGTTCCCTTCTCTAACATACTGGCAAAAAAAAAAATAAATAAAGCAAGAGAGACGTGTAGAGGGAGAGATAGAGAGAGAGAGAGAGAGAGAGAGAGAGAGAGAGAGAGAGAGAGAGAGAGAGAGCAAGAGAAAAAAGCTCTCCAATCAACCGCCGTCTGCAGTTTGCACATTCATTCATCGAGTGTTTTTCTTGTTTTTAGTTTTTGCCTCTTGGTTCTTTTTTTTCGTTCTCTCTTGCGTTTGCTTTTTACCGTTCTCTGCCGCTGGTCTAATGGCAATCGTTGATTATGCAACCAGGTGCAAGAGATTTGCTAATGAAGACGCCGACGTTGCTGTTAAACTTCTTGTCAAAGTTCTTGCTGATGCAATTATTCATTGATTCAAGTTGTTTTCCCTCGACTCGAGTGGAAATTTTAGTTTTACAGTTGATTAAGTTGATTAGAACATAATTTGTATGCTAAATAATTAAATATTTTTCTTTTCTTCAGCGGATAGTTGTTATGAAGGCGTTAGTTAAATTTGTTAATGAAATTGTGTACTATTCATCCACGCAGTTAAATTTCTTGTCAAAATGTTTGCTAAGAAAACTATAAATTGATTAATTTTATTCGTATTTTCACGAGATCTTAAACTAAGATCAGTGGTTAACATTTAGTTTTCTACTGCGAATAACGTTTTAATATAATAATCTGTATCTTTTATCGCAAGACTTAAGGTTAGAGTATTTCTTACGTCCAATTTAAGTGAGTTTTTGCTCAGCTCTGGGCAGAAAAATGATCTAGTTCTTGCTGAACTCAATGTCAAAGTGCTTGTCAAAGTATATTTGCCTTGATTCAAGTCTTTCTGATTTTTTAGAGTCTAGCTATTTAGCTATACTCATTTGTATGATCTATAAAACAGCGGAATATTAATATACATATTTCCATTAAACAAACAGTTCTGGAATCTGAATCTCTGCAAATAATCTGAAGTCTTACGCTTTATGAACTTACATTTGACTCATTTCGAATGCCGGGCCCTATGACAATATCATAAGCATTGCAAACAGATAAAAGAGGGAGTGAAATAATTGAAAAAAAAAAATAAATAAATAAATAAATAAATAAATATTTGTATATGATGCATAAGAACGTCCGCTTTCAACAATATAAGGCTTGGGATCTTGAAGTATCTAGAATCAAGCAAAATATTATAGTAAGAGAACACAAGATAGTGCTCTCTAATCGGGAGTGTCCCACCAGGAAATACCCGGGAATTCCAGTGTGAGCATTCTACATTAGAACTCTCTAATCGGGAGTGTTCCACCAGGAAATACCCGGAATTTGCCAGTGAGAGCATTCTACATTTGTAGTTATATTCCAAACTTGATGTGAATTACTGATTTCGGAACTGTGCACTCTCGTCGTTAATCTATATATCAAATTGCATAACTCTTTCTTTTCAGATACGAATTTTATACTAAATCAAGTATATCGATTCCTTTTCGGATAAGATATTGTAAATGAAATTGACGATATTGACGACACCATTAAGACTAAAAGAACGGATGAAAGGATAATGAGTTCCACCTAAGATTAAATATATTCTCCAAGATCTGCAGCGACAGGTTCTTCAGGTTCTTCCTGTTTTATTAATTGATCGTACATTATTGATAAAGCATAAACTATAGCTATATCAAATTCTTTGCCTGAATTTCTATGCAATTTAGCAAACAATTTTCCTTACGGTAGTTTAAGCCAGATAAGCCAAGATAATATATTGTGAGGTATTAGTTATCAAAGCTGAAATTCGTGATTAATAATACGTGATATATGATTATAAAATTCATGTACTATCTATCATTTATTATTGTTCACAAAACTGGGTTACCTCATGCTTTGGCCAATTCATTTGTCATTAGTCATTATCATTAGTTAATTCATATTTCTAATTATTAAATGAAAGTTTCTCCGTTGCATGGAAACTCTTATAATGATTTTAATGATTTGTGCAGCTATGAAAAATTCATTAAATGAGATTGAAATGAGATAGCAGCTGTAAGAGATATAGAAACAAGATAGACAAATGGAAAAACGTTCGATTGCGAGTAGATATATATATACAGATGTATATAGATAGAGGCCGCGTTTGAGTGAAAACTATAGAGAATATACATAGGAATATATTTAAATAGAGAAGATATTCAACAAGAAAATTAAAGAGAATATACATAGATAAATATTTAAATATAGAAGATTTTTACCAAGAAAATTAAAGAGAATATATGTACGTAGATAGACCTTTAAATAGAGAAGATATTCACCATGAATACGTGGATATTCAGATATGTAGTACTTGAACTAAAAATATGCTTTTAGTGTCTCTTCTTTCGTTTCCAAACTCATATATTATCTAACAAGTTTACGTAATAGAGATTCTTAGATAAATGTTGTCAAACATGATTGATGGCTGGACGCAGATCGATGTAGCTAAAGTTTCTGCTGTTTCTTATTGTTATATCTTTTATATATGTATTACAAATATGGAATATATATTGTTCGATCATTTCTTACTGGTAGACCAATTATAAATAGGTGAAAGCTAAATAGAAGCTCTCTTTCTATATCCATTTGCCTAGGTGTCTATAGATAAATATAGTTATTAAAGTTAAACGATTGCTAAAGATTCATATAATTAAACACTAGTGATATACTTATTCCTAACTATTAAATATAGTTAGTATATACTAGTTAGGTGGATTAAGCGCTACTCTCTTCTCTCCCTACTCAGTGCTTAATCACAGGAATTGCACTTAAATGGTGTTTCATTATATGAAACCCTCGATTTGGCAGACTTTCGCCTGGGTTAACCGAAACGCCATTTTAAGTGATGTGGCAACGCCGCTTATGTGCATGTGTGTGACAGCTGGGCATGCGGCCGCTTGTGGCATGCCTCCTGGCCGCCAGATCAAATGCCCGTTGATTGAGCTCATCCTGTCCACGATGCTTGGCTTGGCCAGGCTCTGTCGTAAATTATTGATTGGCTTTAATTCCGTCGATAGATTGGCCTCAACTGCTCTTAACAGCTTAATTGAGACGCCGTGCAGCAATAAATGCGATAAAGCGCCACAGCAGCAACAACAAATGCAACAAAAGAAGAAGCAGAGGCAGCAGCAGAAGAAAATAAACTAATAATGTGCCCAGATGGATGACGATGCAGCCTCTATACGCTGCCACACAGCTGAAAGTCGTGGCCAGTGGCACGACGAAGCCCAAGCAGTTGCAACAACAACAGCAACAGCAACAGCAACAACAAGGAGGCAGCAGAGCTCTAACGACAGCAACTCCGGTAGCAGCCTCCAACTGAATGGGGGGCATTTAAGTTTAATTTGTGTTCGACTGTTGTTGTTTTTCTTATTTTATTTTTTCTCTCTTCTCTTTCTCATTCGCTGCTGCTGTGACGGCTCGACAAATCCCGCAAGCAATGACCGAGAGGCAGAGGCAGGAGGCAGCGAACAGCGAGCTGTGTGTTCTGCGAGCTCAAACTCTGTTTCAGCTACGAGCGTTGTATTCAGGGCGCATGCCGAAGCCGCACACACACACACACGCATGCACACATATAAACAAAACACACGCACACTCACGCACATACTCCCATATACATATATACATTCATTTAGATACGCATTTGTATCTGCCAGTAGATTTTCCCAATATACGCCGCATGTGTGTGACGTCACACGTGCGGCCGGCAGCAGCCACATCATTCAGCATCATCATAATCATGCTTATGGCAGCGCGGCTCAGGCCGCCTGCCCCATGCCGTCTTTGCCGCTTTGCAGCCTTGCCGCATGCCTCATATAACCAAGCATTCCCAATTACCAGCGACGTCCACAGCAGCAGCGCCAGCAGCAGCGGCAGCGCCAGCAGCAGCGGCAGCGCCAGCAGCAGCAGCAGCAGCAGATGTTTATGTGCACTCTGTGTGTGTGTGTGTGTTTGTGTGTGAAAAGGCGGCTTTGTATGTGTGCATGTGCGCTTGCCTAAGCTGTTGCTGGCGGTCGTGGCATGCAGCCACAGGCGCGCTAGGGTTGTCAGCAAACTAAAATATGACTTCAAATATATAGAAAATAATCATGAATCATTTCACTGAAAGATAATAAAAATAAGTAAAAATAATAATAAATGAATATATAGAAAATAACCAAAAAAAAAATATTTATTTATACAAGAAAATACATTAATGTCCGACTAAATAAATAAAATATACCATATTTATTTTTGTAAGAAAAAATATAGATCCGACTGACTAAACAAATAAAGAAACATAATAATAATAATAAAAAATATATATACATATACATAAAGATTTAAAACTGCCAAATAAAATATTGAAAAGAGAGTATTTTATGTATAATCGAAAAAAACTTATATCTAATATAAATTGCCTCTAATACCTAGTATAAATTGCATTTAAAAGAAACAGTATTCATCATTATTTTTAATTATTTTGATCATTAATTGCATAAAAACAAAAAGAAAATTTTTAACATATGTACAGAAAAAGTGTTCCACATTCTTTTATTAAAATTACTAACTAATTAAGGAAAGTGATCAAATTAAACTTCATAAATTAAATAAATTATTAAAACCTAAGTATATAAATAATATAAAATCATGTATATCAAATAAAATATTACATTCCTCTCATTTTCTTAAGTTCTCCATATCATTATAATATGTCAAAGTTCAAAAGTTAGTCCTCACAAATATTGAAAGCAAAGTAAAATCACTAGACAGCCCTGTTTAGCGTGTGTTGCTTTATTATCTACGCGTGCACAGACCCAGAGAGGCAGCGGCAGAGGCAGCGCAGCAGCAGAGCTCAAGCGTTCACTGCCGCTCAGAGCATAATAATGAGTTTTCTCACTGTGCGCTTCGTCCTCATTTTCCATATAGTGCTCACGCACACACACAAATGTACAAACAAACAGCAAAGTGACAGTGGTCGCCGTCGTCGTCGTCTTCATCGGGGGTAGGCAAAAAATAGTAAAAAGAAGAAGATAAAAATAATATGCTGGCTTCATAAGTTAGGCAACGGGGGCTGCTGAATGCCCAGATACAGATACGCGCCACGAAACGAGCAATGCGAATGGGCGACAAGGCAAAGCCACAGCAGCAGCCACAGTCAAAGCAACAGCAAACTGGTTGCCAGTGACAGCCTTAGACTTAGCCTCAGTCGCAGTCGCAGTCGCAGCCGTCAGCAGCAGTAGCTGCTGCGAAGATGCGTGGAATGGAGTAGGTATAGCGAAACTGGCAACTAAAGCAGCGCTGCCAGCGGCGAAGCCATATGCAGCGGGGCCAAGCCAAACCAAGCCAAACCGAACCGAAAAACCAAAAAGCATAAAGCGAAGCGAAGCGAAAATAACAACAAAAGCAAGAGGCAAAAGCAAACGAAATATGAATATACGAGTGTATGCGTGTGTGTGTGTGTATGTACGTGAGGGTCGCAGAGAGCAGCAGGCAGATAGAGAAGCGAAAGGCGAATTGACGAAACTGTGTGAGCGGCGAATGAGCGGCACAAAACAGAGAGTCCAATACATAGTCGAACTCAATGCATATGCGAGCATGTACCTATCGGTGTGAGTGGCTGAGAGTTGTGTGTGAGTGTGTGTTGTGACAAATGTATGTGGTACGGTACGAACAGCAAGAGGGGCTGAAAGGTTGGGCGATGAAGACAACGACAACAGCGCTGCGAGCGACGCTAGCAGCGCTCAGCATGATACCGAATACCCACAGCCTTGAGAGAGCGATAGAGAGAGCGAGAACGTAGTGCGGGCGCTCGTGTGCTGCTGCCGATGCCACTGGCTGTAGCTCAGTTTAGTATGAAAACAAAAGGTTTCTGCTGCTGCTGTTGCTGCTGCTGTCACTGCCGCTGCTGCTGCTGCTGTTGCCTTATAATTAATCAAAAATATTTTAGTTTCAATTAAACGTATGCGGCGTAGCCGATAATAAATTATTTCATTAAAGTTACCTACAGACGGTAGTAGTAAGGTACCAAACACATACATACATACATACATACATACATACATACATACATACATACATACATACAAGGACGCCAGCTCTCAAAAAAATATGCGAAAAGTTGATAAGGGCTAAGGGCAGAGCGAGGGAACAGCACGGCACGACAGAAGTTTCAGCAAAATAACGGCAAAAGTTACCCAAAAACTTAAGCTTTACTTCAAGAGAGATAGACAGAATGGGTAAGAGAGGGAGAGAGTTAGATAGAGTGAAAGAGTGTAAGAGACAAGGGGCAAAGGACAGACAGTGTGAGCGGGAGAGAACTTGTGCAAAAGTTCGCCTAAGTCGCGTACAACTTTTTTTATGTTCACGCCAATTTGATGCTTAGCGCGCCAAAAGAGGAGTAGATGAAGGAGGAGACGGCGCAGGAGATGGTGAACAACTAAAGTAGATGTGAAAGGAAATCCGACTGCGGACAAAACTCTTGACAGTCAATGCAAAAAGTATGCGTAAACTCAAGCTGAAGCCAGCAAAAGGTCAGCGCAAAGTTCAATTCCAATGGAAATTTTATCACTTAACTGCAATGCTTGATATGGGGTTTTGTTTGTAGTATGAAATGATGAATATATATATATATAGATGATATGGACTAAATGAAATTAAGCAGGGAAGGCATAAATTAAAGCTCACATTTGAGTATTTTGACTCGGAGAATGGGTATTAAATGATATCATTCTATTAAAAATGGCTATGTACTATATACATGATAGGATATTCTATAACTGATAATATGATTATTATGATTTTGATGAGTTTAATTGGTATATTGATTTCAATTCATATCCGAAATGAAATACTCCTAAAAATTAGGTTTAAGTGCATATATGTATTCTTGATAATTTCATTAAAATTTTATCATGCTCTGCATATTTGCTTAACCTTTTTGAAAACTCGGCAATTGAATTAATATATAAAATCATAATAAAATTTGAAAAGCTCGATTAAAATCTTCAATGAATGTTTCCAATCGATTTTCATTATATAATGCCCCAAGTTACCTGTTTTGCTGATTCCTAACATTCTCAATTAAGAGGAATGCATCCCTCATTTCGCATTTCCCTATTACTTTACTCTTGTATTAGATATTCACAGGAAAACATTATCCATATTCCATATCTCTGATGTAATCCGTTTGTCCATAGCTCTACCAAACTCTTATTAAATACATACACGTCTTCGTTAGCTTCACTTCTCTAGATATCTAATATATTGCTTTTTAAAGCACTTAAAGAGCTCTAGCTATAAACACATAAAGGAAGGTAGATTTTCTTTTGACTCCATTTTTGGCCTTGTGCCCCGTTTGAAAAGGGGTTTCCGCCATGACGCAGCGATTCCGATGGCATCCTTCTGCCTACAAGTTAATTGAGATAAGCCTCTTAAAGGCGACGTCAAGGTATCTGAGCCTCTTACACACATAGCTATTAAATGAATATTAGAGTTATATTCGCAGATAAAGCCAGGATATTATGTATATTGGATCTACTCTAGTGGAATGAATGAAGACTTGAGACTTGAGTGAAACTGAAATCAAATATCGTTAGATTAGTTAGATTAGGTAGATTAGCGAGATTATAAGTTATATTTTAAGAGAGCTAATTTACAGCAGGAAACAAATTTGGAATATAAGTATACATAGTTGAATATTTTCTTATCGATCAAGATCTACTCATCAACTGTGCTCTAAAGGGTCAACTAAAATCCAAAATAAAAAAGAAGCTCTATACAATATGCTGTATATATTCATATTGTTATAGTAGTCCTATATAATACATACTCTTCATATAAAGCGTTTCAAATATCGTCTTTGGTATTGTTTAATAATATATAACTTCGAATTTAATCTCCTCATCGTCGAATGGAAGTCGACATCTTGCGTATTTACGCAAAAAAGCATAGTTCATATATCATTCTATATATATTTACATATATACCAGATATATGAATATTATTTGTCTTGTATATAGATACATACATATATACCTATGTATATCGCTTCTTTGCTAAAATTTCCCGTCAAACCACTTCATGAAGGTGTGGGCATTTTTGTTTTGGTTTGGGTCTTTGAATGATCTCATGTAGGCGTGATCGATAGGCATCCAATTAGGTGAAGATTGCGGATGTCTGAAATGGAAAAGTTGTCTGCTGCCTGAGCTTAAAATCTTAGAGCTAGACAGAAATAGTTGAAAAAAAAACGTATCTGTCATACTTATTTTTAGTGCTCTGCAGACTTGATAGGATTTATAATGGAAATTTTGGGAGTAACTCTCTGAATAATGATATTTTGATTGAGTTTTGGTATAGATCTAAAATTGGTATAAGAGTTTTCTAAATTTATGGTTAAACGAATGAATTTCAAAATTCATAAAGCGACAAACATATGAAAGAGTTCTATCGTTTTATGAGAACAATCTATGGCTTTTCTAGAACCCATCTGGCTATAAGCTAAGCTCGGAGCAATATTTTGTCTCACTGGACAGTGGGAATTGAGCTTAAAATTTTAAGCAATGTCCAATCTTCGAAGATTTATATATCTTTCATATATGTATAGATTGCATCAATGTCAAAGTCTTTAGACAAAAGGATAGATCGGATTTACAGAAAAACTTCTCATTGATCAAAGTCTCAAATTAAGACAGATTAATAAGAAATACAGACATTATATGGAGTTAGTTCTATGGAATATTTTTTGTTTCTGCATTATTATAGATAAGTTTTAGTTTATTCAGATCAAAAATGTTAAGCAAGAATTTATATGGAGCTACTGTTATTGGATATATAAATTGTACGCAATTTTACGCTTTTCTAGATTACTTTAATGTAAACTTTAATAGAAATGAAATGAAATTTTGATTTAGGTCCATTTTCAATGGGTTCAGGGTATAAAAAAGCGTTATTTCTTGATATGATGTGTGTGTATGATCTGTATTGCATGTATGGATGTATGGATGTATGTGTGTATGGATATATGGATGTATGGATATAGTGATGTTTGTTAACAGTCAAGCGGCCATTTTCGTTCATCCGCCGGGGATTTTCAATTGCATCGTCGATAAACGCCCTTTAGAGATTTCACTGTACATTTCCACTGTACCTACGTGCATATACACATTAAAGCTCAACATTTCATTGTATATATACATTATATGTGGGACTATATTTATTATTATAATTTGCTTTTTCTATAAAAATAAAACACTTATTGGGAACTATTCTCAGCCGCGATATCAAACAGAAAATATATATTATATAATCCATGTAGCCACACCCATTTTCGTATTTACTCAAAGTCAAACAGATTATGTGAAATATGACACATGTATACGAGTCTCTCCCACGCTCTCTCTCTCCCCTTCCACTACGACTCATTCTCCCTTGCTCACTCTTGACTTCCCTGATTTGATTATGCAAATTCCTGTGGCAAGTGTTGAAAATCTATGGCTCTGCGCGAATCAAAGCAATTTTAATATTCACTTTAATTGGAAGTGGAATTTGAAAAGTTACAGATGAAGCGACAGCAGTAGCAGCAGCAGCAGCAGGAGCAGCAATGGGGCAGCTTCCTCCAGCAACAATATGGCAACAATTTAATCTCTTAAATTGCGCAAAAAGTGTGCAGAGGGTGGAGGGCGTGTCATGCCTGCTGCCAGCTAAAGAGTCGCCCATTTTCCACCCACCTAAGAGTTTTTGGCAATTTTCGAAATTTTTCCAGCCGCAACCCTCGGCATTGGTGTTGACGTTGTCATCGACGTCGACTGCGACTGCGACTGCGACACAGCGCAACATTCATAAGCTAATTAGTGGGCCTAATTTAAAGTAGAAGGAGCAGGAGCAGGTAAACGGAGAAGAGGCAAGGGAATTGAGTTTGGGACGGCGACAAATCCCACAGGTCACAGCAGCAGGCATTACGTAATAATTACGTAATAATTTCAAATAAAATTTGCTAAGGTATTTCAATTAAGCAAAAATAAGCACGAAAAATAAGCAAAATTCTTGGACAGGCGGATATCTAAGCGTTAGATGACAAATAGTCTGGCGATTGTTAAGAGATTAGAGTGAGAGCTGAAGGTCTGTACAATTAATCATATATTGTTGCTGCTGTTGTTGTTGTTGCTGTGTGATAAATCGAAACAAATTATAATTGGACAAAGCGCCAAAGCAGCAACAACACAAAAAGCTGCACAGCTATACACACACATGTGCACATAGGTGTGTGTGCGTGTGCGTGTGAGCAAGCGAAATGAAACGAAAAAGGCAAATCAAGCAGCAGAACAAGAACAACAACAACCAGGAGCAGTAGCAGAGCAGCGGTAACAGCAGCAACAATAAACTACACCCACGAATGCGGCATCAAAATGCGCCTCCAAACAGTTTCCCAATCAAAATGTAAATATGCCGCAGTCGCGGCCAACGTCAGCGTCGCTGCCGGCCAAATGGTGGTGGCGGCCTGCACTGAGTTGTCGCTGCTGCTGGGACTGGACGACGCGTCTCTCAGCAGTCGAACGGCCTGTTTGCAATTTAAAAGTAAACACGCACACACACACATAGCCACACTATAAATGCAGCACAAAAGCAAATGCAAAGCAAAGCAAAGGCAAAGGCAACGCCATCGCCATGTTTGCGCTCACAACGTGAAACTTGCTTTGCTGCTGTTGTTGCTGCTTGTTTGCTGTCAACGTCAGCAGCAAAATTTTGTACGAAGAGCTAGTGAGCGCCCATTAGGAAATTTACTAGCAAGCTTTACATGTGCGCAGCCGGGTGCTGACTAAATTTAACACTGGGCTGTGTGTATGTCTCTATATGTATGCATGAGTGTGTGCGCAGCATTAAATGGGAACGATGAACGACGAGTCAAAAGCAATAGCAATAGCAGCAGCAGCAGCAGCAGCAGCAGCAGCAGCAAGAAAGCGTAGCACTTGCTAGTGGGTATGTGTATGCTTGTGTGAGTGTGCATGTGTGTGTGTACGTGTTTGTGTGGCTGGCAGTGGTGAGTGAGCGAGCAGCCGTCGGCTGATGCTTGTTGTTGTTGCTGTTGCTGTTGCTGTAGTTGTTGGTATTCGCAGTGTAGCTGGCATTCAGCTTTAGACATTTACGTTTACGTGTACCGCAAGTGCTCATTACGTATTCCACTATACACACACACATACACGCGCATGCATACCCATGCGTTTTTTGAGGGTTAATATATTGTATGAAAAGATACTTCACAGATTTTTCGCTAGCTCGCAAATCTTGCTTGTTTACTCGCGCGTTTATACCCTTAATTTTACTCATTTCAGTATGATTTTTCATTTTATTGCATTTTTCTTTGTTTCGTTTTGCTTTTTCTGTGCACATTCTGTCTCGCTCTTTTCATTACGTCTATCCTTGTCTTTTTGTGTGCGCGTACTTTGTGCCTAATAAATTATGCGCCCTTTTGATAAATGTCACTTTGAAAGTACATTCCACCTAATTGTGGCAAGACCGTGAACGAAAGTAGCGGGAGAGACAGAGAGTGAGTGAGAGAGAGAGAGAGAGAGAGAGAGGGCAAGGGAGTGTGAGATTGAGAGACTGGGGACATTAATTGCCATAAAGGCGCTGTAATAAGCGCACCTGTCAAAATTTATTTCATATTTAACAGTTTGTTGTGGCAGCTGAAGAAGAAGAGTGTGAGAGTGTGTGCCACGCACACAGGAAATGAAACGGAATGGAAATGGAATTTGATTGAAGTGAAGCTTTCATTGGAGAAGCAGGGGGAAATGAAGCGAAACGTAATGATAATGAAACTCTTTTGACGTAAAGTTAAGCATTCGATTAATTTAAAAAAATAAAGTACAATGGAACTGGATCAAGGCAAAATGGAAATGAAATATGACAGTTCCTCCATGAAGCTTACTTAAAAAAAAAAAAAAAATACAATGGTTAAGGAACTTGATCAAGGCAAAGCAAATATCAAAATAATATTGAATATGTAGTTGAGCAAATTAGAGAGAACAAGAACGGAACAAAATGGAAATGAAATATGTCAGGGAAAATCCAAGCAAGTAAAGCCGTCTCTAGACTAATCTCATTTATTTACTAAAATACATATGAAACGGAATTGAAGTAAAGCTAAAAGTGATGAAACGTTGACAGTTAAGCTGATATGGAGAGTTCATTTAAATGCGAGAAACGAAATGGAATCGAACATGCAAATATATAAACTGAAAAGAGAAAAGCAATATTATTTGTGAGGGTTACTCAATGAAGCTTAGGCTCCAGCTTAATTCCCTAATCAATGTAAAACAAGTTGAGCAATGGAATAATATTTATAAAAGTTGTGCTTTAATTCAATTCCAACATTTGTTTACTAAAATATCACATATAGAGTTGATCATTTGGCCAGATCAATATAGTTACACCATCTTGATTAATATGGTAATAAGCTTATTGAGCTGGCTATATAAAATAACTATACAAAGTAAATAGTATATTTATTAAATGCTCTAACAGGAACATCTATAAATGTGACGGATGGCTAAAATAGATACATCAGGCTATGATATATCTATCTAATATTTGTATATACCATAATTTGCATTATACATATGATATATCTAATAAGGTATATGCCATAATTTGTATTTCATTATAATATTATATGACCGGCTGCTCGGTTGGCTTTGGTGCTGCCATAAATCATATAAAATGTATCTATTCTAGAATCAAAGTAAAGTATCTTGAACTGCGTTATATATTTAAGTAGTATAAAAAGTATATACGGCATGCAGATATGTATATTAAAATCCGAGCATAATACTCTGGGTTAGCTCAACAATTCAAGAACAATTTCAAATGTATCTATCACCAATGGAAAGTATCTCAAAGGCTGTGCTACAGCTAAAATATATTTGCAAGGCTGTGCAAGATACATTAGTCATTTAGATCTCAAATCATTAGATATTTATATACAGGAATAATTCCAAATTCATATGAAGTGAATATGAAACAACAAAATGATATATAAAATTATATAAATGATATATGTATGTACTTCAATGAAATGAAAGCCGCAGAGTCTTTCAATATCAGTTATACTTATGCAATTTGTTTGAGCATAGATACATTTGAAATTAAATCTGATATATTTTTGGAGACAAATGGAATTAAATTAACCCAAAGAAATATGAAATGGAAACGAAATGGAATATACTTGGCAACCTACGCCCAAACAGGAGTATCTGCAGCAGAGTGTTTGCCGAGCTCTGCAAATACTCAGCTCCTGCAGCTTCTCGAAATGTAATATGCAACCGCACAGACAAAACCACAGGCGGTTGCCACACGCAAGCACTCAGAGAGACACCCACACACACACACACACACGCACATTAATTATTCGTTTTGCTAGGAGGATTCATTTACAGTTGGGTAGCAAAGGCACACACACACACACACACACGTACATATGTATCTATGGCTGCAGTTAGCATTTGAGCCTCGAGTGGAGCGGGCCGCTTATAATTACTTTAGCATGCTGCATTTGCAGTGGTTTTCGGTCAACTCCATTCCAAGGGAGCTGCCATGAATTATGTGCAGCCGGAAGTGGAACAAGGTGCACGTTAAGCTTACCACAAGCAGCCACTGGCCGCAGCACAGAAGTTAGTGGAAAGTCATCTATGGAGCAGCCGGGGATTGGTTGCGATCATACATAATGGATATCATATATGGAAATTGATATATAAACAACTATGAGATATGCATAGATATTTGATGTACAGTTAAGTAACTCATGATCTACCCTGTTGCTTGAAAAGGAGACTCCATTCGAATGTCAACTATTTCTGGTTATTGTTAATGCTACTTCATGGAGAATCAAGAACATATAATATAATCAAAATTTTCATTATAGAGCCTTACTTAATGGGCCGATAGAGCAAAAGATGGAGAATTGAAGACACAGAGTGATAGTGAGAGTACAAAGAGAATTAGAAGCACACGAGAGCTTAGCGAAGTTAGAAAGAGGAGGGAAACACGGAGGGAGCGGAAGAGAGAAAGAGATAGAGAGAGAGAAAGAGGGAGAGAGAATAAAGAAAGGGAGACAAAGGAAGAGAGAGAGCAAGATGTCGAGCGAGGGAGAGAGAGTGGATGATTGTGAAAGAGAGAGAGAGAAGGAGAGAGAGGGAGAGAGACAGAGAGATAAAGAGAGAGAGTCAGGGAGAGAGAAAGAGAGAGTGAACGATACAGAGAGAGAGAGAGAGAGAGAGAGAACAAAGCAAGGGAGACAAAGAGAGAGCGAGACGTTAACGAGCAAGAGTGAGTGCAAGAGAGAGTGGGAGGGAGAGATTAAAATAGGAAGAGATAGAGCGAGATATAGCGAAGGAGAGAGTGTGAGGAAGAGATACAGCGTGAGAGTGAGAGAGAGAAGGCAAGGGAGAAAGAAAGATAGGCAAAAGAAGAGATAGCGAGACGTCGAACGAGGGAGATAAAGTGAAAGAGAGTGGGAGGGAGAGAGTAAAATAGAGAGAGATAGTGTGCAAGAGAAAATGTGCGGGAGAGATACAGAGTGAGAGTGAGACAATGAGAGCGAAAGAAAAAACAAGAAAGACATATTAAGAGAGAGAGAGAGAGAGAGATACATGGACAGACAGCGCCAAATATGCTGTGAGAAGAATATATCAAAGTAGAAACTGTAGGATCATAATAATCATTGGATGTAAATATGTCTGGTGTAGAGTATAAGTTACTGAGTAGAGATCTATATAATTAAATATGAGTGTTTATATAAATTCAACTAAATTCACAGAAATTTCAGTTAGATAATGTCAAAGAGTCCCTTTGGGGCTTGCGTGCCACACGTTCAACTGTACTTGCGTTATACAATTGTACGAGCATCGCTGATATAAGCATCACCGTCGCGTCGCAAGTGAACGCTTATCTGCATCATTTATCAAACTGAATGTCTGAGGACGATTTATCCAGCCATTGCCATGCATATCAATGTGTAGCGAGCCTTGAAATCAACGCGAAGACGTGCGAGAAATATGTGTTCAAGGACATGCGATTTGCCACTTGTCGCTGTCAACGTGTGATGCCTTAAGCCTTTGAAATGCAAATTTGAACGTTTTCAAATTCAATAAAGTTCACAATGGCTTTTCCTCTGGGCGGCTGTCAAAACGGAAAGCGAGATCAAGTAGGCTTCACATGTGAAGTGGGTGTCTGTCACAGAGATGCAGATACAAAGATACAGATACACACACGAACGCACGCACGCAAGCACGCACACAGATACATTTACACACACACACACACACGCAATCAGAGAGTGATACCTTTTGCATATGGCCCCACTTATTCATATTTTATACAAAATGCCCAACGCACGGAGCATAAAAACAACAACAGCGAAGCTCTGGCAGCGCCGGTGGCAGCGGCAGAGGCAGAAGCAGAGGCGAATTCACGATAATTATAAGCGCCAAGGCCAATACGTAGCTGGCACGATTGACGACGACGACGACGACGACGTCGCTGCCGACGCTAACGTCAATGCAGACGCGTTAATCTCTCATTTGACAGTTGAATTCAATTAAAAAAGGCACCCACACACGCACGCACACACATACAGGCAGGCAGGTACGCAACGCGCAGCCACCCCAAAAAGGTAAAGGCGTCGCAACATACACAAAGCATACACGAGCAGCAGCACTAAGCGTTCGTGCCGTTGCCGAAGAGCCGAACGTCGTAGTAGCAGCCAATCAAGCCTCACAACAGCCGCAGGGTGGGCGGTACAGCAATGGCGCGAAACGGCAACAGAGCGTCTCTTTGTCTCGCTCGCGCTCGAGCTCTCGCTCTCACGGCGAGCTCTCATGCGCCGACGCGACGAACGCATGGCATACAGCGCGCTGCCGAATTCGTCGGCAGGTCTAATCAGAATCAGTCTTTGAACAGTTTTCGTGCCGTGCACTTTGCGGACGGAGTAAAGTAAATTTTCAACGCTGTCAGCGCACAAGAGAGACAGTGAAAGAGCGATTAAGTGTGTGAGTGTGAGAGAGAGGGAGAGAGAGAGAGCAAGAGCATTTTAAATCTCAACCGCTGTTCGTGATAATAAAAACGTGTATGAGAAATCGATAAGAGTAGCAAGCAGCTGAAGTGAAAGAAGCGGGCACACACAAACACTGAGCGCCCATGCTGTATGTGTGAGTCGGCAAGTGCTATAAAGTAAGCAGAAGAAGAAGAGTTCATCATTTGGTTTGAATCGATTTATATGCTTATGAGTAAAATTGATTTCAATCCCAGTGGAGCTCCTGAAGCCGGTAAACCAAATACGTGAATTCACGTTTTGCCACATTGTAAACAAATTGCGACGTAGTTTGGCAAACGTTTGGAAAAACTACGGTGTGTACATTTCTAATAAGAAAAATTTCACTTTGCTTTTGATTGCGCGGCGAGCGCGGCGAAATGTAACGAAAAATAAATTCATGTTCGTGCTACTACTATACAGAGCTTTGGTGTGTGTGTGAAAATTTTGTAAACACACGTACACGTGACAAGTGCGTTTGCGATTGTGTTTACGTACATGGGTGTGTGAGTGTGTTGTCGTATTGGAATTTTCGTCGTCGCCGTAGCCGCTGCCGCTGCCAATTCGAAATAAAAACCGAAACTAAAACTGCGGCGACGGCGAAAACACGCGCGCGCAAATTGTAGAAAGTTTTGTTTTGGGATTTGATTGTGCCGCTGTTACGCTCTCCCCACAGCCCACAAGGGGCGGCAGTCGCTGCTGCCGCTCTCTCGCCGCGGCGAATAGATACAAATTGGTGTCGTCGTTGCTTCGTGTTTGCTTGTGGCTGTCGTGTGCTCGTTTCGCCTCAATTGCGCGGCGAGTACCGAATGCGAGTACGAACGCAACGTAGCCAGCGCTCGCACATAACATTTGAATTTCGTGCATTGCTTTCAGTTGTATTTTCAGCGGCTGCTGTTGTGGACAATACCGCACGTGCATAACGCAAGTAAATTTCGTCCGACCATATGTATATACAAATTGTACACTGTGTCGCCGCGTCTCTCGTCATCATCGGCAAAGCTTGTTGCGTGCGCGTCGTGTCTCTAGCTGTGCATGAGTGTATGCGTATGTGAGTGTATGTGTATGAATGAGTGTGTGTGTGTAGCAACCACCCTGTAAAGTGTTGTTGTAAAGTGCGCTCGTGCCGGCGCCAGTTGCTGCTGCTGTTTTGGCTCTTGTTGTTGTTATTATTGCTTCGCTTCGTTTCGTTTCGATAGCGATAACAGCGAAGCGGCGAAGTCTGTGCAAGCTGTGGCCATTTCGTCACTGCCAGCGTGCGTGTGTGTGTGGGTGTGTGTGTGTGGCTGTGGGTGTGGGTGTATTGTTATGAGCCTTGCTCGTAAACTAATACGTCAGCGACATTGAAGACGTCATCAATGTTGTCAATTGTCCACCCATAAGCCACCCACTAAGACCGGCACTGTGAGCCACTTTAGCCCAACACTTTGAGTATGTGAGTGTGTCTGTGGGTTGGGCGTGGGCGTTGATGAATGGCTCTGCTAGTGTTTGCTTTGCGTCCACCTTCTCATTATCCTTAGCAACGTTTGCATTTTCTATATAAAGCTGTGTCCAGCTTCCGCTGTCTCTCTCTCTCTCTCTCTGTCTCTTGTTGTCCTCCTCTTTCTGCCCTCCCTTTGGCTGTTGCTAACTCTATCCTTGTGCCCACTTTGACTTAGTTTGCTCGCTTTTGTTTTTGCTGCCTTCCTTTTTGCTCGCTTTTTGTTTTGCTTGTTTACTTTTTATTTTTTATTTTTGCTAGCATCGCATCGCAGCACAGCTTCTCTCTGCTTCTTTTTGTTGTTGTCGTTGTCATTGCTGCCGCCTATTTCATCTTGCCTTTTACAAGCTGCTTTCGTGCCAGTTTCGCGTGAGCGTGTGACGTACAAAAGCAGAAACATGTCAAAGGCAAACGGGGCAAAACAAAATGAGAAGAAGAGAGACAGCAAAAAAGTGGGCTGCGCATTTGCGGGCCAAGGCGACTTTTATTTGCCCTACAGTTAGACTTACAGACTTTGCTTGGGTAGCAGCTGGACGAATCCTAGGTTGGGCTAAGACTTGATTTTAATATAAAGTTTACTTATTTATATATGACCATTGTGAACACCAACTCTATCAGAAAATATACCATATGATTTTAATCATTTGAACTCTAAATCTAAATAGCTGTAGATATATTGAAACGAGTAAGATTAAAAAATAGATATACTGATTTATATAATCATAAATAGAAATAATATAAACAAATATTTGATTCATCATCATGTTTTCAAGCTTATGAATAATAATAGTTAATGGAACATGTATTATATTAAAGCTATACTGAGAAGCATATGGCTTAGTACTTGAAATTCTATGGATCTCCATAACCTTATAAATTTTTTGGAGTATAATACGAACATTTAAAGCTTCATATATAAAAGTTGTTTGAGTTTCTCTGTAAGTGTTCATAGTATTCCATTGTGCAATCGAAGATAGGCTTCAAAGAGCCAGACACCAAAAGAGTTTTAGTACCACTAAGGCGAAGAAGTCAGGCGATAGTCTAAGTTTGCTTAGCTTGGTAGATAGATGGATGAATAGACAGTTATGTACATACATAGATAGCTAGATAGAGCTAGAAAGGTGAACACTGAACAAATCATAGTGTAATACAGATAGGAAAATATAATAATATAATAATAGATAATAATAATAATAATAATATAATAATAGATAATAATAATAATAATAATAATAATATAATAATAAATAGGAAAATAGAATAATATACTTATATAGTTATCTCAGATACATGAAAAAATTACTATATATTGGTTACATATGTTGAGAGACGAAAAGAAAGATATATGCATAGGTAAAAGCAGAGGTATAGATAGATATCTGTACAGAGATATGGTATGTTTGTAAACATACCAATCTGTCAAAAAATCTGCTCCTTTATCAATGTCTATTGATAATCAAATACTCTTTTGCCCCTATAGAATCTATAAAAAGAGATGGGTCCATAGGTAAATAGATAGTAAGATAGAAGTTAGCTCGAAAAATGGAAAAATAGAATAAGTGTATGTATATTTGGTAGGTTGAGAGATCGAGACTTTATATCTAGTAGCATATGTTGGATATCTGAAGCCTATGCTTTCTAAGCTATCCAAGCTTTAGTTGTTTTCTAATTCCTGTTGCTAAAAGTAAAATGCTATAACTAAGATTTCATTAGATTGGACATTTTAATGTTTCCCTTTGCTGCTTTCAAATGGGTTTTTAGGCCTTGCATGAATAATATTTGTTAAATTTAATATTATATTTCACACACACACTTCTAATCAGCCGACTTAGCCTCTTAACTATGCTAATTTGACACCGAAAGCAACTTAATTGCAGACAAAACAATTAGGACTAGTTCCTAAAAGCTCTAACAACAGCATATGGGTATGAGTGTGTGTGTGTGTGTGTGTATGTGTATAAATGTATTTCCACACATTAACATGACATTTGCTGCTGCTGCTGTTTTTGTTGTTCCATTCATATCTCATCAACTTGATGTGGCATACATATTCTTCCTCTTTGCTCTATGCCTATGCCGCCGTCGCTGCCTCTGCTGCTGTCGCTGCTGCTGCCGCTGCTGCTGCCTCTGCGTCTGCTTCTGACTCTGCCTTCGCCTTTGCTTCTGAATCAAGCCAACCTGCTGATCCAACTCGCTGCCCACATCGTAATAATTATCATCATCATCATCATCATCATCATTATTATGATTATCAACTCTGACTCTGTGTGCGTGTGTGTGTGTGTGTGTGTGTGTGTAGGGCATAGCAAGAGCGTAATTTTCGTACTTTATTCGTTTGCACAACGAAAGCCGAAGTCGAAGACGTCGGCCGCAGACGAAGGCGAAGATGAAGACGTCGGGCGAACTCAACAGACGAAGGCGGCGAAGTCGCCGACGAAGACGAAGGCGAAAAACCTAAAACTAGATTCAAGTACAACACATCGTCGAGTGCGCAATGTGTGTGTGTGTGTGTGTGTGTGTGTGTGTGTGTGTGCGAGAGGTTGTGAGTCGGATGCCCTCTGTGTGCAGCACAAAGGGCGTCGCTTGTAAGCCCAGTAGCGGCCCTTAGTCCCCCCTTTGCACCCGCCATTGCCTAAATGTGCGCCGCATATGAGTTAGTTTTTTTGTTCATTTTATATATAGTGTGCGTGCGTGTGTGTGTGTAGTTTTTTTTTTTTTTTTTTTTGGCATTGTTCCGATTCATGGATGGCTGATTTACTAGTTGAAAGTGCTGCGTCTGACGTTGCCAGATCTTTTTGTGGCAGCCACAGTTGCAGTTGCAGTTGCAGTTTTGCTACATAGATATAAAGATATAGATACATATTTATACTTATAAATCTGTGTGTGTGTGTGTGTGTGTGTTGGGCTTTTGTTTGACAAACGAGACGAGACGAGTCGAGTCGAGAGACCTAGAGCGACCCAACCACATTCATGTCGCTGGGTGTTGATGATGGTTGTTGCTGCGATTTTTGCTTTATGTTGTTTCTCACAGTTGGCATTTTGTTTTGCTTTTACCTTTTGTTTTGGTCTGTGCGGCGCTTCTTCTTCTTCTTGTGAAGGCAAAGCTTCAGTCTGATCTTGGCGCGCTGATCTTTGGTTTTTGCTTGCCTCCAGAGCTAACAGCCTTATAAAGCTTGTAACATCGTTAAGCTGTCTAAATGTTGCATATGAAGTCAAAGGTTCGAACTCTACTGAATAATCACTATCAGCGTAGTTCTCTCATATATTTGAAATAACTATTAAGACCTAAGAGTCTTATAAACCTTGAGATATCATTGAACTGCCTAAACATTGCAAATTTTGCTTGGTAACAACGTAAGGCTTCAAAGCTTAAGATATAATCCAAGGAACTCTGCTTAAGTAATTGCAGAATATTTCTCTCTTTTATTGTAGTACCTGAACTATAAAGCATTAGCAAGTCTCAGAGAACCCATCTCTCAATTTATATTTCTCTGTGATCTATAGGCTTTCTAGCTGTCTTGATCGACCATTAAGAAGTCAAAACAAAACAAACTTTTCTGGAGTCTATTAAAAAAAAAAACACTTTATTTAAGTTAAAGTTCAAGCTTATTTCTCTCTACACATCTTTCTTTGCTTAATATGAATTTGTAACTAATTTCTTGCTCTTCCTCTAATTCTTCTTCTCAGGACATGTTAGCATCTATAACATTCTAAACCATTCAAAAGAGGCTATCAATACATATACACAACACACACACACAAGTGCAAAAGAAAATGGAGAAACTGCAATCTACGGAACGCACTGGTTCCGCGCGACAGCTGAGCCAGTTCAATGAACAGTTCACCTGCCACATATGCCGAGGCTATATGATAGATCCAACAACAGTGGACAATTGCTATCATACATGTAAGTGAGGCAAAAGAGCTCAATATGTAACTGTATAGGTGCTTAGGCTGTAGATAAATACATATACCATATATCTATATATGTGTCTATATATCTCATATGCAACCTACTTCAATTGTCACTCTCTGCAGATTGTCGCAGCTGCATTCTGAAGCATTTGCTGCGCGATGTTTACTGCCCACAGTGCAAATCGAGCGGGGGCAAACATATCAGCGAGGATAACCTCAGGTAGGTGTTGCAACACCTCTACACCTACTCTCTTCCGCCTCCTCGCCATCTCCCCATCTCCCTCATTCCCCAATCTTGGCTTTAACAACTGTCTCGCCTCGTTCTCTTCCAGGTCCGACGACACTTTGCGTGCGCTGATTTATAAACTGGTGCCGGGACTCTATCAGCGCGAATGCGAGCGCCTAGTTGAGTTTAAGGAGCAGCATCAGGAGCTGGCTGCCGAGGAGGATTTGCTGCATAAATCGTCCAGGGAACAGCAGCAGGAGTTCTTTTCGCCTGGAGAGCCTATTAGGTATGCCTAGAACATATAATTTCTTTGCTTTTATATTAAGTTTCCATTTTATATTATGTTTAATCTGTTTTGTTGTTATATATGTACAAATATTTAGCGTTTTCCATGTTTCACATTCAATTTTCACTTTGTTCTGGGCAATATTATAATATTTTTTACTTCTTTGAACTCTTAAGTTTTAAGATTAAAGACAAACTGTTTCTGCTTTAAGAAATGAGAGAAATGATCTATAACTTTTTAACTCCAAACTTTTGTTTAACAAAGTCAAGTTTAAAAGAACGAGATGAAATCTAGAAGGAGTCCGAGAAAAGAAATAATGAAATAATATGGGAAACTTGGAAATTCTTCTGCTTTCTTTGACACTCTTCGATTTTACTTATATTTGAAGTTACGATAAGGTTTAGTTGTGGTGCCGTTTGAAATTAGCTTTCTGAATTATTGTTTTTATTTTTTTGCAATTTCAAAACTTGGGAAAGGAATCCTTTAAATGTGTCTCTAGAATTCGCTAAAGTTTCAAGAGTTTCAAGTTAGAAGAGATAAACTCGATTAAATAATTCTTTTCCGCTTACATTTCCGAGTTCATAGCATCTATTCATTCATTAATTCATTCGCTTTAATCTCATTCATTATATACGATTAAAATTTCTTATCAACTATTGCAAACTTATTCTAAAATATACTTTTTAACACTTTTTAGGGTTAGTTCTTAGGGCTTAAAAACTAAACTAAATAAGTTGCTTTCATTTTCTACCTTTTACCTTTCTTTTTGGTTAGTTTTCCCCAGTGATTCTCTGCTCCTTACAGTCCCCTTTCCCCTTGCGTAGCTTCCATTTACTCATCTACCTTTTGCTCGTTTTTCGCTCTCTTCCCATATACAGCCTATCGCTGGAATATCATCCGGCCACACTCAAAAATTGCGGCTCATCCGGAAAGCCGCCCATCTGCTATCTGCAGTGCCCCGCCAATCTGAGGGTTGTGCATCTGCAGCGTTTTCTCTGCTCCAAGTACGACATCGATCCGGAGAATAAACACGTCGAGGTCGAGGTCACGTATGAGGATGAGGTTTTGCCGCTCAGCTTTACGCTCATGGATGTCGGCTATTGTTACCACTGGCAGCGGGTGAGTTCTCAGACTTTGTTTTGCTTTTGGGCGATTAGAAGGAGAAGGGGAACCGAAGGGATGGTATGGCATGGCATGGTATGGCCTGGTATGTCATGGCTTCGGTTGGATTGGGATGGCATCTTATGGGTAGGGGATAAGTAGAAGGTTGATTTGTTTTGTCTGAATTTGGCACTTAAAATTAGCCGCTGGCAAATCGAATTGTGCCGCTAGTTTAGTGTCCATTCCGCAATGCCGACTCAGGGTGTAGAGCAGCATCCATAGGGTCGATTATATAGTTGATTAGCTCGGCTGTACCCATAAGAACTCAGCCACATGAAACTTGGTACAGCTCATTTTGCAATGGAATTTTCTTGTATACAAGTTTTGGATTGTCTTACGAGCACAAAACTACAAAACTTTTGGCAGTGTAGAGTACAGTAATTTAACTAGATCGGTGCGCTATATATATTGTATATGTATGTATCCTAGGACAGCTATATGTTTAGGTACTTGAATCCATAAGAAATGTTGTTTAGTTTAGATAAGCTTATTGAAAGTGGAAATGTATAATTTGGATTAAAATATGTTAGGAGATAGATAAACAGTTTTATATAGATCGGCAGATATATATAGATTAGATAGGGAGATAGATAGATCGAGATATATATATAGATTGGATTAGATAGAGAGATAGATAAGATCGAGGTATATATAGATTAGTTTGATACATAGATAGATCGAGAAATATATAGATTAGATTGATAGATAGATAGATCGAGATACATATAGATTAGATAGGGAGATAGATAAGATCGAGATACATATAGATGATCTAGATATATATATGATATATATATGAAAGAAACGCCCAAGGTGGGCGTGGCAAGGAATAGAAGACACCCAAGTCTTTTACAGCTCTCAAGCTAGCTCGCGGCAATTCCTACAACTCCGCCTAGATTGCGGGTAGACGCTTAGTAAAATCATTTCATCTCCCAACGTTTTCTCGTTGCTATTTTCCATTTTCAATTTGGCTTTTCGCTTGATTATCACACAGCATGCGCCCATGGCGTTTCGCTATAGAATTCTGCTGCACGAGCGCGTCGAAACAAAAAACGATGAGAGCAATTTGTCAAAGGTTAAACAGGATACTGAATCGAATGTCGCTGTGGCAGCCACAGCAAAGCCCAGCAAATCGGTGACCTTTGCCGATGAGTTGCCGTTGCATGCGACCAGCAAGACGCGCAGCAAAGCCAACAATGGCAATACAAAGTTGGCGAAGAGCAAGCGTCAGCCGGCAGGAGGCAAAAGAGAGTTGGAGGAGGCGGCAGCAGCAGCAGCGCCAACAAATTTCAAGAGCTTGCGCAGCAATGATATGCGCTACAGCGACTATGGCGTGGTCAACAACAACAACAACAATATAAGCAGCAACAACAACAACAGCAGCAACAGCAACTCCTCCTCAGCTGCGCCGCTGCTGCATGTGAAGAGCGAACCAGAACCAGAGCCAGAGCTAATTAACAACAACAACAACAACAACAATAGCAGCAACAGCAACAACAATAACAATCTCTCGAATCTCAATATTGTTGTCAGCATTCCGCAGTCGCAGCTGAGCAAATCGACAGCGAATTATGGCGATGAAGGCGCCTTTGAGCTGAAGACAGCGAATAAGAAATCGGCGCCGCCCTCGCAGGCGCTCAAACTGAAAATCGAGCTGAACAGCATGACGACAAAGCTATCGCTGCCCAGGTCGGCAGAGCCGCGACTGGAGAGTGCAGCGGCGTCGCCAGCGGCATCGGTACAACAGCAAGTGGATCTGGAGACATATGTAAAGAACATTGGCCTCAAGCCCATTGAGCCCGTGCAGCAGGAGGCGCTCAAGTACAGTCCGAATGCCTCGCCCATGTCGTCGAGCAGCTGCTCCACCAATGGCTCCAATGGCAGCGCAACCATCAGCAACAGTTGCTCCTCCTCATCGTCGTCGCATCGCAAGCGCAAAAAGAAACACTCGAAGGAGTCAAAGGATGCGAATGGCAAGCGCAAGAAGCTGCATGCAGAGATCAGCTCCCAAACCGATGGCAAAATGAAGATGAAGATCACAACCACGCACAACCACAAGGCGCACAAATTGGATCTGAAGCGATCCCATTCGCTGGCTGGCGGCGAGCTGGTCTCGCTCAAGCAGCTGCAGCTGGAGGAGCCACCAAAGGCAGCAGCTGTAGCAGCAACAGCAACAGCAGGAGCAACAGTAGCAGCAGCAGCAACTGCAGCTATAACCGCAGCTAAGGAAGATGCTCTGAATCGCACGCTGGGCGAGGAATCGCGCAGCATCAACAGCCTGATGACAGCCAGCAACAATTGCAGTGCGCCGGCAGCAACAGTTGCTGCTGAGCCAGTGCTCAAGTTGCCCGCCTCACCGCCGCTGCCGCCCAGCCTATTCAAAGGCTTCAATGCAACGGCAACGGCAACGGCAGCAGCAACAGCAACAACTGCTGCAGCAACTGCAACACCAACAGCAACAGTTGCTGCCAGCAAGCCGACCAAATTGGCCAAGCCGCCGCTGCTCAACAATCACAATAGCAATCGCAAGCCGAGCGCTGTGCAAGCGCCACACTTTCTCGTGCCACAGTCGCCGCTGCGGCAAGCATTGCCGCCGCACATGCAACGCTATCACTCAGCGGCGCCCAGCTCCATTGCCAGCGCGGCCAACAAGCAGCCGAAGCGCGCATTGTCGCTGGACGAGAGTCAGCAGCAATTGCTGGCCAAGCAGCCGCGCCTGGACTACCAGCAACAGATGCAGCAGCAGCAGCAGCAGCAACAGCAACATCAGCAACAACAATTGCATTGCTTCAGCAATGTTGCCGCCAGGTTGAAGAACAATGCCTATGCGCCGCCCATGCTCATGCCGCAGCTGTGCCCCACCGGACGCAGTGTGACCATAACGCCACGGCCACGCAACGTGCAGAGCTACGGCTATGCCGCGGACAGTGGGCTGGAAATAGTGCGGCTGGGTCCGAATCCGGGGTTAACAGCAACTGTGGCCGGCGCACGGCTGATGGGTCCGCCGGCCAGCTTGCCGCGGCAGCCCGCCAAGCGTGCCACAAATGCGGCACAGTCGGCGGCATCGCCGCCGTTGTCCATGCCGACCATGGTCAAGTCGCCGCCATTGTCTGTGGCGCTGAGCGCACAGCGAGCGGGCAGCAACAACAGCAACATTGGCAACATCAGCAACAGCAACAAGGTTGCTTATCGCACATCGCCGCCTGCTTTGATCAATCTGCGCAATGCGACGACGCACGCAGCCTTTGCAGCTAAATCAAATGCTGTGGCAGCAGCAACGGCCAAGAAGGCAGCAACTGTTGCCGCAACGGCAGCAGCAGCAGCAGCAGCAACAGCAGCAGGCAATCAATGCAAAGCCAATGGCTTGGCGCTGCTGGACAAGTCGAAAACGAGTTTGCGTGAATTTCGGCCGCCAACAACAGCAACAACAACAACAACAGTTGCAGCCAGCACGACAACAACTGTAGCAACAGCAGCAACAGTCAAGGATGCTGACATACTTGATTTATCAGCAGGACGCAGCGGCAGCAAACAAACAACTGCAGCAGCAACAACAACAAAGTTGGCGCCCACAACAGGAACAACATTAAGCAGCAGCAACAACAACAGCAGCAGCAGCAGCAGCAGCAACAGTCTGGAGGCAGCCTTAAACAAAATCAAGCAAAACATTTCCGCCAACAGCAACAGCAGCAGCAGCAACAACAACAACAGCAACAACAACAGCAACAACAATAGCAACAACAACAACAGCAGCAACAGCAATGCTGCCGCCGCCGTTGTTGCCGCTGTGGCTGCAGCTGCTGCTGCAGCGGCTGCTGCTTCTGCCGCTGCTGCTGCTTCTGGCGGCACCGGCGACGATCTACAAAATCTGCATATGCTCTCCGAGTCGGCGACGGCGCGTGAGAAAATCTCGATCAAGTGCGGCAATATCTATGAGAATAAGCCAAAGAATGCGCTGGTTCGGCCGCAGAATGCATCAGTGCGCAGCATACCAAATCCTTCAGCGTTGGCCTTTCGCAATCAGGCAACGCCGACGGCAACTACAACGGCAACAGCAACAGTTGCTGCTGCTGCTACAGCTGCAACGGCAACTGCTGTGGCCAAGCCGTTGACTGTCAAAGCCGAAGAGACGACCAAATTGACAGCAACAGCAACTTTATTAAGTCCCAGCAGCAGCAACAACAATAACAGCAGCAACAGCAATACTGGTGCTGCTGCTGCCACCTCACCGCGCGCCTTGAAAAAGGCAACAACAATTGATCAAGTTGCTGCCAATTTGAACATACGCGCCGAGGCCAAAGCCGCCGCAATGGCAGAGGAGGCGCCACTGGGCAGCAACACCAACAGCACCAGCAGCAGCAGTAGCAGCAGCAATACCAGCAGCAGCAACAGTGTAGCAGCAGCAGCAGCAGCAGCGACAGAAAAGGCAGCCAGCAGCGTGGCCAAAACGGAAGCCAAGACGTCAGCAACAGTAACAGCAGCAACAGCAGCAGCAGCAGCAACAACAGCAGCAACAACAGCAACATCCACAATTGCTGCCACAACAACCACATCAACAACAGCAGCAGCAACTGTTGCAGCTGCTGCTGCTGCTGCCACTTTGTCGAGCCTGCCCGCACTTGCGCTACCCGCGCTGTCGCTGCCAAATGCTGCTGCTGCCGCCGCCGCTGCTGCTGCAGACAACGAGTCAATGTCAAAGCCGCCCGTTCAAATCGCCGCCACCGACACTTTGGAATCGGTGGCAAGTTCCGCTTAGTCACAAGGTAAGTGCAACATCCAAATAAAATATATGTATCTATATCAATATCATCGAAAGCACACACACACACACACACATATATATATTAAAAGACTGAGCGAAAAGATCTGTTAATTGTTTATATTTAAAAATACTATTTATATTTTTATATTTTATTCATGTATCTATGCATTTTCCTATATACTCATATCTATATATATATTTATCTGTAGTACTCAAAATCTAATTTACACTTGGGGAACTTATTCTTATACTACTGTAAATCAGCTCTTATACCCCATATCATGCACTCTTGCACCCATATACCTATACCTTCATAGGTAGAGTAGAACCCACTTTTACATTTACTTTGATCTACTTTTGATTTTACATACATATATCTTTGTCTAAAGTCGCATATATAAGTTTATATAGAGATTCGCATTTGTATACAATTTTTACTTACTTGTATTCACCCAGATACAGTCACATATAGCATGGATTCACTTTTACTTATAGATGTAATACATGTACATAGATCCAGCATTTATTTGTTTATAAAATACACTCACACTTAGTCATATATTCATTAATAGCCATGTATTCATTTATACAAATATTTGATTATTCACAAACATATATAGACGTAGATCGTACACATATATTTACTGATTCACTTCACATAATATGTAATTTTTTCATATCTACAGTGTATTCTATAAAACCACATTATTCACTTGAATATTGCTTATATTCAACTGTGTATATAGAGTCTATAATAACTACAATTTTTACTCATGAAGAGACTGACCTGATTATGGCATATTCATGCACTTATTCATTTCTATAATGCAATTCATTCATTTGAATAAAACTTTATACTTTATTTTTCTATATATTTTATCTATATTTTGCAGTGTTATACGTTTATATTTATAATAAATGTTAGCAGATTTTATAAGACTGCCTCTATTCACTCTGCTCACTATAAGATACATTTTATACACTTTAAGATACATATTGATAAATTTCTCTACAGCTAACTTATCTATTATTCATATTAAGATTCTCTCTTCATTTTATTCATTATATTTTTTGGTTGATTTAGCTCATTTTGGTGAGCTTCTAGATATCCTAACGTTGATTATTCACTTCTGACTTCTAGATACTTGAATTTATATATTTACAGATAAGCTAGACTTACATAACCAAGAATAGATTTTTGATAGGCATATCCTACATATCCTAATTCATATGTCTGTTTGCTTATACATACATTAAACATTATCAAACACACTTGGCACAATTTTTTATTATTTTTATTTATTTATTTATTTTTTTTTTTTTTTGTTAATTCTTGAAACTAGTTTAAATATCTTACAGAAAACTTAGTTTTAATGGCTTGGCTTCAGTTGTTGTTCTATTTTTCTTCAGTTTTCTATTGTTGTTAGCTGTTGCTTAACTGCTCATTGCTTTGTATTCTCTATATGTATATGTATTTTCTTTTTGGCGCGTTTCCCACACTCAGCCCAAAAAGAAGAGATAAAAAAATACAAGCAGAAGAGACTCAAATTATACAAATTACATTTCGTGTTTGCGCGTTTTCTGCTGCTGTTTTTGTTGCTCGGTTTTTTCTTTCTTTTCTTTTTGCTTCTGCTTGTGCCTTTGCTTTCCTCTTTCGTTTTTCGTTTTTCTCAAGTAGTCATTATACACAAAAAAACAATTTTTTTCTTTTAGCGGGCAATGCTCGTCAACGTGTGTCTTTCACATCAGCTTCAGCTCTAGCTAGCTCTATCTCCCTTTCCCCCGCCATCCACCGACACGCTCTTCCTGCTTGACCCATCTCTCACACTCACTCTCTTTCTTTTAGCAAGCGTTTTGCTTGAAAATGTGCGTTTGCATTAACCGAGGCTTCAGTTAGCTTTGTCTCCCTCCCACGCCTTTGGCTTGATCTTCCGGCCTGTGCCTCTCACACTCTTTTTTGCTGTTAGCGAACATTTGCCAAAGCTCTAGCTAGCTTTGGCTCCCTCCCTCTCCTTTGCATTGCTTAGCGCACTCTTATTGTCAGCTCTCACACTCATCAAATTACTCTCTTTTCATTAGCGAGCGTTGCTTGTATAAATACGCAAATCGTCTTCAAATTTTGCAACAGCCTAGCTAGCTTCTCATCCCACCCTCAGAATTGCTCTGCCTTCGAAGTCTCTACCTGCCTGCGGCCTGCTCCCACTCTCACTCTTTTTTTCGGCGAACCTTTTGCTACCATTAGTACAGCCTAGCTTTCTAGCTAGTTCTATCTCCCTCCCTCGTACACTCTTCCTGCCTGAGCTTTGCCTGCGCTCTCTTTTCGTATGGCGAGCAATGTTAGTCGCTGGCGCTGCCGCCGTGACTACTTCTAGGTTTGTCGCCCTCCCTCCCCCTGTGCTCTCTTGCACTAACTCTCTTTGGTTCTTTGTTTGGTCATTCATTAATTCGCCGCATCGTTTCATTTCTTATGCTGGTTTTATTTATGCCGTTATCACACACACAGCAACAACAACAACAATAGCTCATTATATTTGTAGTTGCTTTTCAGTGCTAAATTTGTATTCTTTTTGCTTGTCAGTCTCGCTCTCGCCCTCTCTCACTCTCTCACTCACACACACCGATACACTCTTGCTTGCCTCGCACATTACATCATTTTGTTGGTATTTTCAAGCATGAATAACAATTTACATTCCTCTTGTACTTGTACAATTTGAAATGCAGCGTTTCTTTGGATGTGCGGCACGCAAATGTATTTGGTGGCGCCACTCGAGAGTCTGCAAGGCAATCAGAACTCGAACGCAAATTGATGGAACAACAGCAACAACCGCAGCAACAACAGCAACAACAATCAGACGTGCCACTGCAATTAGCACAATGAGAAGCGCAAAGAGCGGCAGCAACTTGAAGTGACTCGACTAGACTCGACTGCAGCGGCGCGTAAGCCTTACATGAATACAAAACTATAATCATATACATATACCAAATAACAAGCTATAAGACACAAGATACACACACACACACGCACACAGACACAGATACAGATACAGACACACAGATACCGCGCGTTCGCATACACATGCAAATAATTGTGCAAATATTTGCGATTGGAATTAGTACGCGTCGAAATAAATTATAACCGTAATGGAAATATATGACTATAAATATATATATGCAAATATAAATATAAAACGTATTTGTTGCTAACTACAACAACAGCAACAGTAGCAACAGCAGCAACAACAGCAGCAGCAGCAGCAAAAAAAGCTGACACAAAATGCGAAATATAAATAAATAAAACACAGCGAGAGCTGCTTTTGTTGCTATTGCTATTTGGCAGAGCAAAAAAAAAAAAAAAAAAAACACACACACACACAGAAAAAATGCGAACGAAAATTAATTATAAAATATCAGCGAAAAACACAAACAGAAACAGCAAAAGAAACGCGCGCAGACCACATTGAATACGCTTACGATGTCAATTGAAATCGTTGGACTGAAAAACCTAAATAACAAAAACAATTCGCAAAAACTAAATCGGGAACAACTCGTTGCTTTAGATTAGATATCTTTAAATTAAAGAACAAAAACAAAAACAAGCTGGTAACGAATAAAATTTATTCACAAAGTAACTGTAAAACAAAAGCAAAGCAACTCACATACTCAAAGTGCTAAAAGATAGCGAACACAACTCGCTGCAGTCGGAACCAACTCGTTGCTATGTCAATAAGTAAGTGCTTTAATCTATATAGAAACGAATTAGCAACTCAATTGAAATTGCTTATATTGGCTATAGAAGAAGAGAAATGGGGAAATAAGAAGAATTATAGTTAAGAACAATCACGTTGATCGTGCATATAACTCGTTATCAATGTAGATCAGGCTTACAATGGTAACTGAATGAATTCCTAGCGAATAGCTTCGTTTTGAAGTGATTCTTAGTTACTCGTTAAAAAGTGCTTCTTAGAACTTAGGATCTACTCGTCATCAACAAATAAGCAATTTAATTCGCGGTTAAATGAAAGCAAAAAGTGAAGAAGAGCTCGTGTTTAATAGGCAAACAACTCGCTATAAATATGTAGCGAGTGATTCAGGTATAATGTAAATGTGTTGTATTTGGTTTATGCTGAAGCGAATTCAAGACAACTCGTGAATTCGACTTATTGCATTCAAGTAATAGCGCGTGCTTCAGCCTGAAGCGAATAAGAGAGCTAGAAGAAGAAGTAGCTTCTAGGCGAGTGCTTCAATCTAAAGCGAAGTAGAGAGCTAGAAGAAACAACTCCTAGAGTGAGCTTTAAGTTGAAGCGAATTCGAATGGGAATACAAAGAGACTCGTAGCTTCCAGGCGAGTGCTTCAATCTAAAGCGAATTAGAGAGCTAGAAGAAGCAACTCCGAGAGTGAGCTTTTAGTTGAAGCGAATTCGAATGGGAATACAAAGAGAGACTCGTAGCTTCCAAGCGAAGTAATAACTTTGAAGTGATTTCCACTCGCTAGAGTAAATCGTTAGGGATACTCGTTGAAATAACTTGTTAGAGTAACTCGTTAGACACACTCGTTAGAGTCATATAGTAAGACGTAGAGAGTTGTTGCTCTAATTCGTGATGGTAACTCCTTAGGCAATGGCTGACTTGACTTGAAAAACAGATGTACAATAAATCAACTCGTTTATCTAGATACAATTCGTAGCAGGAACCAACATATACATACAGTTACAGATATAGTTAAGATACATTTACAAATCACTCCAATTGAAATGCCTGATGAGAAGGAAAATTGAATAGACCAAACAGCGAGCATGCATTAAATAGACTTCAATGTGCCTCTAGGGTATCCACATGGCCTACCATATAAACGGAATGATTACACTACAGCTGATAAAAGACGAAAATCAAAATGCGAACAAGCGAAAGGCGTATTTTGTGGCTTTGATTCAAAAACGGAACGCATCTAGAAATCATATAAATTATTGATATAAATTTGATGTGAAAACGTGAAGCGAACTTAATCGGAAGTATTTTTTTTTCTGTATCTAATTTTTGTGTCTGCGGCGAAGTGTGAAGCAGGTTGTTGACGGTCGCGGCGCATTTGGGACTTTTAGATCTTTTGTTTTTTATTTTTTTTGGTGGTGTGTGTGAACAGTAGCCAACCCACATACACACACACACGCAGACAGACAGAGAGACAACATACAGTTAGAGAGCCACGCACGTTCGTTGAGGCGATAAAATTTTAACGATTTTGCTGAGCTGAGCGTGTCAAGCATAAAGATACGAAAATACAACTATACATATATAAATATATACCTAAAATATACCTATATATATAAATATATATATATATATTCAAATAACGTGTAGATACTTTATCGTATTTAGTGTTACGTTTAATTGCTGCACGAACTTTGTACATAAATTTAAATATCGAAGCTACAGAAACAACAGAAACAAAAACCGAAAATCGAACAACAAAAACATTTATTTTTAAAGCTTCGACCAAAAAACAAACACACAAAAATAACAATATAAACTAAATATATAAAAATCAAGTGAATCGGAAAGTCGTTTTACGTGCTTATCGATAAATGTTGAAGTGCTTTGGCGAACGCCTATCGATACATGTTCACAAGCAAGGCCGTTAAGCACGGAAGATGTAAACTTATCGATTCATGCGTAATTATCGATTCATACAATCAAACAAATAATTATCGATACATTTTAAGCGCCCAATGAACTTATGAGCTGTAAGTTATTTAGCAAAGCACTTATCGATGCTTAAGCCCCCAAAATAATCAAAAGCCGAGCATTTGACAAACATGTATCGATACATTTTCATACACTTAACAACAAATAGTTATCGACCAATGTTGCAGTAGTTCATTCGCTTAGGCAGAAACATTTATCGATAAATGCAAAAGCTTTAATGCATATAACAATAATTTAGCTACTTTTAGTATGTGTATTGTATATCGTATATCGTATATCGTATATCGGTGTCTATGACGATAACCTATATCCTACATAAAACTCTCAAATTATCGTAAAAGTTTTGCGCTCGGTTTTATCTGTTATTTATTTGTACATAAATTAAAAATCAATTGTATAAACTATATATAGTCAGGCTAGCGGTGCTATCGTTATCGTTATCGAGTTATAGATATTACAAAGAATTAGAAAAACCCAACAACCCCCGCGATTTGTTGCAACCACCTTTTTGGTTCAAATTTGTTGAAAATTTACATAAGTCAAACAAACCCTCAAAATCCCCTTGGAGAGGCCGAAAAAAACTCCCCAAAATGTTTTCGATATCGATAACTATGCAATGCTGAAAAGCCATGACCACTAAGCGAAATTGTTGTAAAAATTCCTATAAAAAAATGAAATCAAAGAAAGAATTGCTAATTTATTTAATTTTTAATCAACTCACTTCGTGCAAAAACAAAAAACTTTAAAATTAAATTAATTTATAAGCTACATATATCTTATATAACATTATATAAATGTTTGTTCCATTGAAATGTTTTAACTTTCATGCTGAAAATTATCTAAATTTACACAAGAGAAAACAAAAGAAAAACAAATTTATAATAAACATAATACAATTATATATTTACGTATATTATATTATATTTAGAAATCTGAATGTGTGCACATAAAAAACATAAATTGTAGAATATTAGATGCATATATATTATATATATTATATTATTGTTAGACAAGTTCACACACAATGTAATCCACACACAAAATTCTAAGTTAAACAAATAAATTAGCTGATTTTCAAAATAAATTGAATGAATATTAATAATGATAATAATAAAAATAATAATAAAAAAACAAATACACTCACAAAAAGACAAATGCGTTTTTCTTTGCTCCTTATGGGCCTTGATAAATCAGTGCAAGGGAAGTGGGAGTGGGCGAAGGAGACGGAATGGAGCAGGAGCTGGAGCTGGAGACCCAGGCGACGACAAAAGGTGTCGTTTATGCGGTTGTGAAGATATAGATACATACACACATATAGATAGATACCTTTGCAATATATGCGTATAAGAGTATCGGGTTACAGTTACATTCGCTGTTACAGTTAGTCGACGCTTTAGAGATGAGCGCGTGATAAGCTTTGGCAGCATACAAATTGCTTTCAGCTTGCTGTTTCAAATAGTTTAAATAGTTTGTTGATAATATTATTATTTATAGGTATGTATTCGTGCTTTTTGCTGTTTTCCTTATATATAAAATTAAGTTAAAATATTTTATTCGTTCTAAATATGTATTTATGGAGAAATTAAAGTTGTTTTATAACACTTTAACTCTTATATATATTAACTTTCATTTATTTTCTTGGTCAACGAATTCTTATTTGTGGAGATTGAAAATTAAACAAATTTTCTACTCTCATTCTGTTTAATCTATGTATGTAAATATATCATACGAATTTTAATATATCTTTGCATGTTTCAAATTTTTTCACTTCAATTCACTACTTTAGGTTACCTAAAACCGAGCTTAAAATCGAAGCTAAACTGGTCATTGCTTAAGCTCATTAGCAAGTGTCTCTATCTCCCACTTGCTCTCCCTTTCACTCAGTACTTTCACACCAGTGCCATGTCATATCGTGTCACGCGCGCATCTCTTGGCCGAATAACCAAATGGCATTGTGGCAAACGATTGAGCGAGATAGGAGAGTGGGAGAGTGGGAGAGTGTGGGCGGTGAGTGGGCAGTGGGGACTGTGGGTTGAGCGCGGGTCGAGCTGACTGCGGGCCCGCTGTCAGTTTTTCATTTGAAATTCCAACCCCTGCTAGGAAAATTGCACAGCCAGTGTCAAGGCAAAGTCCTGGGCGCGCTGTTTTACTTGTTGGCATTGCAGATTTCAACGCTTTTCATGGCTCAAGCAGAAGGGAAGACGGCAGGGGGAGTAGACGGGCGGTGAACTGGCGAAGTGTGGGCCAGGACACTTGCCGGAAACATATGGCGGCACGCTAAAACCAAAGTCGTCGTTGCCGTTGTCGTTGTCGTCACACAGACACACACACACATACAGTAATAGACAACGGCACATGCATAATGCCAAAGCCACAGCCGCAAATACGTAACAACTGGCACGTGCCCGAGCTCGTGCCATAACCTTCAAGGCAATGACGAAAGTCGGGCGGGGCAGAGCGCGGCGAGAGTGGGCGAGTGAGCGAGTGAGCGAGCGGGCAAGATGACGAGGACGAAGGCGCGAGCGAACGAACGAGCGAGGCCGAGGCCGAAGCTTTGCTGCTGTGGGTGCCGTTTCGCTGTGCCTATAATGTGTGTGTGTGTATGTGCAGCTACTTGTTGTATTTTATTTGTTTGTCGTACTTTTATTAAAAACGAACGCCACCTAATCAGCAGCAAAATGTCGCACTTTACTGCACACACACACACACACACAGAGAGAAAGAGAGCGAATTGAGTGTTGTAGAGTTTTGTGTGGAGTGGGGCGAATGTTTGGCTCGCCCGTTGCGAAAAACGAACTTATCAGCTTTTTGTTTTTGCCGGAGCTTTGCTAAAGTCGTCGCTTCATCCGGCCTTCGTTCGCCTGCAGTTAACTGTAACCCCCCGTCTGGCAGACAGCTGTGTTGTTGTTGCTATTGCTGCTGCTGCTGCTGATAAATAGCGGTTTCTCGTCGTCGTCGCATTTGTTGTTGCTGTTGTTGTTGGTGTTGTTGTTACTGTTGTTGTTACTGGTAGCATTGGAACGTGCCCAGCTTTGCGATTTGCGATTGGTAAATTGGGTAATTGAAAACACTTAACCGTTATGATTTATTATCTATATTATACGCTCGTTGCATACACATGTATGTGTGTGTCGGTGTCTTAGCACGCGCTGACACTATCTATATCCCTCTCTCTATCTCTCTCTCTCTCTCTCTCTCTGACTCATTGCATTTGCATTAAATTGTGCAATCTATTTGACTTGCATACATATATACACATATTTTAGCTTCGTTTAATTGCAATTGTTATTAAAATCGCATCAATCAAATAGATATATCAGCTTTTTTGTTGATGCCATTTGATGGATGTTTTCTGTCTGGCATTTAAAGCTCTATTTGTAGGGCAGTCAAAGTGGCCGTTACAGTTAGAGTTATATCACGCATATTCCTGTAGTAGATTCCAGCTATAATTTATGGCAGGTGAAAATGGCATTACAGTTGTTCTATTGATTGTAAAGCTGATATTGATAGAGCTTTTATTTGCTTACAGCGAAAATAGTAATAATCAGATACTTGCATGATATAATAATCTATATGAGTTCCCCTATGAACTCTTTTTATGCCTTTTACACTATGGAAAATCGTATGAAAATAGCCACTCGTAGGCGTGGCCTGTTACCATTTTCTTGTGATTAATGACAAAAGTTAGCCTTGATTAGGCTTAGTCGATTTGACTGAGATGTTTTAGTCCCTTCATCTCTTTACATCTATCTGACCTTCGACCCTCCCGACAATTCCAGTTTCTCCGATGAAAATCCTTGACTTAATACGAAAGTATAACTCATCTAAATTATGCAGTCTGTTTTCAACGAATTTTCCTGCTCCCATATACTCTTTCCTGACTTAAACCAGCTCAAATTCTGTCTCTGGCCTAAATCAAATGCAGCACAAAACAATTTTAAAGCTTAGCCGAGTTGTTTGCTAAAGTAATTTTGCACAATTTATAAGCCTTTTGCTTGTTTTAGAGTTTTAGCAGATTATTCGCAGTTGCCTCGACAGCTCGGACAATTTCAAAACTTTTCATGTTTAGTGATTGTCATAGTTATCAGCTTGAAGAAAACTTTGTGGCCAATTCCCAGAGACTTAACTTGATGAAAACTATTAAGTTTGAGTTAATAACAAATTATGCAGCACTGGAGAGTGCATAAAGTGTTGAATAGGGCGATTGGATAACAAGATGATAGATGAAAGATGAGCAGGATGGCATATGAAATAGTTAGATATGTATGGTTAGCTATGAGATATTAGAGATGTGTGAGTAGTGATGAGAGATGAGAGAAAATATTGTGAAAGAGATGAGAGATAGAGAGACAGCAGAAGAAATGTCAGCAGTGAAGAGAACTGAAGATAAGAGATGAAAAGCTAAAAGAGAGCTGAAGATATAAGAGACGAAGAGTTTGGAATAAAATTTAAGAATTGGCAGAATCAAGAAGACGAGAGAAAAACAGACCTAATATAATTGAGAAACAGAAGTATAGAAGAAAAGCATTTTCTGCCGTCGTTGTAGTAGATAACGGTAGAAAATGAAAGAGAAATGCATAGAAAAGAAAAGAAGAGAAGATTAATGAACTGAAAGGAAGATTAGTAAAGACCAGAGATGAAAACCGAAGAGATGAGTGCAAAAGAAAGAGATTAGAGATAAAAAGTCTACTTAATTCATTCCTTTTACAGAAATTATAAATAATATATATCAGATTAAGAACTTCTACATCGCCTCTGCTTTGCTTTTGCCTAGAAGCGTTAGGAATAAAATATAGCTTAAATAATCCAAATTTGAGAATGAACTAGTACTTAGAATACCAAAAGTAATACAAATTCAAGTCATAGGCAAAGGTCTGCGAGTATTCGAATAGAAGTTAGCCTGGTTTTTGGTTAGGTAAATCCCAAGCAAACGAAATATTTCCTCAAAATTTCTATGGGTTTTAAATATCTTGACTTCTGCTCAGCAAGAGCAGTGTTTATAGATAAGATGGGTGCAGGTCCTATCAAGAGATCAGTTATAATATGCAATTCACTTTATGTAGCGGTTCAATGAGCAGCTCAACAGCTAGAGGAAAATCTTTGCCTGGTTACAGCCTTATCAAAAATTCCATTTGGATTTGAGTTCGCTGTGCAATTTCCATGGAATTGAGGAAATTTTGTATTTAGCCAAAGATCTGGGCGCAAGATAATCGAAACATGGGGCAACTGACTAAGCGCAGTCACCTTTTGCTGCAACCAGTTCCAGTTTCAGTTCCAGCTCGAGCTTGAGCTCCAGTTCCAGTTGTTCATTTCGTTCACGTTCCGTTGCACGCTTCAACTTTGAACTCGTTGCTGTTCGCTTGGGAATGTCGAGCAGCGATTAAAAACTAATGAAAAGGTCAGTCGACAGACAGAGACGGGCTGAGCAATGGATCTGTGTGTGTGTGCAAGCGAGCAAGCATGCGAGTGAGTGAACAAAAGAAAACAACAAAATGAGCGTTAACCAAGCAAATCCTCGGCACGTTTCACTGTTGCGGGTGTTCAAGGTGCGCCCCCTCCTCCCCTCCCGCAGCAGCAGCAGCAACAACAACACACGATATGCGAGAAACACGCAAAGCGAATTCGATTTCGATGTCGTTGTTGTTGTTGCTGTTGCTGCTGCTGCTGCTGTTGTTGCTTTTGTTTTGCAGCCACTCTCACCCCCGGCTCCTGGCTGGTTCGCATGGCAATTTGCCATTTTGAACAACGTTCGGAGCCAGCCACAATTTTGCGGCTTCATTGGATGCCGTTTGCCAAAGGCAGGCGCAGTCGAAATGAACCAAAAGGTCGTTGGCGGCGGCTGAGGAGGAGGAGGAGGAGGAGCAGCAGCAGGAGAAGGTGTGTGAGGTGTGCTGGGTAGGTTAGTTTAGCAAATGCCTGCCTTTTGGCTTTTGGCAAACGGCGCGCTGCTGATAGAGATTCTGCAGCTGTGCGATGTGTGAATCAAACGACTCGATGCTGATGAGAGTGAGTGATGTTCTATGACTGTGTGTGTGTGTGTGAGAGTGTGTGAGTAACTCTTTGAGTGTGCACCTGTTTTCTGCGCTCTTCGCTCTGCACTCGGTTTTCTGTTTTGCTAGAATTGTGCTTTTTTGCTTGCTGCCAGACTGTAGGCGGAACTCAAATAAAAGTTATATTGCCGCTGCAGGGCCATTCGAGTTAATCGAATAATAAGCGCGCACACACACATACACACACACACACATGTACACACGCATACAGACAGGCAGACACAGGCTGCTGCAGTCTCGCCGAGGTCGAGACATGACCAATTGGCGTGTTTTTCGAAATATTTCGCTTCATTGGAATGGAAGATGATAGCCTCGCCGCAATGCCGTACCTCTCGCCGCACTTCGCCGTCGCTCTCGCTGCACTTTGCCGCTGCGTCTGTGTGCCGGCATTCGCCTTGTTATGTTTGCGCCTCGTTTTTGATTTTCAACACAAACACACACGCACACACATGCACAGAAATAATTCTTTTTTTATTGCTTTTGCTGCAGCGCAGCGAACGAGTTAAAGGCGCAGTAGTGGTCGGCAGAGGAGGGGTGAGAGAGCGCGAGCGAGAGTGAGAGATTGCGGCACTGAGGAGCCCATCAAAATGATGTGCACTCATTTGTGAAGTGCGGTCGACGTCGACAGCGACAGCGACAGCGACGACGGCAACGGCAACGGCAACGGCGCTTTGTGCGTGAGAAAACAAAACTCGGAACTTGGTTTTCTTCGCTTCCCTTTGTGCTCGGTCGGTGCTACTTGAAAGCGATTCTTCGAGTTCTTCAAATTTCTTTTCTAATTGATTCCGAATTGCTTTCAATTGTGGCACAATCTCAATGCGGAACTTGTACGGGCCTACATACATACATACATACGTATATATTTCTCATTAGATATGAATATTTTTGACCCCTATATGAGCGCAAACCCCTTTCATATTTGATTTGCTGCAATTATATAGAGAAATGCATTTCAAAATCTCCACTTTAGCTTCAATTTTCCACATATTGCTTATAAAATTACAATTAATCATTCGATTATATTGCTACATTGGATTATTATAGAGATATGTGGCGCATATATTAAAGAGGAGCTTTACTAAGGCTGACTTCTTCAGTATGTGAATAATACTCTGTAATATATTCATATTATATACATACATATATTATATTTAACACTCATCTCGAGTTTATGCCACAAACTTCTTATCAACTTAAAAGAAACCGCGCCATGAGCTTACCCAGTTTAAAATTTGTTTCTTCGCTCGATTCAGACACTTAGTGATAAGCTCTCTTCGCTTAGTACATATCTTTGGAATATCCGCTCTCATTTATGTATTATATGAACATATATATACATATAGTACATACTATATATACATATAGAGCATACTATAGCTCTTCATGACTCTTCGCCACTTACTCTAATCAGTTAGTTTTCTCATATATATATATCCGGTTTCTAACAATATTTCATATATGGGTTCATTGAACACATATATGAGTTACAATAGGAACTCTGTATAACTCTATAGAAAGCATCATCACAGCTTACATTATCTTTTAGAAAGTACAATAGCTTCAGATAAATCAAGTTTAAAGTTTTTCTGAGATATGAAGATTACATGTGCATTTTTGTTCCATTTTATAGACATTTTCTTAGTTGCTAGAATTTGAAATATATATTAAAGGCATTTCCGATACATATCGGATAGATTTCATATACGTGCAGTTACATTTTCTTGGCTGCAAAGATTTCAAGTGCATATCGACTCATTTCAAATCTCCGTTCTCTTCTTGCAAGGCACTCCAATACTTTTTGGAGACATATTCTGCTTTACAGACTTTTCAGATACAAATCAAATACATTTAGCTTTGGCATACAGTTAAGCTAGCAACATTTTCTTATGTACAGATATTTCCAAAACGTTTTGGTCCCATTTTGATGTTTTGATGGCCTAGTTAAACGTATTACAAATACGCCTTAGATACATTTTATTGGATAGACAGCTTATATGCGAAATACAAAAAAAAATACATGAATATATTAAAATTAAGAAAACTTATTTAAATATGTGTGGAAAGTCGCAAGCCAATAGAAAGTTCTTGACGTTGTTTTTAATAATAAAAGTATAATGGCTTTGAATGCTATTAATATATTATGTTTATAGGTAAATCAAGGAGGCATTTGTCTGAATAGTATCTGGACTAGCCTAGTTTAAGCTCTGTTTCCGCTTTAATAATATCAACTTAATTTTAAGGAGCTCTAGAACAACAAAATGCCGATCGTCTTAGCCAAATCAATTCCTTTTTATGAATGAAAAAAATCTAATATAATGAAAATCAAATATAATATAATGATATGTATGTACGTACATACATACATTTGCATGAACATACATAAGTACGTAGATTGATATATGTATGTAAGACCCAATTATGGGAAAATATTCAGAAGGAATGGTACAATATTCCTGTGGAAATGTGTAGAAAGTTAATATCCTCTATGCCCCAAAGGATGAGCAAAGTCATTGCGAATAAGGGCGGCCATCCAGGGTATTAACTACGTTCAAACAAATATATTCTAAATACTCAACAATATTTCAGAAATTTTAATTTTTTTGTAATTTGAAGCGTATGCAGCTGATATATGATATTTCTATATAGTATAATTATACACTATTAAATACCGCAGATACCATAAATGCCAGAAGAGCTTTTACAAATTGAGAAACAGTGTAGAGAGGGAATAGCAAAAAAGTATTTGTCAATAAATGTCAGAAACATATTTTACTAATATGAAAAAAGTGAATGTATATAAATATAGATATGTACATATGCATAAAAAGTATACACATACATACATACATATGCAGGCATTTATGTGTGTGCATATGGACATAAACAGGCACTTACATACATACACATATACATATGTAAGTGTGAACTGTATAATGGAGCCAGAGCCAAAAGTTTGAACTTGTTGTTTAGTGTCGACAAGGGCATCATAAATAAACAATAATAAATATGTGTGCGGACTATGTGCGGCTCGCATATTGTGTGAAACAGGAACAAGTTTCGAAAACATCCAACAAAATATTCAGTTTGTTGCTTTACAACAACAAAAATCAAAGTTTTTCGTACAAAAATTCCACAGCATTTGCCCGCGTCGCATACTCTCTCGCTCCCGCTCTCCCACATTCGCGCTCTATCTGTAATTCGCTCTCTCGCTCTCACTCGCGCCCGCTGGCTCGACAAGCAATAAATTTGTATGAACAAATTGAATGTACTTTTGCTGTTGTATTTGCTATTTGCTCGTGCTTTTAGTTCACCGTTCTTATTGCTCCCACTGCCGCTGCCGCTGCTGCTGCTGCTGCTGCTGCCACTGTGGATGTGGCTTTTTGGCTGGCGTATTTCATTTCATGACTGACTGCCTGACAGCAATTTTAAATTGCAATTTCGCGGCGCCCCCCAAAAAATGGAGCACAAATTTTATATATTTCTATTTTGACTTTTCACACACAGCTCAAGGTTTGCTTTTTGCAAGCACACACACACACACACACACACACACACACACACACACACACACACACACACACACACACACACAAATATTCATATAGATATGTATATATGCACATACACACACACATCCCTAGTTCACCCTTGTCTGCAGACATTTTATTTTACAGTTTTTTCTGCCACTACAAAAGTTTCAGTGCCGCTGCCGACGTCAACTAGCGCGCCATTTGTCATGTGTCGTCGGCTGCGGCGGCGACGTCGCTTGTTTTTATTTGCTCACTCTGCCAACACCCTCCCGCTGCCGACCTATTCGCTCCATTCATCAAGCAGTTGCTTAGCTCAGTTCGCTATTCCCTTGCCGTTTCAGTCCTGTAGCCTTTCGCTCACACCCGCTCTCCTCTCTCTCTCTCTTTTTCAATGCTTAGCTCTTGCTATTCAGCTGCTCACAATCTTCACTCAACACAACGCACACACACACACACACACACGCACACACTCAAGTGCAGGCTGTAAAGTTTTTTGCTTATTCTCGGCCTCGTCTTCAACTGCTTATTGTGTTGCTGCTGCTTCTACTTCTGCTTCTTCTTCCACTACACATTCCCTTGGCCCAAAATAAAGTGCGCCTTCTCTCTGCCCACTTGCCTTCGTTGCTGCCTTTGCCGCTGCCTTAGCCTCTGCTGCTCTCTTCGCCGCACTCTTCCTCTCTTTCTCTTTCCTACTCTCTGCTTGTGCTTTGCAATTTTCTAGCTTTTTCGCCTTGTTGTGTGCGGCTCGTGGGTTGTTTCGGGTTACGAGCGGGGATGAGGCGCACTGAGGGACTTGTCTCTACATATATACATACATACATATATAAAGTGCTTGTGTGTAGCTAAAGTTCGCTCTGGGTCCAACGGACGATGCGGACTTTGCTTTATTTTCACATTTTTCGCTCCATTCTGTCCGTTCAGCGTCCCTCTCGCTCGCTCCCACTGCCGGCTGCCAACTTTGTACGCCAGCAAAAAATTCATTTTAAATTTCATGGAAAATCGTTTTAATTATATTCGTAAAATTTCATATAAATTTTGTTTCTCTCTTTGCATTTCTTGCATTCGTCTAGTGCCCAGAGCTTGGCATTTAATGAAACTTTTGCCTTGAGTGGCGAATTCATAAATTTAAATGAACAGCGCGCGGACGCTAAGTGTTAATGCAATTAGGTGGCAACTCGATTAAATAAATCTTAATTAACAATTTTAAAATGTTGCAGCCAGATGAGCAGCCGCCGCAGCCGCAGCCGCAGCAGCAGTCGCAGCCGCAGTGGCAGCAACTTTTTAAAGTTCAACTCGTGTTGGCATTTATAAAATGGCGTCATAACAGTCAGACACACACACACAGATACATACACAGACACACGCATACGTATGCAAAGTCCTTGCTCTGTGTCCCTGACAGCTATTTGAGGGCTCTGTCGCTGTCTCCGACGACAGGGACGCCGCCGTCGACGCCCTGCGGCGCGCGCTGCACCAATTTGATTGGCATTCACAACAGCAACAACAGCAACAGCAACAGCAACAGCAACAGCAACAGCAGCAGCAACAGCAACAGCTGCAGCTACAATCGCTGCGATTTTGCATCAGCAGCAGCTACAGCAGGAAATTCAATTACGCCATTTGTTGTTGGCTGTCATATAAGCATGAAACGGCGCACATTACGTGAGTCATGTTTCCCTTTGTACTATATATATACCATATCAATATATGTAACCGACTTAATCGAATTGGACTTTGATTGAGTTTTATGCTTAGCTTCCATTGACATTTCGTAAGTGTTGTTGACTTACAATACTACTAGAACATAAACTATAGTTCAGGTTGGGTCAGGAGCACATTAGGTATCTCTCTTCTGGTTTTGTAGAGTACTATTCATTAGGGCTACCTTTCTTATAAACATTACAGATCTGTAAACTATGTAGATACTACTGTTTCCTATAGCGCAGCCATTTAATGCAAGTTCAGCTATCTCTATTCTATCTTTACTCAGCTATTTCTATTCTTTACTCTATTCTTCTTTTTACTCTCCACGTAAGAGAAAGACGTAATCTTAAGTTCATATAGATCAATGTACAATCATACTTTATAGTTTTTTATCTATCTATTCTAACTTTACTCTCTAACTATCTCTGAAACAAGCTATTGTCAATTAATAGTACTTTCACTAGACGTAGTCTTCAGTTCATAGAGCTCTATTTACAATTATTTTTAGTTTTTTATCCAAGTTCTTCTACCTCTACATTTACCTTATGTGCTATGCACCTCACCTCATCATTTATCAACCCTGATCTCCCTATTTTCTGCTATAATCCTAAACAATTCTATTATTATTTATACAATTTCAACTTCTTCTAAAACTCATTAAAAATTCTAATTATATTTCATTCGAGTTGAGGAAACACATACGTTACGGCATGTCTGAAATATATTTCATAATTGAGTTTTACTGGGGGTGCATATTTTAGCGCTGCCTAACGAGCAAAAAGGGTCTAAAAAGTAAACAGTTGTCGGTCGAAATGACATTCATAAGGGTTATATAAAGCTCTTAAGGCCGATTACAATCATGTTGCGAAACAGATCTATAATAGAATTGTCTGAATGGCAGGTGAGATATTTTGCGATTGATGTTAAGCGAAACAATGTAAATGGATAGTCACGTAGTACCGAGGTTTCTGATATGAGAGTAAGCTTTGCTCTCTCTGATATAGCAAAATGATTTGATATGAATATATGTTTGTTGTTCCAAATATTTCTAATATGTTACTTAGTATCAAGAAAGGAATATGTTTCATTATGTACGGAATATTTAGAGATTTAGACATAAGGACATTATATATAAGGATCATAGGTCATATATTACCTAGATTTCTTATTTATTAGCAGTCTTTATATCTTGAAACAAATCTGTATAAGGTAAGTTCTGTATTACTAGATATATCAAAAGGATATATATCAGAATATTACAAGAAAATATATAGCATAATGAAAGACTTCCTAAAGGAAATGCCGCTATAACAGTGAAATTATGGTTATATGTGAATAAGAATATATTTATAAGAGAATAAAGGACAAAGTGGGTTAGATATCAAATAGAGCTCGTGCTGGAAATATATTTAAAAAGAACGAAGTATTCATAATTTATGTTTTGATTACCAAATTTTTGCTCTCTCACCTGCCGAAAGCTGAAGGAATATTAGGGATAAATGATTAGAATGAGGTAGAAATTGATACTTTATGTAGAATAAGAACCTGGCTTTTCCCTTAAGTCTCCTCTTGCCTAGCCCTCTGCCTCCTGCCAATTAAGTCCTTGGCTGTTAAACGCATTTAAGTGAAAACTAAAATACAAATTTAAAATTTTCGGGCAGATAGGACAGATTTGATACCATCTATAAGGAGTATATGGGCAGACGAACATAAAGGCATTTCATTAAAAAGCCAATATACTCTCATTCGACGTTCCCGAGCGAGCATCAAAAAGTGTTTCGCTTTTATTGCGCTCCATTTGGGGAATTCGAAATACAGAAACCACACAAGGCTCTCTGAACATCCGAGAAATGCGCAATATTTTTTTACGGCGGCGACAAAAAAGAAACGTAAAAAAACCAGCTGCGGCCATTTTGAGATATTTTTTATTGGCCATAAGTTTGATGAGTTATGACAAATATAGAAACTGGAAAGGCATTCGATTTGGCCATAGCCAGCGACTTTAGCCGTATAGGTATATATATACATATATATATATATATTCACGTCAAATCAATTGATATGCAGCACAAGTCGAATGGGGGGACCTTCACTACAGATGGAGCCAGAAATAGATACTATATATGTTTGTATGGGTAATAAATTATATATACATATATATTTATATATATATATGTATCGGCTAGGCCATATAAAGCTAAAATTGAATGTTAAAGAGGCGAGACTTGAACTTGAAATAGTGCTAAGTGAATGCTGTGATAGATATATGTATGCATATAAGTATATATACCATGGGTATATATATATAGGTTTTTATATACATATATAGGTATATTTGTATATATATTTATACTGCTTTATTGCGCCTTTTAATTAGTTGTCGAAAATAATAGTAAACTCTGTTAGCACCATTGGCAATGCTCAACTAGAAGATGCCCTCTCAAATCGACTTACATTAGGACTGGAAGACCCACAAACATCTATATAGATAAAGGAATATATCGAAATCCGCTGAGTTTATTTCTTTTCTGCCGCCTCTTTTCCTTTTCATCTTATTTCACCTGCTTTCTTTTCTTTCCATCTCTTTTCTACTCTTTTGTGCCTATTTCCTAACCCTCACCTTCTTTCTTCACATTTCTTCGAATTTACTCCTTTCCTTTTCTTCTCTTAACTCGTATAACTTATCTTTCCTGTTAAGGTTCGACAGAATCTTCATTTCAACCCGGCCTCCTCCCTCTTACAGTTCATCCCATCCAAACCAATATACCCCGCTTACATTCATCCAATCGAATTCCAGGGTATGAAATGCTTGAAATTCATTTGAAGCAAAGAATTTACAGCTTTGAGAAACAAAAATACAAACAGAAAATACACAAAATAAATTTCATATCAAATTTATTGAAGCTGATTAACATCGGAACTCAACTCGGGCTGCCTTTTTGAATGTTAATGTATGCAGTGAACCAGCTGAGCCAGATGTCTGAATACCTATCTATATATGTATGTATATCTATATGTAGTTCATTTGCCATGATATGGGAGCTTGTGATTAGAAGAGCTTTGCATGTGCTTTGCATATGCTTAAAGATTTGCAAGCTCTGCGACTCTCAGAGTCCAGAAATAAACGAATTTACAATTCACTTACAAATTAAAACAAGACAAAAACTTAGTGATTCCTTATAGATATATATGTGGAATGTTGAATATCTCATATATTGATGGCTGGAAAATAATGATATTGTATGATTTTATATAATAAATGATATAAAGAAATTTACATAAATACAAGTTTTATATTCATAGAATGTGATTCATTATTTATTGAAATAAATCTATTAATGATATACTCTAAATTATAGAGATTATAGAATAAATCTCTTAATTATAGACTCTAAATTATAGAGATTTATTTTAGCAAACTGTATATTTTTATCACTATATCTAATAAGTAAGCTTTAAGGAATCTAAAATATTATTATAAGGTATATATAATGCAAAGTATAAGTATATAAGGTATATATAATATAATATTTAATATATATTATATGTATGTGTTCTTTAAAAACTAACTTAATTACTTAAATTATCGTATACAGGTCTGAACCAATGTGTTTCGATTCCAATTGGAAATAAAATGATCAAAGAGCAAATGCAGCAAAAGTGAGGTAAGTCTTTTAGAATTAGATTTTTAGTATAGTTATTAATTTTTGCACATATTTATGTACTTGAAGATATAGGGAAACTCAAACAGTTTTAATGCAAACATAGCTTGGGTCCTAGAGAGTAGAACGTACAGAATATATAAAACAAATGAAACACATATGGAATATATGGAACATATGAAACAAATGAAACACATATGGAATATGTGGAACATATAGCGCATATGATTCATATGGAACCTGTGGAATAGAGAATAGAGAGTGCTGAGATCATATGGAACATATGGAATGTAGAGAGTATAGAGAGCACATAAAACATATGAAGCTTACAGAATGAAGAAATAGGAAACCTATGAAATACGTAGAACGTAAAGAACATATGATTCATATGGAATATAGAGATCATATAGAACATATGGGGAGTGTAGAGAACCCATAAGCCTTATGGAACATAAGGAATGTATGAATCATGTGGAATGTATGGTACATAATGACTATGTGCAACATCTATGCAACATATAAGTCTCAAGAAACATGCAGAGTATATTGAAAACACAAAATGCTGCAAACATTTCCACTGAAACTACCTTATCTACTATATACTATATATAGTCTACTTCTAGATTAGATATTTAAAGCTTTGCATAGAAAAATGTCAACAATTGACCATGCTTTGGTTGCCTTTCACCAGTTTTATTTAGCCATTTTCTAGCTCAAATTTGTAGCTGGAAACGCGAAACATTTCAGCCAAATGGCTTCACTTAGGTGTGTGGCAAGCTAATGTTACGCGCAACATATTAGACACGTTTTTGCAATTTGTCTGCCAAAATGGAGTACATGAATGCAAGTAGAATATATATATACAAATATATACATATGTATGTATTTATACAAAACTCGACTTGTTTCGTTTTCAATTGCCATAATTTGCTGGGAATATCCATAACCATGTTCGCCATATCCGTTTCCGTATCCATTACCCGTTACCCGTTACCCGGCTGCCCGTTTGCCCTCACATATTATTAGTCTATATATCCCTGGGCATTAAAATCGACAATCGGCACGTTTCAACTCCCACACACACACACACACAAAGCAGCTGCAGAGGCAGCTTTTACGGCTAACAATTTCATGTAAAAATGTTCCACACAAAAACAAAAAATTCAAAGCCGACGCATTGACGTTCGACCTTAACCATAAAATGGCGGCGGCGGCGGCGGCGTCTCTGTTGACGACAGCAGACCAGATTAAGCTGTGCCCAGGCAAACAGAGTGGCAACGCTCTGCCTACTGCTGCTGCTGCTGTTGTTGTTGCAGTTTGGAGATAAAAAATGCCATAAGAATTGCCGTCGCCTTAGCCGTTTGCCGCGACCCGCAGGTAAAACACGCAAACCGACAAAAGCCAATAACAACAACAAACAACAACAAAAGGAAGAAGCAGAGCAGATAACGCATTGCTGCACACAGCATTCGCCCATTCATTCATTCATTCACTCATTCCTCCACATCCATTTGGACACAGGCGGGCCACAGGTAGAAAACGGACTGCAGACGGACGCAAATGTGGGTGGGCTCTGTTTCTAGAATAAAAACTCAAAACGAAATGAAGTGTGTTCACACATAAAAGAAAAAAATAAATATTAAAAAAAAAAAAATTGACAGCTCGCGCTCGTCAATTCTCGTTCGCAGCCGGTAGGATTCGAACCTACGCTCCCAGAGGGAATCTGATTTCTAGTCAGACGCCTTAACCGCTCGGCCACGACTGCTCTTGGAATATATGCGTCTAGTTAGCGAGTTAACGCTTCGGCAACGCGACGGTGACGGCGACGGCGACGGCGAACGTAAGACGCGGCGATGCGACGTGAACGGTCGTCAATCGTAGACGGCGGCGACGGCGACGGCAAAGCAGCGGCGATTTCAACGTCAGCTAAAAATAAATACATACAGCATGTGATTGCATATGTATGTAGATACATATATATTTATGTGAGTGTGTAGGTTCTTGCTGCTGCTGCTACTGCTGTTGTTGATTTTTGCGTCGTTTCTCTTGAGACGTTGCGTCGTCGCTCGCCAGCAGAGATAAGATACTTTTTAGACTTTAAGCTTCGCAATGCAATGAAAATAAAATCGTATACAAAAAAACTTATTTACGCTTTAGAAATTTTGTGCACTCACTCGCTCTATCGCTGCCTCGCTCTTTCGCTTGTTCAGTAGTTTGCTTTTAGTTTGTGCGTTTGGCTTAGTTTCGTTTTATGCTTTATTTTGGCATTTTCATTTCCATTGTTCTCACTTCGCATTAGCGCTGCCTTTTTTTGCTCAACTCTGCTCTGCTCTGGGCTGCTTTTGCTTTATATTTATTGTTGTTGACTTCACGCAAAAATGCGTAGAAACAATTTGTTCATCTTGTGTTTGACCTCTCAAAGTCGTCGTTCGTCGGCTGTCCACTACCTCTATGCACCTCTTCCTTTCACTCTTCCACTCCACTTCTTCGCTTTTAGTCTTCAAACTTAATGTTGCGGCGTGTCCAAAGTAGAAAATCTCTTTGTTTCGTGTCTCAAATGCCATGAGTTTGCAGAATTTTCGCAGCAATTTAGAGAAAATACTCATTATATACATATGAACATACATATCTGTACATGAATGTATGTATATGTACGTATGTGTGTGTGCTTGAGTATACCAAGTTAGGCCACATTCGAGGTTTGCATTTTGCTCTAAAAACTTTTACGTTCTCCGCAACGTTAAGTCGAGCAAAGGCAAACGAATTTCGCCATTCTTTCGCTGTAATTTAGAATTCGCCATAAAAGCGCAATGCAGCGTTGCCAAATTGCTCTTGAGGTGCTTTTTCCAATTGGAAATTTAGTATTCGTATACTTTTAATGCACTTGGAAAGGTTACTTGATATTATATAGAAATACTTAAAAGGTGATAGTAATTTTTTTTTAAGCAATGTAATGTAATGTAATTAATAAAGATTTATTTATTGTTTAATTATGAATTATTTATTTATATACAATATATTTATTACGTATGTACATATTTCGTTAATTTTTAAACAGTTTTTAATGGAATATAATTGAAAAATTAAGTTTGAAATACCTCAAAACTCTGCTGTAAATATATTTCTCTATAGATAGTTGCTAAAAACTCAATAAAATTATAATATACATATTTAGCTTTACAACTGATTCCAGAAAACCCAATCGCTGAATTTACATACATATCTATTCAAGAATTTTGCTAATTTAGACCCACTATACTAAAAAATTTTATTTTAAAGAAACTCTCATTACCATATGTATGATATCCAATAGAATAAGCTATTCTAATCAACTATGGAGCTTAGTTTAGTCATAAATATGTTATTTTAAACCCTGAATAATACATTTCTACAACATTTTATATGTATGTGTACCAAAAAGTAATATGATTTATGCAGATCCATTGATACAATTCATAGACCAGTCTAGTTACATTTCCTAATGATATGATAAGGTTCTTATTTACATTATATATATTTCATATATCTTGAATTTCTATAACAAGTCATTCAGAACTTCAATGAAACATTTTTCTAATGAATTTTTAAAACACATCATATATATTTCCTTTGGTAAAAACTTTGCTGAACTAAAATATTTTCAGCGATTCAACTCAAATGTATTTTTTGCGAAATCGAAATGAAATTGAAGCTCAGAATACGCTATATAGATATACTTGCTCTGCTTAGGCAAATGTATACTTGGATAGACACACATACATATATAAATAGAAACAAATATAGAGAGAGCAATATATATACATATCTAACTTTGCACAGCTTCAAGTGGTTTGTTGTTTTGCTCAGGTAAAATTTGGAGTTTTGAGACATTTCTCAAGGTTTTTGTTTTGCCAACCTCAACTTGAATTTCCATTTAAAATGATGAAATTCATAAAGCTTTGCTCGCTTTTAAATAGGCAAATATGTGCACAAATGTGCTGGGCTCCCCGTTTTGGATGGAGCGGGGGCTGGGGCTATTGCCGGGGCACGTTCGCATTTAGCCTCCGTTGTGAACTCATTAACTCGAAAAGCCGCCAAGTTGACGCTGCTAAACTGTGCAAACAATAAAAAAAAAAAAAAACCCATTAGATTAGTTAGTTAGAAGTACGAAGTATTCCAGTCTGAAGTATTTGCAGTGCTAAACAGTTCCTGGTAGTCCAAATTTGGCAGAGTGAAGGATTTACTAGTCTATTTAGAAGCTTACGTAAACTAATTGGGTTTTATTTGTGGAGTTTGCTCTTTTAACGGAAGATATGTGAACTCTATTTATATAGGGTGTTATTGGAGTATTACTTTAACTCTGCTTGGCTAGTTATTGTTACAGTTATGGAACATTAGAAAGTGGTATATGTACATAAAAGTTCAGCTCATTAGAGTTATTTCATAATACTTCTTAAAAGCTATTTCTAATTGAATTCATTTATCATTCTAGTTCTCTAATATGCTTAGATCTATTGACAAATATATGTATAAGGCATATTGTTAATGCTGGACAAGTTAAAGATAACTTTCAAACTGTAAAGTGTTAAGAAAACAGGAACAGGTAACTTAATCTATAGCTCCAATACAACAGTATATATCTTATACAATTTATATAAATTTCTTATAATCTGTTGGTATATCATCCACAGTTTTTTATAGATTTCAAAAACTCGACTTTAAGTAGATAAGTTTTGACAGTCGAAAACTTTCTACGGCTCAATTGTTACGGCTTATGCTCAAGTATCGCCTCTTAAAATGGACTTAACTTTTTTCTCGTTTTTTTGGGCTGCTTTACAAAGTATCGTCAGTTTTAGAGATGTAAGTGAAGTGTGTTTGTGCTGCCCTTCCTCTGCCTCTGCATCTCCTCTACGGCTACCTCTTCATCATCTTTGGCCTTTCTTAACAATGGCGTCTAATGTTCGCTTCGATTGAGCGGCGAGTGGTGCAGCGATGATATCTGGTTACAATCTTAACTTTCGAATCGAACTCGAATTCGCATTGTTGACCGCCGAAACGGGGGATGTTGTTGCTTTTGATTAGAGCAATTGGCCTTTTTTGCTCGCATTTGGGGTTGTTCCTTGAGTTGTTGATGAGGTCTAAACGATGTGCTAAATCGAAGCACCGTTATGACCAATGGGGCACATAAAATATTTGATTGGAATAAATAAATTGATGGTGTTTATTGGATTTGTGGCCAGAGCTTGAGGAGCGCTTAGTTTATCTAACGGCCAGCTATGCAAAAGAGCTTTTTGCAAGCTTTCACACATGCACACATACACAAAAGGGAGACACTCACATATAGCTCTAAGCTGTCAATAAACTGGGGAGGTACTTTGACCCTTTCTGTTGTTTGGGAAAATTGCTGGCGAGTCAGCATTTTCCCATTACCTTGGCTACACTTTAATGCAAAAGCAGCAACAACAACAACAATATCAACAGCAACAGCAACAACACAAATCTGCCGCAAAGAGACATTGCCATGCATCTTTCGGACTGTTCGGACATTCGCCGCATGCCGCAAGCCAAGGAAATGAAATAAATTGCAAATAAATTCAATATACTCGTCATACGTGTGTTTGTGTGTGTGTGCTTGTACGTCTGCGCTCGCATTAGAGATCCAGTAGCAGAGATACATAAATCAAGGCCATAAATGGCAATTGCGCTCGACGCCGACATCGACGTCGACGTCGACGTCACTTTGATTGGGAGCAGGCAGCAGGCAGCGTCGCTGTTGGAATTGTATACAATGTATGTATATGCATGTGCCTGTGTGTGTGTGCGTGCTTGCGCTCTACTTCAACGTCTTGTATGCTCCTGCTACATTTTGATTTCGCCTTTATGCAGCGACTGGCACTTGAGCGTGTCGTGCACTCGACTCGGCTGGCTATCGGAGAGTTGGGAGAGATCGGTAGACCATTGAGCATTGAGAGCTTTACTGCTCTCATTGTCCGTTGTCATTATATTTGTGTGTGTGTGTGTGTGTGTGTTTTTTTTTTTTTTTGCCAATTGCGCGGCCTTTCTTTTCCTTGCATTCGCATTTTGGAGAGCGTTGTTGTTGGAGAGTTAGGAGTGATCAGAGAGTTTAAGCATTCGTTTTCGCCTTGTAGAGTTTTGCGCTTGAGCTTATTTAGCAAGACATAGATAGGGAGAGAAAGAGAGCTCGTATACTCTCATTATGTTTGGCAATTGTAGCCCTTCTTCGCCTTGAAGCTATGTGCAATTGAGCATACATATTTAACGATTGAGCTTTTGTGTGCTCATTTAGTTTTATTTGCTGCAATTTTTGGGCATATATTATGAGTTGGCTGCCCATTAAAGCCGCGCAACTGGAGGCAGTGTCTGCCTGTGTTTGTGTGTAAATCAATCTTTATTAAGCGCGCCCGTTGCCTGCAGTGGCCTGCAGTGGCGTCGCGCAATAAAAAACCAAATTGCATTGCCGGCCACTGTACCCAGCAGCAACAGCAACAGCAACAGCAACAGCAACAGCAACAGCAACAGCAGCAGCAGCGGGCAGGTCTGAACCTGTTTAAAGTGCAACTCGGCGGCGAGCTGTGCTTCTCGTCTGTGCTTCAGATTTCTCCATCACTTACGTTGTTGCTGTTGTTGCAGCTTTTATTTTATTTTACTTACGTCTTCGTGCTACAAAAGTCGAGTGGGCTCTTGTGCTCAATTTGGCCCTATGTTGTTGTCGTTGTTGTAATTGTTGCTGTTGTTGTCAACGCGTATTGCCGGCGCTCGCTCATATGCCCCGCGCGCACCGCCTCTGTCGCAGCGCTACACTCAATTGCTGCGCCAATGCCCGACGATGTCGCGTCGCCTCGCGCTGCGCATATCGCAAAATGCAATCGCAATTAAGTTTTATTTTGTAGCGAGCGCATTTTTTAATTAGCAAACGACGCGGCGTACGCTTCGTGTCGCCAGCGCTGCTACCGCCCCAAATCGACGAAAACAACGGAAAAAAAAAACAGCAAATAAAGCTCCCAAGGCGTCGGCTACCGATCCACGCCGTTGTAGTCGCTGCTGCAGTCGCTGCCTACGCGCGCGCCGCTGCTAATGATGATGATTGCTCTCTGACTGCCGACGCGACGCGTCGCATCGTGACGCCGATTTAGCGATGGGCGAAGAGAGTGAAAGAGAGCGCGCGGCAGTAAGACGCGAACTAGAAAGCTCAACAAACACGAAAAATAGTTATGCAAAGCAGAAAGTGTTGAGACGAAGAGATTTTGAATGATATTTAACAGGTGAAATATATGGAATGTAAGTAATATTTGAAGTTATTGTTATATGCATGTAGAATATGAGGTAAGAATTGTTGTGTATATACATATATAGTAACAAATGGATAGCGAGAGCTTTTGCATGAATTCTTACAGATTTGGCTACAAAAGAGAACTTTATCAAAACTGGACTAAGATTTACGTATAGTAAATAGAGAGTAGTATATGATACATATGTAGGTGTGACATCTACTTCTAGCTGTGTTTACGCTCACGCTTGGCTCACGCGCTCCTCTCTAGGCTCGTATCTGTTTCTCTGTATCTGTGCATTGCATACGAAAAGTGCACGAAAATTTATTCGCTTTTTCAATATTTAGCACCCATGGGGGTACTCGATCGTCGTCGTCGTCGTCGTCGTTGCTGTTGTTGTTGTTGCTGCAGTTATTGGATCGTAGCTATATTTGGCATATAGCACAGATACTACCACTGCTCTCTCCATCTCTTTCACTCTCTCTCTAGTTTGTCTGCTATAATAATTTTTCCATATTCAATTCGTTTCCATATTCAGTTTTATCGTTCGTCACTTTGCCGATTGCCAACAACAACAACAACAACAACAACAACAACTATGAAAATTTGCATTTTGACTTTTATTGATATATTCGCATTTTTATTGATCGCTTTTAATTTGCATTTTGCATTTTGCGTTTACAAATTTTGTGCGCATTTTGTAAATTCGCATTTTTATATTTATTTTATTTGATTTTTTTATGTGTCTTGTCTGTGCTCACAAACTGGTTGCATATACCACCTGCTGGGTGTGTATTAGTGTGTGTGTGTATTGCAATATTTATATACAAATTTTATTGCATTAATTATTTAATTTACGACTTTCTTTCATTGATTTCAATTTACGACACGAATTTTTGTATTCCATTTGCTCCATAAAATGCCAGATAAACATGTATGCCATAAATATACATATATATACTATATATAGACTATATAGTGTACTGCGCCTCATCGATTATTACTTCATTTGGCTGGCATTAGGTAATTATCAGCTAGACGTAATAATCGTATTGCATTTCATTTGAATGGCAATACAAAATCTCGATTACAAATCTCAATTTCAACAGGTAAGAGTGCGGTAGGTGGCTATGCATGACTAGCAAATACCCTAAACTTGACTGGCATTTTATTTGCACCACAAAAATATGTTCAGATAAATGTATATTTCAGTTAAATCATATTAAAACAACGATTTTTCAGCTTTTTATTCGGTATGATTTGAAGACGATGTATTAGCATTAAATAGAGTATAATTTCGATAACTAATACCGATAACTTTCTGTGGGAGCTATTAATTACTATATTCCAATAGCTCTAGTCCTTTCCATACAAATGCACTCAATTATCTAGACTTTTCCTATCAAAGATTTATACTTGGTTTCTTAATGTTAATCAAGAATCAATATATATATATCTACTATACTCTATCAAAGCTACCCTTACGAGGTATTCATTCAACCAGTCGATATTTTTGCTTGTATTTCTTATTTATTGACTTAGTTGCAATTGTAGATGTCTTAGCTTTAGGAACCATGCACAGCACTTGTCAGATTGAGTGATTGATTGATTGATTTACTGCAGCTACAGCTGCATTGGTGGGTACATATAGATGTCTATAGGTAGATACGTCTGTATTAGCATAACACTTCTCATTCAGTGTCATTTTTGAATAATGATTCGTTCTTTTGATATCCGTTTAGGCATTGACTTCTAAAGAATGAATCAACGTATACAATATATGTACATATATGATTATAGAGAGGTATTTCCATATCCTGGTCAAGATATGCGCTTCCGCTCGAAAGTTGATTTCAATTGCAGTTTTAATCTATATTTAGCTCTATTAAGAATCATTGGTTATACCTACTGCGGTAGACCTTAAGATAAACTAGATATAGCTGAAATATAGTAAAGATAATATACATATTTCTAATCTTATTGATATTGTAAATGAATATTAAGAATTATAACCTTTCATACAAAACTTCGTGGATATCTATAAGATAGAAGCCTGTAGCTTTATATAGATACGTACAGGTACGAATTGATAAATATATATATATGTATATATAGATAGATATCTATAAATATAAAGCAATAGCTAACTAATTTATACGTATATATACGTATATTAAGATCCACCTGTGAGTCTATATTTTCTTGACATAATCCTAGTTTTCTAGCTAGGATTACGAAGTTGAGATGATTATTGAAACTAAGAACTCAAAACGATTTTTTATTCTAGAGCTACAAGTTGTCAAGGTAATTGAATAACCTAATTTGAATTCTAGATATATACATATACAGTATGTCCATTAATTGTTTGCAAAACGAAAAAAGGCATACAAATTCAACTTTAACATCATATTTTATTTGGAAAGGAACATTTTCTCGGAATTTTTTTTTACATTATTTTTGGTTCATGTATTCTTAACGGTAATCCATAACAAAAACAATAAAAATAGCAACAAAAACACACAAGATAATTCAAAACAAAAAAGAACAGCAAATATCAGCTGTCTATTAATTCTTTGCAAAATGCAAACATTAGTTGAAAGAAGACGGGAAAAAGTTAACGGGACATCCAAATCAAATGCGGCTTGCCGCGTAGAGCTACAAGTTGTCAAGGTAATTGAATAACCTAATTTGAATTCTAGATATATACATATACATATGGCCGAAAGCGGATGGCATAACTATGGGGAAGGCGGAAAATCTGAAAAGCGGGCTTCCCATAATTATTCCTTTGTTATTTAGCAACAGAATAACATGAGAACCTTGTTTGATCTATATACACACACAGATTCTTTTTGGTCAATTCTAACTCTGAAGTACTTGCAAAAAGGGCGCTTGGGAACAAGAACAGCTGGCAGCGAGACTTTGGCGTTAAGCGCCAAACTGAAAAACTTTTAAAGCCGACTGAAAATTTGCTTTAAGTATTAAAAAGAAAACTCTTTAAAGAGCACCATAATAACAATGATAGCTAAAAACTTAGTGGAAATAGGTCTAGAGCCCGAAAAAGTACAAACGTAGAAAAATTGTTATCACTCGAGTAATTGAAATTTTCTTTTGTCAGAGGGTCAAAGGCAGCGCGCAGCAGACAAAGCCGTTTGCCTTCAGCTGCATTAGAGAATAACAACGAAAAACATAACAATAATTGCGATAAGCGAATATTATCGGAATAAATACAGAGAGAGGGAGAGAGATAGGGGCGGAGGCGAGTCCAGTTCCGAGCTCACTTCCTGGCTGTGGACAAAAGTTAATAACTGTGCCATTAAAGTTACGTCGAGGCCTATTATTATTTCATGACTTAAAGCTAACCGAACGAACGACGACAAACTCCGTCCCAGCAACTCCCAACAACAAATTCGTGTATTCGTGTTCGTAGTTCGTATGCTCGCATTCGTGTTCGTGTTCGAGCTCGTTCGTTTAGGCACAGAAGACGCTGTTAGAGAGAGAGAGAGAGAGAGAGAGAGGGAAAGAGCGAGAGCGCGGTGTAGAGTGGAGAGTAACAAAAGGAAACCTTTGCGGTTAATTGCAGCGCCCTCTGTGAGTGTGTGTGTGTGTGTGTGTGCTGTTTGATAGATAGCAAGAGCGTTAGGAGAGAGGGAGAGAAACTGCTAGAGGGGAGAGTTCGCGGGCAGCGGCTGTTGTGGCTTGGACACGCGGGTCAAAGGCAGCGTTAAATGTCAATTGGGCTATTTCGGAGGGTTTGTTCGCATTGTCTGTGTGAGCTGAGCAACCTGCAACAACAACAACAGCAACAACAAGGTTTATACGTCATTTGTTAATTATGATATGCTACATATGATATAATTGATGGAAAATTTGTATGACTACATATGTAGATACATATGTATGTACATAATTATGCCTAGTGTATGGATGTATTATGTGATGTAATGGATGTTTATACATGTATATATATATATATATATATATATATATATGTTCATTAAAATAGTAGTGCATTTTAGCCTCAAATTTAAATCCATATAACATTTTAGATTACATAAGTAAGATACAATATTTTCAGAAGTATTTTAAACAAATTTTAAATCATTTACGTACATATTTATCTCTATTTACTTAGCTATGTCTATTTACTGGTGCTGCCTATAATTGTTTCTAGTTTTCTTATTGAGATATGTATATGTACATACATATATATTTAGATTTTGGAATTCCTTTGTACAGAGCTAGAGTTTTAAAGTTTAGTTTATGATCTGCTCCTTTCCCTCCATATAGAGAGCGTGTCAGCACATAACTTTCTTTATACAACTTATCCTGAACCCTTCTTTTCTCTTCATCTCTGTAGATTTACTCTGCTAGATCTAATCTTTCTCTTTCTCTAAAGCTAAACCTTTTAAGTTTTGTGTGTAACATCCTTTACAGCTCTCAGTCAAGTTGAGCACGAGCTATGGAGTCTATTGAACTTTGTTCATTTAGCAGATATCGAATAACAGCAAACAGTCATTAGTCTTTCAAATTGATATGTCGCCACCTTTTATTACCGTTAGTTTCATTGTCTAGAGTCAGCTATGAAATATGATATCATATATCAGTATTTTGACATAAAATAGGCATGTCTTTAAATCTTTGTATAAATTCTTATAGACCTTCATTTACTTCTACTCCATATCTCAAATCTCCAATCGTATAGCTTCTCTTTGCTCTTCGGGAGAGCAAGATATATGCCTATATATGAGAAATGGGAGAAGATTATATATTTTTATTTTGCTATCTTAGTTGTCTGATAGTAAATAGAATATTGTTTATGGAAAATATTTTTGGAATGTTCTATATGTGATATATAATGGTTCTATAGCTCAATCTTACATAATTACGATATTTCCTATTTCAACACATTAATTATTATAAATAAGAAAAAACGAGTAATACTCATGCTGTACTATCTATCAATAGCTTGGGACTTACGATAACATATGATGGTACACTCTTAAGGTATACAGTTATTAGATTCCCATCATTGTAAAGTATGTATCGCACTTTATCTCTTTTAAACAATTTCTATGATATATTACACTAATGTATCTATGATGGAATATCAATATTCATATGAGTTCCTTCTATCTATATCATTTTTCAAAGATCCCATTTAGTTATAGTGCAGTAACATTTCTAATATCTCCAAGAATATCAAATCTGTAGGTCTAAACTTGAATAGACAATTACCCAATGTTCTATCTCTCTAAGACCTTTCAGACCATTGCCGACCTCTTATATATACATAAGCTTCGCGAATATGTCAAATAATATCCATTATGCAATTGCAACAATGACTTAGTAGCTCCATTGAATAACAGTTGCGCCAACTGCCAATAATAAAAAACGTCAAGGGAGGGCTGCTCCACGCCCCCCACACACACGCTGTGCACGCCCACTGGCCGCTGGCTAATTAGTTAGCCAAATGCCTTTTCCCCTTTCCATTCAGCTTCTTCCTTTTTTCGCCCATATGAGCATTTTGCAACGGTTTTTATGGCTGCTGGCAAGTAATAAAAACAACAAAAAAAGCTCTTGTTCACATTTAAAGCGAGCGAAACGGGCGAGATTTAAAATAAATTATAACGTCATATTCCCAGGGGCGCTTTACGTAGCGCCGTTGTTGTTGCTGTTGTTTCGCTGAGTGCTTTACGCCGCCCCCTTTGGAGCGGCACTCACTCGACAACAGCAAGGCAGCAGAGCGGGCAGAGAGCCACCCACTCAAACACACACAGGCAAACAAACACACACACACACACACACACACACACACACATGCATAGGCAGAGCTAAAGCGAAGACGAGCGCTCGTCAACGTCGACACGCCAATTCCATATGTTACAGCAGCTAGAGCAGGGGCAGGGGGCAAAGACAGAGAGAGAGAGCGCAGAGAGTTGAGCTGTTAAAGGGTGTGCATATAGCACAGCATATATCAAGAACAGCAGCAACAGCGTCCAAACGGCGACGACCGCATGGCATGAATTCAACTTAACCTCAAACCATTTTTGGGGCTACACTCAATAGCTCTCCATGGGCATATGAATGTGTGTGTGTGTGTGTGTGTGTGTGTGTGTCTATTGGGGTAAAATACAAGCAGGCAGAGCTGAGCTGAACTGAGTTGGGCAGCAGCAACAGCAACAACAACAATAACAGCAAAGAGCTGCGGTTCTGATAATTGAACATGTTTCCGCTGCCGCTGCCCCTGTCGCTGTTGCTGCCGCTGCCTCTGTCGCTGTCGGCGTCACTGCCTGCCGAGCCCTAAGCAGCGACCGCAGCTAGCGAGCCCTTTAGCATTTTTCGAAATTGCTTTTTGCCTGCTGCTTCTTCTGCCTTTTCGGATTTAGAGCTGTGAGCAGCACAGCAAACGAGCGAGCGCACTCCAAGCCCTTAACATACATACACACGCACACACACTCAGACACAGACACAAACACAGAGACACATATATGTAGATAGAGGGACGTACAAACAGGCGCTAGTTACTCCATTTTGTATGCGCTGTTTTAGGGTGACCAGCGCTGACGTCAATAAGAAATTTTGATTGCCAGATATTTGGTTGCTAATGAGCGAGGCTTAAGGTTTTTTGCATTTGATTGACTTTCTTTAGTACTTCTAGAGGTGGTTCTTAGATTAGATTAGATAAAGTAACAACTCATATGATTTAAGTTGTATTTTGATTAGACCCTCGATAGCTTAGTTAGTAGAACGATGTAACCACATCAAAGCGTTGTATACATCCACAGTTATAAAAAAATATTTATTCTTTATACATACATATATATGAACAAATTTAAGAATTTTCATTTTCAATTACATTTCAAGACGACTTAATATATAGCTGGATTAACATCATTTCAAATTCAAATAACTCAAATCCCCATCAAAGTGCTAACAACTGTCAAGCTTTAAGCCCACATTTGCATAACCTGGTCACCCTGGTCTGCGTGAACATTTCGCTGTTAGAGACAAACAGAGACATGTCTAATGAATGGGCTGTTACCTCATGCATTCTAATGAAGGTGGATAGAGCTAAATACGCAATACGCAGGACACGCACATCAGACCGAAAACGGACAGGGAAAGGGACAGTGACGGGGAGTGGGACAGGCAGACGGACATGTCCGTGCAGGACAGGGTTAGACAAATAGAAATGTGAAAACGGAAAGTAGAAACGTGCAACGTGTAATGATAGGCCCATTTTCATATGCATATTTAATCAACTATTAGCAGCGACGCGGCAAAACTTGTAGCAATAATTGATGAAGGCAAATCGAGGCGCCACAGCAACCAAGCAAACACAGATGAGGGAAAGAGAATAAAACAGAGATGTAAAAGTGTTCCCCTGAGGCGAAGCTACTGTAAAAGCTAGCCCAATGTCAAAAACACACAAACGTACACACTCACACACACACAAGTATATATACATGCATACAGAAGTCAGTGTAGGCAGCAGAGACAGCAGTAACAGCATTCGCAATCATAAAATGTTAGCTTTATGTGCGCGCGTTTATCCTTTAATATTTTTAAAGCCCACACAAAATGCTAAGCCCACACACACACACACATACATGTAAAGACAACCTACACATATACACACAGTTACAACGTGCAGAGAGCATGAAGGCTTTATAAAAATTAAATATTTGCCCAGGAGAGCCGCCAGTGCGGAGAGGACTAGGCAAAGTGAAAGGCACACACACATACAAACAAGAGGGAGAGCCGCGAAGAGCAAATAGCAAAAGTACAAAAACAGAGAAAAAAGTTTTGAGCGTGCAAAGCGAAAAGTTTTTTTACTCTTCTATTTTGATGCGCTGTCCTCGTTGCGGGCGCTGCTGCTGCTGCTGCTGCTGCTCTCAGTTGTTGTTTGTGTGGTGGGTGGTGCGCTCTCTTTCTCTCTCTCTGCTGGGCTGGCGCGTGCTTTACGCTCGTTGTGTGCCTGCCAGTGCTTGAGGCGTCACATACACACACACGCACACGGCTGCACTGCTCAGCGAATTTTTGTTTGCTTTTGACTTTTTATGTTAAGAACATTACAGACATTGCACACACACTTTCGTTGGTATTGTTGTTGCTGCTATTGCCTTACTGTTGTTGTTGCTGTTGCCGTTGCTGTGTGCATTTGTATTTCACTTCCATTTGGGGTTGGCCAACGCTCCTTTTTTTGCGGCGTCTGTGTCCCTTGTTTCCGTCCACCCTCTGCTGCCGCTGCCGCTGCTGCTGCTGCTGCTGCCTGTTGTCATTTCCATTTTATTCGACTTTTTATTTTTATTATATTTCGAGATTTCGCCTCTGTTCGCTGTCCTTGTGTATTCCCCAAGGCTTCAATTATGCCATTTAATGATTGGTTCAGGCAACCAGCCTCGCAGCTACGATATCATTTAGTCGAATGCTTTTTATGCACACACCTTGACGAAACGGTATTCCAACATGTGCACAGATACCCTGCCTTCTATCTTGATCTATGTGCGGCCCTTAAGTGGTATCTTATAGTTTGTCAAGCAGTTTTCAAAGTAGCAAAAGTTTGACAGGAAAACAAAGTTTGTGGAAAATTACTTTTGTTTTGCAAGCAAAAACATACTTATGCAAGAACTTGGCTAGAAGAACCTGCAATACCTTTTTGAGGCAAATGTAATGTTTATATAATACATATTTGGAGAGCTTTGCAAATATGATAATATTTACATATCTATATGGAATAAATGTATGATTTAGGTCATCGATAAAGCTCATCATCCGCTTTTTTTTTCTTCTCTAATAATAATCAGTGTTTGAAGTGGTCTAATTTCAAAACTAAAGAGTGTAAAAGTTTATACTTATATTATTATAAATTATATTATTATAATAGATGCTGTTGTGTATATGAATCTATAGCGTATATAAGTTTCTATTTTAGCTGAAACCATGAAAGAAAATGTTTGTTGATTCTTTATAACAGCAATAGTATATTAAAAACCTTTGAATAGCAAAGATTCTACATACTAGAAGCTCTATAAATAAAATCTCTGTTGTACAAGAATCCTTATATACCATAAAATCTATATACCAGAAGATATATTTTCATTTTCTACAGAATTCATTATCATACTAAATCAAATTTTAATCAATTAATTTTCCTGAAATGAAATGAAATGAAATGAAATGAAATGAAATGAGGCTAAAAAGAAGACAAGAAATATAATCGCATCGATGTGGAAGTTATTGGAAATATAAACAGTTTAGTTACTTTTGGGCTGATAAATATGCTATGCCAGTAATGAAATACCTAAATCCGAATTGCAATGTTTTCAGGAAATATGATAGCAGATGCTCAATATTTGCATTTAAAATTATCAGTCCAAGAGCCTAGACAACATATAAGCATAATTTTTCACATCTTTTATTTGATTTCTATATTAAATATCTTCTTTTTTAAAAATACAAAATACCCTTTCTTAGGCCTGGAGCATTCACTAATTCGTTCGTTCTACTTGTAATCAAAAGATTAAACTGGCAATCTATCCAGAAGCTCAGTGCTTAGATCTATTAGATTGATATACTATATGATAATCTGTTTTGTTAGATGGTTTCATCTAGAGGAAAATACTCGTTAATAAAGATTTTCGACTGAAGGAATGATACCTTATAATTAGAATTACATGATAGACGATAAATGGATGTGATATGATATGAGATATGGTGTTTGCCAACGGCTCTGTCAAGGCAAACCTTTTGATAGGACAATGCGACAATATAGATAGACTACTCCGACTTCACTCTTCTCTTCACTCTTCACCCTTCACACAGTGTATGTTGCTCCATACTTGCCCCATATCCCTTAACAAGCAACTCTTCTACTCTCAATTACTCATACTTCTGATCAATTCATTATTTGACTATGCTAACAAAAACGATTTGTTCCGCATGGTCCCCGAGGGGCGATAGTGGAATTGAGACTTGGAAATCCACTCGGAAATGCATCAGGCATCGAATTGAGCCGAGGTGAACTTCAATTCCACTTAATTGACACGAAGTCTAGCATTAGACAAGCGGAACTGCAAGTTTCCCCAACGGAGGCATCAACGGCATCAAAGACTGTTGCACGTTGCACGTTCCGAGTTTGCCAGTTGCGCGCTGCCAGTTGCGAGTTGCGAGTTGATTTATGGTCATGTCCCAAAAACTTTGCACACCTTTCGTGTGTGTGTGTGCGTGTGTGTGTGTGCGTGTGTGTGTGTGTGCGTGTGTGTGCATGTGTGTGTGTGCTTTAGTGTTTGGTGTTTGCCGTCGGCTTGCTGTGCGAGTTCCCCTTCCTCTTCCCCTTCCCATTGCCCCCTTCCCACAGCGCTACCTCTCGCGCTCTGGCTCTCTGCTCGGGCGACTTAATATATTAATCAAAGGCATGAAATCTTTATCAAGTTGTCATGTGGCATACGACTGACAATGAGACTTGAGTCTGCAGTTGGAGCTGGAACTGAAACTGGAGCTGGAGCTGGAGCTGGAGCTGGAATGAAACCCGTGTGATCCTTAACACGCACGGATTTCGTGTGATTCGCGTTGTTGTTGCTCTTGTTGTTGTTTCTGTTGCAGTTTGCTCTCATTCTCATTCACAATTTCAATTTGCAATTCGCAATCACAATCGCAGCATTGCACAAACCGTAAAATAAGTTCAACTATCTGTTAATCGAGGGCCGCTCCATAACTAAGCAGACTCTGTACAAGTTAATTATTCTTTTCCAAATGTAACTGAGACTGTAGAGAGTAAACCTATTTTAGCTATATAGTTCCATCTTTAAGAATGAAATCGTTAGCATTGTAATGTAGAGTAGTTTCTATATTCCAGATTTCCTCTAGAAGTTCACATTGCTCTCTTCACTAATTAAACTTTAAGGATTCTAGGACAGCTCATATGTAGATATAGATAGATAGATATATGTAGGTATCTATTTCTAGGATAACACTATCAAACTTTTACTTCTAGTTCTACTTCAACTCAACTTCTACTTTTACTTCTGCCTCTAGACAATGAGACCTGCTATAAGAATAATTACATTCCATAGCAAAATTCAGTTGAGTTTGAAAATTGAAATTTTACAATTTTCAATTTCTGTGCTCTTAGATCTACTATAAGACTTTTTAATGGCAATGTTATAGATACATATACATATATAGAATTTATTTATGTTCAATGCATATATACAGTATTTATGTTCAGCAAGGTGATAATCGTATAGAATTAACTTAGTTTAACGATCAAGAAGAAGAAACAACAATGAACTATGTGTTCACTGAAGACATTTAGATATAAATCGATGCAGATATAAGAGCTCTGTGAGCCTGGGAATAACTATACCTCTCTCTTTCTCCCTCTTTCTCCCTCTTTCTCTCACTCTCTATCTATCTATTTATCTATCTCTCTCTCTGTCTATCTATCTATCTATCCATCTACCTATCTATTTATCTATCTATCTACCTATCTATCTATTTATCTCTCTCTCTATCTATCTATCTATCTATCTATCTATCTACCTATCTATTTATCTATCTATCTATCTATCTATCTATCTATCTATCTATCTATCTATCTATCTATCTATCTATCTACCTATCTATCTATTTATCTCTCTCTCTATCTATCTATCTATCTATCTACCTATCTATCTATCTATCTATCTATCTATCTATCTATCTATTTATCTCTCTCTGTCTATCTATCTATCTATCTATCTATCTATTTATCTATCCCTCTCTCTGTCTATCTATCTATCTATCTATCTACCTATCTATTTATCTATCTATCTATCTATCTATCTATCTATCTATTTATCTCTCTCTGTCTATCTATCTATCTATCTATTTATCTCTCTCTCTCTCTCTCTATCTCTCTCTCTCTCTCTCTCTCTCTCTCTCTCTCTCTCTCTCTCTCTCTCTCTGTCTCTATCTATCTATTTATCGCAACATTTACATACATCACTTCAACTCTTCTCATAATCTTCATATCCTATTCAAACTAAATCCAAATCTCATCTCTCTCTCTCTCTTTCTCCTTCTCGCTCTTTGTCTCTATCTCACTATATCGGCATTTCCATACATCACTTCAATTCTTCTTATAATCTAAAAATCCTATTCAAACTAAATCCAAGTCTTCAACTCTCCAGCTCTCTCTCTCTCTCTCTCTCTCTCTCTCTCTCTCTCTCTCTTTTCCTGCTCCCCACTTCACTCATATTAGCTGCACAAATCCGGTGCATAAATATTTATATTCTCTTCGCTGTAGGTCTGCTAGACCCCTCCCATCTGAGTCTTATGTCTCGGGCTTACACACTTGAGCGAGCCGCGACTGCAGATGGCAATTCGCAATTCTCAATTAGCAATTCGCGATTCTCGCAATTTAGCTCCGTCTAGTGCGAATTATTTTGCAAGCAAGCTCTACAAAATTGTCACAAGATTTCGTTTCGGCTTTGGGTTTGCGTCTTGCGATCCGTTTCCAATCCGTTTTGGCGCTGCTGCGGCGGCAGGCATTAATATTCACATGTCGCTCATTGGTATGCGCGACCAGTTGCGGCACGGCACGGCATGGCATGGAAGCGGGCGAGCGGAGAGCGGAGAGATGGGAGGGGCAACGCCGAGCCACTGGCACGGGGTGGAACGTGTGTGACGCTGCACGCCAGGCGCAACTGTGCCGGCCCTGAATGCCGACTACCCAGTTCCAGTGTGCCATTCCCATTCCCATTCCACCCCGCTTACCTCGCTTACCCCGCTTACCCCGCTACCCCGGTCACCCGCTGCCCGATCCGCCTCTCTTGCTGTCTAAACAGGCCGTTCCCCGTGCTTGTTGTCTTGCTGTCTGTTGCTCTCCTCATCCCCCTCCTGGTGCTGTGCGCCTATCCACGTTCTGCTTCCACCTGGACACAAAACGCGCTTTAGGCTGCATAAATTTATTCGTCGCTGTCGCTAACTAAAGCCGAAGCGGCTTTTCAGCTATAGCTACAGCGCCCAGCCTCTGCCTCGGCCTCTGCCTCTGCCACTGCCTCTCTGCCTCTCTGCCTTGGCCTCTGTCTCAACTTCAGCTTTGACTGCGTCTCTGTCTCCGACTGGGCCTCAAAACTGGTTCCATTTATGCAAGTTTCTTTGCTGTTGTTGTTGTTGTTGTTGTTCTTGTTGACGACGCTTTTGGTATTGTGCTAGTTGTTGTTGCTCTTTGTTGCTGTTGTTGTTGTTGTTGTAGTTGCGGCTGGCTTTCGCATTGAATTTTGCACCTCGGCTTTTGCCGCAGATACATTTTACTTATCGGCATCTAAATTCAGACACTGTCATGCAGTTCCCCCAGCTTTTCGGCTTTCAACTGCTGTGCTCCAGTCGCCCAGCTACCTCAGTCTCCAGTCTCCAGTCTCCAGTCTCTGTCCCCAACCTCTGCCCCTGCTCCTGCTCCTGCTCCTGCTCCCGCCTCTGCCTCTGCTACAATCGCGATTTGCAGCCCCGGCCACGGACTATGTTTGGCGTTTCGGGGCAGCAGGATGAGCAAATAGCGCCGAAATATGCACCGAAAAGTATCAAATTTCAGTGGAAAAACAACAAGCAAGAAAAGTTGATAGCTCGACTTCAAGATACCCTACAGGCGCACGAATTGATTCTAATCTCACAATCGAATTGTATGAAATTGAAATTTAACAAAATAAGCTTTGAGAGTTAAAGCAGGATACCTAAGTGAATATTGGAACGGAGCATATCATTCCTTCCTTTAAGAGACTGTAGACTAGATGATAAATTAGAGACTATATATATTATATTTTTTGTTATCAAATCTTTTCCTATACAATGGCAAGTAAAATTTACAGGGCTTAGAGGGTATATCTGCATCTATATAGCTGTGCTCTTTCGTAAGGCAAATAATAAAAGGTAATCTATAATCCCTAATTGATTCTGACTCTAAATTGACAGCAAAAAAATTCGAAAGTTTTATTAGCAATATTATTGCTCCTATTAGCTTGAAAGCTTGAAAGCTGTCAATTTAATTATCATTATCATACTCATTGTTATTCCCTTTATGATTATTATTATCAGAGCTAACTAAATCCAGTATATTACTTTGCAGCTACATTAACATTAACATTAGCCTTAGCATCAGCATTAGCAAAAGCAATCTCATTATTCATTAGTATTAGCATTAATTATCATTAACATTATTCATTAGCCCTAGCATTATCACTATCATTAGAACTACCTTTAGGATCTTAAGCTTCAGTCATCAGTCATATTATATTTTTCATAATCATTAACATTGTCATTAGCATTCACATGTTGCTCTATTATTAGCATTATCATTAGAGCTATCTTTAGTACTAACATTTTCATTTCGATTTCGAACTCAGCTTTCATAATGATAAAGAACATTATCATTATCATTATCATTATGCAATCCCTAGCCTGTTTTCATGATTTTTATTATTATCATTCGCACAGCCATTATCATTTGTATATTCCTTTCCAGTCACTCATTATCATATTCACAGTCATTAGCACTAGCAATACCATTATCATTATCATTATCATTATCATTATCATTATCGTCCATTCATTGCCTTGGCATTGCCTTTCCCTTTCAAGTCTCAATTGCTTTTTACTTTGTAGAATTTATTCGCAATTTGTGAATTCATTTGGCGAGTTAATAAAGTCAACAGTGAGTGTGATAAATAAAATTGGCACTTCTGCTTCCTCTTCTGCCTCCTCCTCTGCCTCCTCTTCTTCTTCCCGTACCTCCATATATATCGCGGACGACGTAAACATCCGTCCGTCGCCTTGGCAATTGGAATTGAAATGATTTCTTTGTTTACTTTGGCAGCTTCTGCTGCTGCTTCTTCTTCTACTACTTCAGCTGGGCAGCTCCACAGCGACTAGAGATGTCTGTGTGTGTGTGTGTGTGTGTGTGTGTGCATAAGTACTTATTATATATGTATACATATATAGATATATATACAGATGCAGAGGGCCTTCAAAAGACAAATACTTTACCGAGATTCGAGATTCGTTGATGTATCTCGTTTGTTTGTTTGTTTGTAAATAGCACGCAAATGAAGGCCTTTTCTTGTTGTATCTGATATTTAGAGACACACTCACACACACACACACACACACACACACACACAGATAGAAATATAGACACTTGTTTATACGATTAACTTTCTATGCTGCACATTAAATTTAATGAGCTTTCGTTTCATTTCGAATGTTTATCAACAACATAAACGAAAGTGATTCAAAGTGATTCAAAGTGATTCGTACCCTCCACTAAATCTTAGATGAGTTATGAGTCAAGGAAATAATCAATGCGTAGAGCTTGTCTATATGCCAATTAATTATATATTTAATCCATTTCTTCACACCTTGATTCAATTTCAAATTTGTGAATCTTTATTAAGCTCTTATCTAGATACTTTATTACGATATCCACTTACATGACATTCAAATGTCGATTGCAATTGGCCGCCATTTTGCCTGGTAAACGCTGTTTTCGAATACAATTACAACTTGTTAGCATTCATGTATACAAATTTGGATTTGTCTAGTTCGGATAGTCAGAGATTAAATTTAGGCTAGACGATAAAAATGAATTTTTTACAGCTCTATAGGTCTAATTGTTTGGTAGTTCGTTAAGGTAGTGAAAACTGTTCTATTAATATTGGTATAGTTAAGGTAAGGTAGTTCGCTAAGGTAGTGAAAACTATTCTGTTAATATTAGTATAGTTCAGTTATATATACAAATCTTCAATCAAGTTATTTTAAAGGCCTACCTCTATCCGTTTATCGTCTCTCCAGCCTGTAAGGATAGGTTGCAATACGATTAAAGACTTATAGATCTCTAAGTCTCCTCAAGCTGATAAATTGACCACAAATTGAGCTGAGCAACTTACCGTAGGACTATAACTATAGAATGAATACTTGGTTATGTGCAGGAATCCCTCGTTTAAAGATTATGCATATAGATAAGTAAAGATAATGCAAAGAGTAAACGACTTTGAAAGAATTCTGAATGCAGAATTACTTCGTCACTCAAATCGAACTTCAAAACGTCCAACGGCTTTGATTTTATAGATTGATCATTTCTGTGGCTATGAATATGGCCATGGGATATCACAAAATTTTAATATACATAAGTATTTGCTATTCCAAAATCTTTGCTTTGTCATCTAAAGGCTTTTAAAACACTGTTTGATCTATATTTTCAGCACCAAGATCCATGAAATATTATATGATAAATAATATCAATTATGCTCCACATCACTTAACGCTTACCTTAAAGCTCACTTCTCTTCTCTTCTCTTCTCTTCTCTTCTTGTCTCTTCTCAATAGTTACTTGAATACCTCTAAAAACTGTCTCCATGCCCACTCCGAAACTGTCCGTAAAGCCATTACTCGATTTTCCTAACTGTACATGGCAATAAAACTCAAATGGCGTGGAGAAAAATGTTTTTGTTGGTTTTGTAAACTTTTGTGGAAAAGTTGTACGTAAAAGTTAATTGATTTATATTTTTGACATTTTCCATAGAGCTGAAATGGGTCTAGATGGAGGGGTGTGAGGGGCACAATGGAAAAAAGAGAAGGTGCACCATAAAAGTTGCAGCTCCAGAGACCTTTTCGTGACAAATGCCGGAAAGTCGACGTCGAGGTTTTTTTTGTGTGCCTCTTGCTTCGGCTATAGCTGTGGGACTTGAGAGTTTTGCAAAAGTTACTTAATCATGAGCTTCAATTAGTGCAGCTATGTGGTACAGTGGGTACCCAGCAGCGACGAACGGCGAACGTTTCGTGCCAAGAGCATATTTTGTCGATGAGGCGAAGGCAAAAATAAAAATGGAGTGTCACGGCTGCCGCACACAAGGCAAAGGCAACAAAAGAAAAGAAAAAAAAAAAAAAAAAACAGCATAAATGAAATATTTAAAAAGAGAGGGCGGGTAAAAGAGAGGGTGTGTGCGTGTGTGTGTATCGTCAGCAGACACAGCATTTGCGCGCTCATTGTTGCTGTTTTTGTACACGCGCGGCAAATTGGCCGCTTGGTTCGCCGTCTCAACGAGCCGCTTCCGCCGCTGCTGCCTTTGTACAGAGCGACACCCACTCGCCGACTGCCGACTGGCAAGCTGGTGAGACTGTGAGACTGGGCCCCAACCGCTAGCTTAACCGATTGCACTTACTCGCACGCCTGTTTGTGCTCGCGCGCTCGCTCTCGCTCTCGCCCTCGCTCTCACTCATACTCGCTCTCGCTCACGCTCTGTCTGGCTGCGAAACTCCACCTCTGGCCCCTTGGGAGACTCACACTCTGTCTGTGCTAGCTCTCTGGCATTCGGCTTGCACTCGTGTTGTCTGCTGTGGCTTTGCCTGGCATTCGTGCGGTGCGCTCGCTGCTCGGCGCTCTGTTCGGCGTCTTTCATCAGCATATTTTCGTGTTTATCGCTGAGTGATGAAAATTATGTTGATGACGTTTGCACACACAGCAGACTACGACGACGGCGTTGTGTCAGTCTCTCAGTCGCTATGTCTGTCTGGCTGTGTTTGTGCGTGTGTGTGTGTGTGTGTGTATGTGTGCGCTTTGCACGTCGTCACCTCCAGCATTCTGCCCACTCTTCCCTCTCCCTCTCGTTCTTCCTTTCTCGCTTTGCCCCTAGCGGCGACAACTAGCGAAAGTTTGTGCTAAATTGGAACATCAGCATTTCGCTTCTGTTTATTTCCATGTTTGCTTTGCCTTTGCGTCAACGTCAGCGTCAGCGCCAGCGTCAGTAGCAGACACAGCTACAAAAAAGCAGGCCTATAAACAACGGTTAAATCTTTTAAATGCAGTTATTTATTTGGCTGCACATATGTACATACATATGTATAGATATGTATGCATGCTTGCTGTCTGTATGTATTTGCATATTTTATTTTTATTTTTATTTGTATTCTGCTGTTTGACCTTCGGCATTTTAAGTTTTGCAGCTTATCATTTGTGTTCGCTTTTTGCTTTAATTTTCCACTGCATCGCATTGCGTGTGCATTTGTAATTATTTATTTATAGAAGCCTTTGCTGTCAATCAACTGTACTTAGTATATTTTATATGTAAGTATTAGGCATACTGCGAATTGTAATTTAATAAGATTGGTTGTTAGTCATATCTATTTGCATTATACTAAATCTATCAACTTATTATTATTTATAGAAAATGCTATATGTATATAATATATATATCTCATATACCATATACAAGAACATCTCTCTCAGCACATCTGTGTATTCGAGCCATTGTAACTTTACAAATCAATGCAAATTTCTACTAAATTTCTACTATACATACACACATTAAATGGTGTAAAGACATATAAATCACTTCAAAATTTCGTGTTCTGGACAAGACATTTAAAGAAAATACTCCTATAAGAAATAAATCAAGGTCATATAAGCACGTTTGGTAAAAATGTGTAAACGATAAACGATAAATGATGTATGATGAATAGTTGATTTGAGAAACTATGTAGCACTTAAACCGAAAACAAGAGGAATAGGGTATAGAAATCATTCTGATAAATGGTAAACAACAATTGAGTTGGACTAAATACATCCTTCAATTTATCTATATGTTTTCTTCTTCTGACCACCACCTGCTCCTGCATAAAACTAACTAATCTATTATTATTTTACATTCATAGTAGACCGAAAGCCACCTATGCTCCCTTTGTACCCAAAACCCATTACAAAATATCTAGCTAACAATATCTATAACAAAATGGCGCTGTGATTGTAATACAGTTATAACACTCAAACACATGAGAAGAGTACAAAAATTAACCCAGAAAAGCTAATTTAGTTAACTTGAATCTATATCAAATTATGATTATGTTTTAAAGTCCATGAAGTCCATTCAAAATCATTATTTTCAAAATTTATTTCAATTCGCTGAGTAAATCATTTGACATAACAAAAGCTATATCGGAAGAACGACTCGCCAAGGCCTAGTGGTATGTGAATATAATAAATATATAATAAAATTCAAGAACTACATACATATACAGATATCTTCTCTTGCTATCTATGGAAAATAGATTGTTTTCAATTATTTATGAGCGATTGTTTATCATTCTATGTTTTGAAATGCTCCAAAGGATTACATGATCTTGTTCTTTGAGATGTGTGAAGAGGTATTAAGGTATTTTTCGATATATTGGACTAACTTAAGCTTGATATAGTTTGAAAAGTTCTTGAAAATGACCAGTAATATGGAAAAAGTATTGAAAAAATATTTATATCTTGGAATTATGTTCTTAAATTATTCAAAAATCTAACATTTAAAAGAACTGGCGGATTTTTCTCATAATTACTACATATCCTTGTCCTCCTTATCATACATAAGTAATAATCTAAAATTCCTATAAAAAGACTTTTCTCCATGAATTTCCCGAGGTATTCGGCGCATTTTCCAAAGCTTTCACTCAGGAAAGACATGAATTTCTGATAGTATTTTAAGCTTACTTCCTAATTATTAGGCCAAAACGTAGAATTTCTGAATGTTTATAAGTTTTTTCATTTAACAACGCACGATTAAAACAAAAGAAATTCAACTAAAGATGGATAGATGAGATTAAGATCTCAGCTGCAGCTTTTGTTTATCTGCATGGACAGCAGACATTCGTTATGTGCGAAACAGGCAAATAAATCACACGTTTTATGGCCCCAACAAAAAGAGTTAGCCAACTTTTCAGACCAGGCTAAAAACAATGGAAAAGCAGCAAAAAGATGCGATAACTGCGCCGCAGTTGCCAAACCTTTGATAAAAGCTACAACAACAAGAAGAAGAGCAGCAACAAAACAATAATCGAAAATAACAAAAATAATTTAGAGGCTTGTTTTTGCGTCTTGGTTTTATTATTATTTGATTTTGTTTTCGTTTTTGGCTAACGTTCGAGTTTCGTTCAATTACGAAGCTGAAGGCGAGCCGCAGCGATTGAGAGTGCCGAAAATGTTGGCAATGCGCTGTTGCCGCTTTTCAGTGGCGGCACAGCCAAAATGAAGCAACAACAACAGCGCACACACACACACACACACACACACAACAGCACAGCAGCGCAGAGTAAGCATAACAAAAAGTGGCGCGCTTATAAAATTTTCCGCGCTTTTCTGTTTTGAATCAAAATCCGCACTCACACATACACACGCACACAGTAAGCGAAACCGAAGCAGACGAACCGTATTCGGGCGCGCAATCGTACGCTCTCTGCTCACACTCTCTTGCGGCGAATTCGTCAACGAGCGCTCTCGCATTCGAAATTCGAATATAATATTGAGTTCGAATGAAATATCTTGTCAGTCACTGGTGTTGCCGATTGCAACGTCACGAAAAAGGTCACACACAGCACAACATTTATACACACACACATATATACACATCGCTCGCATACGAACGCATTTTACTATAATTCAGTTTTGCGTTTGCTTTTTGCGCTGTTGCCAGACTTCATCATTACGCAGCATGGCGAAAATTCAGTCGTCATTTGTAGATTGTTGCTGTTTGCCAGCTTGTTGCCGACAGCGAACGATGAGGAATGGGAAAAGGTGTTGGTGAAGGGAATGTAGAAGGGGAGGGGTTAGGCAGGAGGATGGCGCGGCGCTGTGTTGCGAATGGCGCCATTTATGGCGATTATTAAGTTAACGCTGCTATTGCTGCTGCTGATGTTGCTGTTGCTGGAATATTTGATGAGTTTTTTTTTATGGTGCCACGCTGCCCCTCCCTAACAGCACTGTGTGTGGTGCACACGCCCACACACACACATGGCGTCATAATGAAAAGTGTCGCCTATCAAAATCGCAATTACGTTCTCGCTTTGGGCCTTTGCCCATTATCGTTAGCTGGCGCTGTTTTTATGACTTTTCATTTAACGTTTTCTGGATGAAAATGCGTTTGTTTATTACCGACATCTCTGCCTCCCTCGTTCCCTTCGTGCCCTTCGCAACGCCCTTGCACTCTCATTTATTTATAATTATTTCAACGAATGTCTTTCGAAAGCTTCGTTTGGCTTCGCTTTGCGGTTCGCTAAGTGATAAATTTAATTATAGCATTTTTGCGTGTCGCTGTGGCATTTCGATTCCGAACGTTTTGTTTTCAATTAAAGGCTAAAAACAAATATTTAGCCAAACGGAATGTTAATCAAATTAAGTTTTTCGATTTAAGGTTATTCGCTGTCTGCTGTCTGCTGCCTTGCAGCTGTGACGTCAGTCATTAGCTTCATGCGACGCCATTTTATGTGAGGCGAAAGCATTGAAAGTAGCAAATGATGCGTGTGATGAAAGCTTCTATTATATCTGTATTTACACAATGCACTCTGTGCATGGGGAGTAGAAAGTCAGCGGCGAGGCGAATTGATGACGCGGTGACAGGGACAGCTTTGCGACAGCGAATTATGATTATTGAGTGCGCTCATCCTCATAAGCTGACATCAGTTACAGCGAATCCACTGATCGAAGCGACGCGTTGTCGCGTTGTCTCTGTTGCTCCTTAGGTGGTGTTATGAAAGCTTTCGTTGAGTAGTAAACAAAATTGTAGAAACTGTTTTTGAGTGATTTATAGCTGCAGCTGGTTAAATTCTTATAAGAATTTGGAAAGGATTCATTACGTTTTTGAAGTGCTTAGATTTTTTTGACTAACAAAGCATTTATATTCACAGACACGACATATCTTTCTCTCTCTCTCTCTCTCTCTTTCACTCTCTCCACAACTAGAACCGCGTTTAATACGAATCTGTCGAAAAATTCAGCTGCTAATAAAATGCCATGAAATATGCAAACCAAAAAATACTGAAGATAAAATAAAGAGAAGCAAATTTGTAGTTTTCTGCTACCGTGGGCGAGTCGCAGAGTTAACGGCACTTTCGACAGCTCATTTCATTAAAAATGGTGATTTGTGTGGCAAGCGAAGTGCCGCCGTGCAATAAACTAAAAAAGCCAGGCAGACCCAAGTCTCAGCGCCAACGGCAATGGCAACGGCAACGGCAGCTCCAGCTCCGAATCGCTCAGTCAACAGATGTGAGTCACAGCAGCAGGAGGCAGGGGCGTGGCAGGTGTCATGGTTCTCCGTTGAGGCCATTTTATTGTCAGCTAAACCGAGAAAAAACTGAGAACTCAAGCGAAGCGGGGAGTACGAAGCAGAATGAAACACGACTTGCAGCTGCGTCTCGGCTAATGGCTAAATAATTGAGTGATAATTGATTGATTGTAACTCGAATTTGATTTACCTGCACGAAGTGCTCTGCCAGCAGAGGTATTTCTTTTGAAAGGGGGAATCGGATGTGGGACCTGTTCCATGTGGATGAGTGGACGAAGATGCGTAAGAAAAAATATAGAGACTAATGCTAATCAAATTATATAAAGAGAGAGAGAAGAGAATGAGAGAGAGAGAGAGAGTTGGATATGGTAGATGTGAGAGAGGTAGAGTTGTAGAAATAAGAGAGAGAAAGGGAGAGAGAGAAAGAGAGACAGGTTAATAGAGAGAGAGGGAGACAGAGACTTAGAGATAAGGAAAGTTGGGAAGAGTAAGAGGAAAAAAAGATAGATGTTTAAGAAAGATGGACAGTCAGAAATCGAGAGAGACACAGTGAGAGTAAGACAAAGAAAATCAAATTGAGAGAGAGAGAGAGAGAGAGAGAGAATGATATATTATACACAGCAAGCCCATATAAGGGAGAGGGACAGTGTAAGAGGGAGAGAGAGAGAGAGTTAGGGATAGGGAGAAATATGCAAATAGATGCAGAGAAAATAAGATAGATAGATAGAGAGAGAGAGAGAGAGAGAGAGAGAGAGAGAGAGAGAGAGAGAGAGAGAGAGAGAGAGAAGGACTGGCTCGTTGTACATTTTACATTCCATCGTTATTCACTGTTCATTCAGTTAGGAAAATGCTCAGAATGAGGCATACCTATTCAATTGGACCGCAATTGCAGTTATTTTGTAAAATTTTTTCATTCCAATAAGCTTGCCGAAGCACATAGAGGGAAGTGGGAGAATAGGTGCGCAATAAGTGATTACCAAACAATTGAAAAGAAAATGTTTATAAATTCAGTCACGTCGCACATAAGCAAACGCTTAAATTCATTCGCTCTCTTGCGGCGCAAGAGAGTGAGCAACTTGCGAACCGAAGAGCCACATTGCATTTTGCTTCGCTTTGCGAGTGAAGAGAGCGCGCTAACCGGTTGCCGAACGGTTGACGACGACAGACGAACGAGCAATCATGCACGATTCGTCGGTAGTTGAACGCAAAGCACGACCAATCCGTGGCGAGCCGAATCGTACGAGCCGAAGCAGGCGAACGGCTGGCGATTGGGCGTTGCCCGCTTTGGGCTGCGATTCGGCCAAACGTTCGGGTTGTTCGGGCGTGGCCAGTGCCCAATGCATTTCGTTCGAGTGCAAAAAGGGGGCGAGTTTCTGTTTCTGTGCAGCGTCGTAACAGGAGTAGCCAGATACACACACCCATACACAGGCATGCATACACACACTTGCACAAACACACACATGCGTGCAGAGATTTGATTGTTTGTATTGATTGAGGAGTTTGACTGGTTTGGCTAGGGAAAAACCAGAGCTAAAAACTTAGTTTTATATGAAATTAATGGCAAAGCAGAATCAAGTGAATGGAATTACTTTGACTTACAGTTACAGCAAGTCAAAAATATCATAGAGCGAAACAGTGAGTTGACCAAAGTACAGTCTCGCTTTGTTAGCTTGAAGTAAAAGATTAAAGTTGGCAAAACGGGAACAATAATAGAAAAAGAAAGAAGCAGAGGTAGATACATAGCAAGAGTTGGAGAGAACTCAAACGTCGCTTCCCTCATTACTCATTATGAAAATGACACAAAGAAGAAGAGAAGCAAAAATAACCATTCAAAATCAGCCATATGGAAAGATATCTTTTTCTTTTTTTTTTTCTTTTTCGAAGCGCTGCGCAAACAAATGGAACGTGTTTCTGGGCGAGCGGAAAGAGCGGCGCAAAGCAGGGAAGAAAATTACATAGCGCGAACGGGCTGAACAAGGGAAAATGCCAAGTCGCCTAGGCAAGCGAGCGAGTGTGTATGTGCATGGGTGTGTTTGCCTGTGTGTGTGTATATTTGTTATAGCTGGCAGAAACTCCAGAATTCATTTTTATTTGGGGTTGCTCTGCTAATGCGTGGGCGCAGTAAAAGGGGAGGTGGGGGATTGCTCAAGTGGGACTACATATATACTCGAACAAATTACGGGTTTGCTTTATGTAAATGTACGCAAGACTTTTGTTTGACTTGTGATTTATAAGCGACGAGCGCAGATGTGTGTGAAAAGCCGAAGTATTTGTTTGCTCAAGTTGGCAGAAATGTGCAATAGACCAGCTGACAAGCGGCGCTAACTGTACATATGTGAGCTGCCTACCCTTTTCTCTTTGCATTGCATTATTTAATTATATTTTGCTTTAGCATTTTCACAGCCTTCAAATCAACTGACGCCATTTTCGATAGGTGGAAACGTGCAGCGCTGTCTGGTTGATTTATTGGCTACGTACTAGGCGCCATCTAGAGGGTGTTGCGAGTACTAAGCGCTGTGTAGTTGAGTTGCAATTGGGAAGAGCGCGTATTGGTTTGCGTCTCGGATTAAGTTGCTCGTTTTCTACGCTAGGTGCTTAGGCATAAAGTTGGCTGCGCTTAAGTTTAGTGAAGTTAAGTTAGCTGCACAGAGCGCGGTAATTCGAAATTTCTTGAGCTGAACGAAAGTTGTGACTTTAGCTTAAATTTAAGTAAATTAAAGTTGTCTCCTATAAATTTAAAATAGAAATTCAATGTTATAGACATGTTAGGGCATTTTAATTAGGTATTCAGCTATTCAGTAGTTGTTTTTGTAGCAAATTGAATATTGCATTGAATATTGAATGTTTGTTTTAGCTTTACTTTAAGCTAGTAATTGAAATCGCCTGTGCGCCTGTCTGTTTGGTAGCTCCTGTTGCAACAATTAAATTCACACTAAGCCGTTCCAGCCGCACGACTCGCTCAAATTGCATTCAATTTATGAGGTTCGTGCTGCCAAAGTACTCGAATTTCACGATTTGCACATTTATGGCAATTGTATTTCAAAGGCTGTCCCCTATGTATGTGTGTGTGTGTGTCTGTAAAGGTGTTTGTGTGCACACACCTGTAATCCTTGGCAATTTATGTTCGGGTATTATCTACAAGTAATTGCCTTTCGATTTTCATAAAATTTCATTTGCAGCCAGCAAGGCCCAAAATTTCAATGCATATTTTATGCCCAAAAAGGAGAGATGAAAAATCGCTGTTGTTGTTGCTGAGATAAGTTGACTTAATCACTTTTGGCATGCAAATAAGGCTGCATGCAACATGGCAACGGTGTGGCGATAAATAACGACGATTCTAATGACAGAGTTCAGAGTACACAAAACGTTTCCCTGGCAAAGTTTCTCTTGTTGCCACTCATCAATATTGATTGCACTATTTGTTGGTGTGTGTGTGTGTGTGTGTGTGTGCAGGTGCCATGTTATTTTACAATTTTCGGCACGAATTTGTTATGCCACAAATCCCCAGCAGCGCTTGTCAGAACTGTGCTGCCTGTTGCCTGTTGCCAGCTTGCCACGCTGGCCACGCTGGCCAGAAGTGTGGCTGAGAACGGATTGGCCAACGCCCCCGCTTGCAATCAGCCAATCAGCCAATCATAAATAGTTCATTACGTTTGTACCGAGCTGGCAAAGGGGCCAGCGCAGCACAGTGGGCCACACTCGTGTGAAATTCGAGATGGAAAATTTAAAAAGATACGTTAAGAATATAATTGAATTAAGGCTTAATTATGTGTTAAATAATTTATAAAAAAAAGATATTGACATACCAAGAGTAAAAAAAAAAAAATAAAAATAAATAAATACAAAAAAAAAAAAAAAAAAATTAATAAAAAATAAAAATAAAAAATAAATAAATAAAATAAAAATGAAATAATTGTAAAACTTTAAAAACAAAAACTATAATTATAATTATTTATTATTTGTTGGGTATTTCATTTATCTAAGCTTTATTTTATAACATGATTTATCACTGAATTGGACATAAATATATTTTAGGTTGTAGTTTATAGTATAACTAATAATTATTTACCTATAATTATTATAATATAATTATAATTTATAAAATATTTATGAATATATTACATCACAATTAAACATAAATATCAATATAAATATATCTATATTATGTATATATGCAAATTCTATGTCTTTCCCAAGGTCATATCGATAATAGCTATCGATAACAGCAATTTTCTATATCAAGCATAAGCATATGCCAGAAATAAAATTTTAATATCGTTGATCTATTCTCATAAAATATGCCATGTATTTTCCTCTCTCAAGGTCGTTTCTTGAACTAATCTAAAACACTAATCGATAACAGCAAAGGGCTTAAATTGCTATTTCTCTTCATATAACATTTTAGATATGTTAAATATAATGAAATTTGCATTTCTCTGTGGCATTGCGCTTGCTCCACTGTGCCGCTGCCAAGTTTGACGATTACAGTTGTGGGGCAGCATAGAATAGTAGAGCAGGAGCAGAGGAAGATTGTTGGGGCTTTGGGAATTTGCAGCGCATTAGAGAAACATGCGATGCATTGGCACTAATTTATCCAGTTTTGCAGATTGAACGGCGCAAACTGTTGGCTTGTTGCATATTTGAAGCGTGCAAGCATCTCTGTGGGGCAGGAGGAAGGGGCTGTTGGGCACGGGCACGGGCACGGGCACGTAAACACCTGAAAGCAGATTGTGAGAACGTGCTGCGAGTTCAATAATAACAAGTCCGTTTTGGCTGATGCCAAATTGCTATTTATTAAAAATCAATGTGGCTGGCAACAAAATCAGCAGAATTTAACCTGGTGGCAAGCTGGTGTGGCATGCTGTCGCTGTCTCTGTCTCTCTCACACACTCTCTCTCTCTCTCTCTCTCTCTCTCTCTGTGTGTGACATCTGCTGAGCCTTGGGGCCGCAGTGCGGTCCGTGTTGCTGCCATGCTCCAATAACTGTTGCAGCAACACCCGCACACACACCCACACTCCCGCACACACACACACACATGCAGAGCTTGCCACATATGCCAGTGGCTGTGGAGGCAACACCGGCATCTGGTCAGCCAGGCGACATTTCCGGGTAGTTTGAAGTAATTGCTTTGCAAGCTGTTGCCCTGGACATGAACGCAACGATGTCGCACAAGTCTGTTGCACAGCTGTAGCCAGACCCCAGAGCGGGCAGGGGGGCTACAGCACGGACTGTAGGGTATGCAAGGGGAGGGGCGGACGGGCCCTTGCCTGGTGGTTGGCGATGGTCGTGGTCAGAGCTTAGCCAGCAAGCGGCTTAGGCTAGGCAGTCGAGCCAACTGAGTGCGGCCCACGCGGCGTATGAGAAATTTGTCAAGTAAATTGCGCTGCCAAAGCGAATTTGGCAGCCAAGAGCTGGCAGCTTAGCAGCGAGGGTCGATCGAGTAGTTTGGCGTTATTGATTTGAATTGAAATGAATTAATATTGAAGTGCTCTACATAGTTTTTGATTAGTGCTCTATATTGAGTCTATATCAACAACGAGTTGACATCTTAAGCAGCGAGGGTCGATCGAGTAGTTTTGCTTAGCTGATTTTAATACAATAGAATCGATATGTGAGTTGGGAAGCTGTGAAGCAAGCTTACTCTGACTGTGATTCACTTGACTGTAAGAGCTTGCAGCTTAAGCAGCGAGGGCTGTTTGTTGAGTTTATCGTATTTGACTTGATTAGGTATGTATTGATATATTAATTAAAAAACTTATTTCGTATGAAGTTATATTACTTTAGTATGAAGTTAACAACAAGAGCTTGAAGCATACGTAGCGAGGGTTGTTTGGTGAGTTATACGTAATTGCTTCGAGCTGCATGGATATATAAGTTGACAATTATTGCTTAGTGCTCTAGCTTAAATTAGGTAGCAACGAGTTGGTAGCTTGGGCAGAGAGGGCAGTTTGTAGAGTTTGTTATAATTATTGTCAAATTGCTCAAATATCAATTAAGTATAGTTATGACAATGAGTTCTTGTTATTGTTCTACATTTGCGCATTTTGTGGGAATCCTGCTAGAATTTGGTAGTTCGAGTTGCGAGGGCAGTTGTTGGGTTTGTCTTGGTGGAAATGAATCGATGTGTATTTCAGACAGAGACTATTGAATTGCAATAACTGTTTATCTTTATATGTGCTCTAGTTTGAATATGAATTTAACTGCAGGCAGCGAGGGCAGTTTGTTGAGTATGGCAAAAGCATAAAGAATAAAGATTGATAGAAAATGGGTGCTATGCAAACCAGATATAGATTTTTGGCAGTTTGAATTTCGTAAAAATGGCGAGGGCTGTTCGACGAATTTGTTATTATAATTAATTGAATTGATAACTGAGCAGCATTAGACTATTTTAGTCTAGGTTTATATTTATGCTCCAGTTTGTGGCGTTCGTGGCTTGAATTGCGAGGGTAGCTTGTTGTGTTTGCCATAAATTGATTTTGAAGATTCAGAGCAGAGTAGCTCTTAGAGGAGCTATCAAACTGATGTAAACTATTCTCATATTTCTTGCTTTCTCAATGTTGCCAACGCACTTTTGGACATAAAAGTTTACCAGCTTTTTCGCTCCTGAAACTTGTAGGTCTGCCACATTTTACTTACAGCCCTCGCCGCATATCTACGTGACTCTGAATGCAATTTTTTGCAGTTGTTACAGCTCGACGGGGCATGCAAGCTGTGCGTTTTCTTTGCAGATTTTTTGTTTGCCCTAACTTTTTTTATATTTCCACAGCTGTGTGTGTGTGTGTGTATCCGTGGCAGCATCCGTAAACATATCCGGCAACGGCTTTGCATTGCGAGCCGCGCGTTTTGCATATTAACTAAGTGAAACATTTCGTTGACAACTTTTCAAACATTTGTGCGTCCTGTGCAAATATTTACCTACATGCAGACAAATACAGTTAGACAGAGAGAGAGAGAGAGAGACAGGAAAATGGAGAGTGCGAGAGAGGGAGATAGCGTGCGATAGAGTTGTCTTCGATTTGGGGCCTGTTTTTTTTTGTCGCCTCAAGACGTTCGAAATTGAAATTTAAATTCGATACAAAATACTTTGGCCTAGAACATAGCCGAAATAAAAGAATACAAAAAAAAAAAAAAAAAAATGAGGGAAAAGGACTTCGGGGCGAATCCTTTTGACCGTATCGCTTAACATTTTTCTAAGCAGCATTTTTATTTATCACTCAAGCAGGAGGAGAGGCCGCATACAAATTTCAAATGAACCAAGGCCAATAAGTCCCCCTGCAGTTCCGTCCCCTGCTGCTCCCACTCCTGCTGTCTGCGGCAGGATTTGTGCAAAAATAGCTAACTCAAAGAGAGAGGGGGAGGGGGAGAGGGAGAGGGAAAATAACGAAATGTGCTATACGCCAACATATTTATTAAATATTGAATGTTTTCCTTTGCCAGCTGCCTGCAGGCGCACCCAGCACATCCTGGCTCCATCCTCGCTTCGTTTTTTTTTTTTCTGTTTCATCTTCCATTTTCGTGTCCTTTACGCTTGCGGCAAGCGGCGCAGCGCACCCTCAAAGCCAGCTCGACCAGGAGGCGCTTTCGTACATATATTTCTTGTATGCAAATGTTTGTAGTCGATCAATGTTGTTGTTGCTGCTGCTGCTGCTGCTGTTGCTGTTGTTGTTGGCAACCATAAAGCCGCATTAGTGAGTCATTTGGGCGAGAGTCTTTATGGCTAGATAATAATACGATGACAATTCGTGGCTAGCCATAAAAGACATCAAATGTGCTCATCATAAGCCATCAGATGGTCCACTCAGTAGTCGCAACACTTTGCTATCCTCGCTCACATCTCTCACATCAGTTATAGTTGATGAGTTGATGCAGTAAAAGATTGCGAGTTATAGCGACTAGGAGATACTCTGCACTTGCAGTTAGAAATTTCTATTGCCTTCCGCAAGCAAAACCGAGACAGAGACAGAGCAGAGCATTGTCTCTATCTCGATGTTTCCAGAACGAGATAAAAGTGAGGAACTGATAAACTTATCACTAGAATATATATCAGTAGAAATATGAGTATATATGTGTGTATATTCATATTATAGATAAATTCAAACTTTTCATAGTTTAGCCAATTATGCAATGCTCATGTGTGAAACATGTGTGAGAGTGTGTGTGTGTGTGAGGTATGGATTTTGAGCCAGCACTCCAAGTAGACTTCCTTCAGTTAACTACCCTCGACCCATTTAAAACAGGAAATTGGGTATTATGATTTTAGTTTTTACTTATTTTTATATATTTTACAGAAAATCAAAATATTGCACGAATTTATTATAAACTATCCTACGATCTATTCGATGATAAAAATAAAATATAATTTAGTATAGAACTTCCTTAATTTTAATCTCCTGTGAACGAATTCAAGATATATCGAAAATATACATTATATTATATATTTCGTATATACCTTATTCAGATATCTGAGTTCTCTTAATCAATCAGAAAGCTGAACAAATAGACTTTCATATATATCCAATTATATAGCCAAAGGGGGAAAGGGAGAGAGTGAGATGCAGAGAGTGCGTGAGATTGAGCGAGAGAGTGTAAATGTATCATAGCTGGATAAATGCAATTGTTGTTTTATTTTGGGTTTTAGTCAATTTTTTAATATATCTATTTTTTTATATTTGTTTTCTACCTAGTATTTTGATTGCGAGTACATCGGAGCTGTTTATCGGTCGCATCGATCGAGTCACTTGAGACGCTTATTTGTATTTGCCCCAGATCTCGACGGTGGAGTCGATGCCACGGCTGACCTGGCTGCGCAGATTGATTTGGGCGTAACGGTAACCGGGGCCGCCGCTCCACAGGCTGGGCGTGGCACCGGAGCTGTTGCGGAAGTTATCGATCACATTGATGAAGGTAATCGTGTAGACGTTGCTGGTGCCCTGCGTGAAAATCTTTTGGTTAGCATGGGCTACACTCAGGGTATTCCGCTCGGGCTACTTACGGCACGTGGGAAATCGATATTGACGCTCAAGTAGTTGTTCTTGATTGGGACACGCCTCTCGTTCTGGCGGGAGAGCAGGGTATCGGTGCTGTTGCGCCTGCCCCAGCTGGCGCTGTAGGCCTGGCTGGCGGCGAAGACGGCCAGCAGTAGAAGGCAGCTGTATAGGAATTTCATTTTGTATAGTTTTTCGCTTGTAGTTTCTACCTCGAAGACGTTCGATTTGACTCTGTTTCGAGTCTGCCCAGCGAGCTGCTTATATAGTAAACACACGGCGTATGAGTAATATTGTTTACACACGAGTGGGGGGTTTTTAATTAATATTTTTTGCCGTAACTGAGAAGTGTTTCGGCTACATTTTTATTGTTGTCTGCGATAAGCCTGGCCGGGCATGGGTGTCGCTGTGGACAGGTGAGCAGGCGAACAGTTGCAGCGCAACAGGCGACTGCCCCTGCGCTTCGTTTAATCAGTTCGCGTCTGATAAGCGAACAGAGTATTGTTTTTCTCTTATTACAATTTCTTTGAGTCATGCCACTCGACTGGGCCTTACCTTAGACATGTGTCCGTTGTTGATGGCCAATTCTACTTAGTTAATCGTAGATCAGAATTAAATAGAAAAAATCACACATATTTTAAAGAGCCATCAAATTCGTGGAAGCTGCTTTTGGCCAATACAAATTATGATAAGCAATTGATAGCCATATCATCGCTTGGTGCCTCTTTTGGTGCTTTTTCTTCAGGTATTTTTATTTGTATCTGCTGAAAATAGACAGACCTTATCATCCATACGAAATGTAAAATATGCAAATGCTATCAACTTTGTACATATTTTTCCATTAATTTTTTAAAGTGTATTTTATTTCTGTCTGTTTACTGAGATAAAATTTCTCCCGTTTCTTTACGCCATTGCTGTGCTGCCTTATTATTAAGCCTCTCTCAAAGCTCTGCTCTCAGCTCTCGATACTTAATTTATGTTTGTGTTTATGTGTTGAATATTTTAGACTTGCTCTCTGCTTTTGCTCTCAATGCCACTCAACTGAGTTGTTTTTGTTGCTTGCTGCTTGCGTGCAGAATTTGAATGATCCGTTATTCCATGCTCTTGTTCGTTTTTGCATTTGCTAATGTATGCTTCTTTTTGTTGTCTCTGTCACACACATTTGAGGTCTCAGCTCTGCCTTCACAACGTCTTTTCGCTGCCGCTTTTATTCTTGCATTGTATTGTTGTCGATGCTTCGCTTTGTGTGTTGCCTGTGCATTTGACATTGTAGCTCTTCTCAGTCTTGCTTGTAGCCTTGTGTGTGTTTCCCTCTCATTCCCTCCGTCGTCGCTGTTCTCTACCGTTGTTATGTTTACACAAGCCTTTGCTCTCTTCTCGCTGCTTCTGAATGCAATTTTTACAATCCTTTTTGAGTAACCTTCGCACTTGCAGGTAGCCTTTTCGCTGATATTTGGATTGTTGTGTAATTGATCGATGATTAGTTGTCGCATGCACGCGTTGGGAAGTGGCTGCTAATTTTATCTGATACGAGTGCATTTATTTTCAGCTTTTGTTTTAAGTGACATATACATGTGTATTTGTGTATATTTGTGTGTGTTCAGTGCAGTTATAAATTGTGAAAAAATATATATATTAAGTGTCGTCAATTATGTTATTGTCTAAATAAATAAATAAATACAATGCACTATACGCGCGGGCGCAGTTATTGCAGCCGTGAGTAAATACTTTAATTTTTAGTAATTTATGCGTCTATTAAAAGTTATTTATTTAACATGAGCAAGTAAATTATTTAAAGGTACATATAATTATCTGCATTTTCCAGGGCCCGTTATTGGCTTTGCTGCTGACGTCGAATTCTTGCGCCCTTTCTTCTTTTCGCACTCCTAGCGGATTCACGCTCTCTTTGCATTCTTATAAGATTTCATTACATTCAAATTGGGTAAGCTGCTTATTAACATTTGCTTAACAGATGGCTTTTCTGTTAAGTAATTTAAGAGAGGAATCTCTAACATTTTTATTTGTTGATGTTGGGTGCAATAACAGCTTATGTTAACCAAGAAGAATTTATTTGAATTTAATGCGTTTATCTCATTTAACAGGAATGTAAAAATGATAAAACCATTTCTGTTGAACTGTTCATATCGTTATCAATGCTATCTCTCTATAATTAATTTGCGCACGTACGAATGTGCTGATCAATCAAAAAAAAAAAAAAAAAACTGTTTATTTACTATTTTAGAAATTGCTGTGATTGTGTCTAGCCAAGGCCTTAGGTAACGCAAAAAGCAAATACTTCTGTTAAATGCAAAATTTACTTGAATTTAAGGCAGATTTCTTTGGGCAATAGTCTGGCTAATCACCAATAAATAATTGAATACCATTTCTCAAAGGTCATTCACACACGTTGCTCTGCGCCTTGCATATGGAATCCATTCTAATAGCACTTAAACAATTGCATATTGATTGCAGCTCTTGCTTAAAGTGGCAAAGCAAACAAACAAACATACAGGAAATATGCATTTCGTCTACAAACTGGAAATAACCACAAATATTTGCCAGAGGTTAGAGCATCGTTATGTGTGGAATTTGTTTAATTATGCCCGAAAGTTTGTGGGTTCATTAAAATGCTGATTACTAATATATCAAATGCCCGTCTGTCCGTTCATCCGCCCGTCTGGCTATTTGCCCAGCCAATTGAGCTAAATGGAAGAGCTTAAGTCTAAAGTTTTATGTATTTCAGAGATATGGCAGCTGCAGCCAAGCTGAGCATTGCCTGGGGCTTTATGGCTGCCACACGCCTCAGAGCTCTTATCTAGGCCGCTGACTCTTGGCCTGGTTGGCTGCATATTTATTGCAAATTACAGAAACCCAAGATACTTGGTTTGAAATAAAATCTCATTACTTGCAGCAGCCGCTGCCGTCGCCGTCGCCGTCGCCGTCGCACGCGTCTGATAAGGGCAGCAACTTGCCGCGCCCACCCTTCGCCCCTGTCTCGGCCCATCCCTGTCTGCCTGTCTGTCGCTCTGGCTGCTCCCAATTGCAGTTCGACAGACATATTTGTCACTTATGAAAGGGATAATTTGCCACGCTTGCCAACGACAACGGCAACAGCAACAACTACTAAAGGAAAACTGCTGTGGCAGGGGTTTCCTTTGGGATTTTGAACAAAAGAAAAATGCCTGCGGCCAGAGGCGTATGTGAAGAGGGGTAGAGAGGGAGGGTGGACGGTGGTTGGGCAAGGCAACGCAATTGCAATTGACTGTCGGCATTTTTATGCAAAACTTGTTAATCACATTTTATTGACACATGCAACGGGGCGGCGCCGTGCGACGGGGCACGGGGCACGGGGCGCATTCTGTCTGCCTCTACACTCGGGGGAATCGATTTCCATTTTTAAATTGGGCAAATTAAGGGCGGCTAACGGACTGACTGCTGCAAATGCGGCCTGATAAGCAATTGGCAGCAGGCAAGTACCCTCATTGACACACACACACTCACACACACACACTCACACACACACACTCACACACACACACTCACACACACACACACTCATACTCATACTCATACTCGATTCGACAATAGCCAAATTTAAAAGCAATAAACGTACGAGCAAATTTCTGGGTTTATGCCACGTTCTTTACTTCTTTTTTTTTTCATTATTTTAACTGTTTGACAAGAGGGCGGCGAACGCGTGCCACAGTTTCAGCCCCTGTGCACTGCACACCCTGCAGCACCCCTCTCCCTCCCCCTCTGTCAGCCTCTCACTCACTCTGTCGCCTATGTCTGAGCGCTGACTGGCATTCCGGCGCTGACTTTGCCATTGCTGTAACTGTAGCTGTAGCTGTAGCTGTGGCTCTGGCTCTGGCTCCGGCTGAAACATGCAAAGGCTTCCCTTTCATTTACGCTTTCAATGCCAATTGAAGCGCACCCCAAGAGAGAAATCCTCACACTTGCCCCTTGCCCCGTGCCGGGGGCAGAGTTCAAAATGCGCTTTGCAAAAATGTCAAGTGCGGAATGTGCACTTTTGACAGTTTCAGTTCATTCGACAATCACTCTCACACACACACTCACACTCACATATACAGCCTGGCGTCTGGAAACCCTGACAGACTAGTCTTTAACCCTAAACCACCCTCACACACAAACTGGCAGCCAGACACGTACCCATAATAAAACTTGCAGCCTGCTCGCCACTCTTATGGCTGGGGTGAGTTTAAAGTACCCTGTAATTAGAGGAAATGTGCGAGCTAGAAATGCTGGCTTGGATTTCATTGATAACTAATATAAACTGCTGTCTATCGATAGTCTGCATTGCAACTTATAAGCATGGTTGACTGAAATACCCTGTAATTTAAGAAATGTGACCTTAGCTAATAAAGTCTTACAGTTTAATTGCTGCACATAACTGTTTTGTTGTTTATCGAATTATCGAATTAAAGAGTTGTGACTTTAACTGTAAAGTCTTGCTGTGAGTAAGCTACACAGATCGTTTATCGATAGTCGATAGGGTGAATGAAATACCTCAGTATTGCAACCATTATGTTTCATATCAGTGATTTATCGTTTATCGATAGTCATAATTGGTTGTTTTCATTGGGCTTTTCTTGTTGCTTGTATATAGCTTATTTAGGATATCCTGTGATACATTTAAATGTTGATATACTGGTAAATCTCTCGTATATTCAGTGTTTGATACACACTTGTTATCGTTTATCGATATCATTGCAGCTGTGCTTGTCTAGTAAATTTATACGCTCCTATCAAGGCTTATACAAATTGTCAAAGCTTATCCAGAGCTGCCTCCTTTCATCCTGTCAAAGTGTCGAAGTCTCTAGCACAGCATACCCTCCCAGGCCAATATCCCAGCCAGGGTATCATAAACAAAATCAAATATTAGAAAACCGTCGGGCAACAAGCACACTCCCTCTGCTCACTGCCAGGCCATTGCTCGATCTCAGTCACAGCGTGTGTTTTTTATGTTTTTAATGTGTTTTGTTGGTGCCACATTTTGTTGCCCGCTGCGACGGCTGTTGCTGTTGCTGCCACTGCCACTGCTGCTGCTTCTGTTGGTGCCCCAGCAATTGGAATTAGTTGCTGCTGCTAACAAAATAACAGTAAAAAAATAGAACTTAATGCGACGGCAAACGACAACAAAGCCAAGGCACAAAACGAGTAAAACGCTAAAAGAACAGGAAACGACAGAAGAAAACGAGCAATACGCCGTCAAAGGAAGAAGAAAAAACAAAAAAGAGAAAAAAGGAAAACCCCAACTGGAAAAACCGGCATATACAAAGCGCTTAGCTGCTTTGGCAAATGCTCAAAGCCCGTTGAAGTTGCCACCAACAGTTGCCATTGTTGTTGCAGCTGCTGTTGCTGCTGTTATTATTGTTGCTGTTGTTGTTGCTGCTGCTATTGTTGTTGTTAATTGCTGACTTAATGGCGTTTTAATTAAATCGCTACACTGCAGGCGGCCGCTCAAGTTTAGCTTAGAGTAATGGCATGCCAACAGACCCATACGCACACACACACACACACACACACATATAGTATATACATTTGTATGTGTATATGTATATAGAAAGTCCCAACTGCAGCTGTCCCATTCCTACGTTGCCAAAGTTATAAACTGTTTGCGCAATTTTTATCAATAACAAATAAACAAATATCTGCTGACCGCAGACACGATAAGTTTTTCCTGCCTCTGCCTCGGTCTCCTGCGCTCTTACTGCTGCAAGTGATTCATTTGGCTGCAACCCCAAAACTATGCAACATTTTATCTGCACCCGCAGCTGTCTGCAATTCCGTTCGATTTGTATCTTAGTCTGCGTTCTATCATCCATTGTCTCTCTAATTGCCGCCTTTATTGCTCGACTCAAAGTTGAGGGCTAAGACGAGCTATGAAAAATGCCCGATTGCCATAAAATTGCATTGAACGCGACTTCTAAATTGCTTTCAATTAAGCTAACAACTAGTGGAAGAAACTTTTACTTTTCAAACTACTTTTTCATAGTTTGCACTCAACTGCAATTTTTCCTCTTTAAATTTTCCATATATTTTTTATGTTTTCATAAGCAGGAGTAAAGTAAAAAAAAAAAAACTCTTCTAGAAAAACATTTTCACTGTAGATTCTAGAACTGACAATTTTCATGTAGTATCTCTTGTGTGCTTACCTGAGTTGCATAACTGTACGGCAGGTGTTCCATTCACACCAGCTCAACCCCCCCCCCCCCCCCTATTTTGCTTTATTTATAAGCATTAAAGCTAGGCGCACACGGCTTGGATTATAAACATTTCATTTTGCTACCTTATAATATTTATGTTTAATCAAAGGGAAAATCGATTGCAATAACTGCAAACTGTAATAAAAATTTAATAAAAAGAACGAGTAAGCGCCCCTTGTGAACTGTACACAAAAATGTTATATCTCTGAATATTAATATCTCTGCAGAGCTCCGCATATACTCTTTACAGTTGCTGTAAATATTAAATAATAATGCATTGGATTGAGTATTAAACTCTTGCAGAGAGATGTTTTTAATTTGGATAATGGAAATCGTTTTATGATGTCAAATGGGCTTTTAAGATAGAGAAAGAATATACGAGTGGATGATCAGGAGAGGTATAAAATCTAATACTAATATATTTCGGCTATATATGTAGAATTTATAATTATGTATATTGTATCTGAATTGTCTGTAAGGCCTTCTCAAATAATTTCGTAGACAGGCATACATAGTTGATGATGTACTCAGTATAAAGAATCATCAATATCTATATATCCTAAAATACATAACTCAATAATTATCTACCGCACTGCAGCTCGTCATTGTGCATAGCGTAGTCGGCTACTCCCCAGTCCAGTGTATTACTCGTTTTCTTATTGCAATGCTTGCAACTGTATTTATTTTGTGGTTGTGAGCTTTTCAGTTCCGCTAAAAAAGTATTACACCGACACATACACACACACACACACACACACACACATGCATATAAAATCATACACAGAGGCACACACACACATGCATATATCATTTTAATTAAAGGCCCAGAGGCGTTTAAAGGAATTGAAACTATGCACGCGCATACCTACCCACCTACATGAATGCTCACCTACACACACACATACACATCTACTCACACACACACACAGACATGCAAAATTGATTACATCCGCCAAATTCCACAATTTGTTTACCAATTCAAAACAATGCCAAAATGATTGCAAATGAAAAACAGTTAACAGGAATGGGCGAGCGTGAAAAAATATGAATTTCATTACATTCATTCCATATAAAAAGAGTGCAATAAAAATGAATTTTGCTTAAATTGATTTCAATTTATTTTGATTAAAGCGCTTTGCCGCATAATCCCCAGCACAATCATATGTCAGCGTTCGTAATGCGGATTTTAATTGAGCGGCTAAACAGATAGAAATCGCATTTAATAACTGGAAAAGTTATGGAAAGTTTCAAAAATCAAAGCAAATCCAATTCCAAAGAGTTGCCATTGCAATTGAATTGAAATTTATCGATTGCGGCTACGGGGCGTATGAGTGATGCTATGACTAGGTACGTTTGCTTCGCCATGATTCAAATGTGTCACAGACAAAACATAAATAAAATAATTTATACATTTTACTGCACCTCTCTCGGCTGAAAGGTCAACAGCTTTGATATTTTTGCTGTTGCTCTGAATTGAGAGGTCAAAATGGCTGAGGGCAGTCAAAAATGTTTAGCTGTGATAGAACATGAAAGACATTCGACATTATTTATCCATTTATGATTGCTGCTGGGTGTCCGTGGCCGGGTTTCGAGTGTTGTAAATGGCTGCAAAATGCACACACGCGTCATTAGTGTCGACAATTATGAGAGCGCATAAAAACACGTTAAGCAAAGGCGGCTGAGGAGGGGCAGGGCAGGGCAGGGCAGGGGCGCTGTGATTGGCTGGGCGGGGCAGTGCCAGTCCAGCAGCTGATGCTCAGCGTGTGTGTGACGCCTGATTTTGGGGCACGCACAGCAAACAAACAAGCAACAACAACAAGCAACAACAACAACAACAGCAAGGGGAGCGACACCCGAAAGCCCTTTGGTCAACTGTGCGAGTTGTTCGAGTTTTTGCCAGCTCAGCGAACAAACACACAACGTGGCACTTTTTATTTTTCGCCACTTGCCACTTGCTACTTGCCACGCTTGCCACTTGCCACTCGACAACAAAGTGCTGCCGTTATGAAAACGAAAAGCGAATGTCCTCGCACGAGAAAAAACAACAAAAACACAAAAATAGCAAAGAAAAAAAACAAACGTTACACAAAAACAAAAAACTGACAGTGATTTTGTAATTAGAGCGCACAGCTGAAGCAGGCTGAGGGGGGCAGAGGAGGGAAGAGGAGTGGAAGGAGGCAGCGGAACGCTGTAAATGCGCCGAGTTCAGCATTTGACACGCACAGCAAATATATCCAGCTGTAAGTGTGTGTCCCCGTGTGTGTGTGTATATATATATATGTGTGTGAGTTTGTGTGTGTGTGTGCAGCTTAACACCCAGCTGGCAATGACTGAAGCGTACCAAATTAAGTAGTTTAGTGTTTTGTGCAAGTCCAAGGCATTGCTCACTGAACTGAAGTTTATGGCTAGCCAGTATATACATATATGACAAAAACAAAAACAGTGCTAAGAGAAGTGAAGATTCCAGGGGTAGAGGAAGAATAGATAATGGAATAATAAGCTGTAAAGTGCAAATTTCAGTGCACTGAAATTTCAATTCTACATTTCATTTGATTCACTCTGCATCTTAATTTTTATATTCAATGTCAAAAGAATTGCACTTTGAGCATTAGCTCTTTATATATATTTTTTATTTGTATATACTTCATGTACAGGGCTCTCCATATTCGAGTGAACCATCTGGCAACACTACAAGGTTGCCCATATTCTACGGACCCATGTTTTTTTTTAAATCAATGAAAAATACAATTTGGTTGATGTCGATAATATATATATATATATATATATATATATATATATATATATATATATATATATATATATATATATATATATATATATATATATATATATATATATATATATGTATATAATAATAACATCACTCTTTGAATATGACATCTCTCAAATGACTGCCTTGAGCCTCTACGGCGTATAGTGTCCGTCTCTGTCAAACGGTATAGGGCTGCCAGATGGGTCAATCGAATATGGAGAACCCTGCATATGCTATGATCAATATATTTCAAGTACTCTATATAAATGACACACTATATAAATGATATGCTATATAAATGATATACTATAGTATATGAAGCGCTGCTTAAAAAATAGATAGAAGATCTTGAATTTATTTATTATTTATTTATACTAAAAATAGAATATTATCATCACATATCAGTTAACTCGCGACTATATGCATAAGCACTCCTGACAGCAGTTAAGTGCTCAGTAGATTCTGGGTTTGCTGTAGACCAAACGTAGCGCTGTAGTAAAGATATCGTCAAGTTCCTTTCCTATGTATTCCAAAGAGCACTTCTTACAGTAGTGAAGGTGTCAGCGTGTTCCCACGTCTTTGGTATAAGACGTGGTACACCTTATGGAAGTGACAATTTTAGTGAGAGTAGTTCACTTTATAAGATTCTTTGTACGTCCCAGATTTGTTCTTATCGTCGAAATTGTCAGAAGGCTTTCAAATTGACATTTCTATCTGTTGGAGCATGACAAAAGCAGTGAAAAGGGAAGAAAAGCTTTCAGTAGTTGTGCAGTTTGAGTGCGCCATAAAAACTGGACGCGCAGCAAACGAGGTTTTTTGCGCTGCTGTAACGGCAAAATAATGTTTTTTCTTTATATTCTCTTAACCACTACTAACAACAGTAGTTTTTTCTTCTTCTTCTTTTTACCACGCCGCTGCTGCTCTGTTGTACGTGCCGCGGCATGGACATCACGCATACGCCGCATAAGCCAAGACAAGCCAATCAAGTGAGCCAACAGCAACGGCAACGGCAACGGCAACTGACAGCTCCACACGAGTGCATGCAACAACAGAGTGTTGCAAGTGTTTGCCTGTTTCATACTTACTTTTTGTTCCTGTTGTGAGAGGGAGTAAAACCCATTGAGAGATAATAATAATAAAGAGAGCTTTGTCAGTTTTGTTGATGATTCAAAAGGAACATTTATTTAATTTGCTTTTTGTTTTTGTTGTTCTTCATTTAGTTTGTTGTCGTTTTTGTTGTTTTTCTTTGGGCAAAAATTGAATTTCTGCATTTGCTTTTTGCTAGCTTAAATTGCCAACCACCCACAGAGTTTGAGTTTTCCGGAAAACCCAAAAAACTGTCACACGAATGATGTGTGTATGTGTGCATGTGTGTTGGGTGGATAGGGATGTGTGTGTGTCTGTGCTTGTGTGTGAGCGTGTGGGTTAGTTTAGCAAATATTTATCCAATACACATACATAGTATACTAGGGTACACACACATATATCTTAAGTTAGACAGAGACAGAGAATACATCTATATAAAATTGGGCAGTGTTAAAGACTGGGAGATGTTCGGAATCTGAATGTTGATAATATTTAGGTTTTTGCTTTGCTGTGGCATATGTGCGTGTGTGTGTGAGTGTGGGTGTGAGTGTGTGTGAGTGTTGTTTTCTTAAAAATACATAGAGAAATCCTAGTTGATGCATATGTATTAGTCATCGTATCCTTTTGAAGACGAAGACGAAGACAAAAAAAAAAAAAATAAATAAACTAATATCCCTCAGGGATATTGTTAGCTATTTGTTTTTGCTTTGCTTTTGAGTTGTTCAATTTGATGACACAATATGCATACATAGATGGCAGAGACATGCACACATACATACATACCTACATACATACATACAGACATTCAGAAGTTAGAGTATTTTATATAAATATATTAATATATGAAACACATTCAGTTAGTTAGAGTTTTTAGTGAGTGTGTGAGTGTGTGAGTGAGTGAGTGAGTGTGTGAGTGAGTGCTGTGTGTGAGTGAGTGCTGTATGTGTGTGTGTTTTGTGAATTATCTTTAACTATTTAAAACTGTTTTACTCTTAGTTGTGGGTATTATTTGGTTTCCTTCTGTTTGCCATCTGCCTAGCCGCTTCACTTAGTTTATATATACTACATAGAGTTGAGAGATCAGAATCAGAGAATTATTAGCTAGTTTTTGGTTTACATTATTCGTTTCTCAAGTTAGTTTTTGGTTTTTTTAGTGAGTATTTAGTAGTAGTAGTAGTAACATTCATATTTTGGATACCTTCGAGTGCAAAGTAAAATTCAGTTTGTTCAATTAGTGTGCTTAGAAAGAAAACATATAGATTTGTAGATATTTATATATATAGTAGAGTGATATAGCTTACATAGTTTGATGAAAAAGCAGTTGTTGGTATTTTCAAAGAAAAACATTTGCTTATGCCGTATTTTTGATACTTTTCGTATTTTTTGTAAAATATATTCTGTAGTTTTTCTTTCGTCTATTTGGTTTTATTGCACATTTTAACAATTACAACAACATTTAATTTGTATTTCGTATTTCGTACTGCGTATTCTATAAATTTGTTTTTTTTTTCTTGTTGTTGCTGTTGTTATTTGGACTTTAGTTTTTGTTTACTGTTTGCATGACTTGCGAGCGACTTTGAGTTGCCCTTAACTTTCAACAGAAATGCAAATAATAACATAAATACAAACAGAAACTGGAAACAACGTAACGCGATTTCAACTAAGGCTAAAGCATAAACAACAACAATAATATCTTAAGCTAAGCTGGAAACAGGACGAGCAGTTGCAAATAAAAAAACATAATCAAGAGCAGCAAAAACATAGAAGATACCCTGTAAAAACTGAGTTGATAAGGCAGCTAAGTTAGCTTGCTAAGTGAGGAGCAAAAGTTGTCAGTCTTCCTTAAAGAAGAATAAGAGGCTTGCCTGGATGCAGAGCTTTGAAAGTTCTGTTGCTTGTCGAGCTTAGGTATTGATGTGAACTTTCTGTCTAAGGAGCTTTCAAAGCGCACGAATGCTCGGATATAGTTTAGTATTATCCCAGATTTGGACAAGCTAAGATTTTGTTATGGACATTCTGTTTAAATGAAAGCTCCATTAGCTTGATTTTTTCATTAATGCGCTATCCTTGTTCGTTGATCATAGTTTAAGCAGAGCTTTCGGCTTAGACAGCTTTGAAAGCACATTAAAAATTGGCCTATCCAGCTTCTGATTTTCCTTTAATCAGCATACACTGCATTCAGAGTGGAAATGTGATATATTCCTTTGCTCGTTTGCTCTATGTAAGCATCCAGCACAAGCGTCTGATTCAGGCAGACTGAGTTGGCTGAGTTAGTAGTCAGTTTTATAACTAAATTAGTGTGAAGCTGTGTGTGTGTGTGTATTTCAATTATGCATGTGTGTGTGCGTGAGTGCATTTCATGAGTTTTAATTTTGGGTTTGCTCAGCTTTGTCTCTAATGGAATTTCGTTGATAACTTTTCTAACTTTGACAATTGATTTGAATTTGCATTGCTCGTTTAACAATTGAACGAAATTTACATTGTCTACCTTTTCACCTGATTCTGATTCTGATTCTGATTCCGATTCCGTTTCTGATTCTGTTACTAATTTGAACTTCAGCTGCTTCTGTGTCTCATGTTGACTCGCAATCAGTCGAGATTTTCTTTATTTCTCTTATAAATATTCATCTGTGATAATAATATATAATATAATAATATTTAAATGCTCGTTTGGTAAATAAATAAATAAATATATTTCGTTTTTCTTCTTTTTTTTCCATAACAATCGAGGACAACATTTGAGAACAAAAGATTCCGTATTTTGTTGTCGCACATTCAAATCTATTCACTGCTCTTTCTCTCTCTCTCTCCCTCTCTACTTCACTAATCTCTCTTCTCCCTCCCTAATTTAGCTTTGTTTGTTCTCCTGTCACATACACATTCAATAAAATATGCATTCTCATTCGCATCAAGTATCTTTTTTATTCGTGCTCGAAGTGTATATCGATAAACGGATATCTACGTATACAAATGCATATACATACACATACATATATTCCTTGTAAGCCTGTATTCAATTTCTAGCTACTTAATGCTCAAGTGTACTCAAACACTTGCATTCCAGCAAATGTATTAGCTTCAATTATCAGGAAATCTTATTTCGAAATGCAATTGCCTTTCTCTTGAAGGAGAAAACGTTTCTGGGAACAATTTTGTCTTCTGCGCCTTCAAGTTCCACTTGGCTGCAAATGTAATTCATTTAATTGGTTTGTTGTGCCACTTAGACGCCTTAACAGTTACTTATGTAATAAATTGTTATATACTATATTCACATACATACATACATTCATATACATATACATTTAAAGAGAATTTGGTAACAGGTAATTCACATTCAATTCTCACATTTAAAATGTAAAAGTTTTCAATTAATTTATCTCACGTAAATCGTCTTTAGTTATACAATGACTCCCTCTCTCTCTCCCTTTCTCTTTATCGCTTTCTTTCTCATTCTCCATCTCCTTCATGCAATTGAATACTTAGCCTGCAGTGCTTATCAGTTAGTCAGTTCATCATCATCATCATCATCAGCGCCATCCTCATCATCATCGCGTTGCTTAGATATACATGCCCAGATCGACGTGAAAGTCCTGCAGATAGGACAACAGCTGCGAGGGCGTTGGACGCTGTTTGGGCTCACAGTGCCAGCAGCAGCTCATTACCGTAAAGCTGCATTGTAGTTGGGCGGGTTTGGGGTTTGGATAAAGGGTTGCATGATTGGCTAATGAAACAGGCTAAAAGGCTACTCACAATTCATCCGGGCAATTGACGGGCTGCTCCAGACGATAGCCGGCAGCCAAATAATTAGTAAGCTCAAATATGTCCACCTCCTCGTGCGGCATCTGGGCCAGTGTGACCAGCTCCCAGTATAGAACGCCCAGAGACCAGACATCGCCCTGTGTGGTGTAGATCTTCTTCTGCAGCGACTCCAGCGACAGCCACTTGAGCGGACGATTCTCATTGTCGCCGAGGCAATCGTAGTCATCCGGGAAGAGATCTCGCGAGAGTGCGCTATCGCAGATCTTAACGTATGCCTCCTCATCGACGCTGTGTGGGGATGTGGGCAAGGCAGTTAGTATTGATCCCTTCCCCCTGCTCCCTCTACTTACTAGCAATTGCGTGTGGCGATATCCTTGTGCACGATTCCCAGTGAATGCAAGTAGGCCAAGGCCTTGGTAATGTGCAAGCCAAACTCGACCAGCTGGCGAGTGCTGAGCGCTGTGCTAGACTCCCTCGACTTTTGCAAGTAGCTGCAAGGCACAGGGAACATAGAAGGAATCATAAGACAAAAGAGTTTCGAAAGGCGGCTTACATCTTCAGATTGCCCTTGGACGGATAGGGGTAGGCAATCTCGGGTGGGCCGGGCAGCTCGGTGTTGGCCAGCAAGGGCGCTAGTATATGCTGATGACTGACGCCAATTAGCAGCGAGGCATCCTGCAGCAGGCAGGCCACCTGCGTCAGTGAGGCGCCGTCGATGACAGTCTTCACCAGGGCATCGCACGTTTCGCCCAGTTTGCCAGCATAGATGCGCCCAAAGGTGCCCTCCTTAATCAGCTGTTCGTAGCTCAAGGCACCGGGCTGCACGCTGGGTATGCGACGCAGACGCTCCTTGGTCTTGTCGCCATGGCCGTGACTAGCTACTGTGATGGTGCTGCCGGTAATGCCGGCAATGCCGCCAAAGAGACTGCCGCTGCCATTGCCACGACTGCTCTTGGGCGTGGACATGCTGCAGGGCTGTGAAGGGCAAAATATGAGAGAGAACGTAAATGAGATAAGAAATGCTTAAAGGAAGGAATTATGGGTTCATTGCTCAAATTTGGGAATGAATGCCTGTGAAATAACGTATATAAGATTGAAGAGTGTGTGCTGGTATATGGTATGTTTTCTTAAATGAAACTAGTCTGCTATTGATAGGAGCGGCTTAATGGGAGTGTAATACTCAAATTAGCAAGAAGATGGGAGTTCTCCGAGACGACTGCCTGGTAAAAGGAGTAGATTGTATATTTTATAAAAATTAATGATAACACATCTCAATTCTATGGGTTAGCAAACAAGTCCCTAAAGAGACTCTCCCTGTGATGCCTTGGAGGGATCAAAATGATTTATAGAAATTTCTAATAAAACCCTCTATTAAAGCAAGATTAGAGCGAAAGACTCCCCTTTGCCCCACTTAATTATATTATAATTAAAGATAGCATTTACAAGCGAAACCTTTTCACCTGCTGTACTTTAACCCATGCAAGTGCTCAGAGTGTTTTCTATTATCATATAAAACGAAACTCTTTGGGGGGCCAATTGATGAACTTGGGGCAAGCGAAGATGGGGACTCGGTGCTGGATATTACACATGGAGGGGACTCAATGGAAACGCAATTTCATCAACCGGATTTGCATCTTTCAGTTTGCATCCGTTTACCGTTAGTCATGCACTTGGCTGCGCTTCGTTCATTCATTTTAATGAATTGAGTTCCGTTTCCGCTTGAAGGAACTGCTGATGTTGCCAACTGGCTGGCAGTTGGCGTTGCCAAACCATCAAACGCCTGCTGCCTGCTGCCTGCGCCATAATTTGTGTTGGGCCCTCGGGGAGGAGTGGCATAGCGTGGGTAGACGGGCCAAAGGGAGGGGAGGGGGATAGGGGAAGACTAGCTCTGTATCCGCCAGGACAAGCCGTAGTTGTCTTACGGCATGAATAATTTATTGGTTGGCAAAAAGCTTTAATTCGTTGAGCATTATGTTTGCATAGCCTTGTGCCAGGAGCCACTAGGGGCCAGAGGAGCAGGCCGAAGTGTAGCAGAAGCCAAGCCCTAGACCAACACGAACAACAACACGGCATGAAGGCATGAAGGGCGCAGCTGTAGGAAATTGCGAGATGAGTTGTATAAACAACGTTTTTCCCGGTCGGAAACAGGAGGATAGGGAGCACGGCGGGCACTCAAGATGTATAAAGAAGATAGCGCGACAACACAGCAGCAGCAGGAGGAGCAGCAGCAGCGCAGCAGCAGCGCAGCAGCAGCAGCAGCAGCAGCCGCAGCTCCTTAGCCATTGCCAGCAGCTCATTTATTTTCATAAAATTCACACAGCGAAAATCATTTACCCGCCCGTTGAGCTGGATGGGAACCTAGGGGTAAGGGGCGGCTGCTCTAATAAACTCCAAGAAAAATCTCTTCATTTCTTTCTTAATTTGGTGTGGAAAATTTACATAAATGTTGTAGCTACAGCAGGCAATAGCGGCCGAGTCACCTGAGACAACTGTCCAATAATTTTCGTTTATTAAAAGTAACAGCTTTATTCGGAGCAGCAGCGTTACATGTGGTCCGGTCTACGGCAATGTCAAAGGGAGTCGGACAAGCGACGGGCAACAGCAACAGCAACAGCAACTTTGACAGCAATAAAAACAATAGTTGTTCGCCCATTGTTAGTGAATTTCATTCATTATTGCCTTTATTGCCATTTCTGGCTGCCCCTGGCTGTCTGTTGCTCCGTCCATCCGTCCGTCCTTCTGTCTGTCGGTCTTCTGGTCTGTGCTCTGTTGTCCTTTATTTTATTTGTTCCTGCTCGTTGTTGCTGTCGCACAAAGAAAATTCAATTAAAACGCAACAGTATCGCACTCCATCATCAAAGCTCCATCTCTAGCTACTGCGAGTGTTACTGCTGCTCCTGCTGCTGCTGTTGGTGGTGCTGCTGCTCCTGCTGCATTTCCTGTCCGCTGGTTCAAGCTCATCAACGCGCTCGCTTGTCCCCTCGTCAGCGGCTGCTCGTGAATGCGACGCTGGCGATAAATCCTTGTCGCCCAGCTGGCCAACGACATGCAAAGCGCTACACACAATGCCAGCGAGAGAGAAGGACAGATAGAAAGAGGGAGCGAGAGAGAGAGAGTGTAGGAGCTGTGTACTACAGCGACAAGCAACAATGTCACCGACAGGCACAACAAAAGTGTCTGCGGGCTGCACCGGCGTCGCTTTTATGACCCTAACTAAGACAGAGGGAGAGGCTGGAACTTCCTTTGCTTGTTCGGCTTGTAGAAACAAGCTAGAATTCCATATATACATGCATACACACACATATATAGATGTATATATGTATGTATCTATATATAAGTGTATACATATATCAATTTGCGTGCTTTTATTGCCTTTTGTTGCTCTCAGCATTAGCTGGGCGAAGAAGTTGCCCCCTAATGAGCAGAGTTCAAGTGTAATTAGATTTTATGTAAGCAGCTTAACATTAAACACAGTGTTGGATAACGCAGCAAAGTTGGTGTGAATTGAATCAATGCAGAAAATGAAAGTGGCACGAAAAGCGTGTTCAATTTAATTATAAAGGTAATTGAAGAAAGTTTTATAAATTCTAGTGAATAATAAGAAGATTTTTAGAAATGGGAAAAACTAATAGAGCAGAGCTGCTCTATGAATAGGAAGGCAACATTCAAAGAATTAAAGTAAGGTATTACATAACTATTCGGCTAATAACTGAATGAATTCTTTGGAGTGCTCATTTACTTGAAGTCAAGTTAAAATTGAACAAAACTTGAATACATTATATACCTTACAGCCTATGGCTTTAACAGCTGCGCTGTTCTTATTAGAATTCTGCATATCTGATTGGAGTATACAGTAAGCGAATCAGACGAGCAGCCAACAATTAGATTACCACTTTGTTCCTTCTGATTCGATGTCGTGTGAACTTATTTTATTTTTTTTTTTTTTTATTGTATTTACAACTGAAAAGTCTGCTCAAATCATTCACTGTTCAAATCATTCGTTTTAATAAAAATATAATTTGGCTATGTAAAATTATATTCCAAGTAGGAAAATACAAGTAATATGTGACCTATTTTACTATATGCATCAAATTAGAATAAGTCATATTCCCAGCTAGAAAACTCAAGATGGAAATTTGTGACTATCAAATCTTCTACTTCCCATCACAATTCAATCGAAGAGCTTGACTTCTAAGATGAGCTAGTGCATGCCTTTGGAGCATAAGCCGAATCAGCATATTCAAATATTGCAATTGCAATCCTTTGACCTTTTCTTCATTAAATGCGAGCCAATAACTGAGAGTTTCTCTGGAAATAGTCCACTCTGGTAGCTCGCTTTGGTAAAAGCACATTTAACTGAATCACATTCCCTTTGTTTTCGATCAAATATCCAACTGATGCCAATTCGTATGTCAATGGAGCACTTTCCACTTGTACAAGCAGCATGCGTGTGTGTTAGCAAATAAAGAAGAAGAGGAATCAGGGCGAATTAAGCCAACCAGAGCAACAGCAGCAGCTGCAGCACCTGCAGCACCTGCAAAAGCCCACAAATAGTCAGCTCCAATGACTGGAAAAAGCTAAGCTACTTTTGAGAGAAATATTAAAAGTGCTCGTCAAATAGACAATATTGCCATGGCTTTTACTGCTGCAGTTGCTGTTGTTGTTGTCTCTTATTGCTTAAACTGAAAATTGGAAAACATCCGTTTGCTGTCAACTGTCCGACTAGTCGCAGTTCTCTCATCTCGCTTTGCATTGACACTCAGATGAGGCGAGATGAGCCCAGGGCAATATAGCAGAGCAGAGAGAGTGGGAGTGAGAGAGAGAGAGATAGAGGTCTGGGGTTGGTTAGCTTTTTGGAAGGGGGAGCGCAACTGCTTGTTAGTATAAATTTGCACAAATTTAAACTGGATGTGGGTCGGGTGCCAGAGCAACAGCGGCTGGGTGACTGAAGGGAGTGGGCGTTATTGTTGCCAACAGAGGCTACACTTGGCAACACATAACCGAAAACAGCAGCAGCAGCAGCAGCGACAGCAGCAGCAGCAGGAGCAACAGCAGCGACAGTAGCAGCAGCAGCAGCAGCAGCAGCAGCAGCAGCAGCAGCAGCAGCAGCAGCAGCAGCAGCAGCAGCAGCAGCAGCAGCAGCAGGAGCAGCAGCAGCAACAATATGACTCAAAGCGTTGGCCATGTTGACGTTTGGTTTGCAGCTGTTTGGCTTTGTTGTGACATTTCTAATGACAACACAACACGGCAGGCAGCGGAGGGGTGGCTTGGTTTGTAGCGGGGTTTGCCAGGGGGTTGGCTATGCAGCGTAGCTGCTGGTCTGCAAATGACATGTACACCACACCAATGCACGCACACACACACACACACACAGGCACACCAAGCCACACACACGCATAAGCAGACATACACAAATTTCGGCTCACACACTTGACAGGCGTCTGATTTGTTTATGTCACTTGCAGCTCTATGGCTGCCCACGCATACACACACACACACACACTCTAATACACACACACACACTTGCTGCCTCTGCACAACCACAACGCTGAGTGGCGCTGCCTCGCAACTGGTTCGTAATTAAAAACACTTGATGACAATTTTGCCAACATTTCGTGTTGCTCTTGCAGCGTGTTTGGCCTGCAACCAAAATGCAGCTGAAACTTTCAGCCAGCGACAGCAGCAGCAACAAACAATGGCGACAGCAGTGACAAGCACAGTGACACGAGATTGCGTAAAAAATAAACTAAAGAAATGCATATTTAATTGCTGTTGATTTGATTTGAAATATCTAGCTATGTGATATATTGTGTTAAGTATATTTCGAGTATTTTTCAATACTTAGTTGTTTTAGAGTATATTCAGTAATATATTCAGCTGTAGGTAAATTACTTCTCAACTGCAATTCTGTATCTAGCTTAAAGCATAAGAAACGAGTTCGCAGAACTTTCAAATTTCCCCAGCTCGGGCAAATCCATATTAAATTATTTAAATCCTTGCTTCATTCATATAATGGAAACAAATACTTTTCGTATAAACTGTTTGATTAGGGTCTGAGCCCTGAAGCTCTATTGTACTTGTGGACCCAGGCCTAGGCTCGGCGACACATATTAAACTCGAATTAAGGAACAACCCTAGTCAAATTTCAACTGGCAAAGAACCCCACTGTGCACACGTTGCCCTCCTGCTCACCACTGTGCATTCTTGAAATTGTTTTAGCTTGCTAGAGAATTGTTGTTGCTATTGCTGTTGCAGTTGAACACAATTTCCAGAGGCAACGCTGCCAGCAGGGGCAGGCAGAAATTACGTATACGAGCTGCCACCTTGGCATTAGACGTGACGAGCGACGAGCCAGGCATCTTAATGAACTGAAATTAGTCAGTTGACAAAAGCGAACTTTGTGCCCAACCCAGAAAGAGACTTAGCTCGTAGCTCAATTATATTTCAATTTACCTGACTGGCTGCCTACCTGTCCTTCTACTGAATTCCTATTTGCCAGCTCTTAGGATAGAGTCTTGGAATTTTAAGTTTTTTTTTGTTTTCATTCTCATTCACCCTCTCTCTTGATCAAACTCGCATTAATTTCGCATTTGCTTGCTAGTTAGAGGAAGAGAGATGAAGAGAGAGAGAGAGAGCGAACGAAATGATTTTCTAATTGGCAGAGCAACTAATTTGAATTTTCGTTTGATTTATGCCTGATCGATTTGATGCATGGCAATTTGATGAGTTACTCGCCCTATTGTTAGACCTTGCCGCTCTCCCTTCATTGATATTTCCTTCGTTATATTCGAGCATTTAATAGCAGCTTGGAAACTTTTTGAGCGCCTTTTGTTGTGGTCTTAAGCATCTAATGTATAATTAAAGGTAACGAAAGGCCTTTCGGGCCTAATTAAAACTGCCGCCTAATTAACCCACTTTGCCACCTACACACACCCACACCTGCGCATATATCTAATTACAGGTAATTGGCTTTCAATTAGGCATCGCGTGCCATTGGACACGCCCATCACTGAGCAGCTGGGGATTGGTCCTAAGTTGTGGTATGGATGGCGTAAAAGCATAATTTTGTTCAAATTGATTTGAATGTTATTTAAAATGTGCTTGACGACGTAAGTGAATATTCCTTACACAAAGACATATTTCAGTGGGAAATCTAGTCAAGGTGTTTCTTCTGGGACATACATAAATAATGCAAGCAGAAATTTAATTTAATGATATTTTCCTTAAACTAGTCACACTCAAGAAATTCTAGGGGAAATCAGAATGTAAGTCGAATATAAAACGTGCTTTACGGCTTTGTACTCTGCTCTGCTTTACGGCTCTTTTAGTCTTGTCCAACAGCTTAAGTGAGATTGTAAGCCAAAGTTATTGCTGTCAACAGATGCCAATGCATCATTGAGCCAGGTTTCGCGACTTTTCTCTCAATCTCTCTCAACCTTTCTACGTATCCCTTTCAGGCAGTGGCTCAGGTGGTCAACGCAAGCTGACCACAATGAAATCAGCCGAGAGCAACAACCAACGCATCCATCTTATCGCATTGCCTACCATTCATTGTCTGGTCGAGTGTGGGTGGTGTGAAACCGCAAAAGCCTCCGACACAGTCTGCAACTGACCAAAATCCCACATAAAGCCCATGTCGGACAGTCGAAACTCTTCTCTCTCTCTCTCTCTCTCTGCCTCTCTCCCTATCTGTCTGGGTAACTCAGTGACCGGGCAACAGGCAGCAGGCAACAGGCAACAGGCAACGGGCAACAAAGGCAACATCCGTTGCCGACTTCCGTTTGTCTCGCTCTGCGGCTGACAGGAAGCAATCAATAGTGTAATGGCAGACAAAGGCATTCACCATAGTTTGGCACTAGCCTGCAGAAGAAAAGAGCCAAATCCCTTCCAGGCAGCAGCATAGAAGAAAAGGGAAAAAACAAAGTCAAAGATATGCAAAAACTGAACAAAATTCAACTGACAGTTGCGCAATTTGTCAACCTTTGCCGAGGGCGAGAGCCGTCAATGGTGGTTCCCGTCATCCGACAAGACTTAAGCCTCGTCGCATATTAAATCATCTCCATATACCCCTCTGGCTGGCCTCGGGCTTTGTCGCAAATGTAAATAATGCGTTTTAATCAAAAGAACAACAGTGAAAAATCCATTAACGGCGTACGTGCCACACACCCAGTTGCGCCGCTTACCCCAAAGAGGGCTCACAGTGGCCCTCATACCCCCCTTGGACTTAGCCCTTCCATTATTTGACTTGGCTTGTGCCTAGGCTTAGCTTTTCGCATGCTGCGCGCGTCATTTGCAGGTTGATTTACAAATTTCTTTAATGAGGCGACGACAACATTTTTAATTAGCACCTGTTCAGGTTGCACGAATCTCTTCGTAATCTCCATAAAATACTCTAGCCTGGGCGTGCTCCATGGAAATTAATTTCCAACTTTGTGCTGCTTCTCCTATCTTCCGCTTCTCTGCCTCACGCACTTTTACAACTTCGCCCCTCAAATGATGCCATTCGAATGCGCCGTGGCTTTTAGGTGGAGCTAACTCTGTTGCTGCCTTCTAGTTAACCCATTCGCTTCTGGTGCTTGCTCTCGACAGCTTCAACCGCAGCAGCCACTTATGCTATCCTCTCTCTCTCTCTCTCTCTCTCTCTCCCTCTCTTTGATCCCTCTTAACTAAACCACTTGAGCTTAGTCCTGATCCAATATCCTAATGCCTTTCTGTGTTTGTTGCTGGGTGTGCAGCTATCCTAGCATCGAGTTCCTACTTCGACACCCCGCAGTCAGTGGTCCCCTTTCCCTTTCACTTCTCCCTCCCCTGTTGGAGGCCTTTGTTGTTGCTGTTGCAATAATATTTTGCAAGTGTTTCTAAACAAGCACAAAGTCATGTTTCAACAGCTGTGTCTGGCTTCTTCTTCTTCTCGCTGCTGTTTTTATTGTTGTTTGCCCTTCGTTCCTTTGACTTGGGCTGTAATTGTTGTATGTTAGTCCCCGCAGTCGTTAGCTAAACTTTCGCTGAACATTAAAGCAATTTGGCCAACGTTTATAGACTGATTTAATAGAATCAAAGGGGAGTCACTGAGAGTGGGGCAGAGAGAGGCATGTGGTTGGTAAAGGAGCCCCACACAAATGAGATATTTCCACCCAAGTGAGCAGATCAGAGCCGACAACATTTCAGTGTGTGTGCACTTGGATATAATTGTTTGACTAAATGAGAGCGTCGCTCCTAGCTCGCCAGCCCCCTCAGCCGTTCCCTTTGCCTAGTGCTTCACAGACACTCGTACGAGTGGGGTAGAACGTGTGGTTTGGGGATATAACAAGAGAACAGCAATAATTATGGCAAACACCCCCTTCACCCACAGCCCCCGCTTGACAGACACAAGAGCCATATGCAATTTTGGGGCTCCTCTTTTGTATAAATTCACTTAATTCCTCGCCCTCTCCCTTAGTGCGAGTGAGTGAGCGTACGGCCAGCAGATAGCGGCAAACGGATATGACTCTTGGCGCTGTGCATTATCCTAGACATCCAGGCATGCCAGATATCCATGTGGGAGAGCATGTGAATGGGTGCGCGTGTGTGAGGCGAGTGCCGAGCTGCTCCTCAGCCAAATGGCTCGAAACGGCTGCCATAATGAGGATGAAATTGAAGTCTAAACAAACAGAAATCGTTTGGCAAGCAGCAGAGGCCAGGAACAGTTGGAGGAATGTTGAGGAATAAGCAGCAAATAAAAATCCAAAGGAGTCTCCATGGAAATTGAATATTTAATTATGCGTCGATGGAAATTGCGTCTTGAGATGGTGACGAAAATGGCCCAAACAATCATGAGAATGGCGACAGAGTGCGGGAGGAGGAGGAGCTCTTGGTTGTCTAGGAAAAATGTAAGCGCTGCTTGGTTTTGCCAGAGAAATGGAAATGAAGAAGCTGCTAAATAATTTATTCTAATTTGCGACAGATTTGCCAACGCCAAGAAGTTAAAATATCAGAGGGATTCCCAGAGTAGAATATATAAAAAGAGATTCCGAGAAGGGAAAGGGGCTATTGAGAAATGTGTAAAAAGTTTTTTGGGTCTCGTAAAATGAATTTGAGGGACTCCTAATAGACAATTCTTAAGGTTTGATAGCTGCCTCATAGGGATTCATCTGCGGCTTTTGGTTAGTTTAAATTTAGTTTGCTAATTTGCACCCAGCGAGTATCTCAACTGGAAGGAAAACAAAGGGACGAGTAAGCACAGTCGGAAGCACCTTCCGCTTATCTAAACAGACTCACACGCTGCTCCACAGCTACTCTGCCCACACATAAGAGTGCGTATCTACATAATTCTCGTCTGCTTTAAGTGTGTGTGGGGCTACGTGAGCGCCAGGCGAAACTTGCCCCAACTCTAAACAACCCCACTGAATACAACTAGAGCTGGCAGCGTGGCAGCGTGGCAGCCTGGCACCCTGCTGGGTGGAAAGGAGAGTCCCATATTTATGAATGGCTCTTTTTTCGAGTTTAACGCACTTCGGGAGCTTTATCAGCTCGTAAATATAAATTAGAATTTAATTTTTATCGACGTGGAAAGGTGGCTCGAGTCGAGATTTGTATGTGGATGTGGACGCAGTCGTTGCTGCTGGTGCTGCCTTGGGAGCAATCGTCTGGGCTGGTGTGGTGAGTGCCACAAATTGGCAACGGAGTGGATCTGGTGGCCTAGGCAACCGAGCGAGCGAGCGAACATCAACGGGATTCATATCCATTTGTGCCTGGCACGTGTCGCAACATATCAAAGGCATTGATTTACCTGAGGGCAGTTGCTCGATGCAACCCCCTTGGAGGTAATTCATGTGGCCACAGAATCAGATGGAGATTGGGACTCACCTGGGTTAGCTGCGAGGAGGCGTAGTAGGAAATCCTCGAGGGACATACCGATTCTGGTTTCGAGTAAATGGTCTCGCCGGCCTGGTCGCCCATTGGCAGCAGGGCGGTGGCGTAGGGTGTGGGCGTGGGTGAGCTGCGGAAGCCTGTAGGGAAATGAATAGTTCGGAGGTCGATGAAAAAGGAATGGGATTATTGAAGAGGGGGAAAACTTACGGTCGAATATGCTGCAGGACTTTTTGGTCTCCGTTGGATACTTGTTGAGGCTGGCAATGGTCGCGTAGGAGCCGGTGGCACTCGGCGGTCGTCCGAGAGGATCAAGGCGAATGAACACGTTCTGATGGCTGCCATAACCCGCTGTAGTGAAGCTAGTGCTAAGAATGGCATGAGAATGAAGGGTTAATAGTTGGGTAGATAATTAAATTGATGTGCCAATCAATCAGACTTACTGTAGCGAATCCTGGCGTAGCTGCTTGCGAGCTCGCACATACATCATGCTAGCCACAAGGCCTACGGCCAGGACTAGGCCCAGAGCACAGGCAGCGGCGCTCATCAGTGCCGGTCCCTGCGAAGGGGCATGGGCAGGCGCAGGTGACTGATTCGGTTCAGGGGAGATGCCTGGAATAGTTGGGGTAATGGAAGAGAATGACAATTGGTAATGACAGAGGATTGGGAGCTTACCTTTGGCACAGATCTTGTTGCGCTTGAAGTGTAGTCGGGTGTCGTTAAACCGGGGAGGTCCTTGTACCACCATGTTGACATTGACCGGGAGTTGGAGGCTGACATTTCCCGTGCATGGCAGGTACACCAGGAACGACTCGATCTCCTGCGGCACTATGCCCTTGTGAGGAATGCTAAGCGTGGGTGTGCCCAGTGCGTCCTGGTCAGTGGCGTACTCGATGCTGATTGTATAGCGCAGCTGTCAGTGAGTTAGCCAGTTAATGGAGTGCAAATCAAATTTTCAAGTCAGGTAGATGGGGTGGGTGAGATGGCTTACCGGATAGCTGATGAGACTCTGCCAGGAGAATTCCAACTCGTGAACATCTGCCGGGACGGGAACAGTGAAGTGCATCGCGTATGTGTTAATGGCTCCCTCGTGCACGTAGAACAAATCCGCCTCCAGCCCTATGAATGAGAGTAAAGAGCATAGTGAAGATGAGATTAGGTTGCCGATGCATTGCAGGTATAAAGGGAAAGTTTATTTTACAATTTGCTTTGTTACAGTTTCCCTTCGAGTCCTTCCCAGGGATTTTCTACTGCTGTGCAAACTTTGTGCATTCTCTGTTTACTTTCCTCGCAGTTGATGGCTCTCTTTCTCTACCCTTCGGCTCTATATACCTTTCAACTTCAACGGAAATTGATTTCCTCGACGATTCAAGGGGAGTAGAAGCAGGTTTGCAGTGGGTGAGCGAAGTTCGGTAAACAAAAACCAAGACACAATAATAATCGAAATCGAATCCGTCACCAGCAGGCGACAATGCAAAGGGCGTCAATTGGTTCTCGCTCTCGATTTCTGCCTCAAATGATGCGCGACAGACCCCCGAGGGGAACGAAGAGAATGAAGGGATTTGTGTGGAGTGGGGCGAGATATTAAAAGGTGTCAAGTGTTGTCTAACTCGATTCGACACGAGACCAGGCGAGACAGCGAGAGACTCATCATCATGCTACACTTTGTGTAACTTTAACTAGCTTCGGGAACGTCCTAATCTCTGACTGGGAGCTCTAAGCCTCCGTCCCTCACTCTTTTGGTAGTGAAAGACGAGCTGTTCAAGTTAAAAAGACGTGAAATTAAATTTCTTCATCCGCTTTCATTGTTGTCTCTGCCTCTGCTGCTGCGCCCCGTCCTGATCCCGCTCTTATGTTGCATCATTTACTTCCTGGGTCAGGCCTTGCTTTGCATTGAAAGTCGCAAATGCTGTTTACTCTCCTTAACTTGACTACCAGCCCTCTCCACACCATTTCCCTGGTACGCCATTCATCTTTTGACTATGCTTCTGTGCCGGATGTTGAGTGTTGCGTTTCCGGATGAGGCCGAGAGAGCGGCAGGAGGACAACGAAAGAAGCGCGTATGTGCGTGCATTTAGTTGAGACGGAATACAGCGCTCTCTGTGTTCTTAAAACAATTTCAAATTCAATTATAGAACAAGAAAAAGCATTTTTCGTTAGCTTCCTTCTATTCACTACTCGTCTAAGAACTTCCCCAATTCTTACGCCGTTTTCCTTTACAGTTTCATTTTGTTTTTGAATTCGAAATTGTTATGCACCCCGCTGAATATCCTCCAGGCAGCCAAAGTGTGCTACTTTCCTTTTACATTTTCCGCTTTCCGTTGGCAAACTGCACAGAGACAGAAAACAGGTAAGGATAGAGAATAGGACTGCAATTGACTCTACTTTGATCCCTCTTTATACATCCATTTTGGGAGATACGCCACAGACGAAAAGAAAAACACAAACATAACCTCAAAGTGGTTGACATTAAATATGCACAAATACACGAAAAGCACAATGTCACTTAGCTCGAGCTTAGTCCTAGGAAAACAATGAGGAAAGGTTAGACCTGGTGGTACCAGAGTGGGAAGTGCAGTCTCCAACCACAAAGGGCAAAGGGGAGGAAATTCACTTGTTCCGGTTTAATTAATTCAGTTCTGATTGGATATTAATGTGATTCGCTCTCAAAGAGACTTTCAGCTTGTCGATTGGCCTCTTGGACAAATTTAAGCTACTGCCTGAAAGTGACTTTAATTTTTGTGGGATCCTCTTCCTTTTGCAACTGGAGATAAAAAGGAGAGCCAACTTGGTTACGGGTCCAAGTCTTGTTCCGTGGAACTTTGGCCGTCTTTCATATCACGCGCCATGCACAGCGCCAACTTTGCCGTCGCTTTGCAAAGTTTTTAGTTCGTTCAGGAGTCGTCCCAGTACCTTGTCCCAGAGAGTACCCTTGTCGCCCTGCTCTCCACCATAATTATAATACCTGCGATTGTCTGAATGGCTTCGCTACACACACGTGACGCTGCAACCGCAGACGTTAGCTCGCTGAGTTGGAGGAGGTGGATGGAGAGAGAGGAAGGATCGGCAGCAGGACTCAGGTTCGGCTTTGACAATGGCATCACACAATTTGCATAAAAGATTAAGAGGATAATTAGTGTCATTAGCTGAGCAGCCTCTTTGAAGCAGTGCAACGCTGTGCATTCCCAGAAATTATCATCACAGCTGTCCTCTCTCCCCTCTTCTGCTGTCTAGGTGACACCTCGACAGGGCTTATCCCTTTACAATGAATGCAGTTCCTTGAATAGTCTTCGCCTTCGCTCTTTGAATCAAAATCGAGCACGACGTTTAATTGGCACAGTTTAGGAATTGTTCACGCCTTCTCTTTTTGCCTTTCTCGCCTTGCTCAGTAATAGGGCGAATCAACCCAGCTCTATAGAAAGAGAGAGTGGGCGTAATAGGTCGAGGGTTGCTTTATTAATGCGGCGATTTTCGGGCTGTTTTCTATTCATTAAAAATAATTTTCTTTTGCATTAACTTTTAATTTAAAGGGAAATTGTTTAGCCAAAAAGGTGGGAGCACGCTCTAGACCTAGAAAGTCCTGTTCGAGCTTGGGATCCTGTTCGCTCTCAAGAAATGTGCACATCAAAGTGAAACTTGTTGAAATTGCATTTTTACGCACCCTTGCACAGCACCGAGGAGGTGGGGCTGGCAAGTGGGGCAACCTTCCCTGACTGGTATAAGAAGCTGGTGTCGATGGCAACTGTGGGTCGAAAATTGCTCGTTGCTGGGACGACGCGACGCAATGGCGGGCAGAGCGGAAAATCTTCAGCAAAAGCGTAAAAAATATTTAATTTTAATGTTGTCGTCTCTCCATCGAATCGAGATCCATATATAAATATGTCTGTGTTGTTAGGAGCAGCCCGAGAAGGAATCGTTTAACTCATGTTTACAGCTCGCTCTATGGAACAAACTTACCAATTGAGAGTCGCAGGAACAGGGAGAGGACGGGGGTGCGGATGAGGACGGCATTTGAAATACAGAGCGAACGCTGTACTCGATTTTTATTGTGGGAATGCATCACGTCAATCACAGTCACGCAATGAAGGAACTGCCAGTGAGTGAAGTTATTCGAGAAATGCGTATGCTGAATAAGGGAATAAGGGAATAAGAAAGGAGGAACTGAAACGGGGAGAGAATTGGAAGCTGGAGCGGGGGTTTGGCATTGGAGATGGAGCTGGGTCATGCAGCCGTTACACACATTCCACTTGAACAAATAGCCATAGAGACATATGCAGGGGAGGATGAGGAGCCCTGAAAATAAATCATGCAATGGCATGTCGCAGTTGCCGGAGTGAGGGAGGAAATGAGGAGCGAGCTGGGCGGGTCAGTTTGTTTGATTTCATGCTGCTTGTTAATTTTGAAATGGAAAACAAGCCCAGAGGGTGGCAAATATTATAAGGAGGGGAGAGGGGGTGTTAACTGGTCGTTAGAAACATAACGAGCTCTGTGGATGGGGCGGAGTGGAAGATGATGAGGAAGAAGCAAGTGAGAAAATGAATCTATGGGAATCGCGCATAGCACAGGAAATTACAAAGAGCAACAAGCAAAGTGGAAGACTCTTTGAGCTGTCGCTAATGAAATCCGATTTGCATTCAAAGATGTGAAGGGGGTGAGGGGTCAGCGCATGCTTTGTGAAGTGTCAATTGCCAGGGCGAGTAGCGCATGGCTCAGCGAACTCGAATGCAATCTCAGAGTGAACTAGAGAATGATAGAGAGAAGATAGAAAGTAGGAGAGGGGGAGCTGGAGTAGCTGACCCAGTGACGTGAGCGACAGCTGCAGCTCAAAGTTCTTTGGCCATTCATCAATCTCGGATCCGTGTGGCACTTGTGTGGATTATTTTTATGCTATCCAACTAATTGAAGTGCCGTGATTCGGCGATTAGGAGCTAGAACTGGACTAGGACTAGGACTACGATAGAGCCTGCATAATGAGATTGAAGCATTTTGCTCCAATTACAGCTAAGTGCCGGAAAATGCTGTGCGCAGCTAACGCATGAATGATGGACTGTTGGCTAGAGGGAGGGAGGAGGCAGAGGCAGAGTAAGAGAGTCCCAGGAACCGCCTTGACTCCCATTTTGGAGCCATGAACCATTAATCAACGAGAAGCAAGCAACACGACGTCATTCCGCCTTGGCACGCCGAATGAATGCCTATTACTGTAACTATTTTCGAGGACATGAATTGGGTAGGAGCTGGGACTGGGGCTGAGACTGGGATTGGGCCTGGCACAAAGTCGATCTGAAGCCACTTGAATAGCTGGCGCCATCAATAACGAGGCCTCGCGTTGAGCAAAACAGCAAAACAAACAACAAAATGCGCCGCGCCGGACTGTGAAGTCGTTAGCAGAGAAAGGAGAGGGTGAGGGTGAGGCAACTAAGCGAGAGCAGGAGGCGCGCTACTTGCAGCTGTCAACAGGGTGGCAAAGGTGCGAGGGTGGCTCCGTCTATGGCCGGAAATCGATTTGTGTGGATTTGTTTTCTTCCGTGTTTTCGCGTAACTTTTGTGGTCGTCCAACCCCGCGTCTTTCTCTTCTTCTTCTACATCGTCGTCGTCATGGTCAACAATTATTTTGGAACTATTAATGACTGCGACGTGGTCTGTGCCTAAGCCCCCGCCTCAACTTTTATGTTTGTTTTTCCTGCTGAGGAGCAATGAATTTGTCCTGTCGCACTTTGCCATTCAGCTATTAATCATATCAGTGGGGCGGAGCTCTGCCGTCCCGACGATTATTTTCAAATCGAAATGAGATTGCGCTACCCCCAAATATGTGTCTCATATGTATAGACTTACCCATCAGCTTCATCACTTCGTGGTGACTGATGAAAATGTTGAGATATCCGCTGACCGAAGGCAACTGCCAAGAGAGCAGCGCTGTCCAGAGCAGCTGCAGCAGCAGGCAGCGGCTGTTGGCCATGATGAGCAATGGGAGCTCCTCCTCGTTCCTCTTCTCAGTGTTATTTTGCGGGAGATGTTTATCTGCCTGGGATATGTGCAGTTAATAACTTGTCAGTGCATGTGACGCCGCAATTGGCGCTCATTTCAGGAGAGTGGAGTTCGCCTTTGGCTTCGTGGCAGCCAATTTCAATGTGTGACCATTGAAGCGTTCCGTCGGAGCAGACGAGACTCTTCCTTCCAGTTTTGATTTGGTTGCCAGCTGCCAGCTGCCAGCTGCCAGTTGGCAAACAGGCGACGCGGCTATAAAAGATGCGTTAAAATCAAATTCCGGCTACGGCTACGGCGATGGCAACGGCAACTGCTGCTAACAGTTCCGGATGCAACCACAAAGCGACGAGCGAGGCCGAGCAGAGCTCCACGAAATTTGTGTCTGGTAAATTTTGGAACTTTTCAGCCGCTGTAGCCTCTGTCCACGTTCAACTTTTCCAGTTTTGTTTTTGTTGCGGTTGCGTCTGTTGTTGTTGTTGCAGTTGTTGCTGAATTCGGCTGTCGACTGCAAGCGCCATCAGCATTTTCGCATCTGACTCTGCACGAATTTCGTTAGCTTTTTATTGGCCAGCTTCTACCCCCTTCTGTGGCTGCTTCTCTCTTGACCAACTGCTACTCCTGCTGGTGGCTTAGCTCGTCACGTTGGCAACGTCTCGCCCGTTGGTCAGTAGCCAGTACCAGTGGCAGTGCCAGTTGTTGGTGTCGAGCATGTGTCCAGCTTGGCTAGCTTGTCCTGGTGGCCTTTTTGTGTCGTCTGCTCGACTGGTTGTCCGGCTGGCCAGCTGCTGCGTTCGGAAGAGACTCCTGTTGAATGGAAAGTGATTTAGTTGAGTTTTCGGACAGGAGTCGAGTGGTGGGTGACACTGTGTGCCTGGTGTGGTGCTGTGGTTGAGTGGCTTTGTTGTTTGTTTCAAAAATAATTTGTGAATGTGCTGCTCAAAGAAAGTTTCTGCCTGCAAAAGTAATTACAAAGTTGAAAAAAGATTAACAGCTTACAGAAACGCACATCGGGAACTTGTGGAGAGGAGAGTGAGAGGCGAGTGAGGGGAGGAGTGGTAGGTGGTGTATCCTCTCCTGATTAAAAGTCACACGAGTTGCTTCGACTGGTGTTTTAATAAATTCGTGTTAATATTTTGTGTGTTTTCCACTTTTTAAGTTATGCAAAGGGGAGAGGGAGGAGGAAAATAGGAAAAAGTTTTGCGTTGCAGAAATGTTTGTGTGGATTTTGTGGTTCAAGTGGTTCAGTTGATTCTTCCCTCGTCCCTCTTTCCTTCTGCTGCTTGCGTGTGCAGTTAGAACCAAAATCAAAACATTCGGCCAGGTGGAAAGTCAAGAGTTGGCATGGAAATGGAAATGTGAGTGGGAAGTGGAGAGACGGAAGAAGGAGGAGGAAGAGGCAGAGTGGGTGCAGCAGTCAAGTGCCTCAAAAATGAAATTGTTGCCAAGAAACCAACCTCCAATTCAACCTGCAGCGCTTGTTCCACCCGTTTTCCTGTTTCTGCTCCCTTCTCCTGCTCCTCCTGCAATTTCCATGTCTGCATATTGGGAATAGTTGCTGGGTTTTTGGCCGCAATAAAAATCGAAATCAGAAAACTTTGTTGCCTCTACTGCTTTGGCTTTTCGTGCATACTTTTCGGGCGCAAAGTGCTGCAAGTCTTAAAATGCGCGGTCAAGCACTGTAGGCGTGGGCAATTGTGGGCGTGGCAGCAATGCAACCGTGGAATGTGGAATGCAGAATATGTCAGAGATTTAATTAAACTCATCTGCGATGAAGGGTAAAGCCGCAGGGAAGAGAAAGGCGACGACTCACTTGATTAAGATCCCTATCATCATGACGTCAACTGCAGCTCAGATCCCTGCCACAAGCTGAAGCTCAAGCTAAAGTCGATGCCATTCAGCAGATTCATTAATAATTCAAAAGACAAATAACAAAATGAAAGAACACATGTGTGTGCGGATGGGCGAGTGAGTGTGAGTGTGTGTCTCCTGTGTGTATTTTGTGTTGACATTGCGAGCAATGTAACTGATTTAAATGGAGCAGCAGACAAACAGCAGCCAAGCAGCCAAGCAGGCAACCAGTCAGGCTGCCAAGTAACTCGCCTCATCTGCCGAGCGCGTGGCAGACACTCACAGTGAGCTGAAGGCCTTCCCTCCGAGTCGCGGAGGAGCGCGAAGATTCCCAAATCATCATCGATAACATATTAACGACGTCAACTCAATCATAATCAAAAGGAAGGATAAGAGGGAGCGAGTAGGGCTGGAAGGGACAGGGACAGCGAGTTGTCTGTTGACTGTCGTAGAACTGGGGAGCCAATGATGGAAATTTTCTGCTTAGTCACACGCATCATCAGTCTGGGGATACACGGCTAGACCCAGCTGCCACGTAGCCCTCAACCGCCCACTAGCTTCGGTGACAAATTATGCGCCGGGCTTTGTCTTCGAAAGCTAGATGATGATCAGAAAAACGCGTGTTGCTGCGGCTGCGGCTGCTGATTATGATGTGAGTCCTGGCAGTTGTGACAAAAAACTTTTCAATTACATAATTTGCTGTCTAATGAATAATCATCTTTCATTTTCTGCTCGCCCCCTACTCCAGAAGTGCTGCTAAGCATTATTATTATCTACGTAGGCTCCCTTTTTTGCCAATTTTTGTTGCTCGCAATATTTATTGATGCTCTTTATTGTTTGGCTTTGGTCTATGCCACAGCCGTTCTCCCGTTTATCGTTCATTTCATGGGCCAGACGCCTTCAGGCGTAGCAGTCGTAGCAGGCGTGGCAGGCAGTGAGGCAAGCATAGGCAGGCAAACTCATTTCAATTATAAAATGGCTTTCGTCTCTTAATTGAATCGTGAGTTTGAGTTAAGCAAAGTTAATATTTTATTTCCGCCTCGTTGTTGTTTCAATTGCGCTGCCAAAGCCCTACTCTATGTGGCCACTCTTACGCCTCCTGCTATGGGGTCCCTCTCCTCTGTTTGCTCTGAGTACTGCCACTGTTTCCCTGCTGCTGCCGCCTGCCATCATTTGGCGACTTTAAATGGCAGGCGAGGCAGGCAACTTGCTCTCGTTTCCCATTTGGCATTCGTTCTCCACTTCCTCTTCCACTTCCCCATCCACTTCCATTTCTCATTTCTAGACTCATTCCAATTGCTGTGCCAATGTTGCCAAGAGCCGCGAGGCATTTGCTTTTGCTTCAATTGCAGACACAAAACTTTGGGGATTGGGGAGCTTCAATCGCTGTTGTTGTTGTTGTTGATGATGATAAACTGGTAACAGATTCTGATTCAGATTTCTATTCACTTGAAAAGGCAAGAGAAGTATCTCATTGCCTTGGCTATTAAGCTTTCCCATAAAAATGAGATATAAAAATCCTAAATTCAGGCATTTAAGTAATTTGAAGCTTTTCACGTTCGTAAATAAAATACAATTTCAATGAATTTGGCCTCGAGTGGCGTTTTGCCAAATAGTTTGCCTCCATTTGCCCCCATCAAATGCCCACTGAATTCATGTTCCAGCAATTTGCTCATTAACTTTAATGCGACTCGAACAACAAATTTCAATATGCACAAAGCACACACACACACATACACATACACAAATAAACTAAATACAAACAAGCCAAAAGTCAAATGTGCCAAATGGGGTTTTAGGTGGCCTCGTGGTCTGCTCTCTATATGCGCAAGTTCATTAAATATTTTACGTGAAAAGAATTGCTGTTGCGCACAATATTAAAATTGGAATGAAATGGCAAATGCTATTCGGTTGCTTTTCGACAATGTTTCAGATGAATTTAGCAGCTTTACATTTTGATAGCTGATTAAAAGTAACGAGCGACATTTGCATCTGTTTACCTGGCAATGACAAAATGCGAGTGTGCGCAAGGTAGAGTATTCCAGTTGTTTAGATAGGTTATGACCGTAAAATTATAATATCAGGGGTCAATGGCGTTATGAAGTGGAGTTAAAGTTCATTAAATCCCATTCTTACAAAGCTGCAATGTAATATTAAACTTGGCTTGAATTACTTGTGTTATATACTGAGCGATGATAGCTTAAGCTTCGTGTTGGGAATAGAACAGCGTAGATTAATCAATGCATACCTATAGAGCCAAGCTTTATAGGAGAAAGCACATTAAAGCTTCGTGTTAGTTGAATTCAAATGCAGAACAAGGTAAGATTATATTAATCATAATTTAAATGATTGAAATCAAATAAGCTCCTGCTGATTCATAACACATACATTACTGACGGAAGTCATTTCCTCTGCTTAATTCAAGCTTAAAACACAATAAAATATTTATATATTTAGGGCAAAGTCAGGGTACATTGTAGTTGAGCATTTGGATGGCAATTATTTTTGCTGGTGATTGTCCAATTATTTCGTATGGGGAAATTAGGGAGAGTTTGCCCATTTATGCCAGCATTTTGTGAGCCTGGGCCTAATGTACAGAATGTACAAAATGTTCGAAATGTTCGCCGAGTTGGCTAATTTGTACAGGCAATTAATTTACATTTGGGGCGAGGGCAATGGGCAATGGGCAATGGGCAATGGGTATTATGGGTAGGCAAACGCAAATGAAAAGGGGATGTGGTGTGCGATTTTGTAACATTTCGGCGCTGCGCTTCACTAGGCAAAGGCAAAGAGAGAGAGCGAGAGAGAGAGAGCCATAAAGACAGAGGGAGAGGATGAGTGAGGTAGTTGGACTTGACATGGATATACATATAGTACTATATATACTACTATATAGCATATATACCACAGAGCGACATGAACTGGGTAGACAATTTGTCGTGTGCACTAAATATCGCAACTCCATGGACACTAATAAAGGCTGCGGCTCTAACTGTGGTTGAGCCTGCCCAAGTGGGCAAAGGAGGCGGTGCGCTGGGCGTGACCTGGTGGCTCTGCGTGAGCAGAATTTGTGGCAGTGTAATTTGTTGCGATCTAATTGACAATTTGTGCAATTTTCAATGAACAACGAACAATTTACGTTGAGCTTCAATTCTCTGCGTTGCCATGATATTGATATGGGTAGAGGTAGGTAGGGGTTATCATTAGAGTTGTATTTATAACATTTATTAAACTTATTAATATAATAAAATAGTGTGACAAAATGTGAAAGAAAGGAATAAATCAAATAGAAATATATAATAATATAAAAAATATACGAATATTTATAGTTAACTTAAAATATTAAATGTTTTTTAGAGCATTTTTTAGAAATTAATAAAAAATATTCAATATATATTTTATAATGAAATCGGAGCATATTTAATAAACTTAATAAATATAAAGAATTTTTAATATATGTTAATTAATTAATTAAGAAAAGTTACATTACTTTTCTTAATACCTTCAAGTTTTTTAATTAATTTTAATATATCAACTAAAATATTAAAAGTTCTACTTAAATAAATACAAAAACAAAAAAAAAAAGAATAACAATAATAATAATAATAATAATAATAATTTAGCATTTAAGTTTATATATAATTTATTGTATACATATATCTTAATGCGTTCAAATTATAATCTAAAAATGCCTTGTACCCCATTTGAATATAAAAACAATTTCCCATTAATTTTTATACGACCTTTAAGTAAAAAGACTCAACTCTAAAATAAAAATATTCTTCATAAAATTGTTTAAAGCGAGCTCCGCCATCCACTTGGCCTGAAAAACAATCGCAAATTATGTTTTATGTCCTGCTATTGATAACTCGAACGTCCCGAGCTTGTCTCTGGCCATTTTTCATGTTTATGTGTGGTAAATTTATTGTTAGCAGCTAGAGAATGTGACAGAATCGCAGCTAAGCGATGACACTTTTAGGCATCTCTCTCAGGCATCCAGCACCCACTCAGACTCAGCTGGGTCTGGCTGGCTGCCTGGCTGGCTGTTGCTTTTATCTGTGCAAGTGCCATAAAAAGAAATAACTCGACTCAACGACCCATTTTAAAAATTTGAAATGTTCTTTGGCCAATTCCCCGGACACAATGGCTGGCAATAATCATTGATTTATGATGGCTGTCATTGATGCCTATTAAATTCATATAATATTCAGATTTGAGTAGCAACATCAAAAGTCTTGGCCATTGATTCATCTCACTATTTATAATCTTTGATTGTTTGCCCTTGGTTGCTCTCTAATTGAATCATCGAGTCGCCTCATAAAGTAGGGCGCTAAAAGCATGCCTAATCTATGCATATTTTTCAACTTGGTCACATAATCAAAAGCCCTCCACTTAGCACTTGCCCCAACTACCCAGAAAAAAAAAGAAAAAGACGAAAGACCCATAAAAGCACGAAGGGAACAACAAAGGGAAGTAGGCAGGAGAAATATGTAGCATACATTTCGGGGCAACATTTTGTTACACTTCGACACTAGCGCCCATTGTTGTCCTTTATGCTTGGCCATTTAATGTGGCTGCTTGGCAGCGCGTCCTGGCCAAGCACTTAGGCATTCCATCAGCATAGTGGCATAGCGTGCGGAAATGCTCGACGGGCGGGTGGGCGTTGGGCATGGCCGACCGACCCCATTCAAAAAAGTTGCTCGAGCGCAGCGCAAGATTTGCATAACTTGACATTTTCTTAAGCTGCTGATTTTGTTGTTGTTGTTGTTGTTGTTGTTGTTGTTGTTGTTGTTGTTGCTGATGTTTTTGATTTGAACGGATTTTGCGGGCATTTACTTTCGCTTGTTGGAAATAGAGAGCAGGCATTAGTTATGTGCCCTAGAAAACAGTACGAGCGGGCTATGATGAACTGGATATAAGATATGTAACTCTGAGAAGAGAAATTGGATCTACTTGAGCACTCTGTTGTAGAGTGCTTGAAATGGGAGACTGGCTGTTATATATATACCCTAGGAAATCCTAGGGAGCCTGTTTAGAGGTAATTCCGAGCGATAGATCGATGTGATGTAGGTGTGATGTAGCTATACGTGTATGTACTGTGTGTGTACTTTGATAAGCGAGGCAACTACTCGCATATCTGAATACCCTGTAATATACCACCACCAACTCGATTCAGTCCCAACGATAGACCAACATTACACCTTGTCATGTAAGTGGCATGGAAAAACACTCGCTTTAAAGCTGATTAAGTAATTACCCTGTAATATGCGAGCATGCCCAACTTTTTATGTCAGACCGTTAAAAGACAGTAATAACTACATTTAAGCGTATTTTTTTAATGCGTTGCATTTCAATACACTCTTCAGCTTTTAAAGCGCTTTTTTTACGGTTTTTTTTACGGGGTACTCCTGCTGTAAGCTGTCGTTCAATTTGCTTTTGATTGCCTACTTTGAGGAGTTGGTCAGAAGCTTTTAATCTGTCGCGCGTTGCAATTAGTGTCAACGCTTAACACAGACTTTTCACACATACAGCCCAAAATACACTGAACGAAAGTAAGGGGTGAGTGCTTCAGTTAATAGTAAACTACTTTCTTAATATATTTACACATTGTATATTTATACAAGTTATGTCAAGTTATGTTAAGATAACATCTGTTTCACACTGACTTTGCCATTTCGCTCAGTGTACTGACCAGCTACATGTCTAGCAGTAGAAGGGACGCAATGCTTAAATGTGAAAATATTTATTTAGTTTCACTTTGAAGTGGGTCTAGTCTGTTGACGTTCCGTCTCGAACCGAGTTAGTCACGGCTGCTGGCGCTGTGTGGGTCCGAGCAGGAGTCGAAAGGACGAAATCGTGAAAAGTGGGTGCTCAAGTTGTTGTCGAGTGTTGGGAAAAAAGTGTTTAGCAAAACACATTAAATGCTTACTTATCAAAACGCAATCAGCTTAGGCGTAGAATCGTCTCCTCTGTCCTCTGCCCAATGTGCTGTATCCTGCTGTGGCCTGGGTTCCGTGTGTCCTGTGCTCTGTGGACTGTCAACTGATATGAAATGTTATGCCTTTAATCCTTTCATTGGCTATGCGACAGAGACGCGCGCCCTTATGGCCAGTTAACACGCACAACGAAAATACGCACGCACACTCACACGCGGAGGGACGGTGTCGAGCACGAAGTGCTTAATCCTTTTTGGCTGAGAACGTATTCGCACTTTGGACCAACACTTTTATTTGCTTGGGTGTAATATATCATTTCACAGGACACCAGCCAAAACGCTGACAGGCGTTGAGAGGGAGCGCGCGAGCGTAATGAGAGGAAAAGCGCCTTGAAATTTAAGCGCTTAAAAGCCCATTTAAGCCTGTCAACATGGCTCTTTTCAGCGGGCAACGGGCAGCGGGCAACGGGGGAGATACCGACACTTGCGGGCTCAATGTCCTCGCTGCTGGTTTGTCACAGCACGCGCGAGGCGAACCGCTAACCGCGTACAACAATAATTCCGATGACAACGATAATGATAATGATGCTGCGGCTGCGACTGAGCCTGGAGCTGCTGCTATTGCTGCTTATCCTGCTGATTTTGGCCCTTTGCACGTTTGGTGTAATGATTTGGTTTATTTCTTGGTTTATTTATGTGTTTGGTTTTTCGTATTTCGATAAGGTCGAGGAACAATATTTAGTATTTCTTGGACGGAGTTCACTTCGTCACTTCACGAATTTGAAAGCGACTCCTGCCGGCGATTCGTTGGCAGCGATTAGCTCGTTTTAGTCTTTCGCGTGAGCTTCACGACTCCGACTGACTCTACCGGAAAGCTGTGTGCGACTAAATGCAGCTCGAGCACTGAAACTATCCGAAAGCCCACGATAAAGCCGAAATTTGACGAAGTTTACTTCGTTTTTGGGCTGTGTGGGCACATGCGCAGTGGGGCAGGAAAGATGCCGGCTCGTGGAGTTAGGGTATTCGGGGTGTGTTTGGCAACAGCAGAAAGGACAATTGTTTGCTGGTTTGTTGCCGTTGCCACATGCCACATGCCACATGCAACTGTTGCGCATTTTTTCCAAATGGCCAAAGCCCGAACATTTTGTTATTGTTGTGCTTTTCCTTGCTGAGGCAGAGGCAGAGGCAGAGGCAAAGGCAGAGGCAGAGTGAGCAGGAGAGGCGCAGAGCGAATGAGTAACAGAGAAGCAACTATAGCGATTTCTATTGATGAACCGATAAGCTAATAAGCATATCACATAATTCAATAATAATTATGGAAATGCCTGGTAGTTTCGGAAGACGAAATTAATTGTATGGGGACTTGAATGCGATGCTGATATCAATGTTTGCATGCCGAACACTCCCCTGGGTTAAGCTATTTATTGGGAATAATATCCAATTATGAAGTATTACAAACTGGTTGATTGGTGGGCAAATATACATATATATATAATATTTGCATCAAATGAAATATTATTAGGATCGGGGACCTAAGGGACTTGTGGACAGACTTAATTTGTTTATGGAACTAATTTGTGTCAATAAATAGAAAGACCATTAACTAGAAATATCTCATTTTCGATTGTTACTAGTTTGTCTAATTTATGACAGCCGTAAGGCATACAATAATACGATATATGAGAGAAATGTGGATATTCCCTACTTTCTACTTGAGCTCATTTGCGCTTTAGCTTCTTTGAAATTGTAAATAAATTTGATTCCAAAACCAATTTAATTGGCATAGATAACAAATACGTTCGGCTTTAATAAAGTTTTCAATTCTGTGAATTGAAATTGGGAATGGAATACATAGGGAAAATGCATTGGAAGAGAGAGAGAGAGAGAGATATAGGGAGAGACAGAGAGAGCATGACATGCATTGGAATTGTATGAAACTGGAACTGCACATGTGGCACTAACACTTGCATATGCTTAATTGTAGAGCACACAACCCTCTGTATGTATGTGTGTGTGTGTGTGTGTGCTTGACTGTGACAAGTAGCCCTATTTGTTGTGCAGCAAATTCAATTTGTCACTCAAAAGCCGTCGAAACGAAGCAATTTCCTGCTGGCTGCCAACAACAGTTGCCCTAGAAGAAGAAGTAGAAGAAAAGAGGCGGAAAATCAGTTCAAGAAGAAGCAGCAGCAGGAGGCAACGGCACCAGCACCAACAGCACCACCAGCAGCAGCCGAGAATGATGAGCTGTTGGTAGCAACATTTTCCAAACTAATTAAATGAAACGAACTCTCAACGAAGTTGGAACCAAACCGAACTAAGCAAATTGGGCAACTTGTCGCAGTAATTACATCAAAATATCTAAAAAGAGGCCAAAAACAAGTGAAAGCGCAGCACAATCAAAAAGTAAGCAATCTATATATAAAAAAATATATATATGTGTATATGTATATGTATATGTATAGGTGTATATATGTATGTAAACTGTCAAGTTGATTCATTTGTGGGGCCAGAGGCAAAGTTATTTGGCATTTCCTGTCCCAGGCTCTGACAGATGACCAGCGAGACTTGTCGGACACAAAGCTCAATTTAGTAGAAGAAACGAATGTCAATTAAAATTTTTTAATGAAATAACTTTCTTTGATTTTGTGAAGAGAAGGAGTCGGGCGCAGGACGCTGGGCTACGACCCGGCTGTTAGGCTATGTGCCATTTGCCAGCTGCAGAAATTCAATTAAAAAGGTTGATTAGTTAGCAATTACATTGCCAAACGCCTCAAATATGCCTCATTAACAACAACAACAGCAAAAAACCGTCCAAAAAAAGAAAGGCAAAGAACCGGCCAAACAGAAAACTCCTGCTTCTAAAAATTGCTGTGACAGCCGCCCCAGCAGGCAGGACACTTAGAACTTTGGACGACTTTTAATTAAAGCAAACGAGTCCTGAGCTTCTGAAAGCAAAAAATCAAATTGGAGACCATAAGAAAGAAAGCTCTTGAAAAATAATTGAAAATATTCAAGCTGTGCGATGGAAAACCCTTTTCTCATTTGCCAACGTCATTTATGTTGCTTACACGGGCAATTGTAGATGTAGAAGAGGAAGATTGCGGAGCTGCAGCCAGCAGCCGCCACGTGTGGCTATTAAGTGTCGGCCAAGTAAATTGCAGGCGATAAGACTGTGATTCAAGAGGAGCAGGGGCCACCTTCAGCACTACGAGTACTGCTCTGCAGAGCAACAGCTACTGATAGCTGATAAGCTTATAGGCGGGCAGAACCACACAGAACCACTAAGCCACAAGACGTGCTCTTATCAGCGAAGCCAACAGGAGGCAACTACCCTGGGACACGCCCACTTTACAATAATGGGTCCAGTCTAAACACGCAGAAAAGGGGAGGAAAGGTTAAGCAACAAATGTGAGCAAAAAGCTGCACAGAAGGATAACAATAAGCAACAGCAACAACAACAGCAACAGCAATTGAGAGACGCTTAAACAGCTGCAGGAACTCTTAAAAAAAGCTGCAGTAGAGTGTCAAAGTTCACACCAACCCCAGCACTGAGGAGGCGGTGTAAGTGGTAAAGCGGGCTAAGGATAAAGAAACGGATAATAATGTGAATGCGAGAGCAAAAACAAATATGTGAGACTTGATCTGTGGCTGCAACTGCGTGCGTGTGTGTGTGTGTGTGTTGGGTGTGTGTGGCTGGCGCACGCGAGGCAGAGGAGAACAACAAATAGTGAGGAGAAAACAGAAAATAGAATCAAATCGCAATAAAACGAAACGGAATCCTCCTAATGCGCCATGTAAACAAAATGGGCACGTGACCCGCAGGAGGGCAAGCTACCCCTTAACGCTCTATATCCTTCCTTATCCCCAACCAAAATTTGTGTCCTGCTGGCGCCGGACAAATTGCCTCGTGAAATAATCCTGCCAGGCAGCAGATGCAGCTGCAGCAGCAGCAACAGCAGCAAAAGCAGCAGAAGCAGAGGAGACTCGCGTGGCGCCTTCATAAAATTTAGAGAGTCTCGAGAAGTTCTAGAGGATTTATCTAGGGGTCGAGGTAGGAGCTGAAGAATAATTTACAGTTGACCGAACAGTGTGAATGCACTTTCCAGTTGCTCATCCTATTTATCCTGGCGCACAGTTATCAGAGTCCTTGAATGGCTGTCAAGTTGCGGCCGCTTTACAAATCGTTGCAAATTCTCAGATCAAATATGTTAGAGTAGAGTAGTAGTAGAGCAGGAGGAGAATGGGCAGGAAGCAGAAGTGTGCAACAATATAAAAGATGTATCTGATGTGTCTGTTGAGAGTCCGTTGCAATCCTTTGCCGCAGTTCACAACAAAAGCAACGCAAGCTCGGACACTTCCTTCTTCATCTCCTCTCCTGCTTCTGCCTCTGCCTCTGCCTGTTGCTGCCACATTTTGGGTCATTTCCTTCATTGCTTCAACACATTGCACTTCCATTGTCAGCTGCTAAGAGGGGGAAATATTGGAAGAGGGGCAGATGGACAACTGCTGCCAGTTACAGTTGGAATGCCTTTGGAGGATACCTCATGTGTCTAGGGAAGTCGGAGAAGAAGAAGACGCTCCTCTTGGCATGTTGCCAGGTTCTATTGCCACACGTATTCCCATATGTCTCACTCGTTGGTTAATTACCTCGATAAATGGGTAATTGCCTCACTTACTCGCACAGCACAGCATATGGGGCCAACAACCCCAACTTGGACGCCAACTGCCAACGCCGACTGCACCTAATTTTGTTTTATTTTATGCGTCACAATTTGCTCTTAGTGATTCGCTTTCTTGTGGCAGATCCTTGTATACCAGGGAATGGAATGGAATCTGTGGAACTATCAAGATTTTACGAGTCAAGTTATGAAGTCCGAAAGATAATAATGGGCCAACACTTTACGCTTGGCACTAATTCAAAATCCGCCAACAAGTTTGAGCGCCTCCGGCCAAGGGCAAGTCGGCAACCAAAAACACAACTGCACTGAGAGAAATGGGAGCGAAACGCGTTTTACAATATTGCTTGTACTATTATTATTATTGTTGAGAGGGAAAACTATAAGGAAAACGCCAGCCAAAAGTCAGGCGAGTAAATTGTTTGATGCTTTGAGGCACAAACTCAGTTCCATCCGCCTCAGCGGGGGTGATGCAAAGAAAGGGGCGGGGCAGTTGGTCGGAAGCGTCGGAAAACTTTAGTTGCCAACAGCAGGAGCAGCAGCAGCAGCAGCAACAGCAGCAACAGCAGAAGCCATCAACTGTCGGGCTCCTCTTGGATGTCAGCAGTCGGCAATGGGCCAAAAGGATAAGCAGCGTCGCAATATGAGAGATCTGCCCATCAGCCCAATAGGACAAGGGAGAAACGGATACTAGATACTGGGGGATACTGGACCAAGGAGGATTTCTTTTCTCAAGGCTTTTATTGCCTGTCGCTGTCTGGGAGAAGACTGCGCAAAGTAGCGCCAAATTTGTATGATTGGCAAAAGTCAGAGCCAAACTCAAGTCTGTCTGGGCAGGAGGAGCAGAGGACGGGGTATGTGGATGTAACTGTGGGGAGCACGCCGGGTAAATGAAGTGTGACGCTTTGTTTTCCTTTGATTTAGTTTTATGGGTCTACATCGGATGTAATTGAATTATGCAACTTGGCGCCGACACCCGACAGGCCAAGGCAGACCCCGCCCACAAGACACAACAAAAAGCAGACAACAGTCAGGAGACTGGAGATGCGAGACGACTTTATTAGCATTGAATCGTAAAAGCGAGACGACTCTATATGGAAAGAGGAAATGACATCTATATTCACAATGATGAATCGAATGATGATAGAAAGGCAGCCAGGGGCGGATTGCGATGGGGACTACGGATATGGATGTTAGCGAGGATGGGAACATGCGAGAGCTTTTTAGCGTTGCTATTTGAATTTTAGATGCCCAAGTCCGTTTGGTTCGTGCCCAACACCCGATGCAATGAGTTGGAAAATATGTCTGCGGTTGCCCAACAGGCAGAACACGAACTCGCCGGCGGCATCCTGCGATATCCTGCAATATCCTGCGAACTTAATGAATCTGCACAATTTCCATAACTCAATAAAGCGACGCATTAACTGATAAGCAGTCGTTGCCGGAGTTGCCGGAGTTGCCACTGCACCCAGTTGATAGACTAGCCGAGTGACGAGTGATAGCAACACAACTCAGCAGTCTATGATGTCGATGGAATCGGCAAGTGCCAATGATATGGCAGTTGGAGCTGCTCAGCCGAGAACAAAATGATGGACATAGAGAATGAAGGCTCGGTTGTTCCTCTCAAAGGTTGACTCTGACCCAAAGATGAAACGAAACTGAAACAGAATCCATTTAAAGGGCGATGCAACACACATTTGCTTTCAGGTCGAATATCCCAAGGGGAATAGGAAAAGTGGATGGAATGGAAACGGGTTCTGTTTCACTCTTAGGGTACAGAGTCTGGGACCTGCCCATAATTAATATGCGAGTTGCCATGGAGTAATCTGTCATATCATATATTGAGTGCAAGCGAAAGTCGCCCTAGACTGTGTCACAATGTGACAGGAGGACTGTTTCAGATGCAGACACAGATTCAGACAGCTCGCTTCAGTGGCTTCCAATTACAGTTTCATGTCCTGTCAGAGCATTCCGAGTCTCCATATCCACTTGGTGCTTGATGCCTGATGGCTGATGCCTCATGCAGTTCTACTCAACGAATGCGATGCGAATTAAAAGTCGAAACCAGGGAACCAATTGAAATCAAAGACATCACCTTGAACCCCTCCCCCAACTGGGCAGCAATTCGAGTCCCGATGCAGCGCAATGTAAACTATTGAGGGCGGTCCAATCGAGAGCTCTCCGGCATTTGTGTTGCCCCTGTTTGATTGTTGTGCTGTTGTGTTGTCCTGTTGGACACGGACTAAGCTGTGTAAACGACGACTGCAGCAGAGACATCAGCAGCAGCAGCAGCTCACGCATCGACACGGGACTTAAAAGGCTGGACGGATGTTGTAATTCCAATCAACACGAATAGAGGAACAACAAAACTTGGGGAGGAGCTGTGGGTCATGGATTGGCGCAGTCGTCGAGTGTAGAACAATGCAGTTTAGTAGCGCTTGTGGCGAAGGTTTTGCCTAGTTTCGAGTTTCTTCTTAAAGTTTCCCTAAAATGCTCACGTCCTGGGCACGTGACCAAAATGTTTGCACATAAATAAGGAAAATATGAAAATGAAGAGATGAAGTTCGCAAATAGAAGAAGCGACTCGTTTATGCTCAAGTTTTCTTCAGTCCTTTAGCGACTTCATATGAACTAACAAACTTCGCACGAAACCTTTGAAATATTCATCAATAGCTCGTGAGTCGCAGCTGAAAGAGGGCGAACAGCTCTCCCTTGGAAGCTCTTCCACCCACCAGACATTAACCCCAATTGGCTAAATGGCTCATTAGGTCAGTGGAGAAGTCTGTCAGTCTGTCTGTCTGTCTGTCTTTCTGTCTTTCCGTGGCTCTTCAATGAGGTAAGCAACAAAAGTCACCCGACTGCCATTCAGAGAAGTTTTCCCCATTCAACCAGTCGGTCGTTGGGGCTTTTCCATTTCTAGTCCCATTCATTCAGTCGGAATGAAAACGGAAAGAAAACGCAACCGAGTTGCACTACTGCGTGGTCAGTTATAATTAGGAGGCGCTTTTAGGGTTTTATGGGCTAAGCGATTATCGCCAAGCGGAAAGCAAAAGTGAGGAGCGAAAGTGAAGAGCTAAGCGGAAAGTGAACGCGACTCGTAAACACTTTCACATTGACCCACGCGAAAGGATTGAAGCTTCTCTCCTCTTCCCCTCTGCTCCACTCTGAATTCAATATTGTTAATTGGCGACATGCTTCCAGCACGACTGGAACAAGCGACCCATAAACCCATCGCATACAGCTGTACCCCAATTTGAAGCAGCTCTAAGTTATGTTGACTCTCCGTATTTAGCAGAGGAGTTGGGAGGTGGTGGAAATACAAATGGGTGTGGTCGTGGATACGCATAAGTCGCTGAAAATATGTTTCGGATCTGGTTCTGCTGTAGGGTTGATTAATTGGCCATAAACCAAACGATTATCATACTAATTCTGAGGAAAGGAAGGAAGCTTCATCTTCAGATCAACTTCGACTTCTCGGATGAATCCACTTTGTAAGGGATAGCCCAGTGATATGATGAACTGCGGTTCCGTGTGAGGAACTGGACCTGGGGAGTATGTAAATGGCACTTGGAGTTGTTTGAGTTCCGTTTGGCTAGGCAACGTTTACCGTTATGATTGTGGGGTGCAACTTCCTCATCCTCCACTTCCCCCTCCTTTAGATTCCCAGCTCGCAGTTGCACGAAGCTCACAGCACTGCCCCATAATCAAAGGGGATGTGGACACGGTTTCACTATAGACCTGGCTACCCAGGGACATGGGCCACTGACAGGGGCAGGGGGCAGACGCAAGGCAGTAATTGCTTAATTTGATTACGTGCCGCCGTAAAAAGCAGAACAGGAAATTTGCGCACACACACATACTCAGACACACACACACACACACTCAGACACCCCGTGCGCGGTAATGAAGTTGATTCGCTGAATGGATGAATGGATGGATACATGGATAGATGGATAGATGGATAGGCAGTTAGCAGGCACTCGCGCACGGGTGGTGCGCTCATGTTGCTCGTAGTCCCCGAATCCTGCTTCCAATCCCTTGCTCTCTATGGCAGTGGACTGGGAGCTGCCTCGACTTTAAACTGTATTCAGATCCGAAACGACTTAATTTATGTTTTCGGCTGGAGCTGAAACCCTTTGCCGAAATGTCGCCAACAACAGTGCGGACAGCAACAACAACAACAACAAGGAGAAGTGCAAATTCAGAGGCAACAATAGAGCGTCAAAGGCACGAAATGGAAAACCATTTCGTTCGGTTCGTGCGATAATTAGAAGCGACCTCTACACGCTCAATTAGAAGCTTGTAAGAGTTGCACCCGAGGGGGCAGAGGACAAGCAGGAGGCGAATCGGGACAAATACGTATATATAAACACTCTCTAAACTCAGCTGCAACAATAAAGGCAGCCAATATGAAGGGAAACACGCGACCAACTGCAGCAACAGGAGGAGGGAGTGGGAGTGGGTGAAGGGAAGAGGAAGGGGCAGGAGCAGGGATTAGGCCGAAACACGAACCGAACGAGGCAAAGAGAGTCAAGGAGTGCGAGGAACGGCGGCTGGTTGAATGTCTTAATTAACTGTTAGCTGCACTCAGCCAAGTCAGTAGGCGGGAGGAGGGCGAGGGAGAGGGAGAGAGTTACTGCTTCTGCTTGTCGCCGTTGTTGCCACTAAATAATGTCGAGGACAACCGACGCCAGAGCCGTGCCTCAACTTATTTATGATTTGCAATTATTTTAGAGGTTCGCTTCACCAGTGAATAGAAAACAGTGAGAGTGAAAGAGAGAGATAGAGAGAGAGGGTAGGGAGTGTCTAGGGGGCGTTACGAGTTAGGTTCGCTTATCTGATTTAGGGATACACGAAGTGTGCATAAACCTGAACACGTCCCCATCATCAGCACACGCACACACACACACACAAATACACACACAAACACACACACCAACAGAAGAGTTGGTTGTGGCGCTGTTTCATTTATTTTTTTTATTTTTTGGCGGCGGCGCCAGACGAAAGTGTTCGCTAGACAAATGCTATGGCCAGGGAGAAAGAGGGAGGAGGGAAAGAGAGAAGGGGGAATAGTAGGAAGTCAATGGGTTGCTGGTGAAACACATTCATAGAGAGGGAGAGGGGGAGAGCGAGAGACTGGGCTGACATGTCACTTGGCCATAAAAAAAGTTTATGTCTGACATGAGCCAAAAACAATTTGCATATTTTTCCACTGGATAACAACTTAATTTAGGATACATTCAAGCAACGCCAATGGCACTGTGACTGAAACTATTGCGTAACCCCAGTGGGATGGGGCGGAGAGCCAGTTATATCTGTAACAAGAAAGAAGGGAAAATTTCATTTAGTTGAGAGTTGACCAATTATTTGCCAAGTGGCTTAAGGCAGGGCTCGAATGCGAAATGGATTTGCGCAAGAGGAAGCTGCAGCTGCTGGAGCTCCTGCAGTGGCTTGGCAGCCGCCTTTACCTGAAATGCAATTTATTTGCTGTCGTCGGTCTGACTTTTGACTGACGCCATATTTTCCGCAACATTTGCAATAGCCGTGAGCTCATCCGCCTGCCATGCAAGCCGAAGCCACTTAGGAACACAGATAGAGGGAGAGGGAGAGAGAGAAAGAGTAGCTACCACAGACAGTGGAGGCATGCAGCTTGTGGCCGCTCATTGAGGCTGTGTGTGCGCAGCCATTTCTCAAAGTCTCATGACTTCCTGCGGCAATGACTTTCTCAACTGGTTGATAGATTAGCATAATCCGAAACCGAAATAGAACTCTGTTCAGCTAGCAATTATAAGCGAAACTTATTAGTCATGTGCAAGATATTTAAGCTGAAGTTAAGATCTTGAAATATGAGGCAGCAAATGTTGACTCAACTCTGACTTTTGACTTTCTGCTTCAATTTATTTGATTAGATTGCCTCGGCAGCAAAAAGCCAATTGGTTGGCTGCTTTGATGTGCGTTTCCCAAGGAATAGCTTCAAGTGATGTGATTAGAGACGATATTCGCTGCATTTACAGTTATGAAAGCCAGCCTCTAATCTAATATGGATTGCACAAAGTCAAAGCGGAAGCGGCTCGCCTGCTCCACGCACAAAATGAAATCGCTTTCATTTACTGTCTCTGTATGCGTGTGTGTGCGAGTGTGTGTGTGGGTGGCACATGAAAATAGATTTCGCTTTCTCCGACCACTTTGTGTGGCGCTATATAAAAAGTAGCAGAATAAAAGAGAAGGGAAGAATAGAGAAGGACTAGGAATGGCAAAGAGAAAAATCCATTTACTCCCTGGCCAAGGGTTTCAGAGAAGCTCACCTGAAATTCGTTCGGCCCGTTGGCAACTTTAAATGCATTTGGCGTTGCTTTCAACTTTGGCTTTATGGCTAAACGCTTTGGCGAGTGGCAAATGTCGGTTGCATTTTTGGCCAGCTTTGGCCCGTTGGCTGTTGATTTGCTCCGTTTGCTTTCTTTTTTTAGTCTTCATTTTTCGTGCTCTTTTGCATGCATGCACTTAGCCAACACTGGCAGCCGACACTGCACAACACTGTGCCACGCTAATAAACTTGAAACTTTCGAAAGGGCCCAAAATCGAGTCAGAAACTTTTTCATTGCCTTGTCGCCGCTGGCGTGGCAACGTCTGCCTCTGCTTTTTCGTCCGCCTCCTGCGTTTTTTTTTTGTTTTTTGCTGGTAGTTGGGCGCCAAAATGGCGCACATTGTGGGGCGCCAAATGAATTTCATTTCACAGACGCAACGCGCACAATTTTATTCACTGTCAAACCAAATTTGCTTCCCAACTTTGCCCTAGCAACAGAACAGAAAAAGCAAAAAAAAAAAAAAAAAAAATAGAAAAGCAACAGAAAAAACAAACCCCAACATTGAAATTAATTTGCCAGCTCCTTTTTCAGTATATTTTTCGGGTAGCGCTGCCTTTTAGGCTAATTTGGCTTGCAGTCCAGCTCGGACTCATCCGTTTCCATTTCCGTTTCTGTTTTAAACTTTTAAAACTTTTAATTTTCATATCCATATCTAGCATACGCAGATACAGAGAGCATTTCTAATCCATTGCCAAATGCTGCTTTGGCTGTGTAATAAGCGTTGGCTCTCCACTAACTTAAATGGCCGATGATGAAGCTATCTGTCTCTCTACATCCCTCTCTCTCACTCGCTCAGTCAAATTTGCGACAGGCCAAAAACAGTTTGAAGCCGTTAACAAGCTCTGCCGGCTGCTGCTGAGTGCAATTGGAATTGAAGCTCTGCTGCCTGTTAATGTTGCCCCAGCAACGCGATTGGGATGCTGCTGGGACGCCGCTGGGATGCTGGGGCGAAACACTTTAGCAATTTGCAATTGGCATATCGAGAGTCGAGGGAGATGAGTGGGCAGTGCTGCATTGGAAGAGATCAAGATGCATTCAGGCATGCAAACAATCCACGGCTCAACGCACTTATATTGCAGGAGCACTCGTTGACTGTTTGCCGTTCTCCGTTCGCCGTTTCCTGTTGGCATGGCTACCGCACAGGTATGCCTAGGTGGGTCAGAGGGCTCACAAATCACGCTACGTTGACTCGTTCTCACGCCAAAATTACAATGAAATATTTATGATTCAACTTAATTCAACATTATTCACAGTCTTTTTTCTGCAAAAAAAAAAAAAAAGAAATTGTGACTTGATTTGAATATTTTCATGGAAAATGTGAAACTGTAACAGGCAGAGGGAGGTGTGGCAGAGTCCATAAAGTATATATATTCTTGATCAGCAGAACGTGTTCACTCTTACTTGTTTGGTATTTATGTGTTGTAAATAATTTAGATGTATATAAAACAGTCAATTACTTAAAGCTTAAACAGCTCCAAGTTCAACCGTTAGGAGTAAAAGTCTTAAAGTCTTCGCTTGTTGACTTTAATATTGTTGGAACTTTTTCATACTCGAGTGCAGTGGGGGAACTGTTCACACTTTAGATTGTTTTCAACTGGGCGTTAAGTTTTGGCAGCCATTCGAAAATGCTGTTGCGGCTGCTCAGATAAAGGTCGCAGTAAAAGGCATTTGCCACTTAATAATAAAAGTTTCCCGTTTTGGTCACGTTAGTTTCCAGTAAGTGGCTTTAACCCGCAGCTCAGCAAAGGCAATAGAAATTAATTTCATGGCTCAAAAAGCACAAATCGTAAACAATTAGAAAAAGGACCGAAAGCCAAAGGAATTTCGGAAAGACCAAAACAAAATAAAATGAAAATAAATAGAAGAAGAACACATGTATAAAACGAGAGCAGAGAACAAGCCAAAAAAGCCAAAAATAAATCTTGAAGTTCTTGCTCAAGCTGGGGCAATAAATGTCAACTGCCCATTGTCGTGGCTACAGTCAAGACTCATGTGAGCGCACAACAAGCCGCAACACTCGCAAACACGCAGCTGCAACAAGTGCGAATGCTCAACTTGGCAATGCCCTGCAAAAGTGGCAAAAGTTGCTCAAGTTGCGAGTCAGACGTCCGTCTGTGAGTTAGTGGATCCTTCGTTCTTTCATTCGTCCATCCTTTCGTCCAGCTGTGCAATGTTCCGTCCGTCTCTCTCATCGTCTCTCCACCTATTCGCTGTTGAAGCTAGAAATTGAAAATTTATAAATTAGATTTTATTATTAAATATTTTATTTTATTTTATTAAATTAGACGTAAGCGAGTTTTATTTAGTCCGTATCTTCAGAATGCAATACATTCATACATTTTTTCCAAATCTAGAGGATCATATTATATAACATCTGCTTAGTTAAAGTGTTTTTTCCTTGAACTAAGATTTATATAGACTGCTTCTGCACAAATATATGGAAGAGAGTATTAAGCTTGTATAAACAGCATTAGTTAAGCAGTCTATTAGCTCTTCATAAAAATATATAATACAGTATGTACAGTCCCTGCATATACCTCACTACAATATTCGCCCTTACTCTACACGCTTACAGGGTGTTCCAAGTGCCAGGCAAGTCAGCAAACAACAATTGCGAAAGTTTGATTGGGCCAATTGTGCACAGTTTGTTAACACTTTGAGACGGACATGCAATTAAAGTTTGCGGTCGTCTCTGTCAATCTGGCCTTGCCTCTTCCGCTCCCTCTCTCTCTCTCAATCTTCTTCTTCTTTCAGTCAGTTGAATGCCAACTCGAGTTGCCTTGCATTGATACTTTTAATTGTTGGCCAAGTCTCCCCATTGGCCACGACTTTGTCAAAGATTCCAGCCACCAATGTTTGCTCATGTGGACACGCAACTTGCAACTTGCAACAAGCAACTTGCCCCAGGCCGCATGTCACATGCCGCATGCCACTTGTCTATTGCAACTTAGAGGCGGCTAAGTGAAACGTCTGCCACAGCGCAGACCTTGTCGATGATTCACTCAGGCAATGTAAATACATGTGCGAATGCGACCACCTGAGAAATCAGCACGCCACGGGGGCGCTGCCGTGTGGGCTGTGTGGGTGTGGCAAGCAGCTTAGCAGGGCGAGGCACTGGCATTGCTTGGCTTGTTACCAAATCGCGTTAGCATAACCTCTACTCTTATATATTGATCTAAAAATTGAATGTCGAGCGGCGTGGCAGCGGCTGCTGCTGCACACGTGGGTATTCAAACAGCTGCCACATACCGCCTGCCGCAACTTTTCTCTATGGAATTGCTTTTTGTGGCCATATTCGTTTGCTCATCTTGCTCAAACGGCTTTTGTTAAGTGTGCGCCAACAAGCCGCAAGAGGCGAACATCAAAGGTAACAAACAGCAACGCTCCACTCCCCTGTCTCTCGTCGACTGTCTACTGCCTCCTGCCGCCACTCCACTGCCGGCTGTGTTTTAATGTCTTCATATGCGCTGTTGTCCTTGCGGCCGTGCCACAGATTTTTATGACATTGCCGCACATTTAATTTAACAGCTTATCAAAACAGTTGACACTTGCACGGCGTTAACTGCTGTCTCTGTTGCACCTATAGCGTAAAGGACTGTCTCCCTCTCACTCTCACTCCACCTCACTTCGTCCCTCTCGCAGTTGGAGCTTTTCAGTTTCAGTTTCGGTTTCAGTTTCAGTTTTTGGGCTTTTCGGGCAAACCACATTGACAGCGCGAGCGACAGGCAGAGAGAGACAGAGGGACAGACGGACAGACGAACAGGCAGTCAGGCACAGGTTCAGGCCAAGCGGGCATCCCTTGACGCCATTTACATTTTGGTTAACTGTAAATTGGCTTTGTTTTCCCTGTATGTGTGAGGGGTGTTTATGTCTGTGTGTCGTAAAGTTTTTTGAAGCTCATTGAGCGCGTTAATTGATTTTCGCGCCAAACAAAGGCAAAGTTTGAAGCCAAAGGAAGGTGGGCGGAGTGCCTGGGCGTGGCCGGGATGGGGCATGTCTATCAGGGACATGCGAGCAGATTGCTGGGTACACAAAAGGACGGCGCAGGACCAAAAAGGCCAATTGTTGGCGGCAACACAATAAAAACAGCAAATCTAAAGGAAGCAGCGCTAAAAAAAATATGCCAGAGCAGCGAGCAGGGCGATTTTATATACACACATATTGAGTGTGCGATGGTGTGTGTGTGTTCGTGTGTGGCAACTGAAGCAATTTACAAAATGACATTATTTGAACGCAAAACATAAAGCAGGAGAAAAAGAAAATAAAAACAGCACTGGGTAAAAATGACGACAACAACTAAAATAGACAGCGATGCGGCTATTGTGCCACGCCCCCCGCTCGACAGTAGCCATTGTTATTGTTGCTGCTGCTGCTGCTGCTGTTGCTGCTGCCTCCTTTTTTCTTTCTTTTCGATATTTTTTCAGGCTGCAACAACAACAAGAAGCCGTTTCGTTGCAAGTTTACACATATATATATATTGCTGTAAAGCGACGGCGCAACTATTTCTGTTGCCACTTCATTTTTTTGCTGCCGCTGCCCCTGCCTCGCCCTCTATCTGTTATCTAGTTGTTTTTGTTTGGCTTCACTGTCCCTTTGAAAACGAAGAAAAACAACAACATTTTATAGCCCCTTATGCAGGCGTGGCGTGGCGAGGCGGGGAGGGGCGGGTCAGGGCCGGGGTCTGCAGGCAGGTCAATTGCAGGCGTTTCTCGGAAATTTTTTTGTTGGCTGTTGCATATGTGAGTGTGTGTGGGGGGGGGGGGTGAGTGGGTGCTTTGAGGGGGGCAGAAATGATAATAAAAACGAAATAAATTTCATGCAGCAGCAATGCAAGGGGACGGAGCCAGGCTAGAGTGACTAACCAAGTACATGCACATTTAAAAGGGGGATAAAACGCATAAAATAAATGAAGTGTACAAAGACAACAACCAACAATGTGAGAGTGCATGTGTGTGTGTGTGTGTGTGTCTGTGTCTGTGTATGTGCTGTAACTGTCGAAAATTTGAAGAAAATGCCCCATAAAATAAATGACTCAGCTGTTAATGTGCATAAAGGCGTAGCATATCTCACTCTATCTATCTCTTTCCGCTTCTCTCTCTCTCTCTCTCTCTCTCTCTCTCTTTGTACTTATGTATCCCTTTTAGTCTTTAAGAGCAACAGTTTTTGCCTTGCTTATTGATTCATTTTATATTTGATAATGCTGCCTATCTCTCTCTCTCTCTCTCTCGCTCTCAGTGTCTCTTTCTCATTCTATATTTCCCTTTTAGCTTTAAGCAGTAACAATTTTGTTCCTGTTTATTGATTCGTTTTAAATTTGATAAACTAACCCACAAAATCTGCACTGTCAACAGCATATCTCTCTTTCGCTCTCTCCCTCTCTCTCTCTCTCTCTCTCAATATACAGATATATCTCGTTTTCTGGTTTTAGCTGGCATTTTGCGGTTTCGTCCTCTTTTATTTTTGTGCGGGCGCCCAGCACAAAAGCCTTTTAATTAAAAATGTGAAATCATCTGCAATCTGCATTGCATATTCGGCGGCAATCTCTGCACCGACAAATTTACCTTTGTCCGGCCAATATTTACCTGCACTGATTTAACAATTTTCTAGTTTCGCTTTTGGGCCGAGCTCAGTCAGCAAATTTTATTTGCTCATGTTCAGTGTCTGCAGAGTGCGAAAACAAATAGCAATTTATACACACACACGCACAGACGCACACATATACACTAACACACACACACATGCACATACGCAATGTGCAGTTGCTCTCGTGTAAGCATCAATCATTCGTATGCTCCAAAAATTTGTTTCAAATTATGCAACACTGTCAAATGTAGCTTCCCATTTTCCATTTTGCCCAACAACTGGTTTAAAGTCTGATTGATGGATGTATTATACAATGTTTGACTGTTGTATGACAACAATAGTTGCAATATTTAATAAAGGAATGCTTAATGATAAATATAGAATTTTATAAATATTTAAATTTAAATTAAACTTAGCTATTTAAATTGTTAGTCAAAATGTTCATAAATAAATAATAAAAATTAAAATACAAACCCTTTTTAAAACTTTCGCTAAATCTCATTCTATGAGCTTTACTATATTCCTCTTCTGCCGGACTCTTCTTACACTCTCTATTTCTCACGGTCTATCGATTTATCTCTCTTTTGTCTATCGATCTTTGCATCCTTTTCTCTCTTTTCTGTCTCTTTCTCTCCATTTGTATGTCTTTGGTCATATAAACTTCAACATTTATTGATTTAAGATTATGCATCTCAATTTAGAAGCCTTCTGCTGTCTTATTCAATTAAAAATGTTCAAGTTCAAATCTTTAACCTTTTATTTATTAAATATTATATTTATTAACTTCATATATAATAGTCGTATAAAATATTTATTGAGTTTCATTGACATGCACTTTCCATAATATATTTATAGGCAACCGTTCGACTGTTTTTATTTGAATGAGAACCCATTTTTTTGACCAGCATATTGTCCGTGTGTATTGTGATATCGAAATTGGGAACAGCAACATCAACAATTTGCAGTGTAATGGAAAATTTTGCTTGTTAAACAAGTTGAACACAAAGTTAAAAGGTTCAGTTTATAACAAGAGCCACAGAGAGAAGGATAGAGGAGAAAGGGAGGGAGCGAGAGGGGGAGAGAGAGAGGACAGTGGAGAGTGGAGTGTGGAGAGAGTGAGGAGGAGTGAAAATCGAATGCAATTGTTGCCAGCAAAACCAATGCCAATGACAGACAGACAATTATGCAAATGTATATGTGAGTGTGTGTGTGCGAATGTGTGAGTGTGTGTGTGTGAATGTGTGAGTGTGTGTGAAAGCAACATTGCATAATGAATGCTCTACGATGCGTGGGTGTTCGATATGTTCATGTCATGTTAAATATGCATGCACACAACTTATACACACACACACACATACATAGTGTGAGAGTGAGATAGAGAGAGTGCAGCCATTGTCCAGTGATGCGTGCAACTGAAACTCTGTTGAATGCGAATGCGAATGCGAATGAGTGCTTGAATGTGTGAATGTGAATGTGAATGCTCGTTGCATTTTGGCTCGGCTATTTGTTTGTGCGCCTTGTCTCAGCTGACCCTTTGATTTATCAAATGAAATTGTTAATTTGCAGCCAAAGCCAATTTGCGAGCTCGGGCGCACATGTGCCACAACCACTTAACCACCTTAGTCCATTCCCGCCCTCGCTCCCTCCCTCTCTCTTTCGCTTTGGCAGCTGTAAAAGCCGCAGAAAGTGTGCAACAACAATTGCTGTTGCGGCTGCTGTTGTTGCAGTTGCTCTTGCATTCAGTATTGACAATAATTGACAACAACAACAACAACTACAATAACTGCCTCAGCTTTAGTCAATGCAGTTTCAATTTCAGTTTCAGTTTTGTGCTTCAATTTTGAACCACGCAATGCAAATTTCAATTAAATTTTCGTATTTCGGTACCAATTAATCGATTTCCATTTAAATTTTAATTTAAATCAATTGCCCACACAGATTTGTTGTTGTTAATGCTCGCAGCATGCATTTGTTTGACTTGCGGCTTTGTGGGTGTGTGCGTGTGTGTGTGCGTGTGTGTGTGCGTGTGCGGCATAGAGATCAGAGGCAACAAAAACGCATTTACCATAACCAAATTGATGGCAATTTTAATTGGCATTGATTGCAAAATAACAATTGCATTTAATAACCCTCCAATACACACACACACACATATATATATATGTATATATATATATACGCACACACCCCTCTTCAATGCCAGAACTTAATAAAAACGCTTGCATAATACTTCATCCGCCTCTTTCTCGCTAGCTCCCTCTCCCGTCTATTCGCATCTTCCCCTCACTATCTCTTGCAACATGTTCGTTGTCATTCTCTTGTTGTCTCCCTCACACTCAGGCTGTCTAGTTCAGCTTTGTGAAATGGCTAAATCAATTACCATATTTAAGGGGTAGGAGGCTGACAGGAGGCCATTTTTTATTGGGTTTGACTAAAAGGTTTCGCGAACGCAGAATTCGCTTTGCATAACTTGAAGCATGACTTGACTGAAAACTGTTTGGAACTACTTGAATGAACCAAAGAAATATTTTAAGAATTTTCATAGTTAAATTCTGTTTATTGCTTTATTACTTATTAATACTAAATACAAATACTGACTGATAGGAACTAGTTCAATGAATCAATATATATATTTTTATGAATTGAAGTTAACTATTTGTTCAGTTATGAGCCGCATGAAACCTGATTCTTTAAAGCCTCAAAAAATCAGAATAGTAACATAAAATTTGAGTTTTTCTTAAAAGGGAAGTTGTTTATTTAAAGTAAAATCGTTATAACATGAATATAAGTAGTTCAATGAACAATAATTATCTTGAGAACTTAGATTATGGAATAGAAAGCTCTTAATTACATGGGCAGCAAAGAACTAGTTCATGGAATCTAAAAGTAATAATTGAAATATGAAACTTTCATATGAGCAGCTTCAAACGAGTTTAATAAACCAAAGAACTGTTAACTAGCTATTCCCCAAGTGCTTTAAAAATAATTCCGAATTATATTCTTGCAGTGAATTCACACCACAGCTCGGAACTAGTTCACTTGGCGCAGCGAAACACAGCGAAACATGTTCAAATGAGTTGAATAGCAGCAATTTCCTCGCATGTCATTCAGCGGAGCGTTGAATTAATTCAAATCAGATGAGAAACAGCAGAGATGCACGCGAATCCGAATCTTTCCGGTGAGTTTTGAAAATCCTGTTTCCATTTCCCCATTTATGCTCCATGTGACGCAGGCACGAAAATTCAGGATATTTCAGGACGCTGCGTCTTTTGTTTGACGCCAAATTCAATTAACGCGCGTTTCGCATGAAGCCCACAGCCAATTTACAGTTAACCAACATTTGAATGACTTTCGCGGCAAGTCGGAGCGGGCGGGGAGCGCCAGTGGGGAGCACTGGGGCGGGCTGGCTGGGGTGTGTCGTCTCTTTGATAAGTTATAAAATTTAATGCGCCATCATGGTCGTAAAATCTGTGTGAAACGTCGAACAACAACTCAATGAAGTTGCCACACACACACACATATACACACTGTAAAGTCATAAAAGAGAGAGAGAGAGAGAGAGAGAGAGAGAGGACAGAGACGGGGCACACACAGAACATAAAGCAGCCGAAATATGCATGATGTACGAGTTGAAGGAAGTCCTGGTGTGGGTCTGCTCCGTTCCGTTCTGTTTCGTTCTGGTCTCTGGGTGTTTGGCTGTCTGGCTAACATTGCTGTGTTGCTTTAAAGGAATGCCTGAAATTCCGTTTGGCAAACAGTTTGGCCCCGATAAATATGTGGCGAGGCCCCTTTTTGGTTGCCGTGTTGATAGCCAGGCATTTTCACAGGTGTTGCGCTGCAGCTGATTTAAATTATTCGCATGTTTGGCTTTTGGCCTAGGCCAGCGCATAAATTCCAGTCGGCAAGCAGGAAGGGAGGACGAGAAAGAGAGAAGAAGTGAGAGAGAGAGAGAGAGAGAGACCGGCCGTAAAGCTGACCGAAAGCAATTGGCCAAGATAAGATGTAATGGCTTTTTATAGCCACGGCCCCTAATAGTTATCTACAGGAATTACGAGCCAAGCTGACCAGTGCAGCTGCTCCTGCCCCTGCTGCTGATGTAGCTGCTCCTGCACCTGCTCCTGCTCCTGCTGCTGGCCACAGCTTAAAGTTTTGTGTAAAGCGGAGTCAATGACACTTGGCCAAGTATGTTTTGCCAAAGCAGCCACCCACATGACTTGGCTGCAGTTTGTCTGTTGCCCATTGGCCGTTGCCAGTTTAATGGTCGCTGAATGATTTAGCAGAAGTCTGCTAACAGCGCTACTCCTATTACAGCTACAGCTACGCCCGCCTGCCCGCTTGACTGCCTGCCTGCTGCCGACTCCTGTTTGTTTGCCAAGTTTGCAGGCAGCTGCAGCGTTCCCACGTGTATCAGCCCACGTTCGATTCATTCTGATTCATTTTGATTCATTTGCGTTGCCTCCTACAGCCGCACAATCGCAATTTACATTCAATTTTAGATCCATGCCAACACAACGCATAATGGCGAGACAACAACCGTAACGTCCTTCCTTCCAGCCATCCCGTCATCCCGTCATCCATTCAGCCCATCGTTCGCCCTTCAGCAGCCGCGCAATTGTGGCCACAATAAGCTGCTTCGTGTTTCCGCATTTTGTATCATTTTTATTGTTGCGCCGCCCCTGCTGCCAGCTGGCTCAGACAATTGCACTTGATATCTCAGGTGCTTGCTTTCGCACATGTATTTACATTGCCAATGCAGCAGAACGACTCGCTCGCCCCTCGCAACCACCCCAGGCAACACAGGAGTCCTGCCCATCTCGTGCCCAAGTCAAGGTTTGCCTTGGCTTTCCTTGAATAGTTTCAGCTGCATTCATTGTCTGCCAACTAGTAGCGTGTGCTCTTGGCTTGTCTATATTCATGTTCAGGGACACACACACACACATGCACAGAGGCCAGCACACATTACTTACATCTTCGATGAGCCGAAAGTCCCATTGAAACTTTTTGCCACAATTACAAGTATCGAAGAGCTGCACTTTTCAAGTGCACTTTCCAAGCGAAAACACTTGGAGCCAAAGTGCTTTTCCTGCAGCAGAGATTCTCAATGGGCCGGTAGGGGCAGGGGCCGGCTCTGGCTACTCCAAAATACCACAAACATTAATTGCAGTGTATGACACAAAGTGCCTACAATTGACCAATCAAAATAATTTTAGGATAAACTTTTAACGACCGGGGAGTTGGCTGAGAAAATGTTCTGATGTTGTGAAAGGTAGAATAAGTGAAATAATTATAGTCATTGATTTCCACTTTATTGTCATATTCCATTTCAACAAGTTCCTTAATTATATAGAAAGCGTCGCAATACAACTCACCGACCCTCGGGTTTTAGCAGATATTTAAACCGATTTCCAATACTTGGTATATGTGAGGAGTCCACACATAATACATACATGTATACATATATATATACATATGTATATGTAATCCTCTTTCCAGGCAGCTTTCGTGTTGACACTTTTCGTCATTTGTATACCCTGTAAAGGGATGTAAAGGTATATTGGTTTTGTAGATATGCACGAAACAGGCAGAAGGTCGACTCTATGAGATATTGATATATATGTATATATATATTTATATATCTAGCTATATTCCATATTACATATGTGAACGCAGAGGCTCCTGCAGCTACAAAGAGACTTGAAACTTGTAATATATTAATATTAATTTAGTTCAATTTAGTTAGTAATTATTTGTTAAACGAAGTATGAACTAAATATTATTTTCCATTCCTTATATTCGATCAAAATAATTAGATTAGCATATTTCCGACCTTCCCCATAGTCTTTTGCATCAGTATAATGATAGGCATTTGTTATTGGGAATTAATATATATCAGCTTTAGGGCCTCTGCTAGTCGGCTAGACTCGACTCGAGCGTTCTTACTTGTTCACTTTGTAGGGCAGGGGCAGGGGTGTTGGCATAAATGAAGTGCTCACAATGAGCTTGATTATGTGCTTCTTCCATTCACACCTTTGCAGCTTTACTTTTTCACAGCTTTTCATCAGCATTGCTGTGGCTTTGGCACACTTTTCGTTATTTGTTATTGTTGTTGGCTGTCTCAACAAAAATTATTTTCAATTTGAGCTCTGTGAGCCATGAAATTAATTTCGTTTGCTTTTCCAAGCAAACAACTTTCTTCTGTAGGAGCTCTAATCCCTAAGCAAACACAAACACACACACACACACATTCACATTCACACTCACATTCGCATTCACATTCACACACACATTCACGTGATGTATTGAATTTGAAAGTTAGGAGCTGCTATTGCTCTCTGTTTGAAATCAATCGTTGTTGACACTTGGAGGGCTTTTAGCCAATAGTCGAGTGCCATCTGTTAGCCTTACACTTCACAATTGACGCTTTCATTGTTCGGGCGATTGTCCAGCCGAACAAAAGCCAAATGTGCCCTGGCTTCACTATCGAGGAACAATCGACTAGCGTTTGCGTCTGGCAATACTTTGTTGGTTTGCTCCCTGTTTCGGTTTTTTATTACACTGATTCATCTCATCTCTCTTTATTATGCGATTCATTTCCATCTACTTATTTCAAATATATATCTCAATTTGAGACAGCGTCTCACACTCGAGGACCACTCCATAAAATACGATTACTAATCGCTTTGTCTACTCCGCTTCGACTTGGCCGGGGTCTAGCATGGATTGGTTTGCTTTGGCCTGGTGTGGTCGGGTCTGGTCTGTTCTGTTTCTTGCTGCGGGCCCTTTTTGCGCAATCTCTTAGTCATCCTTGTCACAAAAGGACACGCCCACTGCACAAGAATTTGCCAGCTCATCATTTGTGCAGCGCTGTGTAATTAAAGGCGCTCCAAAGAGCTCGACCACAGCTGAGACAGAGAGGCAGACAGTTAGCCGGCCCGAGCCCAAGGCATCAGCGTGAGTTGCTTAGTCCTCTCTCTTTGTCTCTCTCTCTCTCTCTTTCTCTCTTTGCCTTTTCATGTTGATTATGCTAATTTTCAAGTCTCACTCTGAACACAAATTTCGAGTGAACATGCCTTAGCCATGTTCAGCAGCAGCTGCAGCTAGAGCTGGGGCTGGGGCTGGGATTAGGACTGGGACTGCGTCAGCTAAGGAAGCAGCCAAAGGACCTGTCAGCCACACACAAATCCATCCATGGGACGTCTTTTTGGCTTTGGCCACATCCGTCGCGCACTTCCACCTCCACATCCATTGCCACTTCCGCCGCGGGCCATACGAGAAATGCCGTTTGCCACTTTAATGAAAAATGCTGCATAATTCAGCCCCACCTCCTGCCACTTCACCCTTGCCGAGCGCCCTCAAGAAGTTAACCACTTAGGTGTCGGTTGTTGTTGCCCGTGCCCGTAATTAAGGCCTTGTAGCTGTGAAAAGCAATGCGCATAATGTACTCTTACAGCTAACAGCACACACAGCTTACAGCTCACAGCTCACAGCTCACAGCCCACAGTTGCCAGCTCTTGGCCATTAACTCCACACTTCGATGGCTAAGCAGAAAATGCGACAGTTGCACAAAAGGAAAATTCCCCTTCCAATCGCACTGAACTCGTATTTGTAGAATGGGAACAAGCGGTTTTGGGGACCTGGTTGGGGTTTGGGGCTTGGGGGAGACTTTGAATTGTGCGCACAGCTGACAGTTATGAAAAATGAATGGGCGCACGAGTGGGCGAGTGGGCGTGTCAGCCATAAAGCAAGCGAACGCCGCGTCGCAAATGTGGCGGAAAATATGGCGTCAGTCAAAAGTCAGCGCAGCGCGTTTAATGCGCGCGACAGCAAATAAATTGCATTCGGCTGCAGTGCATCCAGCCAAAGGGCGGCCAGAGACGGAGGCTGAGGCAGAGGAGGAGGCGGAAGCGGAGGCGGAGGCAGCCAAAGGTGAAAGGTGAGCTGGAAGTGAAGCTCAGTGAAAAGCAATTTCAAAGAATGTTTGCAACACCCGCTGCGTGCGCTAACAAAAGGTGTGAAACGCAACTGAGACAGAGACAGCGTGTGTGTGTGTGAGAGAGAGAGAGAGAGAGAGAGAGGGGAAAAAGAATGAGAGTTTTAGGTGAGTGAAACTAATAAAGCATCACAACATCGAAGCCAAGGGAAAGGCAAAGCGCCCAATGCACTGGCAAACAGTGATGAATGCGAGTTATTCCTGATGTCTGAGCAGAAAAAAAGAAAGAAACGAAAAAAGAGAATGAAAACGCAAGACTGGAAGCCAATAAAGTGGAGAGAAAAGAATGTCATAAAACAACTAACATCAGAGTTCAGCAAATATCTGCGAAACGAGCAAATTGCTTAAGGAACTCAAGAAGTTGAGGAACTCAGGAAACTCAACTAGTTGCCGTAAGTTCGCTTTAATTGCTATGACAGCCTGACAGCCAGACAAAGCAGACAGCCTCCCCCAATCTCTGACGCCCTCAATGACGATTGCCCGCCAACGCAATAGTCTCGCTCGAATGTATCCTAAATTAAGTTGTTATCCAGTGGAAAAATATGCAAATTATTTTTGGCTCATGTCAGACATAAACTTTTTTTATGGCCAAGTGACATGTCAGCCCAGTCTCTCGCTCTCCCCCTCTCCCTCTCTATGAATGTGTTTCACCAGCAACCCATTGACTTCCTACTATTCCCCCTTCTCTCTCTCCCTCCTCCCTCTTTCTCCCTGGCCATAGCATTTGTCTAGCGAACACTTTCGTCTGGCGCCGCCACCAAAAAATACAAAAAATAAATGAAACAGCGCCACAACCAACTCTCCTGTTAGTGTGTGTGTGTGCGTGTGCTGATGATGGGGACGTGTTCAGGTTTATGCACACTTCGTGTATCCCTTAATCAGATAAGCGAACCTAACTCGTAACGCCCCCTAGCCACTCCCTACCCCCTCTCTCTGTCTCTCTCTTTCACTCTCACTGTTTTCTATTCACTGGTGAAGCGAACCTTTCTCTAAAATAATTGCAAATCATAAATAAGTTGAGGCACGGCTCTGGCGTCGGTTGTCCTCGACATTATTTAGTGGCAACAACGGCGACAAGCAGAAGCAGTAACTCTCTCCCTCTCCCTCCTGCCTCCTGCCTCATGCTGTTTTAGCTGAGTGCAGCTAACAGTTAATTAAGACATTCAACCAGCCGCCGTTCCTCGCACTCTTTGACTCTCTTTGCCTCGTTCGGTTCGTGTTTCGGCCTAATCTCTGCTCCGGCCCCTTCCTCTTCCCTTCACCCACTCCCACTCTCTCCTCCTGTTGCTGCAGTTGGTCGCGTGTTTCCCTTCATATTGGTTGCCTTTATTGTTGCAGCTGAGTTTAGAGAGTGTTTATATATACGTATTTGTCCCGATTCGCCTCCCGCTTGTCCTCTGCCCCCTCGGGTGCAACGCTTACAAGCTTCTAATTGAGCGTGCAGAGGTCGCTTCTAATTATCGCACGAACTGAACCAAATGGTTTTCCATTTCGTGCCTTTGACGCTCTATTGTTGCCTCTGAATTTGCACTTCTCCTTGTTGTTGTTGTTGTTGTGGTTGTTGCTGTCCGCACTGTTGTTGGCGACATTTAGGCAAAGGGCTTCAGCTCCAGCCGAAAACATAAATTAAGTCGTTTCGGATCTGAATACAGTTTAAAGTCGAGGCAGCTCCCAGTCCACTGCCATAGAGAGCAAGGGATTGGAAGCAGGATTCGGGGACTACGAGCAACATGAGCGCACCACCCGTGTGCGAGTGCCTGCTAACTGCCTATCCATCTATCCATCTATCCATGTATCCATCCATTCATCCATTCAGCGAATCAACTTCATTACCGCGCACGGGGTGTCTGAGTGTGTGTGTGTGTCTGAGTATGTGTGTGTGCGCAAATTTCCTGTTCTGCTTTTTACGGCGGCACGTAATCAAATTAAGCAATTACTGCCTTGCGTCTGCCCCCTGCCCCTCTCAGTGGCCCATGTCCCTGGGTAGCCAGGTCTATAGTGAAACCGTGTCCACATCCCCTTTGATTATGGGGCAGTGCTGTGAGCTTCGTGCAACTGCGAGCTGGGAATCTAGAGGAGGGGGAAGTGGAGGATGAGGAAGTTGCACCCCACAATCATAACGGTAAACGTTGCCTAGCCAAACGGAACTCAAACAACTCCAAGTGCCATTTACATACTCCCCAGGTCCAGTTCCTCACACGGAACCGCAGTTCATCATATCACTGGGCCATCCCTTACAAAGTGGATTCATCCGAGAAGTCGAAGTTGATCTGAAGATGAAGCTTCCTTCCTTTCCTCAGAATTAGTATGATAATCATTTGGTTTATGGCCAATTAATCAACCCTACAGCAGAACCAGATCCGAAACATATTTCCAGCGACTTATGCGTATCCACGACCACACCCATTTGTATTTCCACGACCTCCCAACTCCTCTGCTAAATACGGAGAGTCAACATAACTTAGAGCTGCTTCAAATTGGGGTACAGCTGTATGCGATGGGTTTATGGGTCGCTTGTTCCAGTCGTGCTGGAAGCATGTCGCCAATTAACAATATTGAATTCAGAGTGGAGCAGAGGGGAAGAGGAGAGAAGCTTCAATCCTTTCGCGTGGGTCAATGTGAAAGTGTTTACGAGTCGCGTTCACTTTCCGCTTAGCTCTTCACTTTCGCTCCTCACTTTTGCTTTCCGCTTGGCGATAATCGCTTAGCCCATAAAACCCTAAAAGCGCCTCCTAATTATAACTGACCACGCAGTAGTGCAACTCGGTTGCGTTTTCTTTCCGTTTTCATTCCGACTGAATGAATGGGACTAGAAATGGAAAAGCCCCAACGACCGACTGGTTGAATGGGGAAATGGGGAAAACTTCTCTGAATGGCAGTCGGGTGACTTTTGTTGCTTACCTCATTGAAGAGCCACGGAAAGACAGAAAGACAGACAGACAGACAGACTGACAGACTTCTCCACTGACCTAATGAGCCATTTAGCCAATTGGGGTTAATGTCTGGTGGGTGGAAGAGCTTCCAAGGGAGAGCTGTTCGCCCTCTTTCAGCTGCGACTCACGAGCTATTGATGAATATTTCAAAGGTTTCGTGCGAAGTTTGTTAGTTCATATGAAGTCGCTAAAAGACTGAAGAAAACTTGAGCATAAACGAGTCGCTTCTTCTATTTGCGAACTTCATCTCTTCATTTTCATATTTTCCTTATTTATGTGCAAACATTTTGGTCACGTGCCCAGGACGTGAGCATTTTAGGGAAACTTTAAGAAGAAACTTGAAACTAGGCAAAACCTTCGCCACAAGCGCTACTAAACTGCATTGTTCTACACTCGACGACTGCGCCAATCCATGACCCACAGCTCTTCCCCAAGTTTTGTTGTTGTTCCTCTATTCGTGTTGATTGGAATTACAACATCCGTCCAGCCTTTTAAGTCCCGTGTCGATGCGTGAGCTGCTGCTGCTGCTGATGTCTCTGCTGCAGTCGTCGTTTACACAGCTTAGTCCGTGTCCAACAGGACAACACAACAGCACAACAATCAAACAGGGGCAACACAAATGCCAGAGAGCTCTCGATTGGACCGCACTCAATCGTTTACATTGCGCTGCATCGGGACTCGAATTGCTGCCCAGTTGGGAGAGGGGTTCAAGGTGATGTCTTTGATTTCAATTGGTTCCCTGGTTTCGCCTTTTAATTCGCATCGCATTCGTTGAGTACCACTGCATGAGGCATCAGCCATCAGGCATCAAGCACCAAGTGGATATGGATACTCGGAATGCTCTGACAGGACATGAAACTGTAATTGGAAGCCACTGAAGCGAGCTGTCTGAATCTGTGTCTGCATCTGAAACAGTCCTCCTGTCACATTGTGACACAGTCTAGGGCGACTTTCGCTTGCACTCAATATATGATATGACAGATTACTCCATGGCAACTCGCATATTAATTATGGGCAGGTCCCAGACTCTGTACCCTAAGAGTGAAACAGAACCCGTTTCCATTCCATCGACTTTTCCTATTCCCCTTGGGATATTCGACCTGAAAGCAAATGTGTGTTGCATCGCCCTTTAAATGGATTCTGTTTCAGTTTCGTTTCATCTTTGGGTCAGAGTCAACCTTTAAGGGCAACAACCGACCCTTCATTCTCTATGTCCATCGTTTTGTTCTCGGCTGAGCAGCTCCAACTGCCATATCATTGGCACTTGCCGATTCCATCGACATCATAGACTGCTGAGTTGTGTTGCTATCACTCGTCACTCGGCTAGTCTATCAACTGGGTGCAGTGGCAACTCCGGCAACGACTGCTTATCAGTTAATGCGTCGCTTTATTGAGTTATGGAAATTGTGCAGATTTATTGAGTTCGCAGGATATTGCAGGATATCGCAGGATGCCGCCGGCGAGTTCGTGTTCTGCCTGTTGGGCAACCGCAGACATATTTTCCAACTCATTGCATCGGGTGTTGGGCACGAACCAAACGGACTTGGGCATCTAAAATTCAAATAGCAACGCTAAAAAGCTCTCGCATGTTCCCATCCCCGCTAGTATCCATATCCGTAGTCCCCATCGCAATCCGCCCCTGGCTGCCTTTCTATCATCATTCGATTCATCATTGTGAATATAGATGTCATTTCCTCTTTCCATATAGAGTCGTCTCGCTTTTACGATTCAATGCTAATAAAGTCGTCTCGCATCTCCAGTCTCCTGATTGCTGTCTGCTTTTTGTTGTGTCTTGTGGGCGGGGTCTGCCTTGGCCTGTCGGGTGTCGGCGCCAAGTTGCATAATTCAATTACATCCGATGTAGACCCATAAAACTAAATCAAAGGAAAACAAAGCGTCACACTTCATTTACCCGGCGTGCTCCCCACAGTTACATCCACATACCCCGTCGTCTGCTCCTCCTGCCCAGACAGACTTGAGTTTGGCTCTGACTTTTTCCAATCATACAAATTTGGCGCTACTTTGCGCAGTCTTCTCCCAGACAGCGACAGGCAATAAAAGCCTTGAGAAAAGAAATCCTCCTTGGTCCAGTATCCCCCAGTATCTAGTATCCGTTTCTCCCTTGTTCTGTTGGGCTGATGGGCAGATCTTTCATATTGCGACGCTGCTTATCCTTTTGGCCCATTGCCGACTGCTGACATCCAAGAGGAGCCCGACAGTTGATGGCTTCTGCTGTTGCTGCAGTTGCTGCTGCTGCTGCTGCTCCTGCTGTTGGCAACTAAAGTTTTCCGACGCTTCCGACCAACTGCCCCGCCCCTTTCTTTGCATCACCCCCGCTGAGGCGGATGGAACTGAGTTTGTGCCTCAAAGCATCAAACAATTTACTCGCCTGACTTTTGGCTGGCGTTTTCCTTATAGTTTTCCCTCTCAACAATAATAATAATAGTACAAGCAATATCGTAAAACGCGTTTCGCTCCCATTTCTCTCAGTGCAGTTCTGTTTTTGGCTGCTGACTTGCCCTTGGCCGGAGGCGCTCAAACTTGTTGGCGGATTTTGAATTAGTGCCAAGCGTAAAGTGTTGGCCCATTATTATCTTTCGGACTTCATAACTTGACTCGTAAAATCTTGATAGTTCCACAGATTCCATTCCATTCCCTGGCATTCAAGGAAGCGAATCACTAAGAGCAAATTGTGACGCATAAAATAAAACAAAATTAGGTGCAGTTGGCGTCCAAGTTGGGGTTGTTGGCCCCATATGCTGTGCTGTGCGAGTAAGTAAGGCAATTACCCATTTATCGAGGTAATTAACCAACGAGTGAGACATATGGGAATACGTGTGGCAATAGAAACCTGGCAACATGCCAAGAGGAGCGTCTTCTTCTTCTCCGACTTCCCTAGACACATGAGGTATCCTCCAAAGGCATTCCAACTGTAACTGACAGCAGTTGTCCATCTGCCCCTCTTCCAATATTTCCCCCTCTTAGCAGCTGACAATGGAAGTGCAATGTGTTGAAGCAATGAAGGAAATGACCCAAAATGTGGCAACAGGCAGAGGCAGAGGCAGAAGCAGGAGAGGAGATGAAGAAGGAAGTGTCCGAGCTTGCGTTGCTTTTGTTGTGAACTGCGGCAAAGGATTGAAACGGACCCTCAACAGACACATCAGATACATCTTTTATATTGTTGCACACTTCTCCTTCCTGCCCATTCTCCTCCTGCTCTATTACTACTCTACTCTAACATATTTGATCTGAGAATTTGCAACGATTTGTAAAGCGGCCGCAACTTGACAGCCATTCAAGGACTCTGATAACTGTGCGCCAGGATAAATAGGATGAGCAACTGGAAAGTGCATTCACACTGTTCGGTCAACTGTGAATTATTCTTCAGCTCCTACCTCGACCCCTAGATAAATCCTCTAGAACTTCTCGAGACTCTCTGAATTTTATGAAGGCGCCACGAGAGTCTCCTCTGCTTCTGCTGCTGTTGCTGTTGTTGCTGTAGCTTCTGCTGCTGCTGCTGCAGCTGCATCTGCTGCCTGGCAGGATTATTTCACGAGGCAATTTGTCCGGCGCCAGCAGGACACAAATTTTGGTTGGGGATAAGGAAGGATATAGAGCGTTAAGGGGTAGCTTGCCCTCCTGCGGGTCACGTGCCCATTTTGTTTACATGGCGCATTAAGAGGATTCCGTTTCGTTTTATTGCGATTTGATTCTATTTTCTGTTTTCTCCTCACTATTTGTTGTTCTCCTCTGCCTCGCGTGCGCCAGCCACACACATCCAACACACACACACACACACACGCACACAGTTGCAGCCACAGATCAAGTCTCACATATTTGTTTTTGCTCTCGCATTCACATTATTATCCGTTTCTTTATCCTTAGCCCGCTTTACCACTTACACCGCCTCCTCAGTGCTGGGGTTGGTGTGAACTTTGACACTCTACTGCAGCTTTTTTTAAGAGTTCCTGCAGCTGTTTAAGCGTCTCTCAATTGCTGTTGCTGTTGTTGTTGCTGTTGCTTATTGTTATCCTTCTGTGCAGCTTTTTGCTCACATTTGTTGCTTAACCTTTCCTCCCCTTTTCTGCGTGTTTAGACTGGACCCATTATTGTAAAGTGGGCGTGTCCCTTGGTAGTTGCCTCCTGTTGGCTTCGCTGATAAGAGCACGTCTGGTGGCTTAGTGGTTCTGTGTGGTTCTGCCCGCCTATAAGCTTATCAGCTATCAGTAGCTGTTGCTCTGCAGAGCAGTACTCGTAGTGCTGAAGGTGGCCCCTGCTCCTCTTGAATCACAGTCTTATCGCCTGCAATTTACTTGGCCGACACTTAATAGCCACACGTGGCGCCTGCTGGCTGCAGCTCCGCAATCTTCCTCTTCTACATCTACAATTGCACGTGTAAGCAACATAAATGACGTTGGCAAATGAGGAAAAGGGTTTTCCATCGCACAGCTTGAATATTTTCAATTATTTATCTAGAGCTTTCTTTCTTATGGTTTTCAATTTGATTTTTTGCTTGGTAGCTTCAGCACTCGTTTGCTTTAATTAAAAGTCGTCCAAAGTTCTAAGTGTCCTGCCTGCTGGGGCGGCTGTCACAGCAATTTTTAGAAGCAGGAGTTTTCTGTTTGGCCGGTTCTTTGCCTTTCTTTTTTCGGACGGTTTTTTGCTGTTGTTGTTGTTAATGAGGCATATTTGAGGCGTTTGGCAATGTAATTGCTAACTAATCAACCTTTTTAATTGAATTTCTGCAGCTGGCAAATGGCACATAGCCTAACAGCTGGGTCGTAGCCCAGCGTCCTGCGCCCGACTCCTTTCTCTTCACAAAATCAAAGAAAGTTATTTCATTAAAAAATTTTAATTGACATTCGTTTCTTCTAATAAATTGAGCTTTGTGTCCGACAAGTCTCTTCGGTCATCTGTCAGAGCCTGGGACAGGAAATGCCAAATAACTTTGCCTCTGGCCCCACAAATGAATCAACTTTACAGTTTACATACATATATACACCTATACATATACATATACATATACACATATATATATTTTTTTATATATAGATTGCTTACTTTTTGATTGTGCTGCGCTTTCACTTGTTTTTGGCCTCTTTTTAGATATTTTGATGTAATTACTGCGACAAGTTGCCCAATTTGCTTAGTTCGGTTTGGTTCCAACTTCGTTGAGAGTTCGTTTCATTTAATTAGTTTGGAAAATGTTGCTACCAACAGCTCATCATTCTCGGCTGCTGCTGGTGGTGCTGTTGGTGCTGGTGCTGTTGCCTCCTGCTGCTGCTTCTTCTTGAACTGATTTTCCGCCTCTTTTCTTCTACTTCTTCTTCTAGGGCAACTGTTGTTGGCAGCCAGCAGGAAATTGCTTCGTTTCGACGGCTTTTGAGTGACAAATTGAATTTACTGCACAACAAATAGGGCTACTTGTCACAGTCAAGCACACACACACACACACACATACATACAGAGGGTTGTGTGCTCTACAATTAAGCATATGCAAGTGTTAGTGCCACATGTGCAGTTCCAGTTTCATACAATTCCAATGCATGTCATGCTCTCTCTGTCTCTCCCTATATCTCTCTCTCTCTCTCTCTTCCAATGCATTTTCCCTATGTATTCCATTCCCAATTTCAATTCACAGAATTGAAAACTTTATTAAAGCCGAACGTATTTGTTATCTATGCCAATTAAATTGGTTTTGGAATCAAATTTATTTACAATTTCAAAGAAGCTAAAGCGCAAATGAGCTCAAGTAGAAAGTAGGGAATATCCACATTTCTCTCATATATCGTGTCTTTGTATGCCTTACGGCTGTCATAAATTAGACAAACTAGTAACAATCGAAAATGAGATATTTCTAGTTAATGGTCTTTCTATTTATTGACACAAATTAGTTCCATAAACAAATTAAGTCTGTCCACAAGTCCCTTAGGTCCCCGATCCTAATAATATTTCATTTGATGCAAATATTATATATATATGTATATTTGCCCACCAATCAACCAGTTTGTAATACTTCATAATTGGATATTATTCCCAATAAATAGCTTCTAACCCAGGGGAGTGTTCGGCATGCAAACATTGATATCAGCATCGCATTCAAGTCCCCATACAATTAATTTCGTCTTCCGAAACTACCAGGCATTTCCATAATTATTATTGAATTATGTGATATGCTTATTAGCTTATCGGTTCATCAATAGAAATCGCTATAGTTGCTTCTCTGTTACTCATTCGCTCTGCGCCTCTCCTGCTCACTCTGCCTCTGCCTTTGCCTCTGCCTCTGCCTCTGCCTCAGCAAGGAAAAGCACAACAATAACAAAATGTTCGGGCTTTGGCCATTTGGAAAAAATGCGCAACAGTTGCATGTGGCATGTGGCATGTGGCAACGGCAACAAACCAGCAAACAATTGTCCTTTCTGCTGTTGCCAAACACACCCCGAATACCCTAACTCCACGAGCCGGCATCTTTCCTGCCCCACTGCGCATGTGCCCACACAGCCCAAAAACGAAGTAAACTTCGTCAAATTTCGGCTTTATCGTGGGCTTTCGGATAGTTTCAGTGCTCGAGCTGCATTTAGTCGCACACAGCTTTCCGGTAGAGTCAGTCGGAGTCGTGAAGCTCACGCGAAAGACTAAAACGAGCTAATCGCTGCCAACGAATCGCCGGCAGGAGTCGCTTTCAAATTCGTGAAGTGACGAAGTGAACTCCGTCCAAGAAATACTAAATATTGTTCCTCGACCTTATCGAAATACGAAAAACCAAACACATAAATAAACCAAGAAATAAACCAAATCATTACACCAAACGTGCAAAGGGCCAAAATCAGCAGGATAAGCAGCAATAGCAGCAGCTCCAGGCTCAGTCGCAGCCGCAGCATCATTATCATTATCGTTGTCATCGGAATTATTGTTGTACGCGGTTAGCGGTTCGCCTCGCGCGTGCTGTGACAAACCAGCAGCGAGGACATTGAGCCCGCAAGTGTCGGTATCTCCCCCGTTGCCCGCTGCCCGTTGCCCGCTGAAAAGAGCCATGTTGACAGGCTTAAATGGGCTTTTAAGCGCTTAAATTTCAAGGCGCTTTTCCTCTCATTACGCTCGCGCGCTCCCTCTCAACGCCTGTCAGCGTTTTGGCTGGTGTCCTGTGAAATGATATATTACACCCAAGCAAATAAAAGTGTTGGTCCAAAGTGCGAATACGTTCTCAGCCAAAAAGGATTAAGCACTTCGTGCTCGACACCGTCCCTCCGCGTGTGAGTGTGCGTGCGTATTTTCGTTGTGCGTGTTAACTGGCCATAAGGGCGCGCGTCTCTGTCGCATAGCCAATGAAAGGATTAAAGGCATAACATTTCATATCAGTTGACAGTCCACAGAGCACAGGACACACGGAACCCAGGCCACAGCAGGATACAGCACATTGGGCAGAGGACAGAGGAGACGATTCTACGCCTAAGCTGATTGCGTTTTGATAAGTAAGCATTTAATGTGTTTTGCTAAACACTTTTTTCCCAACACTCGACAACAACTTGAGCACCCACTTTTCACGATTTCGTCCTTTCGACTCCTGCTCGGACCCACACAGCGCCAGCAGCCGTGACTAACTCGGTTCGAGACGGAACGTCAACAGACTAGACCCACTTCAAAGTGAAACTAAATAAATATTTTCACATTTAAGCATTGCGTCCCTTCTACTGCTAGACATGTAGCTGGTCAGTACACTGAGCGAAATGGCAAAGTCAGTGTGAAACAGATGTTATCTTAACATAACTTGACATAACTTGTATAAATATACAATGTGTAAATATATTAAGAAAGTAGTTTACTATTAACTGAAGCACTCACCCCTTACTTTCGTTCAGTGTATTTTGGGCTGTATGTGTGAAAAGTCTGTGTTAAGCGTTGACACTAATTGCAACGCGCGACAGATTAAAAGCTTCTGACCAACTCCTCAAAGTAGGCAATCAAAAGCAAATTGAACGACAGCTTACAGCAGGAGTACCCCGTAAAAAAAACCGTAAAAAAAGCGCTTTAAAAGCTGAAGAGTGTATTGAAATGCAACGCATTAAAAAAATACGCTTAAATGTAGTTATTACTGTCTTTTAACGGTCTGACATAAAAAGTTGGGCATGCTCGCATATTACAGGGTAATTACTTAATCAGCTTTAAAGCGAGTGTTTTTCCATGCCACTTACATGACAAGGTGTAATGTTGGTCTATCGTTGGGACTGAATCGAGTTGGTGGTGGTATATTACAGGGTATTCAGATATGCGAGTAGTTGCCTCGCTTATCAAAGTACACACACAGTACATACACGTATAGCTACATCACACCTACATCACATCGATCTATCGCTCGGAATTACCTCTAAACAGGCTCCCTAGGATTTCCTAGGGTATATATATAACAGCCAGTCTCCCATTTCAAGCACTCTACAACAGAGTGCTCAAGTAGATCCAATTTCTCTTCTCAGAGTTACATATCTTATATCCAGTTCATCATAGCCCGCTCGTACTGTTTTCTAGGGCACATAACTAATGCCTGCTCTCTATTTCCAACAAGCGAAAGTAAATGCCCGCAAAATCCGTTCAAATCAAAAACATCAGCAACAACAACAACAACAACAACAACAACAACAACAACAACAACAAAATCAGCAGCTTAAGAAAATGTCAAGTTATGCAAATCTTGCGCTGCGCTCGAGCAACTTTTTTGAATGGGGTCGGTCGGCCATGCCCAACGCCCACCCGCCCGTCGAGCATTTCCGCACGCTATGCCACTATGCTGATGGAATGCCTAAGTGCTTGGCCAGGACGCGCTGCCAAGCAGCCACATTAAATGGCCAAGCATAAAGGACAACAATGGGCGCTAGTGTCGAAGTGTAACAAAATGTTGCCCCGAAATGTATGCTACATATTTCTCCTGCCTACTTCCCTTTGTTGTTCCCTTCGTGCTTTTATGGGTCTTTCGTCTTTTTCTTTTTTTTCTGGGTAGTTGGGGCAAGTGCTAAGTGGAGGGCTTTTGATTATGTGACCAAGTTGAAAAATATGCATAGATTAGGCATGCTTTTAGCGCCCTACTTTATGAGGCGACTCGATGATTCAATTAGAGAGCAACCAAGGGCAAACAATCAAAGATTATAAATAGTGAGATGAATCAATGGCCAAGACTTTTGATGTTGCTACTCAAATCTGAATATTATATGAATTTAATAGGCATCAATGACAGCCATCATAAATCAATGATTATTGCCAGCCATTGTGTCCGGGGAATTGGCCAAAGAACATTTCAAATTTTTAAAATGGGTCGTTGAGTCGAGTTATTTCTTTTTATGGCACTTGCACAGATAAAAGCAACAGCCAGCCAGGCAGCCAGCCAGACCCAGCTGAGTCTGAGTGGGTGCTGGATGCCTGAGAGAGATGCCTAAAAGTGTCATCGCTTAGCTGCGATTCTGTCACATTCTCTAGCTGCTAACAATAAATTTACCACACATAAACATGAAAAATGGCCAGAGACAAGCTCGGGACGTTCGAGTTATCAATAGCAGGACATAAAACATAATTTGCGATTGTTTTTCAGGCCAAGTGGATGGCGGAGCTCGCTTTAAACAATTTTATGAAGAATATTTTTATTTTAGAGTTGAGTCTTTTTACTTAAAGGTCGTATAAAAATTAATGGGAAATTGTTTTTATATTCAAATGGGGTACAAGGCATTTTTAGATTATAATTTGAACGCATTAAGATATATGTATACAATAAATTATATATAAACTTAAATGCTAAATTATTATTATTATTATTATTATTATTGTTATTCTTTTTTTTTTTGTTTTTGTATTTATTTAAGTAGAACTTTTAATATTTTAGTTGATATATTAAAATTAATTAAAAAACTTGAAGGTATTAAGAAAAGTAATGTAACTTTTCTTAATTAATTAATTAACATATATTAAAAATTCTTTATATTTATTAAGTTTATTAAATATGCTCCGATTTCATTATAAAATATATATTGAATATTTTTTATTAATTTCTAAAAAATGCTCTAAAAAACATTTAATATTTTAAGTTAACTATAAATATTCGTATATTTTTTATATTATTATATATTTCTATTTGATTTATTCCTTTCTTTCACATTTTGTCACACTATTTTATTATATTAATAAGTTTAATAAATGTTATAAATACAACTCTAATGATAACCTCTACCTACCTCTACCCATATCAATATCATGGCAACGCAGAGAATTGAAGCTCAACGTAAATTGTTCGTTGTTCATTGAAAATTGCACAAATTGCCAATTAGATCGCAACAAATTACACTGCCACAAATGCTGCTCACGTAGAGCCACCAGGTCACGCCCAGCGTACCGCCTCCCTTGCCCACTTTGGCAGGCTCAACCACAGTTAGAGCCGCAGCCTTTATTAGTGTCCATGAAGTTGCGATATTTAGTGCACACGACAAATTGTCTACCCAGTTCATGTCGCTCTGTGAGTATAGATGTTATATAGTAGTATGTATAGTACTATATGTATATCCATGTCAAGTCCAACTACCTCACTCATCCTCTCCCTCTGTCTTTATGGCTCTCTCTCTCTCGCTCTCTCTCTTTGCCTTTGCCTAGTGAAGCGCAGCGCCGAAATGTTACAAAATCGCACACCACATCCCCTTTTCATTTGCGTTTGCCTACCCATAATACCCATTGCCCATTGCCCATTGCCCATTGCCCTCGCCCCAAATGTAAATTAATTGCCTGTACAAATTAGCCAACTCGGCGAACATTTCGAACATTTTTTACATCCTGTACATTAGGCCTAGGCTCACAAAATGCCGGCATAAATGGGCAAACTCTCCCTAATTTCCCCATACGAAATAATTGGACAATCACCAGCAAAAATAATTGCCATCCAAATGCTCAACTACAATGTACCCTGACTTTGCCCTAAATATATAAATATTTTATTGTGTTTTAAGCTTGAATTAAGCAGAGGAAATGACTTCCGTCAGTAATGTATGTGTTATGAATCAGCAGGAGCTTATTTGATTTCAATCATTTAAATTATGATTAATATAATCTTACCTTGTTCTGCATTTGAATTCAACTAACACGAAGCTTTAATGTGCTTTCTCCTATAAAGCTTGGCTCTATAGGTATGCATTGATTAATCTACGCTGTTCTATTCCCAACACGAAGCTTAAGCTATCATCGCTCAGTATATAACACAAGTAATTCAAGCCAAGTTTAATATTACATTGCAGCTTTGTAAGAATGGGATTTAATGAACTTTAACTCCACTTCATAACGCCATTGACCCCTGATATTATAATTTTACGGTCATAACCTATCTAAACAACTGGAATACTCTACCTTGCGCACACTCGCATTTTGTCATTGCCAGGTAAACAGATGCAAATGTCGCTCGTTACTTTTAATCAGCTATCAAAATGTAAAGCTGCTAAATTCATCTGAAACATTGTCGAAAAGCAACCGAATAGCATTTGCCATTTCATTCCAATTTTAATATTGTGCGCAACAGCAATTCTTTTCACGTAAAATATTTAATGAACTTGCGCATATAGAGAGCAGACCACGAGGCCACCTAAAACCCCATTTGGCACATTTGACTTTTGGCTTGTTTGTATTTAGTTTATTTGTGTATGTGTATGTGTGTGTGTGTGCTTTGTGCATATTGAAATTTGTTGTTCGAGTCGCATTAAAGTTAATGAGCAAATTGCTGGAACATGAATTCAGTGGGCATTTGATGGGGGCAAATGGAGGCAAACTATTTGGCAAAACGCCACTCGAGGCCAAATTCATTGAAATTGTATTTTATTTACGAACGTGAAAAGCTTCAAATTACTTAAATGCCTGAATTTAGGATTTTTATATCTCATTTTTATGGGAAAGCTTAATAGCCAAGGCAATGAGATACTTCTCTTGCCTTTTCAAGTGAATAGAAATCTGAATCAGAATCTGTTACCAGTTTATCATCATCAACAACAACAACAACAGCGATTGAAGCTCCCCAATCCCCAAAGTTTTGTGTCTGCAATTGAAGCAAAAGCAAATGCCTCGCGGCTCTTGGCAACATTGGCACAGCAATTGGAATGAGTCTAGAAATGAGAAATGGAAGTGGATGGGGAAGTGGAAGAGGAAGTGGAGAACGAATGCCAAATGGGAAACGAGAGCAAGTTGCCTGCCTCGCCTGCCATTTAAAGTCGCCAAATGATGGCAGGCGGCAGCAGCAGGGAAACAGTGGCAGTACTCAGAGCAAACAGAGGAGAGGGACCCCATAGCAGGAGGCGTAAGAGTGGCCACATAGAGTAGGGCTTTGGCAGCGCAATTGAAACAACAACGAGGCGGAAATAAAATATTAACTTTGCTTAACTCAAACTCACGATTCAATTAGAGGCGAAAGCCATTTTATAATTGAAACAAGACTGACTGACTGCCTGACTGCCTGACTGCCTGACTGCCTGCAACTGACTGCCACGCCTCTAGGCGAAAACGCCCACAGTGGAACGATAGTCACGAGAACCACAGTGGAAATAGACAAGAAACAATAGAAGAAACATCAACCAATATTCTGAAGGGGGCATAGCACGCAGCTAATGATAAAGCTTCGCACATGCTGTCGAGCTGCGGGTGAGCTGGCTATGCTATATGATTATTCATTAGACGCCAAATCATGTAATTGAAAAGTTTTTTCTTTGTCTTTGTCACAACTGCCAGAACTCACGTCATCATCAGCAGCATCCCTCGCAAACATCATTTAGCTTTGAAGACAAAGCGCGCAGCTCAATTTGTCACTAAGGCGAGTGGGCGGTCGAAGGAAGCGAGGCAGGCGTGGCAGCCGAGTCTAGGCGTGGATACCCAGACAGATGATGCGTGTGACTAAGCAGAAAATTTCCATCATTGGCTCCCCAGTTCTACGACAGTCAACAGACAACTCGCTGTCCCTGTCCCTGTCCTTACTTGGAAGACAAACCCCTTCCAGCCCCACTCGCTCCCTCTTATCCTTCCTTTTGATTATGATTGAGTTGACGTCGTTAATATGTTATCGATGATGATTTGGGAATCTTCGCGCTCCTCCGCGACTCGGAGGGAAGGCCTTCAGCTCACTGTGAGTGTCTGCCACGCGCTCGGCAGATGAGGCGAGTTACTTGGCAGCCTGACTGGTTGCCTGCGTGGCTGCTTGGCTGATGTTTGTCTGCTGCTCCATTTAAATCAGTTACATTGCTCGCAATGTCAACACAAATACACACAGGAGACACACACTCACACTCACTCGCCCATCCGCACACACATGTGTTCTTTCATTTTGTTATTTGTCTTTTGAATTATTAATGAATCTGCTGAATGGCATCGACTTTAGCTTGAGCTTCAGCTTGTGGCAGGGATCTGAGCTGCAGTTGACGTCATGATGATAGGGATCTTAATCAAGTGAGTCGTCGCCTTTCTCTTCCCTGCGGCTTTACCCTTCATCGCAGATGAGTTTAATTAAATCTCTGACATATTCTGCATTCCACATTCAACGGCTGCATTGCTGCCACGCCCACAACTGGCTTGACCGCGCATTTCAAGACTTGCAGCACTTTGCGTCCGAAAAGTATGCACGAAAAGCCAAAGCAGTAGAGGCAACAAAGTTTTCTGATTTCGATTTTTATTGCGGCCAAAGACCCAGCAACTATTCCCAATATGCAGCCATGGAAATTTCAGGAGGTAGCAAAAGCATGAGAAAGGAGCAGAAACAGGAAAAGGGGCAGTATGAGAGGGAACAGCAGGTGGAATTGGAGGTTGGTTTCTTGGCAACAATTTCATTTTTGAGGCACTTGACTGCTGCACCCACTCCGCCTCTACTACCTCCATCTTCCGTCTCTCCACTTCCCACTCACATTTCCATTTCCATGCCAACTCTTGACTTTCCACCTGGCCGAATGTTTTGATTTTGGTTCTAACTGCACACGCAAGCAGCAGAAGGAAAGAGGGGCGAGGGAAGAATCAACTGAACCACTTGAACCACAAAATCCACACAAACATTTCTGCAACGCAAAACTTTTTCCTATTTTCCTCCTCCCTCTCCCCTTTGCATAACTTAAAAAGTGGAAAACACACAAAATATTAACACGAATTTATTAAAACACCAGTCGAAGCAACTCGTGTGACTTTTAATCAGGAGAGGATACACCACCTACCACTCCTTGTCCCCTCACTCGCCTCCTCCTCTCCACAAGTTCCCGATGTGCGTTTCTGTAAGCTGTTAATCTTTTTTCAACTTTGTAATTACTTTTGCAGGCAGAAACTTTCTTTGAGCAGCACATTCACAAATTATTTTTGAAACAAACAACAAAGCCACTCAACCACAGCACCACACCAGGCACACAGTGTCACCCACCACTCGACTCTTGTCCGAAAACTCAACTAAATCACTTTCCATTCAACAGGAGTCTCTTCCGAACTCAGCAGCTGGCCAGCCGGACAACCAGTGGAGCAGACGACACAAAAAGGCCACCAGGACAAGCTAGCCAAGCTGGACACATGCTCGACACCAACAACTGGCACTGCCACTGGCACTGGCTACTGACCAACGGGCGAGACGTTGCCAACGTGACGAGCTAAGCCACCAGCAGGAGTAGCAGTTGGTCAAGAGAGAAGCAGCCACAGAAGGGGGTAGAAGCTGGCCAATAAAAAGCTAACGAAATTCGTGCAGAGTCAGATGCGAAAATGCTGATGGCGCTTGAAGTCGACAGCCGAATTCAGCAACAACTGCAACAACAACAACAACAACAACAACAGACGCAACCGCAACAAAAACAAAACTGGAAAAGTTGAACGTGGACAGAGGCTACAGCGGCTGAAAAGTTCCAAAATTTACCAGACAGAAATTTCGTGGAGCTCTGCTCGGCCTCGCTCGTCGCTTTGTGGTTGCATCCGGAACTGTTAGCAGCAGTTGCCGTTGCCATCGCCATAGCCGTAGCCGGAATTTGATTTTAACGCATCTTTTAGAACCGCGTCGCCTGTTTGCCAACTGGCAGCTGACAACCAAATCAGAACTGGAAGGAAGAGTCTCTTCTGCTCCAACGGAACGCTTCAATGGTCACACATTGAAATTGGCTGCCACGAAGCCAAAGGCGAACTCCACTCTCCTGAAATGAGCGCCAATTGCGGCGTCACATGCACTGACAAGTTATTAACTGCACATATCCCAGGCAGATAAACATCTCCCGCAAAATAACACTGAGAAGAGGAACGAGGAGGAGCTCCCATTGCTCATCATGGCCAACAGCCGCTGCCTGCTGCTGCAGCTGCTCTGGACAGCGCTGCTCTCTTGGCAGTTGCCTTCCACCACGAAGTGATGAAGCTGATGGGTAAGTCTATACATATGAGACACATATTTGGGGGTAGCGCAATCTCATTTCGATTTGAAAATAATCGTCGGGACGGCAGAGCTCCGCCCCACTGATATGATTAATAGCTGAATGGCAAAGTGCGACAGGACAAATTCATTGCTCCTCAGCAGGAAAAACAAACAACCAAGTTGAGGCGGGGGCTTAGGCACAGACCACGTCGCAGTCATTAATAGTTCCAAAATAATTGTTGACCATGACGACGACGATGTAGAAGAAGAAGAGAAAGACGCGGGGTTGGACGACCACAAAAGTTACGCGAAAACACGGAAGAAAACAAATCCACACAAATCGATTTCCGGCCATAGACGGAGCCACCCTCGCACCTTTGCCACCCTGTTGACAGCTGCAAGTAGCCCGCCTCCTGCTCTCGCTTAGTTGCCCCACCCTCACCCTCTCCTTTCTCTGCTAACGACTTCACAGTTCGGCGCGGCGCATTTTGTTGTTTGTTTTGCTGTTTTGCTCAACGCGAGGCCTCGTTATTGATGGCGCCAGCTATTCAAGTGGCTCCAGATCGACCTTGTGCCAGGCCCAATCCCAGTCCCCGCCCCAGTCCTAGCTCCTACCCAATTCATGTCCTCGAAAATAGTTGCAGTAATAGGCATTCATTCGGCGTGCCAAGGCGGAATGACGTCGTGTTGCTTGCTTCTCGTTGATTAATGGTTCATGGCTCCAAAATGTGAGCCAAGGCGGTTCCTGGGACTCTCTTACTCTGCCTCTGCCTCCTCCCTCCCTCTAGCCAACGGTCCATCATTCATGCGTTAGCTGCGCACAGCATTTTCCGGCACTTAGCTGTAATTGGAGCAAAATGCTTCAATCTCATTATGCAGGCTCTATCGTACTCCTAGTCCTAGTCCAGTTCTAGCTCCTAATCGCCGAATCACGGCACTTCAATTAGTTGGATAGCATAAAAATAATCCACACAAGTGCCACACGGATCCGAGATTGATGAATGGCCAAAGAACTTTGAGCTGCAGCTGTCGCCCACGTCACTGGGTCAGCTACTCCAGCTCCCCCTCTCCTACTTTCTATCTCCTCTCTATCATTCTCTAGTTCACTCTGAGATTGCATTCGAGTTAGCTGAGCCATGCGCTACTCGCCCTGGCAATTGACACTTCACAAAGCACATCTTTGAATGCAAATCGGATTTCATTAGCGACAGCTCAAAGAGTCTTCCACTTTGCTTGTTGCTCTTTGTAATTTCCTGTGCTATGCGCGATTCCCATAGATTCATTTCTCACTTGCTTCTTCCTCATCATCTTCCACTCCGCCCCATCCACAGAGCTCGTTATGTTTCTAACGACCAGTTAACACCCCCTCTCCCCTCCTTATAATATTTGCCACCCTCTGGGCTTGTTTTCCATTTCAAAATTAACAAGCAGCATGAAATCAAACAAACTGACCCGCCCAGCTCGCTCCTCATTTCCTCCCTCACTCCGGCAACTGCGACATGCCATTGCATGATTTATTTTCAGGGCTCCTCATCCTCCCCTGCATATGTCTCTATGGCTATTTGTTCAAGTGGAATGTGTGTAACGGCTGCATGACCCACCTCCATCTCCAATACCAAACCCCCGTTCCAGTTTCCAATTCTCTCCCCGTTTCAGTTCCTCTTCCCTTATTCCCTTATTCAGCATACGCATTTCTCGAATAACTTCACTCACTGGCAGTTCCTTCATTGCGTGACTGTGATTGACGTGATGCATTCCCACAATAAAAATCGAGTACAGCGTTCGCTCTGTATTTCAAATGCCGTCCTCATCCGCACCCCCGTCCTCTCCCTGTTCCTGCGACTCTCAATTGGTAAGTTTGTTCCATAGAGCGAGCTGTAAACATGAGTTAAACGATTCCTTCTCGGGCTGCTTCTAACTACACAGACATATTTATATATGGATCTCGATTCGATGGAGAGACGACAACATTAAAATTAAATATTTTTTACGCTTTTGCTGAAGATTTTCCGCTCTGCCCGCCATTCCGTCGCGTCGTCCCAGCAACGAGCAATTTTCGACCCACAGTTGCCAACGACACCAGCTTCATATACCAGTCAGGGAGGGTTGGCCCACTTACCAGCCCCACCTCCTCGGTGCTGTGCAAGGGTTTTTTTTTTTTTTTTTTTTTTTTTTTATTTTATTTTATTAGGAAGCACCAGAGCATCTATTTAGCTCTATTATCCCCTTTAAGACATATATACACGATCACAGGTTTATAAAAAAAAGAAAAAAAAAAACAGAAACATAACGACGTAATTTAAACTTAACAGAGACTTAACGTAATTTAAATTTAATTTTAGTTATTGTTGGACTTGAGAAGGTTTGTGAAGTGGCGTCTTTTCAACCTACTGATCGGTCTTGATTTTGGCAATTTTCTAGCTAGCCGGTTCGCATGGACCTTGAGCCGGTCGTTGTACCGACGAAGTGGCAGCCGTCATTAAACACTTAAATCCAAGAAAGGCCCCCGGACATGATAATATTTGCAACCGTACGTTGAGAGCGCTGCCGGAGAATGCCATCCTCGTTATGATATTAATTTTTAATGCCATAACGAGGCTCCAGTATTTTCCAGCAGCGTGGAAGACTGCCATAGTCGTGATGATCCACAAGCCTGGCAAACCAGAGGAGGACCCAGGCTCTTACCGACCTATCAGTCTCCTACCCTCATTATCGAAGGTTTGGGAAAGACTGGTTATCCGTCGGCTGGTAGCAGTAGTGGAATCAAGAAATCTTATTCCGACTCATCAATTTGGCTTCCGCGCTGGGCACGGCACTACCGAACAACTGCACAGGGTGACAGACCACATCCTCAGGGCCTTCGACAACAAGAAGCACTGCAATGCCATTTTCCTGGACATCGAACAGGCCTTCGATAGGGTATGGCATCCTGGACTTCTACAGAAGATAAAAGAGCAGCTGCCTTCTCACTTCTTTTCTCTGATCCGATCCTACTTGGAGGGTCGTTCTTTCAGAGTGAGAGTAAAATCGAGCCAGTCCTCCACGTACTCGATTGCCGCTGGCGTCCCTCAGGGCAGTATACTTGCTGTGCAAGGGTGCGTAAAAATGCAATTTCAACAAGTTTCACTTTGATGTGCACATTTCTTGAGAGCGAACAGGAACCCAAGCTCGAACAGGACTTTCTAGGTCTAGAGCATGCTCCCACCTTTTTGGCTAAACAATTTCCCTTTAAATTAAAAGTTAATGCAAAAGAAAATTATTTTTAATGAATAGAAAACAGCCCGAAAATCGCCGCATTAATAAAGCAACCCTCGACCTTTTACGCCCACTCTCTCTTTCTATAGAGCTGGGTTGATTCGCCCTATTGCTGAGCAAGGCGAGAAAGGCAAAAAGAGAAGGCGTGAACAATTCCTAAACTGTGCCAATTAAACGTCGTGCTCGATTTTGATTCAAAGAGCGAAGGCGATGACTATTCAAGGAACTGCATTAATTGTAAAGGGATAAGCCCTGTCGAGGTGTCACCTAGACAGCAGAAGAGGGGAGAGAGGACAGCTGTGATGATAATTTCTGGGAATGCACAGCGTTGCACTGCTTCAAAGCGGCTGCTCATGACACTAATTATGCTAATGACACTAATTATCCTCTTAATCTTTTATGCAAATTGTGTGATGCCATTGTCAAAGCCGAACCGGAGTCCTACCGATCCTTCCTCTCTCCCCATCCACCTCCTCCAACGCTGTGAGCCAACGTCTGCAGTTTCAGCGTCACGTGTGTGTGGCGAAGCCATTCAGACAATCGCAGGTATTATAATTATGGTGGAGAGCAGGGCGACAAGGGTACTCTCTGGGACAAGGTACTGGGACGACTCCTGAACGAACTAAAAACTTTGCAAAGCGACGGCAAAGTTGCAAGGCGCGTGATATGAAAGACGGCCAAAGTTCCACGGAACAAGACTTGGCTCTCCTTTTATCTCCCGTTGCAGAACGAAGAGGATCTCATAAAAATTAAAGTCGCTTTAAGGCAGTAGCTTAAATTCGGCCGAGAGGCCAATCGACAAGCTGAAAGTCTCTTTGAGAGAGAATCACATTAGTATCCAATCAGAACTGAATTAATTAAACCAGAACAAGTGCATTTCCTCCCCTTTGCCCTTTGTGGTTGGAGACTGCACTTCCCACTTTGGTACCACCAGGTCTAACCTTTCGTCATTGTTTTCCTAGGACTCAGCTCGAGTTAAGTGACATTGTCCTTTTCGTGTGTTTGTGCATATTTAATATGCGTCACTTTAAGATTATGTTTGTGTTTTTCGTTTCGTCTGTGGCGTATCTCCCAAAATGGATGAATAAAGAGGGATCAAAGTATAGTCAATTGCAGCCCTATTCTCTGTCCTTACCAGTTCTCTGTTTCTGTGCAGTTTGCCAACGGAAAGCGGAAAATGTAAAAGGAAAGTAGCACACTTTGGCTGCCTGGAGGATAGTCAGCGGGGTGCATAACAATTTCGAATTCAAAAACAAAATGAAACTGTAAAGGAAAACGGCGTAAGAATTGGGGAAGTTCTTAGACGAGTAGTGAATAGAAGGAAGCTAACGAAAAATGCTTTTTCTTGTTCTATAATTGGATTTGAAATTGTTTTAAGAACACAGAGAGCGCTGTATTCCGTCTCAACTAAATGCACGCACATACGCGCTTCTTTCGTTCTCCTCTTGCTGCTCTCTCGGCCTCCTCCGGAAACGCAACACTCAACATCCGGCACAGACGCATAGTCAAAAGATGAATGGCGAACCAGGGAAGTGGTGAGGAGAGGGCTGATAGTCAAGTTAAGGAGAGTAAACAGCATTTGCGACTTTCAATGCAAAGCAAGGCCTGACCCAGGAAGTAAATGATGCAACATAAGAGCGGGATCAGGACGGGCGCAGCAGCAGAGGCGGAGACAACAATAAAAGTGGATGAAGAAATTTAATTTCACGTCTTTTTAACTTGAACAGCTCGTCTTTCACTACCAAAAGAGTGAGGGACGGAGGCTTAGAGCTCCCAGTCAGAGATTAGGACGTTCCCGAAGCTAGTTAAAGTTACACAAAGTGTAGCATGATGATGAGTCTCTCGCCTGGTCTCGTGTCGAATCGAGTTAGACAACACTTGACACCTTTTAATATCTCGCCCCACTCCACACAAATCCCTTCATTCTCTTCGTTCCCCTCGGGGGTCTGTCGCGCATCATTTGAGGCAGAAATCGAGAGCGAGAACCAATTGACGCCCTTTGCATTGTCGCCTGCTGGTGACGGATTCGATTTCGATTATTATTGTGTCTTGGTTTTTGTTTACCGAACTTCGCTCACCCACTGCAAACCTGCTTCCACACCCATTGAATCGTCGAGGAAATCAATTTCCGTTGAGGTTGAAAGGTATATAGAGCCGAAGGGTAGAGAGCCATCAACTGCGAGGAAAGTAAACAGAGAATGCTGTGCAAACTAGTAGAAAACCCCTGGGAGGGACACGAAGGGAAACTGTAACAAAGCACATTGTGAAATAAACTTTCTCTTTACAGCTGCAATGCGTTGGCAATCTAATCTCATCCTCGCTATATTATCTATTCTATGTTCATAGTCGTAGGGTTAGAGGCGAATTCGTACACATATGTATGTGCAGGAGGGCGCCATTAACACATACGCCGTGCAGTTTACTCTCTCATCATAAACCTCACCTGTTCTCCAGACAAAGTCTCTCGTCGCTTATCCGGCAACACATCTCACCCACTTCTTTATCACTTGAAAATTTGATTTGCACTCCATTAACTGGCTAACTCACTGACAGCTGCGCTATACAATCAGCATCGAGTACGCCACTGACCAGGACGCACTGGGCACACCCACGCTTAGCATTCCTCACAAGGGCATAGTGCCGCAGGAGATCCAGTCGTTCCTGGTGTGCCTGCCTTGCACGGGAAATGTCAGCCTCCAACTCCCGGTCAATGTCAACATGGTGGTACACGGACCTCCCCGGCTTAACGACACCCGACTACACTTCAAGCGCAACAAGATCTGTGCCAAAGGTAAGCTCCCAATCCTCTGTCATTACCAATTGTCATTCTCTTCCATTACCCCAACTATTCCAGGCATCTCCCCTGAACCGAATCAGTCACCTGCGCCTGCCCATGCTCCTTCGCAGGGACCGGCACTGATGAGCGCCGCTGCCTGTGCTCTGGGCCTAGTCCTGGCCGTAGGCCTTGTGGCTAGCATGATATGTGTGCGAGCTCGCAAGCAGCTACGCCAGGATTCGCTACAGTAAGTCTGATTGATTGGCACATCAATTTAATTATCTACCCAACTATTAACCCTTCATTCTCATGCCATTCTTAGCACCAGCTTCACTACAGCGGGTTATGGCAGCCATCAGAACGTGTTCATTCGCCTTGATCCTCTCGGACGACCGCCGAGTGCCACCGGCTCCTACGCGACCATTGCCAGCCTCAACAAGTATCCAACGGAGACCAAAAAGTCCTGCAGCATATTCCACCGTAAGTTTTCCCCCTCTTCAATAATCCCATTCCTTTTTCATCGACCTCCAAACTATTCATTTCCCTACAGGCTTCCGCAGCTCACCCACGCCCACACCCTACGCCACCGCCCTGCTGCCAATGGGCGACCAGGCCGGCGAGACCATTTACTCGAAACCAGAATCGGTATGTCCCTCGAGGATTTCCTACTACGCCTCCTTGCAGCTAACCCAGGTGAGTCCCAATCTCCATCTGATTCTGTGGCCACATGAATTACCTCCAAGGGGGTTGCATCGAGCAACTGCCCTCAGGTAAATCAATGCCTTTGATATGTTGCGACACGTGCCAGGCACAAATGGATATGAATCCCGTTGATGTTCGCTCGCTCGCTCGGTTGCCTAGGCCACCAGATCCACTCCGTTGCCAATTTGTGGCACTCACCACACCAGACCAGACGATTGCTCCCAAGGCAGCACAAGCAGCAACGACTGCGTCCACATCCACATACAAATCTCGACTCGAGCCACCTTTCCACGTCGATAAAAATTAAATTCTAATTTATATTTACGAGCTGATAAAGCTCCCGAAGTGCGTTAAACTCGAAACAAGAGCCATTCATAAATATGGGACTCTCCTTTCCACCCAGCAGGGTGCCAGGCTGCCACGCTGCCACGCTGCCAGCTCTAGTTGTATTCAGTGGGGTTGTTTAGAGTTGGGGCAAGTTTCGCCTGGCGCTCACGTAGCCACACACACACAAAGCAGACGAGAATTATGTAGATACGCGCTCTTATGTGTGGGCAGAGTAGCTGTGGAGCAGCGTGTGAGTCTGTTTAGATAAGCGGAAGGTGCTTCCGACTGTGCTTACTCGTCCCTTTGTTTTCCTTCCAGTTGAGATACTCGCTGGGTGCAAATTAGCAAACTAAATTTAAACTAACCAAAAGCCGCAGATGAATCCCTATGAGGCAACTATCAAACCTTAAGAATTGTCTATTAGGAGTCCCTCAAATTCATTTTACGAGACCCAAAAAACTTTTTACACATTTCTCAATAGCCCCTTTCCCTTCTCGGAATCTCTTTTTATATTTTCTACTCTGGGAATCCCTCTGATATTTTAACTTCTTGGAGTTGGCAAATCTGTCGCAAATTAGAATAAATTATTTAGCAGCTTCTTCATTTCCATTTCTCTGGCAAAACCAAGCAGCGTTTATATTTTTCCTAGACAACCAAGTGTCGCTCCTCCTCGTCCCGCACTCTGTCGACATTCCCATGATTGTTTGGGTCATTTTCGTCACCATCTCGAGACGCAATTTGCATCGACGCATAATTAAATATTCAATTTCCATGGAGACTCCTTTGGATTTTTATTTGCTGCTTATTCCTCAACATTCCTCCAACTGCTCCTGGCCTCTGCTACTTGTCCAAACGATTTCTGTTTGTTTAGACTTCAATTTCATCGTCATTATGGCAACCGTTTCGAGCCATTTGGCTGAGGAGCAGCTCGGCACTCGCCTCACAGACACGCACCCATTGACATGCTCTCCCACATGAATATCTGGCATATCTGGATGTCTAGGATAATGCACAGCGCCAAGAGTCATATCCATTTGCCGCTATCTGCTGGCCGTACGCTCACTCACTCGCACTAAGGGAGAGGGCGAGGAATTAAGTGAATTTATACAAAAGACGAGCCCCAAAATTGCATATGGCTCTTGTGTCTGTCGAGCGGGGGCTGTGGGTGAAGGGGGTGTTTGCCATAATTATTGCTGTTCTCTTGTTATATCCCCAAACCACACGTTCTACCCCACTCGTACGAGAGTCTGTGAAGCACTAGGCAAAGGGAACAGCTGAGGGGGCTGGCGAGCTAGGAGCGACGCACTCATTTAGTCAAACAATTATATCCAAGTGCACACACACTGAAATGTTGTCGGCTCTGATCTGCTCACTTGGGTGGAAATATCTCATTTGTGTGGGGCTCCTTTACCAACCACATGCCTCTCTCTGCCCCACTCTCAGTGACTCCCCTTTGATTCTATTAAATCAGTCTATAAACGTTGGCCAAATTGCTTTAATGTTCAGCGAAAGTTTAGCTAACGACTGCGGGGACTAACATACAACAATTACAGCCCAAGTCAAAGGGAGGAAGGGCAAACAACAATAAAAACAGCAGCGAGAAGAAGAAGAAGCCAGACTACAGCTGTTGAAACATGACTTTGTGCTTGTTTAGAAACACTTGCAAAATATTATTGCAACAGCAACAACAAAGGCCTCCAACAGGGGAGGGAGAAGGGAAAAGGGACCACTGACTGCGGGGAGTCGAAGTAGGAGCTCGCTGCTAGGATAGCTGCACACCCAGCAACAAACACAGAAAGGCATTAGGATATTGGATCAGGACTAAGCTCAAGTGGTTTAGTTAAGAGGGATCAAAGAGAGGGAGAGAGAGAGAGAGAGAGGATAGCATAAGTGGCTGCTGCGGTTGAAGCTGTCGAGAGCAAGCACCAGAAGCGAATGGGTTAACTAGAAGGCAGCAACAGAGTCAGCTCCACCTACAGCTCCAGCTCCAAGCCACGCGCCGCATTCGAATGGCATCATTTGAGGGGCGAAGTTGTAAAAGTGCGTGAGGCAGAGAAGTGGAAGATAGGAGAAGTAGCACAAAGTTGGAAATTAATTTCCATGGAGCACGCCCTGGCTAGAGTATTTTATGGAGATTACGAAGATTCGTGCAACCTGAACAGGTGCTAATTAAAAATGTTGTCGTCGCCTCATTAAAGAAATTTGTAAATCAACCTGCAAATGACGCGCGCAGCATGCGAAAGCTAAGCCTAGGCACAAGCAAAACGATGGAGCGGATAGGGGATGGCTGTGTCCCCTATGGGGCAAGTGGAGCAACTGGGGGTGCGGCACGTACGCCGTTAATGGATTTTTCACTGTTGCTCTTTTGATTAAAACGCATTATTTACATTTGCGACAAAGTCAAAAGAGGAGTTGTATATAGGGAAAATTTAATGTGCGATGGGGCTTAAGTCTAGTCAGGTGAGGTGAAATAGAACAGCAGGGGGTGAGAGAAGCGTCCTCTTCAAAGGTTGACAAATTGCGCAACTGTCAGTTGAATTTAGTTTGGTTTTTGCATCCGAATCTCGTTGGTTTTTTGCATTTGTTTCGTTTTGCTTAATCTGCCGTTGCTGCTGGCTGGACAGGTTTTAGGATCTGCTGGTGCAGTTCCTGTGCGGCCAAAGTGCCAAACTATGGCGGATGCTTTTGTCTGCCATTACACTATTGATTGCTTCCTGTCAGCCGCAGAACGAGACAAACGGAAGTCGCCAACGGATGTTGCCTTTGTTGCCTGTGTGTTACCCAGTTATCCTGTTATCCTCCTGTCGTGCTGGCGTGCTGTCATGCTGTCCTGCTGTCGTCCTGTCGCGCCTGGTCAGCCTGACCGACATGGGCTTTTGTGTGGAATTTGGCAGCACTCCACATAAGCAGCTAACCAGTGAACCTTCCGCCCATCTGGCATTCGATGCGAGATCCGTGGAATACCATGAACCCGCGGTTTTAGCACCCTTCACTTCAGTCATGGCTGCTGTGTATGTGTGTGTGTGTGTGTGCATGTTTGCCATTGATTTCATTGCGGTCAAGTAGCATCGTGGCTGAAAGGAGGGGTTCAGGGAGGAGGCCATTAAGCGCACTGCTGTTCGTCTGCTGACAGCCATGTGTGGGGTAAAGGGGCCCGGAGCACTCAACGGGAATGACAATTGTAATGAGCCAAAGGCAATGATTAGTAAACTGTAATTGAAGACAAAAGTCAATAAACTGAATCGAAATGGGGTCAAACCTTAATCATTCGATACACTTTGAAGTGTTTGACCAGCACTTCCGTTGGCTGCCAGGGCAGTCTCCATTGGGAAAATAATAATAAATTGAAAGCGAATGGAGGGCAGGCAATTAAAAAAAAAAAAAAGAAACAGAAAAGAAAAATAACCTCCTCAACTCTTCTGTCGATTAAAGCGAGGCCAATCGAAATGCGATTATGGCTGACATGTAATCATTCAATATTCATGAGTATGCTCACATTCAATCGCTACACGAATGGATACCCCATCAATCAATTCTGAATTGCCGTTGAGTCACATTACGTGCATACGAAATACTCACGAAACTAATTGCATCAAAGTGGCCGAAGCGAGGAAATTCGAGTGGACTCCAAACCGGATGTGCAACAAATTGTATTATGGCAGCCGCTGAAGCGGATACCCAATCAACGGTCTGCAATATATCGAACATATATATATATATATATATATACGCATTCGTATATCGTAATGGAGAGCGCGAATTGCTCAAATTGGTTGTTAATCATATGAATTCAAGTTGATTGCGCACAATAAGGGGCCAATAGACAGAGTTTGACTTGCAAAAATTGAGGCGCAACCAACTTAACAAGTGCATTTTGGAATATTTATTCGGCGTTGCCAGATGAGTTTACTTGAGCTTTAAAGTAAAAGTCTAAGGTAAACGAATATAAAATAAAAACTAAGTCATTCATAAATCATACAACTATAATTAGTAGGAATTACAACTTTTTATTCTTTCTTTCTTTCTTTTTGGGCTATCATTAAAAACTTAATTAATCATTCGAGTCATTAGCCTGCGATTCGAATCCTAACCCTCTCTAACATAGCATAGGCAAATTGTGCAACTCATCTGTCGCAAACTACAAATTCTTAATTATTATAAATAGCGCAATTTACTTTGTGCATAAATTACAAATTGAAATTTAAGTGCGTGGGCTGGCTCCATGGAGACATGGGCCGCGTGTTACCTGGCGACACCTGGTGACTAATTTATGTTCATTAAGCAGGCGCTAAGTCGCCTTGAGAGCAGCTGCCGTTGTACTCATTTGCATACATTTAGAGGTAGAGAGGAAGGCTTGACGGCTAGGCGATTGCCGAAAGCGGCTCACAACATATACATGGAAAGAGGGAGGTGTAGAGAGAAAGAGAGGTGACAAACCAAAATGTGTAGTTCGTGTAATTTTGGGGTCGTTGGAGCTGCTGCTCTTGGCCGGATTAATATGCAAATTCATGTAGCTAGCGAAAGGTGCAAGCGAAAGTAAGAGATAGAGAAACCGAAGAGGAGTTGAAGCTTTAAGAGATTACGCGCTTGTATCATGTACAGCAAGTGGCAAGTGGCAAGTGGTGTGTAGTGTGGGGCGTGGGACGTGGGACGTAGGGAGTATGGCAACGAGGTAGACACAAAAAATCAATTTGCAGCGGACTTTGCTCGACATAATCTCGTCTCGCCCCTTTTTTCGCACTCTAATTTGTATGTAGTGCATTTTCGTGTTCATGTCCAGGAAATGGCGAGCATTAAAGCTGATGAGCTGAAGAAAACTAAAGCTTAACCAATACACAGAGACAGAGATAGTGTGGCAAAGCTTTGAGCTGGTTGATAATCAGCTTGAGAGCTTTGCTGCTCGGGAAAACCATTTCACAGCTGCGAAGGGTTGTGGCTGCTGCATAAAAACTCGCGCTCAAATCCCATCAAATCCATCAAAATCATTTAGGCAAATCACACCGCACAGGAGCCACCGAAGGAGCAGTAGCAGTAGCAGTAGCAGGAGCAGGAGCAGGGGCAGCAGCAGGAACAGCAAGGCTTAAGCTTAGGTCAGGCACCATCAATGTCAGCTGCATTTGGCTGTGATCCAATCAAGGATCCACGGGGGCTAAACTTTATTAAAGAGCAGCTAAAAACAAGGCGCCAAAAAACTGACAGCAGCAACAGCTTATGCTATAGGGAGAGCGTTACGAAGACAGCCATACAGAGAGAGAGAGAGAGAGACAGAAAGGGACGGAGCAGGAGAGAGAGAGAGGCAGACAGCCAGGCAGACTGGCTGGAAGTCTGTCAATTGTAGTTGTAGTTGCGTGGCTGCTTGCTCGAAAGTTTTAATTACACGTTCGCTGTGCCACGGGCTATGGGGAATAGGGGAGACTGGGACTCGAACTGGGAGTGAGGGCTGGGGGATTGCTCGCTGCTCCAGGGCCAACAACAGACATTTTTGGCATGGCTGCTCGACGCAATGTTACGCCTGTTTGGCCTTGGCTATTGCACTTGCTGCCGTGTGGTTGTTCGTATTTGCTTGGCGACAGAGATTTATCACTCCAAAAGCAGGAATCGGGCGCTCCGGGACGAAAGGATGCAGCAGCAATAACAATCAACATTGTTGGTTGACTAAAGAGTTGAGCAAAGGGGGCGGGAATTAAAGAGAAGTTGAGCGGCAGATAAACTAAAGGCCAAAGGCTTAAGGCAGGCAGAAGGAGGCATGGGATTGAAGGCCATTTTGTTTAATACTTTAAAACTTCAAAGTTTCCATGAGCCTACACACAGATTGAAATGATCTAATGTTGGAATGTTCTAAAGAGGGAAGGCTTAATAAGAGACTAATTGGAACCTTAAAGTGGATTTTCTTAAACTTGATATCATTGAGGCAAAAGTCCACAGTGTAATAGGTATAAGGCACATTCCCTATTATCCTTTAACTCTTACAAAAAATTATACAAAATTTAAATTTAAATACTATTTACCTGTGACTCTTTAAACAACACACTGAATTTTCAACTGCAATTTGTGGGTGGCTGCATCAGCTGTCGGATGATAGGGTGGCTAGTTTTTTACTACAGTTTTCTACATTCAGTTGCCCAACACTGTAAACAGACGAGCGGGCTTGAAGAGCAGAGGGAAGCGAGAGGAGGCAATGTGCGCGGTTTGTCAGCTTGGCACGCTGATGATGGAGTGCGGCATTGTTGCATTTTAATTGAAATTTCTTTGTGAACTTGCTGCAGCAACAACAACAGCAGCAGCACCAGCAGCAGCAACAACAATAATAACGAGAAAGCAGTACAGCAACAACATAAACGTGTCGCCAGCAATCACACAGCAAAACAATAACGGCAAAGTAGCAATAATAATGAATGAATAAAACGAATAACAACAAAGAGCAACAGCAACAACATCAATAGCAGCAACAGCAACATCAAAAACAACAATAACAATTGCTGTGCAGCCTTATTACTGCTGCTGCTCTTGATGTTGCTGCTCCTGCTATCCTATTGCTGCTGGCGCTGCTGCTCCTTCTGCAGCTATGGCTCCTCATATTGCCGTCGTACTCCGGCTGCCCATTGGCGTCTGCACTGACAACGAATCAGCCAGGCAACTTTATATTGAGGTCGGGGTCAACATTAAGAGACGGAGCAGGAGCGGGAGCGGGTGCAGAAGGAGGCGCCGCACATGGAGGTGGAGCAGGCGTTGGAAACGTTTGCATTTTTGCGGCGCAACGCAAATATAATAATAAATTTCGCATATTGCTGCCGCTTCAGCTATTATTTTTCATAAATGAAACTGTTGTCAATGGGATGTTGCTGTTGCTGTTGTTGCTGCTGCTGCTGCTGCTGCTGTCTGTTGTTGCTGTTGTTTGTTTGGTTTTTGTCACCGCTTTATTGTTTTTACCGCCCACAGGCTGAATGCCAGGCACTGCGGTCAGTTTATTGTTTACCAGATATGCCGCAACAAAAACTGGGCCCAGACGAAGAGAGAGAGAGAAATGCCGTAAGGTCGAGTGAGAGAGAGGAGAACCTGCCCTGCTGCTGGCTGACTGGCAACCACGTAATTTGCCGTCTGATGAAGATTTACGACATGAAAGCCACAAAATAAACGCCAAAACACATACATATATAAAGCAAAAAGCCAATAGACTAGAGGGAACCACCAACAGCTCCCTATCTCCTACACCCTATTCCCCACCCCATAAACGCACTAACCTTCCCCCGTAACCCGTACTCAAGCTCCGCTCTTCATGATGAATGCGCTGTGGCACACCAAGACCAAGTGCCTCCTGGTCTTCTGGTCTTGTAGTCTCCTACGAATGGGCAGCCTATTTGCCGCTGCTGGCCATTTATGTAAATTAAGCAACAAAATGCACAGATTTGTCTTCTGGTTTATTAGCCAAGATGTAGCTGCTTGCTTTATGGCCATAACTCACAGGCAGCCAACAGAAAACAAAAAACAATTGCAATTGGGCTCTGGAGATGTAACAAACTAAAAGTCAAAGAGAAAGTTGTCCACAGATAAAAACAAATTGTGGGAGTGTGTGGCTGGGAGAGTTCTCTTCACGAAACTAAGTGGGCTGGCCACGCCTCCATATATGTGTATCTGCCAAGTATCTGGCCTTAATGGCAACCCTATTAGCCAAAGAGAAGACGGGGATTAGAGTGAAGCTGATTAGGAGCATCAGCAACTCCAGTTGCTGCCACGCCTCGCTCCCGCTCCCGCTCCAACGGCGCCCTCTCCTCCCACTGCTAACCCACTTTGTCTGCTTATGAATACTTTGGCCAATAAATAATTCATGCTGCAAGTAGCAAGTCGTCTGCCCGGAAATGCCACCCAGGGCGAGGCTTGAGTGGCCAAGTGGGCGGATGTGCACGATTGTGAATGATGTGGGAAATATGGACTGTCGGATGTCGGATGGGAAAGGCGGATGCATGCAGTAGGACACTGGTAGAGAGTGATAGGCAGAGAGGGAGGAAAAGGGAAAATGAACACTCTCGGACAGACGGATATGTAATGCAATTCACGAAACCAAATGAACGGTTTCAGCAGGCTGAAGTACGTCGACTAAGCGGATAAAGGACTACACATGTACCCAAATGGGAAAGGAAGTGTGTGGAAATTAATGCAGACCATGTGCAGAGAGAGAGAGAGAGAGATACTATAAACTGAATCAATTGTAGAGAGAATACCAGAGTAGCAGTTAGCAATCCAGATAACTAATTACAATTGTTCTCCATAACGATGAGCTCAAATGCCAAATGATATATTCTAATCGGCTCTAAATTGAAATGCAGTGGGAAATTCTGATAGGGAATTAAGGGATAATGGATATTGCTTAAGTGGAAATCAATCAAAAATATTTGACTAAAATGCATTTAGAATTTGCAGCTGACGCTTATGATGAGTATGTGGCTAAGGAATTAATTAACTCAAAACGTTGTTTAAATAATTAAGTATATGAAAAAACTGAATGTATATGAAAGGATATAAACCTAAATCTATAATCTAACTACAGTAGAGGACCATCAGAACTCATATATAATTGTTCAATCCTGATAACAAGAGAATCTATCTATCTATCAATGAATATAAATATCATCTAACATACATTAAAAACTTTCAATCCAAACTCATTCGCATTCCAAACTCATTCACAGTTGTTTTCACACTTTGACACTTGGATTCATTTATTATCACACCTTAATAATTGGGCTAACAAGTTGCACAGGAGCACAGCTCGTGAAGGGCGAAGGCTGTGCGCAGTAAATAGTTCGTAGTATTATATCTTAATCTATGACTAGGTAAAATAGTTTTTTAAGAGGGCAGATAAACTCGTTTGGCTAGTTGTTTCGGTTTGGGTTGTAGCAAGTGAAGAGTTCAAGTTGGTTAAATTCCATTTTCGAGGTACTACTGCAGTTGGATGAGCGCTTGGCCGGCATGCCGTTTGTAGAGCATTAGCGATATGTTGACCAGACATGGGGCAGCAAGCCAAAACAGGCGCGTGCCAATGCCCGTTGCCTCACGATGGAAGATGCCAGCGGCGCCACCTCGGCCCGTATTGCAAAAGGACTCCTCGCAACAGGACGTGCACGCATAGAGCTTAGTGCGTTCCCCAATCACAATGCAACCGGGCTCACAATTCACAGTGCAGCGACGATCCAACGACCACATCTTGGGCGAACTCGTTGAGTTCTCAGTGCTCGTAGTGTACGAGAAACGTTTGACCTTTCGACAGAGAAAGAGAGAGAGTAGAAATTAGAGGAGGATTACTCTTATACCTGATACAGTTCCTACCATGCAGATGAACTCTTCGCCCTGGCATTTCTTCATCAAGGACGTGTCATTCCGTTCGAGCACATCCACACAGCCCGGTCCATCGTCCATGGTGTCGCAGGCATAGCACCAGAGCTTGTTCACCCTCTCAATGGCCGCTGCGGTGCGATGTATATGCCCGCCGCTGGTCAGCGAGGTGCTCAGGCTGCCCGCGGAGTTGGGTCCTGATGCGGCCGAGCTGCCTGTGGTGGCGGTGCCAGTCACTACACCAAGCAAATACAGAACTTTATCGATTATTTCTCTTCGTTGAGGTGCGAAGGTCGCTTCACTTACCGTTGTTGACGCAAGCCGTGAAGACAATGGAGCAGTAGGTGAGCACTAAATAAGCGAGCGTGAGGAGCGCACTGGACATATTGTGGCCGCCAATTGGACCACGATTGGACGCCTGCTCAGCCAGCTGGAAACCTATTCTATGAGAAACTAGGAAAACTTGTTGTTTATGTGCGGAGGCCAAACGACTTCATTTGACAGCGAATGTCAGAGTTGTAAGAGCTGTCAAAAGGGAGGCATGCGCATTGGCCAGGGGACCAACGATTAGCTGAGACACAAACCTTGTGACTGCAGTTGAGAATTTGTCAGAAGAGGATTTAGTAGAGACAAAGAATTATAAGTTGGAATGAGGTTAGAGAGAAGTAGTGGAAGTATGAGCAATCAACAAATTAATTGCAATGGCAAATTATAAGATTGCATTTTGTTTAGTCGATGGACCCAATCAATTACTTCTGATCATTTATTGGGCTAACATTAAAAATTTGGACAAATCAATAAACAATAAAATCTGTATAACGTTCGGGCCTCAATAGAGACGCAAATATTGCAGGGCCTGGCGACTTTGCATGGGATAGAGCTCGCCTATGTTGTACATGAGATCAACAATGTGAGTGGGACGCAGCATGCGCCAGGGCATAAATTTCAGAGTCTTCTGGTCACAATGGATATCCTTGTCCACCTCGAGAGGCAGCGGCACTTCGTTATAGAGCATGCGGCCATCGACACTGCGCTGCAGGGTACAGGGCAGGCCGATCTGATCGGCAAAGCACTTAAAGAGGATGGCGCGCTCGAACTGGCAGCCACTGTGCACAGCGCCGATCGGTATGAAATTAGTGTGGTAAATCTGACGAAGTTGCTCCAGATGACAGCACACCGCGTGGCGGGAACACTCTTCAGTTGTATTTATATCCAAGATCTTGATATCCTCGCACATGACGCTATTTACAGCTTCGGCTATAATCTTGCTGCGCTTGGCCACATTTTCAAAGTCGATGCTGCGCCTGATCTTATCCGGATTCTCTACAAGGCCATTCAACTAGGCGGCGAAATATGGTTAGCAGGTTAGCTAGCTTTAGTTGGGCCTAAAATACTTACGGCCAAGGTCTCATTCAGCGCTTCGAGGTACTCAGGCAGCTTGTCATCAGCCGGCCGCTTGCAGTATTGCCACTTCTGATCGCCCGCATTGTCGACATCGTGCAGGCAATAAGTGGGCACACAGACAATGTCCTCTTCAAGTGCTGTCGGTCGGTCAAAATTGACCACCAGGACCGCCTCCAGAGGCGAGCAATCATGCCGTAAAATGTTTTGAAAGCAACGGAAATCTTCGAACTTACGCTTCGACACATAGAAATCCTTGCCAGCCGTAATGTCCGTAAAGCCCAAGTAATTGCGAATGCAGAACTTCATGGTTGGGCACTTGGACAAAATGCTCTCAATGGCCGGACCCCAAGTGGACACACAGAACGCGTGCTTCTGGAAGAGCATCAATCTGTAAAGAAAGTAAGGGCATCGCTGCAGTTCCTGTTCCGTTGGGGATATTGACTCCGCATTTATATTTAATTAACTTACACCTCCAGAATTCCTCGATCGATGTAGGCATCGACGAACTCATTGAATCGTGTTGTCTGCAGTATGAAATTGGTCACAGCAGTCTTCACCAGATTGGACAGAGATTTCAGAGCGCGCTTCATTGAGGAAATTATGTAATTTTCGAGCAGAACCTCTCGAACGAGTTGCTCGTCGATAATAGTGCAAAGGCAGCGGAATATGTTGTGGACCAATATTGAATGAGCATACGAGCGCTGTTAAAAAAGTAGACAATCGATAAAAATGTGTCGATCGATTTATATCGAATAATATATACTGATGTATCGATATATTATCAGACGACTGTGTAGATAACTTAATGTCGATAGACGTATATGTATCTTAAAATGAAAATATATGACTGTATATCTTTAAATAAATATCGATAAATCTGAGTACATAGCAGATATTCATGATACTTACCATAAGTAGCTGGGCAATCTGTTCAGTGAGTTCCGTATTTTCGCCAATGATCGCACGGTACTCATCATTGTCAGCCAAACTCTCGATAATCGCCAGCAGCGATAGTATTAGATCGATTGATAGCTCCGACAGTCCCTGCTTCAGAGTCATTGTCAAGGATTCCGCTATGTTGACTTCCATTAACTGTTCAGCCGTAACACGGAAAGAGTTAACCAATAGACTTCCAATCAACTCGGCTGCCTGTTCTCGTGTCTTGATGGACACATCAGGTGCACGAAATAGGCTGATTAGCCGGGCCAGGGCTCCATTCTCATACTCGGCAATGAAGGCGCGCAATGCCTCCGGATGGGCAATCAGGCGAATGATGCCCATGATAACAAATGGAGCAGGCTCCTGTTTGCTCTTCATCAGGCACTTGATGAACATGTCGGTAATGTTGGCCTTATGAATGCGTGGCAGATATTTTTGATACTTGGCCGCCTCGGCGAATATTGAGATGATGGCGCAGACGACTTCGGGTGGCAGATTGTCCATAATCTCCTTCAGATTCTCAACCATCTGGTCGAAGAGATTCTGCTCAAAGAAGAGCTTAGTCATTTTCTCCGAGCGCAAAGCCGTGGCCAGCACCTCGATGATGCCAAGGGCGTCTGGTGCCTTGGGATCTAGGCAGAAGGCCTTCACCAGCTGCTGTAGCACGAAGAAACAGCGATGAAGCGGCTCGAAGACACTGTCGTCGCTGGTATCGGCCAGCAGCGTCTTCAGCACCTTGATGGCCGCCAAACGGATCTCGAGGAACTCGTTGGTCAGCTCACAGACAATGCGATCGACCGGGAATCCCGGCAGAGTGGTGAACTCCAGCATCTCCTCGGCGCTTTGAACTTGTAGAATCTTATGCAATGCCTCAATGGAATTGAAGACCGTATCGGGATTATCCGAGCTAATGAATATATTCTTGAACTTTTCGAGGAACTCAATATTCTCAATTATACTCTGTGCGACCTTCGGATCCCGAAGACACAAATTGACTATATAGGTCAGATATTCTATGCAGAACTCATCGTTCTCTTTTAAATAGAATCTAAAAGCCACGTCGAGCAGCGTTGTCGTCTTTTCTGTATCGTATTCCCCCAGTTCCGTGTTATCCAAGATGGCAGTGATAAGGAATAAGGCAAAGCGTCGGACTATAACACTTTCCGCATTGATAAATAGTTCCTTATCAACTAGGCTCTCAAGCAGTAGCTGCTGCTTTAACTCCAATATATTTTCATCCTGTTTGCGAGCAAACTCTGACAAATGACTGAGTACAACTTGAAGGACGGGCTCCTCCTTGGAGCCAAGCAGTAATAGGGATGTCTCCAGATTTTTTATAATAACACTCAATGGGCTAAACGAATTTTCCGCGACTTTTCCACGATCGGGATATTTGGAGCGAGCATCGTAAACTCGCTTCGTTTCGTTCGACATTTTTGTTTAACAATAATTATTTAAATTCTCTAAAGATTTGCATATGTTACTGACTGAAAAAGCATTGAAAGGGGCATTTTTTCAAATATTTTATTTAATTTATTTAGAAATTTACAAGTATTTATAAAACATTTATTATAATTTTATATAATTTATTTTATATTATAAAAATAATATACTTAAGCTGTTAAAAACATATTTAATAAAAACGAATTCGAAATAGTCTTATAGCAGTCAGCAGTTGTCATACAGCACTGGCAAGGGAAACGAGCTGCATATGTCATTATATTTACGGCTTAAATAACCTTTTATTGATAAATAAAACACCGGCAAATACCAATTTAAAATTTTTAACATTTCATATTTATTAATTTAATTATAATTATAATTTTCTTACTAATTATGAAGTTCAATTTTGAATTTAACCGACAGCAGTTGTGATCGATGCTGCATTTGCACCAAGTTGGCAGCGCCGTCAATTGAAAAAGATGAAACATATTAGCGGCAGAGCGAATGGGGTGGAAAACGGAATGCAAAAGAACGCGACGCTTGTGTTTGTTAGCTGTCGTTTCACAAGAAAAAAATAAAGTAAGCTGCGCTGCGTACAATTTGAATTAATTAATAGACAAGCTAAATTAGGAGGATAAGCAATCAATTTAAAAAAGAAAAAGCTAAGAAAAATCGTTAAAGTGAAGAGCTGGAAGCCCAAACACAATGGTCAAAAAGGTCCGGGCGACTGCAAAGCGCAGCAAAAAAACTAAAGAAAAAGAAAACACTGAGGAGCAGAGTAGCTCCGATGCGGTGGCCACATCAAATACAGCCGCAACCAACGGCAGCAGGAACAATAGCAACAGCAGCAACAATGCCAGCGAGCAGCGCTATGCAGGCCACGGGCCAATGTACACAATCCTCTCGAACGCGCAAAACTCTGAAACATTTCACAAGCGCTACATCAAGGAAATGAAGCAACTGTACTCCAAGGTATGTTGTAGTGAAAGGGGACTGCTGGGATTGAGGTCTAGCTGTAACCGTGTAACTGTGTAACTGTGCTCTCTTCCAGTTGGATCACGAGGCCTTCATGTACACATTCATCCAAATGTTCAAAACAATTCTGGAGGCAGATGATAGCAATGAGTACGGCAATACCGCGCTTGCCTTCTGCGCCAAGTTCGTCACCAGCTTCGAGTCGGAGAAAACACATCCGCTGCTGGCCGAGACCTTTTCGTGGCTGCTCTCGGTGAGTGTCTACTGTACTTTCTTATCGATTACGTTTTGTTTATATTTTGTTTGTTTGCTTGTTTTGCAGACAATTTCGAATAGCCCGCACATACGCTATCGCATCTGTTTCTTTGTGAATCTCATCCTAAAGCATCTCGGACCGTACGCGGCTCTCGATGACTCGCAATGCGATCAGATTTTGTACTATATGCTGGAAAGGCTGAAGGATATCTCGCCCAGCGTGCGGAAAGAGGCGGTGCTTGCCATGCAGCGCCTCCAGGTGCCCGATCATCCCAACGATCAGGTGCTATGCGCCTATCAGTACCATTTGAGCGCGGATCCCTCGTCCAGTGTGAGGCAGTGCATCATTTCGTGCATGGGTCGCAATTACTTAACAGTGCCGCATATACTACAACGCCTGTGGGACGTGGATGAGAAGGTGCGCCGTCATACGTACATCAACATGTGCACCTATCCGGTGCGCTCCTACAAGGTGTCTCAGCGCTTGACGCTCCTTGAGCGCGGACTCAACGACAGCTCCGAGAATGTGCGCAAAAATGTGATCAAGTACATGCTTAAGGCCTGGATCGAGTCATACCAGAATAATTATGTGAATCTAGTTGCTGCTCTCAAGCTGGACTCCACCGAGGAGGAGCTGTTGCGCTTTCGACGCGTGGCTCGTCAAATGCTGTTCGTAATCTTCGAGCAACAGAAGGACTATACGGATCTGCTCGCCCAGCTGCCCCTCACCGAGGACTGTGAGCTGCACTGTTGCGTGCCGCGCGAGTCGCTCACCGTCGAGCTTGTCCTCTACTGGCAATGCCTCAGCGCCTACTTGCAACAGATCCAAGCTGACGAATTCGAGCAGGTGCTCCCAGAGCTAAGCATCTTTTGTGACTATGTTAAGCAGTGAGTGCAGTTGCATATACATATCCTGGGTGTGGCAGTAACAAATCCTTGTTCTCTTTAGATTCTGTCAATTCCAGAAGCCAGATATGGACAAATTTGCTCAGATCGAATTTCAGAGCATGCTCCTCTCTTTAGTGGAAATGCTGGAGACCTACGATCTGGGCGATGAAATCGGACGTGACAATCTGAAGGAGCTAATTTCGCATCTGTTGAGGGAATGCCGGCTGGATCCGAAAATCGTGGCCGTGCTCGTGCGCTGCATGGAGCGGCTAGAGACCGATGTGGCCGCCCGCATGCAATATTTTCTGACTATCATCTATGACATATGCGAGCTGAATACCAAGCAAAACGATCTAGTCCACGATCGTGAACTAACGGATATGTTGCTTGAGAATGTGGAGACATCGTTGGTCATGAAGATCAGATCGCTGAAAGTACGAATTCTCGACCTCGAGGAGATGGAGGATAACTTTGCCATGCAAAAGGAATATATACGAGCTCACGCGATCAGCAACGAACTAATGATCCTGACTGACGAGTATAGGGATTTGATACAGCCGCTGATCGAAAAACATGGACAGCTGCAGCTGCCCACACGGCCCAAGCTGTCGAAGCAGGAGCGTGTACTCAAGGGATTGTATATATCCTTTTACATGGTCGCCTCTGAACATGTACACAGCCTGAATCCCAGCCTGTGCAAGCTTTACAAGGTAATGTACCTCTTATATGATTTGGGACCAGACATTTGAATTCTATTTCCCATTGTAATTGTAGGACTTCATTTGCCGCCACTTGCCTTCAACGGAGCAGGATATCTTCGAGTGGTCCATGAAGTGCGGCACCACGTTCAGCCTCCTGTACGAGGCGTACACCAAGGAAGTGTTCGATGTGCTTGTCCAAGAGTTCTACAAGAACAACAATTTGCGCCTTTGTGAAATATCCGCGCAGTGCGTTTGCGAACAAATGGATCACTACGGTATCGACTTCTTCATGGATATGGGTCAATCCGTTGTGGGTCCAAAAACGAAGCGGCGGCAGCTGTTCACCAGGCAGGACTTTGACGGCGAGGAGGACATAAGTCAATCGCAAAGCGGCGATCAAAATGCGGACATCATTAGCATGATGGGCTTCTTTGTCGAGAAGGTTGTGGACAAGAATATCCTGCTGGCCATTGTGCGCGGCTTGTGTCGCCTGGTTCTGCGTGGTCAGCTAGACAATCGCCCTGAAGTGCTAGAGAAGCTGCTCAGGCGGTACTTTAATCCCAGCACGGGTAAATGATACTAGTTTTGCAAGATAATATTTCGCAATTCATTCAATATTCTATTGTTTCTTAGAGCCCATAATCAACCAGGTGCTTGGCATGTTCTTTGAGAATATTGTGGAGCAAAAGCTGCAGCATTTGCTGGAGCCTTGTCTGCTGCCGATTGTGTGGTCTGTGATGAACAACGATTCGCTGAACGATGTGCTGCCCGATCATGTAACCAAGTTCTTCATCGATCTAACAACCCAGGTGTCGAGCACGCCCCAGAGCAACATACACAATCGCATCGCGCTCAGCTTTCTGCATTACGTTCACAACTTCTACACGGAGCGCAAGGAGATGTGTCGCCTTCTGACCAAAGAGCTGACCACGCTCAAGCTGAATGTGCTCAAAAACTCACAGTTGAAGGACGAAATGCAGGAGCTGGCCGACAAGTTAGTCAATGTAAGTGAATTTAAATAGTGTGCCTCAGCTCTTGACTGAATCAAATACATTTTGCAGAGTGATCTGGAGCCACGCATGATTAAGAACATTGAGGACTTTAAGAATATGCTAAATGGCAGCTTCAAGCCGCCTGCCCGTAAGACCGATGGCAATGACAGCGAGGCAGATGCCGAGGAGTGTGAGAGTATCACGGCCACAACAGTATCCACATCGGACGGTCCTGCTCAAGAGCCTGGAGCGCCAGTTGTTGCTGAGAGCGAAGTACCTGCACCAGTAGATAAAACTACAACAGAAACTGCAGCAGTCACAACACCAGCAGCAACAGAGGCAACGCCTGTGGCGGCGGCTGCTGCGCCCGCGACTGCGGTTACAGAACCTGTGCTAACCACTTTCGGCACCAATAATAAGGTTGGCTTACGCTTTTTGCGGCGGTCGCTCTACAACTCGGATAGCGAAAGCTTAGGTGAATCAAAAGCGCCAACACCAACGCCAACACCAACGCCAACAGCAGCGCCAGAAGCGGAGGCGTTGGAAAGGCAGAAACAGCAGCAGAAGGAGGTCACAGAAATCAGTCGTCGCCATCTGCGCATGGACAAAACCAAGCAACAGCTAGACCGAGCAATAGCGCGTGCCTCAAAGACGCCCGAAAAGGAGCCTGAGCCAGCAAAAGTTGTAGCTGCAATTGTGGACGAAGAGGATGAGTATGTGGATGTAGAATCTCATGGCGAAGAGGAAATTGTAAAAGTTCTTAGTCCTGTTCATTGCCAGTTGGTAAGAGTTTGTCAAATCGCAGTCTGTTAAGCTAAGCAGTAACATTTCACTTTCTACTCTATGCAGCACAATGAATCGGAGGAAATAATCGTGGATTCGCCCACAACCGCAGCGCCAGATGAAAGCAGAGCGGTAAATGCGAGTCACCTGCGTCTGCGCTCGATGCGCAATCGAAACGCAAATGGCAACGCGCGCAATACGCCAACGGGCAGCAAAGTGAGTACCGCGCGCTTGCGCTTGCAGCTCTAGGCAGTGCGACAGTACCAATCCCAATCCTCGGGCCAGAGCCAAATCAAGAGCCAGGCAACCGAGAGTAGCAGTAGCAGAGAACAGAGGGCAGACAGCAAAAACGAATCATGATTCTTTTTAGTTTAATATGAAGACTGTAACAAATTTTGATAATCCAGGATGAATCCTGAACAATGTTTAATTTAAGTACAAACGATAAACGATATGCACTTAGCATTGACTGACAACAAAAAAGATGAATTTAAAAAACGCGTTTTTAAAAACATAAAACAAAAATAAAACGTTGTTTTCTTTATGCCCCGGTCTAGCAATGCAAGCTGTGTATATTTATAAAGTCATATGTTATTTAGTTAGTGCTAGACAGTTAGCCGATTTAAAATAGCTTTCCGCTCTTTTTCTGTTTAACTTATCTTGTTTTATTTTTGTTTATTTTGTGATTCTATAGCATAAAGTGCTTCATCTCGATATACAAACGCCGTTGCGCAATGGACGCAAGCGGGTCCTGCGCAAATCTCTGGTTGCAACGCCGACTGCGACGCTGGCTACATCTTCGCCATCCACAGATTCAGGGAAATCCTCTAAGCGCATTTCGCCACTCCGCAAGCAGCAACGACTCGACGGCAAAGCGACGCCCCGAAGACGCAGCAACGTGTCAATGGCAGCTCCAGCGGAAAGGGCGATACCAGCATCAAAGAGCACAGCGAGTCCCACGGACAGCAGCTGTTCCTCCATCAAGGAGAACACGGCACCTACAACATCTGTACCTGTATCTGCATCCGCATCCGCATCCGCATCAGCAACAGCGCCAGCACCAAAGTCCAATCACAAGACGCCGCAGCCTAGCAGGAGGCGCTCCGCATCCCATCTGAACAGCAGCACGCCCGTGAACCGGATATTAACGCGTCACTCGGCACGCAAGCTGCGTATGAATACCATGTGCATGACCCGCAAGCGGTTATCCCAAGAGCTGAGCATGACAGAAGGACATCTCAAAATGTCCACACCCAAGCGCGTGCGCCAGGACAAATTAACACACAAGAAAAACAAATCCAGCGAACGTGCCGCATCACACACAAGCAGTTCAAAGAGCTCCACGCCGCGCACCAGGGCGAGTGCCACAGAAGCCCCCATAGCAACCCGCACCCGACACAAATAGTCTGCATTCCTCTGACCCCCACCCCTTCTTTCTGTGTAATGTATTCGATTAAGATATATTTTAATATTTTGTCTGTTTTAAATGTTCATTAACCCTGTAAGCTTCATGTATAATATGTGTCATGTCTCAATACACTTATTTAAAACAAATGTAAGCCCTGCGAGTTTCGGAAAATGCGTCTATGTGATTAAGGATATGCTTTAATAGTAATATTAATTATTAGTTTTCGTGGTACGTTGGTATTGCAAGAACAATCTGAATCAATCATCAATTACGACCAATCAACAGGACGATTTCATTATCCTTCGGGCAATAAGTAGTCCTCGTGAATAAGCATCGTTTGAGCTATTTTCTTAATCAGGGCATTGCTCCTAATGTCGCCATATCGTTCAGGATATCTATGAGACATACTTTTGGAGATCGGGATTATCGATTGGCATCAGAGATTTACTGTATTCATTCAAAAGTTTTGTCTATAAATTTTGCAAGGGGGGTATTGTCGAAAAATGACAAAAATGCCAAAAATCGTATGTAAATTGGCCATTTGAAGGACTTTTGGGACATCCTTTCAGCTATATGGTTTCCTTATGGCTCATATTAAGAATTGACTACAAGATGGAAAAAATCCTTCAGGAAGCTAAGATAAAATCTATCCTTTTTGCAAAGAAAAATACGCATAGCTCGACCGTATCCTGTTAAACTTATAAGGGTCACTAGGACTAACATCTGACAAAATGGCATCAAAATCGTCCTTGTAGTTATGGAATTATTAAGTATTTTGTGAATTTTGGCAAGTTTTCTAGTCCGCAAGAGCCAGCTGAATAGACAAGTTCCACTTAGATGACCCCATTATGTTTTGATGGCGACTCATAGCGGTGCTTTTCATGATTCTAACGCACCAAATTTCTTCATCATGCGCAAGGATTTGACCGAGTTATAGCCAAAAAACAAAAATATTTGTTAGCCAAAAGCAAAAATTCGTTGCATACTCTCAAGGGCAACCCTTTCGAAAATTCAACGAAAATTCAGTGGAAGTACCAGGCGAACAGAAATCCTCAGCAAGCAACCAAGTTTTAGCGAACAAAAATATTCATTGCATATCCTCCAGGGGCTAAATGAACCGTTGAGTTCAAACGAAGATTTGAACTTTTATTTGACCCGCCATGAAATAAACACACGTTATTTTTGAAAATTTTAAAGTTTGTTTCGTTTATTTTAAGCTTAATTCATACAATTTTAGGCACTATATGCTTATTTTCTTAGCGCTAACTGGCGTTGCGGCTGCAGCCGTTTTGGTGCCGATGGCCGTTGCGTCATCTGTTGCATAAATGTGATGAATATGCCACTGCTTGTAGCAACAGCTATAGCTGCAGCCCAGTTCTGGCTATCCATTATAGAAATTACCAAATACCTAGCCAGACGCGCGATTATTGATGGATGCATCCAGTCAGTTAGTGATAATTGATCCTTTCGCTCTGTATTAATTGAAAAACTGGATATAGGGATTAACATAGTACTATTAAGAACTAGATACATTGCATTATTAGATAAGTACATGCTGAGAATCTTTCATACAGTAGGAAAGGAGTATGAAATACAATAGAAACATATTTTGAGCAGTGATTGAGTTTGAGTTAAGGATGTCCTACATACTATAGTATTAAATAATAAAGGAAAGTGAACTTTAAATGCTTTAGGGTATAGACATAGACAAGGCCACAAATGATGTTGTTTCATAGTAGGCACATAGTATATATGATATATACATAAATATATATATATATATATATATATATATATATATATATATATATATATATATATATATATACCATGCCTATGTTTTAATTTGCGCATTCTTCAGAGCTTAACTCCCTTCAGCTTAACGGCTGTTGTGTGCAGATCCCATTCCTGCTGCTGTAGTGCCTCGAATGCAGCGGACAGGCTAAGATTCGCCTCAGCAAGTATATTCTGCAGCTTAATCAATTTAATGGATTTGTGAACGTCCCAATTGATAAACTCCAGGGCGGCCAGGCAGCGTGTAGGTGTGCTCTGTGTGGAATATATGTGCATTAGTTGGGGAAAATCATAAATTTTGCTTAAAACTTACGTCTTTGCCCAGTACTTTGACCATGATGCGTACTTCATCTGAGTCGACGCCCCGTTCACAGCCACGTGGCTTCTTGTCGGAGAACTCCAGCAAATCCTCACAGCTAACGGAATTCGAGTCAGCCAAACGTGCCGCAGTAGCTGCAAAGTATTCCGCCTCCGTTTGTGGCTTCGATGCAGGTGTCGAGTTGTTGCTCGCCACTTCGTTGCCATTGATGGAGTTGCGACTCATTGCCTGGTTGACGGAGGCACGCACCTTTTTAAAGAGCGCATTACCCGCGAGCTCACTGTCGGCGCTGGCGAAGCGCCGCGTGCTAATGCTCTCCAAAGGCTCCTCAGCAGCTGTCGCTGCTGCCGCGGCTACAGCAGCTGCGGCTGAGGCTGCAGTGGGTGCCATCTCCTGTGGCACGGCAGCAGAGTCCAAGGTGGTGGAGCTGTTGCTGGTAGCCAGCGGTTTGTCCAGGTTGCGCAACTCATCGTCGTTCACATAAAGACCCGTGACTTGGGCAGGCTCGAAGCCGACGTCCTTGCCCTTGTTGTAGTGCTCCTTCTGTATGGAGAAGTTGTAGAAGCCATCGGTCACGTCCGGCGACTGCAAGACCATGTCCTCTTTGCTCATATCACCCTCCAATATGGACTCGAACTGCAACGAGGCGCTATCCGTCAGCCCAGCCGCGTCGGCAGGCGTCTGTTTTTCCAGCTTATCGAGATTCTGGTAGGTATGCGCCGCAGATGCTTCGCCTGCTATGGCTGGCATATTCTCGTACTCCCTGGCATCGCGTCGACGACGAACGCTGCTCGAGCGCACTGCAGCCACCACCTCAATGGAGCGAGTCTGCTGCTGGTGCTGCTGTTGCTGGTGAGGCGTCTGTTGCTGCGGCTGTGGCGATGCATCACCAAAGTCCGCCACCTTGCTGAGCGTGCGCTGCACGCCATTCGCTGGGATGATGAGCGGATATTTGCGCACGTGTCGCTTGGCGCTGGTCTTCACCTGCTTCTTGCCTTCGCGCGATGGCAACGGCAATGCATTCGTCTCCTGTGGCTCCGGAAACTTGTAGCTGGGGTGTGTCATATAGCTGGGGCTCTCGCACGGCTCATTGCAATTCTCATCGCTCTGCCGCTCCACGACGTTCGCCTGTTCGGCACGACGCACTCGCTGCGCCGCACCTCGCGTTGGCAGCGTCATAGGTCGCGGTGGCTGCAAGCGCTGCAAAGGACGTGCGCCGTCCGCAGTCGCAATCGAAGGCTCTGCGGCAGGGGCAGCTGAAGCAGCAGCAGCTGCTGCCGCTGTACCTGGATAACTCAGCTGGCTGCCTAGACGACGTGGCAACGTCTTGGAATTCATCAGCTCAAACTCATCTGTGTCCATGTGACGCAGCAGTGTGGCAGCCGGACTGGAGCCAATGTCCAGCATGCCCTTGCGCTCGATTAGGCTGTTGTACGCCTCTCGGCCCTCCTCGCCAATCAGCGACTGTGAAGAGTCAAAGGGGGAACAGAGGAGAAAAGAAAAGAAATATGTTTAAAAAATAAATAAAAATAAAACCCAATAGAGAAATAACACAAAAGAGCTTAAAACAAATTCTAAATGAACCCAGCTTAGATATATAATTTACACATAACTGTTAATTAGGCAATTTCAATAGATCTTTGCAGAAATCCTTTTTGTCTTTTGCTTTATTAAATCCCTTTAAATATACACAACTTTTTTTTGATTACCAATTGATTTTCTGTTTGGTTCTTAGAATGCAAACTTTAAATAATTTTTTTTTCTCTCTTCTTGATTTTTGTCTTTTTAAATATGTATATATAATACTTGGAAAAAGTTCTTTTTAAATTTTAGATTTTAGTTTAAGTTAAGTTTAGGTTTAGGTTTTTTCATTTGGGCTTTGAAACGCTTCGAACGCATGCTTTAGAATATCATTTTTTGGTAGTTTAATATATTTTAGATCTTCTTTTAGATATGAATATATAATATATATATATATATGAATTTGTAATTATATATGTAAGTATGTATATAAACTTTGTATATAAGTAATTTTGTTTTTCCTCTTCTGCTTCGTATTTCGGTTATTCTTTATTAATAAATGCACAGAATGCGACAAATCGTTTAATTCGAATACATTATTCAAGTTCGTACTGCTCGCGGTGGAGCTCTAACATATCAAAAAATTGTTTTGTTTGAAAATCTCTGATTATGCGAAGGTAGCAAATATACCCCTCTTTCTCTCTTGCAGGGTATTCGCGAGTTTCATATATAGTAGGTATGTATGTATGTATATCAATTATAGTATATTATAGTATAGTAAAAATGCAAGCGTAAGGATATGGCACATAATACACATTCGCATATGTACGAGTTTTTTTTTTTCTTTTTTTTATCGGACAATACATCTTTTTTTTTTGTGATAGAATTTTTTTTTTTTTTAATGTTCTTAATGAAGGATTGTCAACGGTTGAGTGTGTTGCTGCGTGTGTGTGTGTATCTGATGACTGTTGTAGTTGTTGTTGTTGGCGTGTGTTTTTGTTGTTCATTTTTATACCCTGTCATATAGATATGTGAGGTGTTTGCTCAGTGTCCCGTGTATGATGAAATGCTAATACTGAACCTCTTTCTCTCTCTCTCTTTCTCTCTCAACTTTTCCTAAGTTTTCGTCATTTTCCTCTTCTGCTTGCCACGATTCTGACAACCAAGCTCTGTTTTGTGGATGATAGTTAATGATGATATCTGAGATCTGCAGGAAATTGTTTTCGTATTCGAGTTCTATATCTATTTGTTGCCAGCGCCTCGTTCAAGCACAATTTCGTCTGAATGGAGCTGAGTAGCCTTGTCCTGGAAGCCTTCTGTTGAGTTGATTTTAATGCTAAATTGTATTCGAGTCTTTGTTTTTTTGTTGTTTTGTTTTTCAATTTTCCAATTTATAACTGTATATCCTTGCAAGTCTATACCTTATCGGACTACTAAAATAACACTTTCGGAATCAGTTCACAATCTTTTCTATATTAAATATTTATCAATTGCTTGCAAGGCTATTGCAACTTCGAGCAGCCGAAGCTTTCTCTCTGAATTTGTAATATCCTTTAATCGGTATCCTTTTTATTAATATATATATATTGCAACTAGTTAATATTGCTTTAGTTATTATTGAGCTGTTTTAGTTGAATTACTTCGGAGTGGGGCGGGAGGGACTTCCCCCTGAACTTGACTTGCGTATTGCTTATGCTTTAAATCTCAATTGAATTGAAATGTATCTGAATCTGTAACTGTGAAATGCGTCTGCATCTGTGTAGCTGTAACTGTAACTGTAACTGCAAATTACGTTTATTATTATCATCCGTTCTGAGAGGTCTTCCGTGTTTCCGAATAAGGCACGCTCTCAAATATTCAAATCCAAAATATATATATATATATATATATATACATATATATCGATATAATATATATATAGGTTATGTAAACACTAACAAATATTCGCTGTAAATATTTCTACAATTTACTCTTCCGACACACCCACCCACCCACACGCACACACCTCGCGACACACACCACACTACAACACACACTTCAGCACGCACAGACACACTCAGAGTGTGGGGGCGTGGCGACGCCCTAATCCGACAGCACATGCCCGAATAGTAAATTGAGAACATATTTCAGCATTTTCCTTAGTTATGGAGCCGGACTTGGCGGAATCCGTGGCGCAACAAATTCCCGCCGGAATTGAAACTCATCGCCGCTCTCCGTGCTGGACGAGGAGCTGCTGTCACTCGAGTCACGCGCCGTTGTCACCAGCGGCAACTGCTGAGGCTGTAGTTGCTGCTGTTTGAGCTGACGCCAATGCATTTCGTGCTGCTGCACCGCTGAGGCATGGATCTTCTCCGGCCAATGGAACTCCGTGGGTCGCTGCGGCTTCACTGGCAGCTGCGTCAGGCTCTGCACCTGGCTATCCCGCTGTTGCTTCAGCTCGTCCGGCGAACTTCCCACATAATTGGTCGACGTGGGACTCTTGCCCGTGAGCCGACTAATGTCGAACTCGTGCAGCGTCACCCCACTCATGGGTCGCGGCTGCACAGCAGATGCAGACGTGGCAGTGCGATAGGTGGCCACGGCAGACGAGGCCGCCGAGGAAGAGCCCGAGCCGGAGCTGAGCTTCTGCGATTGGGTGGCTGTCAGCAGCGTATGCTGTGCCATTTGCGTGGTGTAATTGTTGCCCGGTCCGCGTCCCCCAAAGTCGTAGATTCGCTCGTCATAGTGGAACTGCTCGTAGCCAGTGCCCGGTCTATGGAAGCTGCGTCGGTTGCCGCCCAGATTGTAGTGCGGCGCTGACTTGATGCTGGAGTTGGAGCCATACAGCTGGCGTGGCGATATAATGGTTTCTCGCTCATCCTGGCAGGCGGACTGCACCTGCCGATTCAAACCCGCCCGTCGCCGTCGACACAACGAACTGCTGGAGCTGCCGGCAACGCGTGCGCGTATATCGCACTCGGAGCGCGCCAAACTTGGCTTCGTTGGCTCCTCATCACCGCTGGACGAGCTGCTGGAATCAAGCGTCATGGGATTGTAGCTAAGGCGGCGCAAGGTACGCGCGCGTATCGAACGCGGCTTATAAGAGGCTGAGCGTCTGGGCAGTGACACCTGCTGATGCTGCTGTTGCTGTTGCAGCTGCTTCTGCTGCTGTGACAGGTGATGCGCGAGTTGCTGCTGCTGATGCAGGGACTCCTGTCTGAACTGGCGATGCTTGGCATCCGACAGCACCGGCGAAATAGGTTGGAAGCTTTCGTTAAAGGAAGTGGAACGCTGGCGATGACTCTTCGTAGCCGCTGCATACACCGAGCTGCTGCTGGCATTCAAGCAAGACTTGACGGGCGAGGCGCTGGCCAGCATCTGCTTAGTGTGGCCATTGCCAAAGCGCTCGTACCCACTACTCATGACAATGGGCGGTGCACTGTACAGGGCCTCGCTCTTCATGGGATAGTAGCTCTCCTGCGGACTGTAGCTGCTCTTCTGGCTGCTGCGGCGCGACAACGAGATGTTCGTATCCCGCGACGCGAAGCCCGTGTCTGGGGTGCTGCTGCGCTTGTCCTCGACCAGCTTTTGATGCTCCGGCTGCTGGCTGTGCAGCTGCGCCTGATTGTGCATGTACTGCAGATGCTTGTCCAAATGGCTGGTGGCTGCATTGAAATCAAACATCGTTTGCACCCCGTTGCTATAGCTGTAGACGGCGGACTTCAGGCTGCCCGTGGCACTGCTGATCCCATCATCAAGCGAGCCCACCAGCTGCGGCAGCTGATCATTCAAAATGGTGTCATTCGAGTCGCTCTTGTCCAGCTCCGTGTACGTGTGCATAAAGTCCAGATTGAGCGCCTTCAAAGTGTTCTCAATATCCATAATATTATCATTGATGCTCTTGGGCTCGCGCTCTCTGGACTCCTCGCTGTCCAGGTCTCGGTTCAGCGGACGACTGAGTATTTCGCGAGATTTCTCAAAGAGAAAGTCAGAGCTCTCCTTGTCAAAGATGGGTATGCGCAGGTCGGAGCTGTTCTTGATCTCGCTTAGCGAACGAAAGCGCTGCGTGATGTGTGAGGGGAAAACGAAACGAACGAAAGGCAAAGAAAAACGAACAAATTGGACAACCAAAACAAAGCAAAGGGAATGAACGGGGCGCGCCAGCGCGAATGATGAAGAAAGAGAGAGCAGAGTGTAGACAAGAAAAATACCTCCAGATTAGCGAACATTACATAATCACATCAATATCGAGACTATCTCTACATAAACTCAACGCAAGACTCAGCACTGGCCTTTGTCCTATTAGAGCTCACCTGAATATCGGGTATGCTTTGCAGCTCCTCCGTGAAGTTCTTCTTCTTGGAGAAAGGCGAGGCACTTCCATGGGTGGGCGTAAGTGCAGAGCTGCCTGCAGCACCACCCAAAGTCCCACCTGACTTGTCCCCGCCGCTGCCACTGCCGCTGCTCAAATGTGGAAAACGAAAACTGAACTTGCGTTTCGGACTGTGCGTGGCTGGCGCATGATCAGAGACCAAATCAATCATGGATCTGCAAGAGAGAAACAAGACATGAGTCGAACTCTATAATAAAGCTAGGTATATCGCACCTGGCACTAATCTCATTGGCCATTTCGATGGCATGGTTCAGTATTTTCTCATCCTTGACCGAAATGGGCTTAACAGTGCCCGTCGATGCCTTCTTCTTGGACAACGTGGGCAGTAATCCATGCCCATGCTTATTGCCATTGCTGTCGCCACTTTTGTGATTAAACTTTGCGGACATCTCAGCGAATTCGTTCTTTGTGTTCACATGATCAAAGTCGGGCGACTTTGGCTGGCTGCCAGAGGCACCGCTGATTGAACCAAACATCGAGTTGATCTCATCCAACAGCGAGGGACCAAAGTCCAGCTTGTCGCCAGCGATCTCATCGTCGGATATTTCGTGATATTCGTGTGGATCGTCAGTCGTATTGCGTGAACTGGCCCGCCAATTGGGCTCCGAGTGGATGCTCTTGCCATCGGCGCCGTAATTATTGTTTTGCAGCGCATAAGCAAGCTGATCCTCATCCAAAGTATGTGAGGCAAAGGGATTTGTGGAGCCAGCAAAGTCAAATGAGCTATGCCCATTGCTAGGTATCAGTTTGGGCGTGTGCTCCGTGGAGGGAATAAACGTGGGATTCATGGAGGTGCCGGCGCCCTCTGGGAAATATCCGCTGGCCGTTTGTAGCGAGTCGGGACTGGTGGGCGTCGGAGGCAGCAGCAGTGGCGTCTGTTCAATGTCCTCCGACGGCTTGTACGGCGTTACAATTTGTTTGGGCACATGATTGTACTGTAGGTGAAAATAGAAACAAGTGAGTAGATATAATCAATGGAATCACAATTGAGGTTGGGCTTACATTTTGAGAGCTGCCGAGAAAAGCAATGTCACCAAAAGTGGCGCCATCAATGCCAACATGCCCGGTGTGCTTAAAATCATTCTGCGGTTTCGAAATCATTTCCGTGCGCAATTTGCGCTTGCTTATCCGATGGTCGCCGACACGACTAAAGGAATCGCGATTGGAAGAACAGGGCAATCCTTCCAAAAAGGCGACAGTATTTGAGGGATTAAAGAAACCTGTCTTTCCGGTGCTCAAAACGCCTTTCCAGAAGGGCGTACCAGTATTGCGATCGAGCACAGTTATGATATCGCCCTGGCGATACAACAAATGGTCCTTCTTCGGCTCCACACAGTTGACAACGGCTTTCAGCTGTTCAGGCTTCATGTCAGGCAGTTGCTCGTAGATTTCGCTAAACTTTGGCCGCTTGGCGGCATCGTCCTGCCAGCACTTCATCATCAAAGTGTAATATTCGCGTGGACAGCAGTCAGGCTGCTCGAGGCGCTGAAAATTGGGCGAATCTATAGCTTCCAGTATCTGTAAACCAGTCAGTGCCGCCCATGGCTGGAAACCATATGAGAACATCTCCCAAAGGCAAACGCCATATGCCCAAACATCGGAGGCGTTGGTGAAGCGCAAGTAATTGATGCATTCGGGTGCACACCAGGCAATCGGCAGCTTTAGATTCACATTGAAGTTTGTCTTGTAGTAGTCCTTGCCCACACCCAGGGCTCGCGATAACCCAAAGTCCGAGATCTTCACCTTGTCCTTGCTGAAGACCAGTATATTCCGTGCAGCCAAATCTCTATGTATCAGTCGCTTTTGCTCCAGATAGCGCATACCATTACAGATCTGCAGAGCAAACTCACAGAGCGTTGGTATTGTGAGAAAGCTGACGCGCAACCCGGAATCCTTAAGGCACTCGAGTAAGGAACGTAGATGGGCCAGCTCTGTGACGAGCATTAGGGAATCCGTGGCCAGCACCACTCCATACAAGCGCACAATGTTCTCGTGCTCAATTGAATGCATTATGGCTGCCTCCTTGAGAAATTCCATGGGATTGGATTGCATGCGCTCGCGGCACAAGCACTTGATGGCCACTTGAATCTGTGGAGCAATCAGCAGTCAAAATTAATTACTCAATTCAGCCGGAAGCCCTTGAGAGAGAGGGGGCTCAAATATCGGACTCACCCGCTCGCTGCCATTCGTCCAAACGCCCTGCTGCACAATGCCAAACTCCCCGATGCCGAGCTGCTTATTAACGCTAATCGAATCAGCCGGTATGATGTGCTTATTGTTGGGTGCCTTGCTGCCCGGTGAGCTGCTGCCGCCATTGCGGGTCGCTGTGTTGGTCGTCCCTGCAGCGGCGCTGTTCTCATTTGTTGCCTGCCCACCAGCCCCAGCCCCATCTTCGCGCTTCACAATTGTGGCGGGCGCTTGTAGCAGACGCTTGATTTTGCTGAGGTAGCTGTGGGGGAAATGCTTTTCATAGAACTTGCGCAGTCTTCGTATTTCCGGCCTCGACAGGCCAATGAAACGTAAATCCTCATCCGCTGCATATTTAAATTGGGCTGCATTTGTTATTTTTAATTCGTTTCTGTGGGCACAAAAAAGAAACAAATAAATGTACCATGCGGCGTTTTTAAATGAGTCACGTGTTTGTCAAAGCTCAGCTTAATATGCAGATCACACAAATGCTCTTTTGTTCTCTTTCTGCTCCTCGCATAGGTGTCAAAATACCCATATCGATACACATACTGTGCGCATTGGTATTAAATTATGGCAATAAAGGTATTAAAATATACTAATAACTTCACTGCACTTGGCGAATCTCTTAGCTAGCATGGGGTAATTAAAATTTTGCTCGCATTTGCTTGTGATCAGCATACCTTGCTAGACCATAGAGTATCTATTTGGGTCACACAACTCACTTGATGGCATTGTAGTACTGCTGCAGTTCGGACTCGGTGAGGAATTCATATAAATCAATTTGTGGGCACTCTGGAGAAGATACATATAAATATAAAAATAAATACGTTTTTATAAATGCATATTTAACTTAAGCATGCATGCGATGTAGCTGATAAAACAACAGCTGCACTCCATAATATTGACTCTGTTTCTGTTTCTATGCATGTGTGCGCGTTATATGGAGTGGTGCGTGTGCATGTGGGTGGTATGGATTTCTTTTACACCCACTAGCGAAGACGCCAACACATTTGTTTGACTTTCATGGCAGCGGCGCCCTCATGTGGCAGCCTTAAAATATTTGTATTCTTTCATTTCAATATCTTTATCTTTCAGTCCCACCTCGTATACACATATACAAAAGCACTGACACAAAATTCTGATTGCCGTTGTTGTCGCTGGCCTCAACCCGCAGCATTTGTCTCTTTTTTTTTGTCGTGTTTTTGTTTGCCTTTGTAAAGGAAACAAGGCACAACACATGTATACACACACACACATTTCTACATATGTACATATGTACCTCTGTTTGTGTTTTGAGTGTACACAGATTGACTGATAATGTCGGTTAAAAAACTTCTGGATTTGCAATTTGAGTCATCAGTGCGGCATTCGACATTCAGTGAGATAATAAATTCCATGGAAACTGTCCACATCCGCTTGACTGTTTGTTATTGGTAATGCATTTTCTATAACGATGACGCATTTATATGTCGCAAATGTTGCTTTTAAGGCCGACCATTTACTTCTACAATTAAACCGACAAACTATCCCGCAGGATTTCCAGTTGTCCTTGAATTTGCAAAATAAAATCGATCGGTCAATACACACGCGTACACATACACACATATACGATTACACCGCACTCACATACATACGGAAGCACGGAAGCTACAACTACGTAGCAGACACAGTTTTTTCCTGCATCGAAAACACTTGCAATTTCGTTACATACAGTCACTTTTTACTATCCTGATATCTCTTCAAGGTTCATTTACACTATCAGCAAAGTTTTTAATATACATTTGAACTTTTTAACTCAATCTTACCCATTTTATTTTTGCGTGTGCATTGTTTGGGAGTACTGCATCTTCAACAGTGTGAACCTAATAGTTTTAGGAGAAAATGCCTCTTTGCAGTAATGGAAAAATACTAACTTCCACAATCCAATTTTATGGTCCCATTTTTCTGCTAAGGTACAGTGCCATTACGAGTTTAACATGTAAACAAACATTTAACATTTCTGCGAAAAACAGCTGTGCGTCCGTGTCCAAATCAAAATTATAAACAACCACTGGCATACATACATTAGCAAAACATTTTGCTAAATCTTTCAAATAAAAAAACACTTGCTTTTTACATTGGAAGTATAGTGAATTCATTTACATTATATATATATGTTTGATTACTTCACGGTTTGCAATACAAATAAAACAGTGTGAAAGTTTAAAAATGTGCATTCTATAAGATACTTTAGCTAACTGCTTTAAAACTTGCATTGAAAATTTGTTTAGAACAAACGGAAGCTGCCCGGGAAATAGCTGATGGCCATGCGATCGATGAGGGGCTTTGTATGCTCGTAGCCCATCGCGCCATTGATTGCAACCAACTCGTCGTAGAGTTCGCGTACGCGTTTGTCCTCAATCATCTTCATCACGTATTTGTACATGCGTCCATAGTGATTGTGCACAAAAGCATGCCAAATGGAGAATTGGATTGCCTTGCTATCGTTGGCGTCGATAAACTTGATAATGTCGGCGTAGACGTCATTCAACTCAGCCAAATGATCCTTCACATTATCATCGAGCACATAGACCTTGGCAAGGGCGATGCCCTTCTTGACCAAGGCTTCAATAAGATTATTCTTCTGCTTGTCCATGTTTCTACAGTAACATATTGTATATTAATTGAAAGCTGGGGATTTTCTTTCATTAACTTACGTCTTGATCTTGGCTGCATCTGAACGGGTGTCGTTCTTAATACCATAGTAAGAAAGCAGGGCGTCGGCATCAGTTTCAATGATTACAATGTCAGCCAGCTTGACAATGCGCTCCAAGGCCGACCGCTGCTTCTGCAAATCCTCCCTCTGCTTATCCGCATTGGCATTATCGCCCTCTTTGCTCCTGTTCTGTTGGTCAGCGACAAATGCAAACGGCAACAGGCTCTTCAATTCGTTCGACTCGATGTTTTGTATTAACTGCAGACGGGCCGGCAAGTACCTGGGATGTGCGGAAATAACCTCGTTGTAAATCATCTCAGCCTTTTCCACATCTAAAGAAACCGTTTAATGTCAAATGCTCTTAATAAAGTGACACTCAAACTTACCACACTTAGCAATGTGCGAGCATTGGAAATCTCGCAGGCTCTCAGCATAATCGTCTGCGCTAGCCTTGCCCTTTTGTGGCGAGCTGGGGGTGCCAGAGCAACCATTGGCGGGACCATCAGTTTGGCTTGTGACTCCATCGCCGCCAGCTGAATTTGCAGCACTTGTTTCCCCCTGGACGGTGGAAGCTGTCTTCGGCTTGACTCCATTTGTAGAAGCAGCAGCTGCTGCTGGATTGGCATTGCTGGCAGCAGCTCCATTAGCGGCACCATTTGCGGAAGATTTTTTCTCAGCAGGATTGAGTATGTATGTGAACGAATGGAGGTCAATGCGACGGCCGCCTTCGTCCTTGGGGAGGATTAGATTGCCGCTTAACCAGGCGCAAGGCGACGGTAAATTGGCCTTGTTCAGCTTCTCCTGACTAATAGGCGCAATGTAGATGACTCTGCTGGTATCTCGCACCTTGGTGGACGATATTTTACGGCCACCGACAACGCTCTGGTTGTAGCTATCGTAAAAATCTAGAGAGAGCATATTGGCCAACTTGTACATCGCAATGAGGGTGGCCTCTGAAATTTTCTCCAGCAGTTCACGCTTCTCGTGGCGCACCTGCAATCGCACAGTATATTCTCCCTTTTCTAGCTTTGTGAAAAACGTGTGGGAGTGCGCGTCACCGGTGGCCACCAGGGTTTTATTAACATCGAACAGCATCCACATCTGCGACTCAAATTCCGCTTCGTAAAGCAAATCGTTAAACAGCGGTGCATACAACGCCACATCAGCTGCCTTGTTTACGTTTAGATTGTAGACCAGCATATTCTGATAGATCTGCCGGCCCTCTGGGATGACATCGCGTGTGGCACTCAATGGCGAAATCTTTGCCTCGCTGGGCTTGAGCACGACAGCAGCAGTCTTCAGCTGCACCGTCGGTTGAATCTCCTCGGACACCAGCGCATTAAGTTCCAGCTTGTGTATGCCACGACCAGCGTGCATGACATCTGAAAGAATAATCGTTAACCAATTTAGATTCTATTGTTGGGGTTAGGGCTGTAATTACATGGATTCGAATTGAGTGCAGTCACGCCATGAAACTCGAGACTGTATTTCAAATGACTCTGGCCATGATTGGACCAGTACTTGGCAATGCACAGCTCCAGTATTTTGTTGGCCTGCAAGATTGGTTATTAGATAATAGACTGTCTAAGAAGTTTGCTTTATTCTCTTCTCACCTTCACCCGGAAGGTGGCCGTGGCCTCGAATTCAGAGCTGACGCCAATAATCTTCATTGTTTCCAGCTTGCGACAAGATTGATTTGGCAACAATTGATTTGAGTGTAAGAAGAACTTGCCAACATCGTTGCCCCGGTTGGGATCAGTTAGGCGCATGCGCAACACTTGAGAAAGGAGAGAGAGATTTATAATTGATTTTAGCAATATTATTAAGCATTTATGCACCTGCCCAAGTGGCCCTGTCTGGCACTTGAATAAAGTCCCTTTGAATTGTATTGGGTTGAAACTCAACGCTTTTATCAGGCCTGCTTGAAAACGGCTCAAAGATTGGAGTACTTTGGGTATCTACCAATACATGGGGCTGCACAACTGTAACAGGTATCTCAAACAACGGACCCTTCTGTACATTGGTCGTATCATAAGCACGAACGCTGCAGTATTTAAAATAGTTTAGGTTCATACATAAAATAAACTTGATATTTAGCTGCACTTACATAGCACTGTGTACACCTGGCTGCAAACCAGTCGGATCAATTCGAACAACAATCGAGCGAACTCCATAGCTAAGGTCCAGGAAGGCGCCACACTGCACCCAAGATTGCGAGGGCACAAGACTGAGGCGCACATTGAAATTGAATTTCTCCTTAGGATCTAAAACGATAGCAAACAGTTATTAAGTGCTTAAGATCAGTGTCTCATCGCTCAACTTACCCACTTCCTTGTCATTGAAATAGACAGGCTCAATGTTGACATTGAAGTCAATGAACTTGCGCTGCACGCCATCGCGGAGATGAATGCCCTTTGCATTGTTATTGCCCACGCGCACAGAGAAGCTGCGACAAGAGGAGAAACAAATGATGAAGCAACTATGGTCATCCGTACCCAAGACAAACACTATTTACCGCAACATGTTGTCCTTGGATTGCCGATGCTCAACCAAATGCTCAAATGCCTTCTCCACATTGAGTAGCCCGTGGCCCTGGGCATAGGGATCCACATAGCCCAACTTATTGGCCGTGACGCTTATCGCCCGCTTAATACTATACGGTGAATACTCAATCTTCTGTTGCTTTAGCCCAGAAATAAGTAAGGCCACTGCACCGGCCACATGAGGTGCTGCCATGCTAGTGCCGTTCATCAGCTGCGACTTGCTCATGGTGAACTGTGGCACGGACGTGATAGCGCCTCCTGGTGCGCACACCGTAACGCCCTGTCCGCCATCGATGCAGGGGTCGCGGGATGTCCAGGTGTAAACATTACCAGGCAACTTCTCACGCATCGCATACTCGGCCTCCATCATCTGTGGTGAGACGTAGGCGCCCACACCTATCAGACTCGGCTGACTGATGTCAGGGGGTGTACCAACTGTGCTGAGAGCCGGTCCATGATTGCCCGCCGAGGCTACCCAGACAACGCCGTACTTATTGACCACCTCGTTCATCAGCTCACCAATGCGACTGCAAATAATTGCAGAGTAGCAATTAAAACATGGCAAATATTCAGAGATAATTAGGTAATTTAAACAAGAACATGAATGGTGTTATTCAATCATTGAATTGTATCGAGAAAGAGATTAACTGAGTGTAAACACTGATGCCCATTTGCGGAATGTATAAGGTGTGGGATAGAATTGGAGTTGGGCATGAGAATGTAATTCGATTTACCTCGAAGACTTTATCTTGATTCTTCTATGCTTTTTCTTAAGTTCATCAATCTCGCTATAAATGACAATTGTCATGCTTTAGCTGCTACATGGTAGCCATTGCTTACCCGCAGTTAGACCAGTTCGAGTGCTCGCCATAGCTCATATTGATCACGTCGATACGCCGACCCTCGCGACAGAGCTCCATCACCTTCATTATGCCGCGGACCAGCGCTGTACCGGTTTCCATTGAACCCAGGCGACCGTCGCCAATGGTTAAAGACACAATTTTAGCATTGGGTGCAACTCCATCAATGTCTCTCGAATTGTGGTTGCCACTGGCAATAGACGCAACGTGAGTGCCATGAGGAGCTATGAGTGATTGATTGAGAAAACAGAAGTATTAGTTTATTGTCTACTTGTCAATGAAATACTCCTGCTTACAGCACATGCCCACAACTTCAAGCACATTGCCGTCGTCGTGTACGTTGACAGAAATCGAGAGGAAATCATCCACATTTTTCGTCTCATGCGTCTTGGTATATTCGCCAATGTGCAATGCTCTTGCCAGATCACCCTCCTCCGTGGTATCGATGATGGTCAGCCAGCCATTTTCAGTTGGCATAAGAACGCAGTCATAGAAGGTCCTAACTTCACTGTACTGCTTCTCATAAGAGTTGAGCATTTCCAATTCATAGTCGAGGTTCTCCTTGATTATCTTCTTGTCCCAGGGCAGCTTGGTAGCTTCTCCTGCAATACAGATCATTAGTTCTATTGCTTAAGTCATAATTTGTTTTGGCTCACCAGGATTTTGAGATTCAAATTCAACAATCTTGCGGCTGGCATTTGCCGTGGCCGTTTTGTGTGGCTTGTCCCAGTTCTTGAACTTAGCTTGAGCGATAATATTGTCGCGCACTTTGGCTGGCACCAAATCGGCGAAGCTCTTCAAGCCCACGCGCACTGCACGCTCCTTGTCTGTGTTCAGAGCAAGCAGTTGGGGAGTGAACTTCAGCGAACGACCAGACAAGCCCTTTATAATGCCATTTTCATTCGGTATCAACTTCTTGCTCATATCGACATCGCCGCAGCCCGAGCAATCGAAGCGCTCAATAACTTTCACCGTTGTGCCATCGCACAGAGTCTATTGAATAAGTAATTTTAATAACTGGAAATGCCATATTTTGTGTTTGACAGTTACTTACTTCAAGACCCGTTGCACGGGGATCTACACCAGAATCGAAAATGGCGATTGTCACATCGCGACCATCGTATTCTGGGTACTTCTGCAAAAAGTTCAACACGCCCGTCTCCGCCTTCGGCACCTACCATCAAAATAATCACAATTTTGTATAAGGACCTCATAAAATATAGTCTTACCAATGCTGCCGTAGGAAATGATGACTCGACAATACCGCTCAAGTCACTAGCCATGTTCTCGAATAAATTTTTTTCGTTCTTGTCGTTTTTTAACGCAGTTAGCACAGTGTTTTGATTGATTTGATCGATGCGTGCACCTAGTATAATTTCAGTGTCTTGGCGTTGTTGATACGATGAATGTTGTCTGCGTTCTTGTCTTGTCAAACCTTTAATAGAATGATTTTGCGGTAATTCACTTTCTGCTCTGCATACGTGTGTATATGTTTGAGTGGATTTTGGCGTTGCCACAGTTGCACAGTTCAGCTGCTTAGAACCGCACCGCCTGCCAAGTTTTTTATTAATCGTTAACTTTGCTTATTTAACAGCGAAAAGTTTGGCAACGAAAAAATGCACATCTATTAGCAAGACTACGCTTATTATTTACAAGTTAATTACATTCTGATTATAATGTGATATAAAATCTAGTTTCATTATTCGTAGGGTTTATCGATATATCGATAAGCGTTCAAACATAACAGCTGTCTGTTTCTCTGACACTTGGCCGTGTTTTTTTTAATAGCAAAATAACACAATAAATTTGGTGTCACAGTCAAAATGTGGTTTGAAATCTTACCAGCCGCCGCAATCATTACCGTGGCACTTTCCGTGCCCATATACGCAATGTATGGTCTGCAGAAGCTGACACTGGGCAACGTAAGTGATTGTTGGAATAACACAAAATTCTTATATAATACTCTTCGTTGACTGTGTACTAGACGTAATTTACAAAACATGATTTAGAGACGCGTTTAGAGCAGTGAAATGCATTGAAATTCTAACTGAAGCACACACACTCACACACATAGACTTCCAATTATTTCTTATTTGTTCTCTTATTGATTGCAGGCCTATCGCCGCAATATGGACGAACGCTTCGACCGTGTTATGTATCAGCGCGATTTCCGACTGACCAACAATCCCTACATAATGAATGTAAGTGATATCTCTAATATTAGTTTCGTATGCACGCCAAGTGTCATCAGTCTACATGATCATTTCTGTTCAGTTTTCTTAATAGAGTTTCATTTGTGTTTGTAACATGTACTCGTACTACTATAATCATATATATTAAACACATTTTAAAACTAATAATTAGGCTATCTACTTTATAGTTCATTTCTAGCACTTAGGTTGCGCATATTGTCTGACAAACTTAATAATAACTATTATTAGCATCTAATAGCATCTTCATTTAATCCCTATGTTGCACGAATATCCCAAAAAAAATTCACTTTTAACCATTATTATCATTAATACTCACATTTCCCTATTTAATTCCCTATTTTATATACGATGAATGGCGATCACAGCCAATGCTTCTTCATTTAACCCTTATGTTGCACGCACTGTCAAATAATCATAAAAAAATTCAGCTTCAACATTTTGAAATCTCGAGAAAATGTTTCGTTCTCTTACAGGGTCTTAATGCTATACCAGATGAGGATAGGAAGTAAATGTAAACCTAGTTGAAAATCTGTTAAGCTTAAGTGCAAAAAGTGAATAAAATTACAAATCGAAACTGAATTCAAATTTGAGTTAAAATTGAATATATATTTAAGGAGTGTTTTTGTAGAGTTTTTAGAGTTTACGCTTGATGATTAATCCAATTAATTTACAGGGTCTGAAGGAGATTAAAGAAGAAGATGAGTACGAAAAAGAGAAGAAAGAAAGAGAGATGAAAAAGGAGCAGGATAGCAAAGAGAAGAAAAAACAAGAGTAATTAAATTTAGTTATTGTTTATTTGAAATAATGATTTATGTAGCTGAGCTTTGTAAACAACTGGAATAAACTGAACGGGAGAAGCAACCCTGTGTGCTTGTTGTTGCCTGTGCATAAAAACCACCCCTATGGGGATGCTTCCCCCAATTGGGCTGTCAACCCAACTTTTGGTGGTATTCTGGAAAAAGGCGTCGACAGAGGCGAGTGTACGGCGTATACAGCTCGATGCGCCTCGCAAGTTTTACTATTTAAGTTTCGCCAGCATCTTAAAAAGTGCTCCAAATAATAGAAAACTCTGTGAAAATGTTTGTGCAAATGTGTTCGGAGGGTGCCTAAGAGTGGGCGATTGAAGTTATTGGGAAATTTACAAGTGGAAACAAACAAAAGCGCAAAGCTGCCTCTAAGAGTATTTACATATACAGAGACACAAATACACGCACACGCTCTCACACACTTACACGCACACACTCAGGGCAGCCATGGTGGCTAGGGATATTGAAAGTTTTGTATATGTGTTTGTTGGGCTTTGCGTGTTTTTGTTTACATGCGAAGCGAATGGTAATTCCTTAAACGCAATCGACATGGAGGAGCCGGCTAGACGCCACCACCAGCGACATCACAATAGCGAGTACGAGCGGGAGAGGGAAGAGAAGGGCTATTGTGCGCCGTACAATGGCAAGGTGTGCAAGCAGTTCATCACCGGACCTGTGTGGTATAGCCTGGAGGATCCGTCGGGTGGCTGGCGCAATGAGCAGATCACGACAGCACTATGGGATGAGCTTATTATCGACTTGGGTGGACTGTGCCGCGAGGCAGCTGAGGTAGGCTAAATCTTTGCTTATGCTCCCTTTGAACAGGGACTAAATTGGCATCTTTTCTCGTTGCAGAAAATGCTCTGTGCCTATGCCTTTCCGCGCTGCCATGTGGAGAATGGCAAAGCCATCAAGGCGCCGCTCTGCTTCGAGGATTGCCAGGCAACTCATTTGCAGTTCTGCTACAATGATTGGGTCTTGATTGAGGAGAAGCGGGAACGCAACATGTATCTCAAGAGTCGCGCTCACTTTCGACTGCCGAACTGTACAGCCCTACCTCACTACGATGCCAGCATGCGTTGGCCCAGCTGCTCGTATATAGGTCTAACCGAGATCAAGGAGTCGGAGGTTAGCTGTAAGTAGAAACTCCCAGAGCCTCTTTTGGACTAGCAGTAACTTTGCCTCTTTTCTAGATGACTGCCGCAATGGCAATGGACGTTACTATCTGGGCAGCATGAATGTCACCAAGTCGGGCATACCCTGCCAACGCTGGGACACCCAGTATCCGCACAAGCATATCCAGCCTCCTCTAGTCTTTCAGCAGCTGACTGAGGGCGAGAACTATTGTCGCAATGCAGGCGGAGAGGAGCCCTATCCCTGGTGCTACACCCTAGATGAATCTGTGCGCTGGCAACATTGCGATATTCCACTTTGTCGTAAGTTTACTTGGACTCATCTACACTTAAATGTAGATAGGTCTCAGCTTTATTACATTTCCAGCTGACTATGTGGATCCGAGTGCCAAGGACTTGAACACGCCCATTAAGATGGAGGAGTTCTTTACGCCCTCGATGATATTCCTGCTTGCTGGCATAGGCTTCATTTGCATTGTGGCACTTCACTTGATTATACTGCTCGCCTACAAGCTCTCCAAGCACAAGGAGTACACGCAGCCCCAGTCGCAGACAGTGCATGGCGAGTGCAGCGCCAACTTGTCGGCAAGTCGTGAAACACTCGGCTCCACAGGCTTTGCTCCCACCAGCATCAAATGTGGAACCATACGCAGCACTGCGACCATACACAGCGTCAACTGCGTAATGCTGACGACGACAGCTGCGGTGCAGCAGGAGCCGAGGACGAAGCTGAACGCACGCCTAGAGAAGCTGGAATATCCGCGAGGAGATATAGTCTATGTGCGCTCCTTGGGACAGGGCGCTTTCGGTCGTGTCTTTCAGGCCAAGGCGCCGGGACTTGTGCCTGGCAATGATGACCTGCTGGTGGCTGTCAAAATGCTGAAGGACGATGCCACCGATCAAATGCAAACGGACTTCGAGCGCGAGGCCTGCCTGTTGGCCGAGTTCGATCATGCGAACATTGTGAAGCTATTGGGAGTCTGCGCCTTGGGGCGTCCCATGTGTCTGCTCTTCGAGTACATGTCGCCGGGTGACTTGAGTGAATTTCTGCGTGCCTGCTCGCCGTATGCCACACATCAGGCCCAGTCGCAGAATCGCCAGCACCTGGATGAGCTACAGCTGCTCCACATGGCCTCGGATGTGGCCTCGGGCATGCTTTACCTATCCGAACGCAAGTTTGTGCATCGCGACTTGGCCACGCGCAACTGTCTCATCAATGAGCAAATGACCGTGAAGATAGCCGACTTTGGTCTCTCGCACAAGATTTATCTGCAGGACTATTACAAGGGCGACGAGAACGATGTCATACCCATACGCTGGATGCCCATTGAGAGTATACTATATAATAAGTTCTCCTTGGAGTCGGATGTGTGGGCCTTTGGCATCTGCTTGTGGGAGATCTTCTCCTTTGCTCTGCAGCCCTACTTCGGGCTGACACACGCCGAGGTTATCAAGTACATCAAGGAGGGCAATGTGCTGGGCTGTCCGGATAATACGCCGCTCTCCGTTTACGCTCTAATGCGGCGCTGCTGGAACAGCAAGCCGAGCGAACGACCCGGCTTCGCGGAGATCAATCACTGCATTCAGCACAGCATTGCCGAGAGCGAATGCAAGGCGATGCTCTAGACTGAGCAGCATTTCAGCTAATTCAGCGCAAAACAAATCGAAAGCGAAATCGAAATTCCGTCATTGTTTGAAGACATCATTTCAACGAATCCGTATCCGTATCCGTAAACTTAATGCTCTCCAGCTTGTCTTCCGGAGCATCTACACACTTAACATAACAATAATATAATCAAAATACGGACTTACACAGAATAGTTTCTCTTAGCTTACATAAATCTTTGGAATTGTTATTTGTTTTTGTATAAACCTTTTGGCATATTTCCTAGGCGACGGCTTCACCTCCGAGAACTTCCTAAGTTTCCAGTTGACTTCACGTATGCCAATATCTTTTGCTAGTAATTGCATGATATCCAAAGCACTCCATATTTAAATTAAGTATGATATCTTATTATTATAACCATTACGATATATTTACTTTTACACAACGAATGCATCACAGGTCAGCCATTATTTATTGGTACTCGTATCTCATATCTAGTCCGTAGACACAAACATAAGGTATATACATAATAATTAATATATGCATTGCGGATTTAATTGCAATCGGTTTTTATTTAGACTTAAGCTCGAATACTAGGGACCGGTCCATGCAAACGAATATGAAACAAACAAACACCGAAGACCATCAAAACAATAAGGAATCTATAAATCAATGAATCTATCTATATAAATATTAAAATATCAAATATTTAGAGAACTGTCTACAGCCTCAATTTCTTAGGACATTTACATCATAATCTTGTAACTGAAAATGTTAATGTAATTTGTATAATATAACTTTCATAACCAAAAACCGAAAGTGTCTTTCCATTTAGCAATAATAGTCGTCGTCGTAGTAGTAGTCATATGGATATGGACGACGACATGGATAGGACACAGGCACAGGCAAGGGCAGCGGCCACACGCCAAGTCCTATGCCACCATAGCCATAGGGCCTATATCCTCTTCGATAAACGCCATAGCCACCAAATGGTCTCCCGTAGCCACCTCGAAGAGGTCCTCCAAAGCCAGGTCTTCTACCACCAAAGCCACCAGGTCTTCCACCACCAAAGCCACCAGGTCTTCCACCACCGAAGCCATGTCTTCCACCACCAAAGCCACCAGGTCTTCCGAAACCTCCTCGTCCGCCACCGCGGCCACCTCCGCGACCTCCTCCGCCATGGCCTCCTCCACCATGGCCTCCTCCGCCATGGCCACCTCCACCTCCTCCTCGTGCAAATGACAGCTCCAGTATACTTAAAAGCATCGCGAGAAGCAATAAAATCCACAATTTCGACATATTTTAGAATACTTCCAAGTTGATTCCCTTTCGCATTGCGACTAAAAAAATCACTTCATAATTTGTGGATAGGCAAGTGTTACATGTATATAGCGAATCGATTAGAGTATCTATAATAATTGGCAAATCTGAGCTTTACTTTACTGTTCTGAAAACCCCCTCATATATCACTTTTCACATATGCATTTATAGTATACATATTTATATATATTTGTTTCGCAAAACAAAGAAACGTAGCTCGACTTTGCGATATCACAGAAACCTAAATAGATTTAATATTATACTTAAAAATCAGTTTGTATATATATAGGCTTAGTTTCAGTTGATTTTGGGGCAGTTGGTATTCTTGCTGAGAACCAGTCTATCCGGATCCAGGGACAGTCGCTTAAGCACATCATAGATCTTCTCTCGTATCTCCACCACAAAATCTGTTTCACGTCCCAGTATCCAGATCTGATCCGCATAGCCAAGGGATCCAATGCTTCCACATGACCACAGGATGGCGTAGTTCTCGTAATCCGTATAGAGCACCTGGTACTTCCCGGAGCCAGGCAGCAGTCGGGCAATCACCTCCGGAAAACGTGTATTGAACTGCGATTGTTTGTTTAGAATTGTTAGTGATTTGCTGAGCAATTTAGGGATGATGATGATAATGGTAATGATCAAATATTCCCTGAACAATGCTGCCAATTTAAGATCTAAATCCTGCACTTTTGAGACAGTCATTCTAATCTAGATTATTAATGAAAATAATATTCCTTTTATACTAAATTTCAATATGGATATGAAGCGGAGCATTTTACTTCTCTGTATTTCCATCACCTACGAGTTCTCTGTTTGCAATATGTACATAGCTGACAGCACTAATGATTGTTCAAATATGATCATGAATGCGAATATTTGATAGACTTACCTTAAAGTCCATTATTGAGGATTTGCTGTTCTCTGGTGTGGCGTAGCCCAGGTTAACATTCGGATTGCCAGTGCTAAAAAAAAAATCAAAGTATAAACAAATATTCAAATAACATTCTTCAACTTTCTCTCTCTCTATATCTATCTTTATAGCTGGATCGTTCACATTTGTTCCCTATTTTATTATTAGACCTTATCTACACCTCTCTCACCCTCTTACCCTCTGACTCTATGTTTCTCTCGCTCTCTCGGTTTCCCTAATCCTCTATATCTTACATTCTCACTCAGCTCTTACTTACATGCGATTGACAGTTTTGATCGCCACCTCCACTTTAAAATTATTAAACTTGGACAGCTCCGCTTTGCTGTAGGGCTGAAATTCGAATGTGGTGCAGCCGGAGGCAATTTCCGGCAAGTAGAACGAACGCTCCACCTCGTACCAGTGACCCAGTACCTGTAAGAAATAGAAATCAAAATAAGAATAGCTCTATAAATGACTTCAATAGGGCAGATAGTTATCTACCAAGCTAGATAGCTCAGATGAGCTGTAATAGATCAACAGTCAAAAATAATTATATAGTTTCAATAAGAATTTCAAGCTGCGTTTCTCTTTATACGCCGATGAGTAAGCATTTAACTGGGTTACTATTAAGCAAAAAAAAAAAAAAAATGAGAAAAAACAGATTCAAAAATAAAAAAAAAAAAGAAAAAGAAATAAATAGCTGCCTTCAGTCGCTGCGTAAAACATAAACATTTCAAGTATTTTTTATTTATTTTATTTTTGGTTTTTTTTTTTGTTTTTTGGTAAACTGGTTTTACTGCTGCTCTCAAATATTGCCCAGTAGCTGATGCTGCTGATAGCCCCCGGCTGCTGGCTGCTGGCTGCTGGCTACTGCCGACTGGCGACTGCTAGAGCTGCCAGTCATAAAGGCCGCCACTGCATAATTATTCTTAAGCTCGAGGTCTTTGCCCCCCTCTTAAGGCGAATCATGTCAAAGCGAGCTTATCAACTACTCAATTGAAGGCAACGAAGACTTTTATCATCCAATTAGGGGGCACAGCAGAGCAACAAATGCAACGGAAGCTGCTCAGGCTGATTACGTGACACGAACCATGCACGAGATAGCACGAAGGGAAGTTTGGAAAGTAGAAACGGTATAACAATGGGCTCTTTATGCTCATGCTATTCCTTTCACTTATATATTGTGTAAGCAGTCTAGTTCTTCCAGTTACAAGTAGTTTGTAAATTTAGCACGAAAGAAGCTAAAATATAATTCAATTAGCATTTGTTTAGCTGTCTCTATGCAAACAATCTCTCTTCAGACTTCAGTCGCTTTTGCTATATATATATATATATATATATATAAATTGTTTTCAGCTCTTTTCAGCTTTACACTCATTTCTTAGCAGCTGTGTTTCGCCTTTGTTCGCTTTGTTAACTCTCACTAGTTTCTTATGCTATGTGGCTATGGTAATTTGCTGAGTTTTTACAGCGCGCGAATGGAACTTTAAGTGCTCTCAAGGCAGGCGGTCAACTAAATGTCTCCCTCGCTACACGCGGCGTATGATTAATGTAATTGGCCAGCTAAATTGATTCCAGTAATTTTCTAGTTTTTTCAGCTAATGACAACAACAAACAGCAAGAGAAACATTAGCAGCAGCAAAGATCTCTTTGATCTTTGGTCTCATTGTTGCTGTCCTTGGACTTTTAAAGCCGCTTCTTGAATACGTTAAAAGAAGTTGAATTGAATTGTTTATTTGTCAAATAAATATGAGTATATACAAATTTGTATAGACATATAAATAAATATATATACATATGTCTATATCTCTTTATATGGATGTGCTTATAAAATTTGTTAAGCTTTTATGGCCGCCTGGCTCTAAACTGGTTTGCACTTTTACAATGTTGCAGACTCTGAAAATTGGTTCAAGTTCAATTTTATGCACAATATTTAAAGAAACAAAACAAACACAAAAAACAATCCGCGAATTGTGGATAAAAATGGAAAATTTCACAGCTTTTTGTTTTGGAATTTGTTATTATTTGGCAAATGCGCCATATATACAGAGAAATCTGCTATTGGACGAACGATTGCCAAACATGGAAGTAAGCGGTGGAGTTCTATTACGCTTAGGGCAGCTAATGAGAGCTAATGAGGGATTATTAAAATTAGAACTCCATCTCTACAATCATAGAATATTTAGTTTGTAGCAAAGATTTTAAGATTTTTAACTATATTTTAAAGAGCCTCATTTGAAATAAAGCCTTGGATGGGCTATAAGACCCTATTTTTGCTTTAATCATGGAATGAAAGATTTGAGCTGACAGCGCTTGAAAGTGCTTCAAAATTGTTTAGCTTATTCATATTCAATTATACTTAATTTATTTTAATAGTTGTGACTGAGCAAATTGCTCAAACTCTTAGTGAATTTAACTTGATAAAGCTGTCCGTAAATGGAGATTTTACTGTATACACATTTGTATATATTTGTTGTAATGCTTATTTGTTTTTTATAGGAGAGGGTTACTTACTCGACTCATATTGAACTTTGGCATGGATGGATACTTCGGGCAACGTCCAAACCCATAAGCCTTTGTCTCTGCCACAAGCGTGGATAACAATAAAACGCTTGACAGTAGCGAAATACCCAAAATTGTGCAAAACTTCATTTGATACATATTTGCAATAGGGTATAGACGTATATATGTAACTTTAGGGCACAGATTGACACAGTTTCTCAGCTATGGGTGTTCTGCATAGAATGTTTAATTTGTAATTTTTCAATTTATGCGACGATTCACTTGATTATGCACAGTGGAGCTTCCGTTTTTTTTTTTTCCTTTTTGGATGTCAGTTGGCCAATGAACGCTGAAGCAAAGTTTTCATTTCCTTTTTTTGTTATTGTTTTGTTGTTGCTGGTCGATGGACCTATTAATATTCCGTAGTAGAAATGTGCGATAATAAAAACGTACTCGACTCAAGCCTGAGTTTGTGCAGTGCAACAAATTTGTAAACAGTGAAAATGAAATGCTCTTTCAAATAAACCAAAAAAGTATATATGCGTATATATATACACTTTAACTAGGTTGGCTCGTGCCTTGGCTAAATGTTACGTAAAAGAAAATTGGAGAAAAAACAAGAGTGCTTTAGTCGGCAGTGCCCGACTCGTAGATACTATGACAAGGTGTCGCACAACTATTGCTAATATATTTAATCCGTTCTTCTGGGAAGACCCGGTCTTTTTATATCTTCTCTTTACGTTAATTCCCTGTAATTCTCATATCTTCCTATTTCGTTTTACATCTATTTTGCATCCTCGTCTTCCTTTCCTCTTCTATTCCTCTTCCCTCTTTTATTCTATTGTCTTCTCAACTCTAGTCTCTTCTTTTCTTTCCCTTCATAAACAAAAACAATCTACCCTGCTTACCCATTTCACCAATAAATGCAGGGTATTGAGCTGAAAACCAGACTGGAGCAGGCTAAGTGATGCGAAAACGAAACGTACTGGCTGCCACACACACAGAGCCCCGATGTAAGTAGCAAATAAATGTGGCATGCCACAGCAGCGGCAGCAACTGCAACTGCAACTAGTTGGGTGGTAACCGCTGCACGAACAGGTGAATGTTGCGCATTCATTCGTTCATTCATAAACAAAAGTAAAAGGCCCAATAAAGGAAGTATATTAATGCATGTGTCATGAAATTGTTTATCCAATGCTTTTGAAAACCAGCTGTTATTAAATAATTGAATTGGCTCAAGTTCAAGTCAACTGTATCAGCATCAATGGGGGAAAAAAGGAAATATAAATAACGAGCATTCCATAGACAAAATAAAGGAAGTCTACTCAGTTCATATCTTTCATAACTCACTTCCAGACAAATTTTGTAATAACTAACAAGTTATTTTGGCCATTAGCAGGCAATGAAAATTGGCAGTGAGTTGAGTGTTAATTTTTGCAGACAGACAAACAGAAAACAGCAACAGTAAACAAACAAAAAAAAAAAAAAAAAAAAAAAACAGAAAAAGCGACCCATTCAATTACATATATTTACGTAGTCATTCAGCCAAGGCAATTGCAATATTATGCTATTATTTCTTTATAATTTTAACTGACTCCAAGTAGTTATTGTAGTTTCTGTGTTATCACTTTGTTTACATATTTGTTTGCAGCGTATTCTTTTGCACTAGAAATTATATTTTAGAATTGTTGTTTGCCGACAACCAAATTGCACAGACTACAACCGTACCGCACGACCGTTGGAAATGTACTGACTGCTGTTTATCGTATAGGCATTTGAATTGCAAACAGTGTGACCGTCGCTTGATAATAAATATATATACATCAAATATGCACACACTGATCAACTAATCGATAACAGCTTATCGGCCGACCTCCATATTTCTGTGGAGTGTCAACAAATTGCAAACAGATTTGTTTTTTTTTTTTTGGTTTACATCAAATTTCATTCTGCAATTAATAAATGACGGCTACTTAGGCAATTCCAATAATTCCAGTCACACTAGAGTAAGGACATGGCAGCGTGTGTGCTTTGCTTTCGCTGCTGCAACAATGATGAATCCTATCAAATATTCTCCGAACTTGGTTTGCGGCTCAATATTTGCAAAACAATAAACAAACATTTTTGGCTTGAGGTAAAGGCGCAAATATTTTACTTTTTACCTCTTTCCCTTTTTCATTTACAAAATATTTGCAGCTGAGCAGCGCAACTGGTGAGCACGAGCAAATATGTCGCCAGTGCTGGGAGTGCGTGAGCAGCTTTAATGAATTCTATCAGCGAGTCTACAATGCCCATCAAGAGAGACGCAGCGACGTGAAGAATGTGCAGATCGAGTTCTGTGACGAATCGCAGGCAGCAAATCCACTGGCATTTGGCGGTGAGCTGGATGCGCTGGCTGAGGATTTCTTTGCCACGGGCGATGTCAAGGTGGAGGTGAATGAGCTCGAGCCGCTGCCCAAACTTGAAGTGCTCGAAGAGCAGTTGCTGGAGCAGAAGAGTGCTGGTACAAAGAGACCAAGTGCTGAATATCCATCGACTGCTAAGCGACGCATTAAAAAAGAACAGCCAACGGTCGGCAGTGATTCAGATGGCGATATACCTTTAGCCGAGTTTCTGGATCTGAAAGCATCCGCAGCGAAAGGAGTCAAAGGACAGCAACTGCGTCGCAGCACACGCCGTGGACGACGTTCCAAAACGCCGCCGGTATCCCCGTCCAGCTGCATGAAAAACGAGCACGATTCTGACGAAGACCCTGATAATGACATGGAGTTTCTGGCTGCGGAGGCAGTGCTGGGCACTGAGGACAGCGCCAGCTCGAGCGAAAGCAGCGACAGCGAGTCGGGCAACAGTTTGCCGGACATGGAGCCAGAGGAGCGCTACGCAGAGATACCCAAACGTGTTGTAGTCAAGCCGAAAAAGTATCGAAAGCGTCCCAAGCCTCTGATTCCACCTGTGCGGATGAGCCGCGAGGAGATCGAGAAGCGGAAAGCGCAACAAAACGAATTCGATGAGATCATCTTAGATTTCTTCAAGAAGCTGCCGTGTCATGTCTGCAATCTGCTGGTGCCCAATTTCGGGGACATGCGTCGCCATCAGCGCATGTCCCACAACATCGAGAGTGGCTTCATCGCCTGCTGTGGTCGCAAGTTTCACATACGCCGCGCACTGGCCGAACATGTGCTGGTCCACAAGAATCCCGAGCACTTTATGTGCACGCAGTGCGGTCGCATATTCCAAGATTCCAAAAGTCTCGAGACACACGAACAAACACATACGAATCCGCAAGCGGATACGAAGGATAAACGCATGTATCAATGTGATAAATGCCCCAAATGTTTCACCACAAAGGCTGCTGTGGAGTATCACAATGTGTCCAAGCATGTGCCCAAGTCGGATTTCAAATATACCTGCCCAGAGTGCAACAAGAAGTTAGTTAACTTTCACCTCAAGTTTATACGTAATGCTAAATCCCTTGTTTTATTTGCTTTGCAGAGTGCCCACAGAACGGAAGCTTAAGGAACATTTGCGCTATATGCATGATCCGGAAACTGCCATCATTTGCGACAAGTGCGGCAAGACGTTGCGCTCCCAGGCGAATCTTAAGAAACACCATGAACTGGAGCATTCCGATAAGCCACGGCCCAAGCCCGATCCCGTACAATGCGAGATATGCGGCACTTGGCTGCGCCACTTGTCAGGGCTCAAGCAGCACATGAGCACGGTGCATGAGCCGCCCGGTGGTGAGCATCGATGTCACATCTGTGACAAGAAGTCCACAAATTCGCGAGCACTCAAACGCCATATATACCACAATCATCAGTGTGAGCGAAAGTTTCGATGCACCATGTGCGAGAAGGCCTTCAAGCGGCCACAGGATCTACGAGTAAGTGAAGTAGACGACTTAAAGAAAGATCAATGAGTCTCTATCGTGTCTATCTATATCTTTGCAGGAGCACACGTCCACGCATACAGGCGAAGTGCTCTACACCTGTCCGAACTGCCCGCAGACGTTCTTCTCGAATGCCAACATGTATAAGCATCGCCAGCGCTTGCACCGCGCCGAGTGGGAGGCGGATCGCAAGAAACCGCTGCCACCGAACATAATGCAACAAGCAGTGGTCGCCACAACGGCCATGAAGAAGCGTCAAACCGCCGAGTCCACCACTGCTGCCACCCAGAAGCAGGAGACAAACAACTGCAACAATAGTAATAGTATTTAAGTAACTATTTATGTCATAATTAGAAATAGTTAAGAACGAAGAAGGAACTCATAAATATAATGCAGACACAAGTACATATTCATGGATTTCAGATAGGTGACTATCTGGCTATGGCTATGGCTATGGCTATTTAAAGATCGTCCTGTGGAATGCGAATTGTCTCACAGATGCCCTCCTCCCGATGCACGCTCGCCCAGTGCTGCGACAAGTGCTGGCTAATGGCTCGTCGAAAAACCATGCACGTGATGTGGGGCAGTTTCTCGAAGCGGACGCGCAGCAGACCCAGCTTGGCCAGAGCGAATCGCCAGTTCTTCATGATACTGGCATTTTTACCCACATGCTGAGAGTCGGGTGTGATGATGACTAGAATTCCCTCCGGCCCCAACAGCTCATAGGCCTTCTCGCAGCAAACCAAACGCTGTTCCGCACTGGGCATGTACTCCAGCAGGAGGCTGAAGATGACACAATGATAGTAGCCAGCAGGTAAGCTTTTCACGGTCTGATCGACAACCTCTGGTTGCTTCAAACTGGCGTCCACGCCCACTGTGAGAAAGTCACCTTGGAGCACGTGAGCTCCAGGTGCGGGACAGAGATCGATGGCTGTCACCTCCAGGTGTGGTGTATTGCCAAACGGGTTGAAGCAGCTGCCCACGTCCAACACTCGCACACTGTCCGGCGGCTCATCCATGTACGCACATTCCGAATCCGCCAGCTCATTATAGGAGGCGAGCAGGCGCTGCTCCCGCTGTCGCTTCTGCAGATAGATGCCCTCGGTGTAGAAGTACTTGATTATATAGTCGATGGCCCACTTGATGCGACTACGCGCTTGCAGCTCCGTCTTACTGGCATTCGATTCCCATATGCCAGCAAGCTGCTGCATTGCATCCGCATACTTAGCCAGTTTTTCAGCATTGTGGGGTGCTGTGTGCTCCTGCCAGGCACGCTCTGCTCCGTACAATTTTGTGAGCTGTCTTAAGTTCTCGTGGCAGCTCTTAACAATGTTGGCCAAGCGTTGATGCTCTTCCGTGGCCATGATTTATTTTGATTTTTTTGTTTTAGCTATTTTTTGTTTATTTCCACTCCAGGCGCAACAAATGTGTGTATACAATTGAGATGAGCGATATTTACACACCTGTATACCTGTATTTTATATTTGCCACCACTGTAGCTCATGTGTGTAAGCGCAACAGCGCATGTAAACAATAGTGTGGCCGTTTGGAAAATCAATACTTAGTCATTTGCAAGGTTTAAGGATTAGGTCACACTTGTCGCTGGTCAAACAGGAAGTAATTTAAAACCAATAAGTGCATTTCAAACGAATGCACGAAACTTATATTATATATCCATACGTAAATTAGTCGATTATGATCAGCCTCTCTATTTTTTTTTTTTTTTTTTTTTTTTTTTTTTTTGTAATTGTTATACAAAAAAATGTCATACAAGTGAAATTAAGATTTGTGCTTATTGCTTAAAAGCGCAAGAGTTTTAAACAAAAGTGTGACCAAGCATTTTCAGTGACTAAGTCCCAAATGTGAACGATTCGTTCAAACCGCAACTTTTTGAAACCATAAAAAGTGAAACTACAACGAAATGCTAGGGGTTTAATTAAAACATGTAGCGAAACATGTAGAAAAGTAAATTTCCATTCGATTCGAACTCTGTGTGCAAAAAACAACTAAGGCTGCAACAGTTCTACTCTAGCTCTGTTCTAAATTGTGTGCACTAATTGTAAAAAAAAAACATGTTTTTTCAAGTTCCTATAGCAATAAACATTAGGCATTGTTTAATGTGTTGCACTTTATTTTTGCGCAAATTAAAAACTGTGAGTCAGCAATGATATGATTGAAATTAATTTTTGCTTGAGAATCGCATCTATCCAGTTTAATTACAAAGTAAAATCAAGTGCGCAAGTATACAAAACAATTATATAGAATAGATCGCACGTAATGCAAAAAACTAGTTTACTCTTCATTTACATAATGATTAAGCATGAGTAAGCAAATACGTGCTACAGACGCTATTCCATTCACACATATTGATAAGCATAGAGGACCAGCCTATTAGTAGACAAACAATAGTTGAAACTATTTGTTAAGTTTCTTATCAGCGCACATTGACAAATCCACAACAGCGGCAAACTACATATACGACGTGCATACATACACCCATATTCAATGTGTGGGTGTGTGGGTGTGTGTGTGTACGTCCATTGCTCTGAAAGCGAATCCGTTCTAAAGGTCAAGACCGAATGGAGTATACAAACATACCCACATGTATACCCATCCATTGATATGTGACAATTTACTTTCTTCAGCCTATACAAATATGATATAACAACCAATAACGGCGCAGTTTATGCACATACATATGTACATAGGACTTTTAACCCACGCCAATTAACTAAATGTTGTTATTTTTTAACTTATCCTATCCAGTTTGTATTGATAAAGTCCGGCTTATCGGCACATTTGTTCCGAAAAGCGTTTACAATTGTAAAATGCTTTTGAAAATATTTTAGATAATAGAAGAGTATTTTAGTGCAGGGGGCACTTTATCAATGCCAGCCGAAACTTATCGCTAAATAATTATCACTAAAATGCGTTCTTAAAGTGTTAACGCCGCTGTCCGATGGTCTCTCTGCCCAGCTACCGATAAGGATAAGAACGCATTCAACATTTGTGCGACAGTTCAGTCGTTGATGGCAAGTCAACTGAGGCGTGTCTGCCCTCTGCTCTGCTCTACTTTGCTCTGCTTTTCTCCTTGCTAACAGTCACACATCCAGAGGTCAAGATGAAGATCGATTCGGCGTCCATTAAGGCAGCCGGAAATAGGTGCCAAGAACTCTTGGTCATGGCCATTTATACGTCATTCTTTTTCACATTGCCTTTGAATTCCTATTATGCCATAATTCTGATAATGGTAAGTACAAACATTACAGTATAAGTACATTAAAGCGACTTTAAGTTGGCTTGACAGGATAAACAGTCGATTAATATTTCGGGGGCAAAATACAATAACAGCCCCCTGTGCGTGTGTATGTGCTCTGATAAAGTTATCTTGAAGCATGTCAACGCTCTAATACCCTTTCTAAATATAAGCTATTACAAAATAAAGCTTTTATATAACGAGTTTGTAATACTCCTCTCACAGAAGGAAAGTGTAAGTGCATGCATGAATGCACACATAGTCTTACATTCATTTTGCAAAAAGAGAGAGCGTCGCTGAGAGTTTGCCAAATCGTCTCAAAGAGCGAGCAGCCATCTCGCTCTAGCTCTCATGCAAATTAGAAGCGTGAGCAAATTAGAAATTTGGGGTGGGAGCTGCAACAGAGGATTAGAAGAGACAAAAGATACAAGAGGCCATACTCTATAAATTCTTACATATATATATATGTAATATATGCATATCTATCACTTAATTCTTTTGCAGATCTTTGGCAGCTATTGGGCACGCGCTCTGCTGCTCGTCTATTGGGCCATTATCTATCTGCGGCACAAATTGAATGTCGCCCCTATCGATGGCAATGGGTATGTCTAAGGCACGAATAATAGATATTTGGTTAATTTGCATTATTGTTTCCAGCTGCATGCTAATGCGTGACAGTGTGATAGGTCGCATATACCGTAGATATTTTCCTATTCAATTGATCAAGACCGCGGAGCTACCGCCCAATAAAAACTACATAATTGCTAGCTTTCCACACGGCATACTTGGGTAACTACTTGCATTAAGATATCTTATCAATAATTTTTATAAATGATTATATGACTTACTTGCAGCACCGGCATTTGTATGAATATGGCTTTCGATATTAGCGTATGGTTCAAACTGTTCCCTCAGGTGCGGCCAAAGGTGGCTACGCTTGATCAACATTTCTTCACGCCTTTCTTGCGTCATTTTATCCGCTGGTGGGGTTTAATCTCTGTGTCGAAGGAGTCGCTGATGTACTACCTCAACAAGTCGAATGATCCGCAACATCCCGACAATCGTGATGGATTCACCTCCAATGCGGTTGCTATTTTAGTAGGCGGGGCACAGGAGGCGCTCGACTCAAATCCTGGTGAATATATTCTAACACTCAGGAATCGCAAGGGCTTTGTGAAGATGGCCATACGAACAGGGTAAATATACAGGCAACGAGAGAAAAACTACTGTTATGACTCTTCCATTACATCCAATTCTCCTCTCTCTCTCTCTCTCTCTCTTTCCTGCCCTGTCTCTTGTGAACAGTTCTGCGATTGTTCCCAGCTTTTCATTTGGCGAAGTTGACATCTTCCAGCAGGTGGCCAATCCGCCTAATTCGAAGCTGCGCAACTTTCAGATTGCGGTAAAGAAGCGAACTGGTATAGCGCCGCTGATACCCTTGGGTCGAGACATCTTCCACTATCCATTTGGCGTTGTGCCTTATCGTCGACCTATCACACAAGTTGGTAAGTAAACTGCAACACCTGATCCTCATAGAAACTAATGTGCGAGGTGGTTCATTGATCTTTAGTTGGCGCACCAATTGAAGTGGTGCAGAGTGCTGACCCGGATCCAGCCTATGTCGACGAATTGCACGCTAAGGTAATCAAAGCATTGGAGGATATGTTTGAAGAGCATAAAGCTAAATACTTGAAGAACCCGGAAACAACACAACTAATTATAAACTGAACACACGATTCAACTGTTTGGGACTGCCAACTCGTTCACTAAACACTGGGGCTTTGAAGATTTTTACATAGACGCGAACAAGGTCACACTTAAAGCTTTTCAAATAGCCAAATCATAATGTGACCCAAAAGAAAATTCAGCATTATTACTTAAGGTGCAATTATTAGTGACTTTAAGTAGTTGAGCATTTATCTACGCTTTTAGTATTAAGTTGTTAATTAGCAGCTGTACACAATAAAGAGGGTTAGTTGGTTAATTTTAACGAAAGCGTATGTTCTTTTTATTAATATTATTATTAATTATTAATTTACCAATTAAATTTTTTACTTCGTACATAAATTTTATATACAAAAAGAAAAAGGAGGAGGAATCGAAATTTCATATTTGGAAAACTTAACCAATTCTTTTTCTTTTTTTTTTCTAATTGTTTTTGTTTCTTAAGTGTTTTGTGCCATTAACTTTTCATTTTGTTTATATATATATTAGATAGGTTCTATGTACTAATAGAAGTTTTTCCATTTTGTTTTAACAATTAATAACTATAAGGAATTTGTTAAAAATACAATATTATGCTACACTAAATTCAATCGCAGAATCTTCAATTAAGGTACAATCAAATTTGTCTATCTTCCCTTCCTTCCCTCTTTTTTTTTTTTTAGCAACAAATCACTTTTTAATTAAACAAGATGTTACTAACGCTTTTTACTAACTTAAATGAAATTAATTATTTTTTCTCATTCACTTTTTTTTGCATATGCTGCCTAATTAATTAGTTGGCTTTCAAATTACTAAATTATTATAAATTATCTACAAATAATTGAAAAACTAAAATCCATTTAGGAATCTTTTGCTGTAGAAGGAACACTTGGCATTTAGTTGGACTTGGGGTTCGGATTACTAATTTGTATATCTGGCAAATCTGACACACTTGGTAGCTTTAGAAAATGCATTTAGGCTATAACAAATATATATCTCGTATATATGTATGTATATATGATTATCTTTTTGTAATTTTTAGTTTTCAAAAATTATATTCTGTGGGCTTCTTTTTTATTTTACCTATAGCTCTTCTCTTCTATATATCATCTACATCTTTCTCTTGTATAATTGGGATTCTAGTTATGCATATGTGGTGTAGTTTGTGGGTGTGGGTGACAAAAATATATGTTTATATATATATATATATATGTGTGTAATATATGTATGCATGCAGTAGAAGCAATTCAATTGCTTTACATTCCAACTATATAAATATAAATTTGTTTTTTTTTTTTTTTTTTTTAATTTAGCAATACAAAAATGTGGTTTTCTTTTTTATATATCTTTTTGGCATAAGTTTTTGATGATGTTTACAATTACAATTGTTCAAAGATTTTCTTTAAAGAGCCTAAAAAACATGTTGATAATTTTCCCATATCATATCATATATAGTTAAATGCTATAGCTCTCATTTGAATTCTGTTTCTACATTTAGTTTTTAGGTACTAGCCAGGCAGCCGATTTGTGTGTTTTTGCAAAAAGGTTTTTACGATATTCGCTGTGCTTCCAAAAAAGCGTATTATCTAAATAGTTTTCTTTGGGTTTCTTTGTGGTATTCACCATCTTCTTGTTTATCTTCTGTTATTTATTTGGTTTTTGTTTAAATCAATCCCTGAGTGCATTTTTGCTTTTTTCTTTTAATGTAATTCGCTTAAATTGTTCTGCTTGTTGGTGATTTTTTAGTGTTTTTTGTTGCTTGTTTGTTTTAATGATTTTTATAATTATTTTGCAAGTTCATGTTTTTATATTTTTCTGGTATTCAGCATTCTAGAATTGATTTTGCTTTGCGCGCGGTTGGCCTAATTGAAAAAAGTTTGTGATTTGCTTTACTTTTAATTATTTTCATTAGCTAGATTAGTTTAGTACACGCATATATACGCATTAATTAAGTAAACGCACTTTTTTTTAGTTTTCATGAATTTTTTGTTGTGAAATGTGCTTTAGTTAGATTTGAGAAAAAAGTTAAAGAATTTGTAAATTTCATAGTTTTTTACACTACTCGTTCAGCTAATGGGGAGAGAGTATATTGGATTCGTGTAGCGTTTCTTTGTTAGTAAGATCTCTCATTTATACTCATTTGATATCCTCAGTTGTACATACTAGCGAAAACCGAGATGTACTATAAATGAATATCTATTGTGAACGAGTATTATGCAGTCGATTGCATCCGACTGCCTAGTGCTTACTAGTTTTTATTTTTTCTTTTTGAGCGCAAAAGGTGCATGGAAGAGTAACAAGGACTTAGCTATATATAAATATATATTTGTGTGATGTGTGTGTGTGTGGGTTGATGTTTTTGGCTTAAAACAATTTAAGCCACATTTAACAATGAACATTTATTAATTTTTAGTTTAATTGGTTATGCTTCTTTTGGTGTTTCAATTGCGGGCCTTATTTTGAGCTCTAAATTAATTTTATTTAATTTTTTTCTTGTTAATACTTTTAGAATTAGTATCTACAAAAGGTTTTTATTCCGTTTAACAATTCATTTTTCTCTCTTTTTTCTTTTATTAATTGCAACATATATTTTTATGTATATATAATTTATTTTCGTATTTTTGGTTTTTAGTGTGTATAATTTATGTATATATAATTTTATAATTTCATTTCGTGTTTTGTATAATTACTATTGAATTTATATAGTATGTACGTATTTGTTTTCTTAGTTTTGTGGGATTTCCTCGCTCTATCTTTCGCTCCCTCTCTGCACGAGAGAGATAATACAGTTAGAGATATAGCCCTATATAGAAGTACATAGGCCGTAATGCAATTTAGTTCTATATTATATATAATTTTTTGTTACTTTTTGTTTAACTACAAACAATGCTAATCGAATTCTCAATTTGTTTTAGCTTTTCTAATTTGTTGATAATTTACTTTCCGTTTTTTTTTTTTTTTCATATTTGTTCATTAGCAAATCAACAAAATTTTTATTTCTTATTTTCATAAGAATGTTTTAACATGTTTTTATTTTAGATAACATTTGAATTTAGTTAATATATATATATATATATATATATATATATATATATATATATATATATATCATCTAGCTCTACACTTGATCAGCTCGCGTTCCATTTTGGTTGAGTTTTAACTTGCTTCGTTTATACCTACACAAAAACGATTTCAACAATTGAAAACAGAAAATAAAATTCTTTCGACTTACAATTTATAATAAGAAAACAAAAAGTACAAGTCTATAAAATTTATAAAAAATTTCAATATACGTCTGTGTATGTGTGTGTATATATGTCTGTATAATGTATATAACTATGTGTATCATATATGTATATGGTGGTTTACAGCTGCCTCTAGACAGCCACAATGGCTGACATCTACGAGGCAGTCGGCACAGGATTAAAATAATGCAGGCCATTGGTCTGGAAGGGAATAAAGAAGAAGATAGATGAAGTACACCGATAAACATTTCAATTAATATAGTGTGCATGGAGTACTCACTGCCATATCATATTCGGTTATATAGGCGGGTATTTCCAGCTGATCCTTTGTAATGGCCGAATACAGGTGCTCAACGCCTGGCAGCGAGTGCACCTTCGCTTTGATGGCGGGCGCCATAAATGTGGTGAACCACCAGGTCATCATTTTAGTCCAGAACGTGGGGTGCACTATATAGAAGGCTTTCAGATTCTTCTTGTATCTGTTGAGGTTGATGGTGTTTATTAGAATACCCATTTACATTTACATTGATATTAGTTCGCTCACTTGTATGGCAACACACTGTACACTTCTCTGAGCCAGTGCAGCGATGGATAGTTGTTTGTTGACGTGAGCGTGTGGAAGTATGCAATGACATAATCGCCTTTGACAATCGGATCGAGCAGTTTTATCAGATACAGCAGCGCCTGCAATACAGCACACAAATAGCATCAATGTAGTTATCAATATGGCTAGCTTTATAGGCAGGTAGTTTTATTGCGCACTCACCTTCTCCAGGTCAATGCTCTGAGCTGGAAACCATTTGCCGCAGAACACAATCACAGGTCGGCCAAGACGATCCACTCCACTCTGATATAGACAACCGATGCCAGACACTTCATTCAGATCCTCAACTTGTGCGCGCTGCAACAGGCGTTCATATCTGTAAGAGATAAATAACATATTCGTATTGATATTGCTTGTAGACACTGCTGCTTCCACTTATGTGCTAATGGTTTGTAGACCTAGTTTTAAAGTTGTTTAACAAGCAGTAGAGCTTACTATACCCTGGTTCTATTAATAAAAGGGTATATTGTATTTTAAAGTTATGTAATGAACATATGGAGAGGTGACTGATGCTATATGGCTTAATGACTTAAGCAAATATACATAGAACTAGTCTAGACTATACTTTAAGTCGTGCACTCCCAACTAGAGCACCTATAACTGGCTCATAATTGTTTATTTAATTCATTGTCTAGTGATCCGGTAGCTCATCTAGGAGCAAGAGTCACTCCCAGCTAGCAGCTCGCAGTAATCGTAATTGTGTTTACCTTGCTGAGCTGCTTACGAATTCGCCACACACATTCACATTCACATTCACACTCGCATTCGCATTCGCATTCGTATTCGCATTCACATTCACATGAACATTCACTTTAACGATCGACCGTATTTGTCCGCCTTTGGACTATAAATGTTTTGTAAAGTTTGTGCCCATTTTTATGAGCTGTACGCTATTTACCTGGCCACACAAAAGTTTCTACTCTTGGCTTTATTATTATTTACTAAAATTAAAGTAAATATCTGTGCGATAAGCTCTAGCCAAACGGGAGCACGCAATTATACTTTTACTAATTCAACTAGGAGATAAGATGCATATATCTACTTTCTTTTGCCAAGCAATTTAAATGTTGCGAATTTCATCGTATACTGCTTCATATTATAGTTGCCGACTTTCGTTTAGAGATAACAGCTGAATGGACTGTAATGCAGGGAGAGTTATCTCTGTTAATAAAAAGCGTGGGGAAAAAACCTAAATCTAGCTGTTATACAGTAGTACATATAAATATACATATATGTGTATTCTTCGATAATACAAACCAATATATAACGGTTTTAAAAAGTTAAATTAGATTGTCATTTACAAATCTTTGCGCTGTTTGCAGTGAACAACTTTACATACTGTTAATAACAGCTCTTGCTGTTAAAAGACTTTCATTACTGATTATTTAATATAGAATTACTCAGCAATTATAAAATAGGAGAGGATAATTCCCACTTTGTGTGGAATTTTACACAATATCTAATTTGCAATTAAATCCTATATTATTTTTAGCTGAAATTTAAAACCTATTTTCAGCATTATAGGCGTAAAACACCTGACTGAGTCATTTAAGTTAAGTATTGACTTCTGCTAAAAGGTGTTAATTAAGCAGTTTCGCATTTCCTTTCTACTGGCGCACGCCTACTGTGTGTGTGTGTGTTGGTGTGGGTTTGTGCCTGGTGCAAAGTGACGCAGCTAACACCAGTGGCAACTGCTTATCAAGTGATAAGCCCTAAAGCTGATAAGATCAGCAGCGACAGCATCTGCAGCACATCCTCCCATCAGATTAAGATAAAATTTTGCTCTCGCTTCCACAAAACGAAGTGACGCATTGTGACGCAGTGTATAAACAAGGCAGATAAATACATATGCACATCTGGGAGATAATTTGTATACTATATATAATCTCTTATTGACTAAGTATACTGCATTATGTATACACTTCACAGCATAGTCCATAATCTCCATAAACTGAGAATGTGTATTTACGTAGATTGATTATAAGCAGCGAAATACTATAGTATATACTCTAAATATACTAAATACTGCAATGGGCATGGTCTTCTACTCATTGAGCAAGCTGCCTGCTATAAGCTCTTCTATTTACACTGTATGCAAAGTCTCATCTTATACTCGTTAAGTTCACTGCTTTCTGCTGACTCTTATACCTATTGAAGTGTACTGCATTGTCTTCTACTTCCTGAGAATACTTCTTATACTCACTAAGTGCTGCCTACATACAACATGCTCTTATACTATGACTGCATACAGCTACTTCTCGCTTCTTATACTGCTTCAATACGATTCTTATTCTCATTGGCTTACGCTGGCTCTTCTACTTACTGATACATTGATACAGGAGCATATTGCATGGTCTTCTACTCACTTATACTACAAAGTGATGCATATTATCTGATCACGACATCCTTTTCTATAATCGCCCACACATTGTGTTAACTCTTCTAATGACTCGACTATACTCTCTATGTATATATTCTTCTATTTAGCAAGTATAATCTGTATAAATTATTATACATTGATTATAAAAAATTCGCGTGTGAAATTCGCTCGCATTAATATTTATTTTCATTAGTTTTTGCTGCTAAATTAAGAAATCAGTTATTGAAGCAGGCAATTAGCAAATGCGCATTAGGTGCAGTAAAGGCTGACTAAGGCGAATGCTACAAGAGAAGCAAATAAATTTCTATATACATATATTTAAGTTATCCTTCAACTTCGTTCTCCCTTCTCTATCCTTCTCTCACTTACATTTTATTTTCTATGCCATTTTTCTTTCAATTCCTATCTTTATATATTATTTTATTTACCTTCTTAGCACTTACTTTCTTTCACTTATATATTTTCCCCATTTTTCCTTAACGAGTTACTACTGTAGCTATGACTATTCTAACCGCTCTGCCGCCGCCGCAAATTGCATGCCGTTGTTCAATTTTGAAATTGACAGGTAATGTACGGTAGCGAGTTCGCCAGGTAGGCGGATGGGCGTATCGTACCCGTGTACCCATAGTCAGGGTCGCAAGCGTGCTTTCAATAATGCATGACTCGGCTGAGGAGCTGTCTGTAGAAAGGACCTGCCCCATCGAGCATCCATCGAGGCGCTATAAATAGTAGGAGCAGGAGTAGACGACAACTAGTTGAAGTCGGGCAAAGCACATTCAATTCGAAAGGGAAGGTGGGGGGAAATAACGTCACGCAATTAAAAAGCAATATCAAAATTGAATATGGAGAGAAATGTCAAACGTCATCGGGCAAAGAGTGTATATTGTGAGCTTGGTTGAATTGATTTTGTTATCATTTCTCCTGTTTTTTTTTTCGCTTTTATTGAATTTGTTTACCTCTCCTCTGGCGTCTCTATGAGCTCATCGGCCGACATGATGTCCCCGGCAGTCTCCTGCATGGGACTGGAGCCCAAGTCTATGGACGTCATGCCCTCGAGCATTGTCATTGTGGTTGATGGGGGTTTTAGTTGGTTGCTTGGCTGCTTGGGTGGGTGGGTTGCTGGTTAAGCTGCTTTGCTTTTGCTAGTTCTTGTTCAATTATGTTCTTCTCCTTGTTGTTGTTGTTATTATTGTGGGTGTTTTGCCTTTTACAGTTTTTATCGATCGAGCGCAACGTAGAACTTTATGGAATTATGCCTATTTGCCTTTACTGCACTTTCTTGTTAATTGACGCAAATGGCGCAGACGTTTCGCATCTTTCAATTACGTTTGACGTGGTTTGTTTTTTTGTTTATAAATAGAATTCTCAATACTTGATTTTATTTATGTTTTATTTCGAACCGTGGCAGCTAGTTTTGCCAGACTTTTGCGTTGCGTAGGAGGAAGCCGCGTCAAGACAATACTATAAATGCTTATGAACCGAAAATATTGTTTTTCTATAGCTATTAGTTGGATGTATATATGTATTTATTGTATATAGAAGTATTGAGTTTATATAAATCTGTTGGTCCAAACTCAATTCAAATCGTTTCTAGAGCACACACGACCAGACGCCACGAGCTGCGCTTCTCGACTGAACAAATGCCGTTTAGCTCTTTCCGAATGCCGAACGCTGCCCACAGGCTGCTCCAATTGCGTTCTCTCAATTACAATCGGTCACTCTCTCACTCTCTGTGGCTGCCTGTTTCACGGTTAGCTTATGTGTACACCAAGAGAGTGCACAGACATTCGTTCTCGCTCGCTCTCGCTCGCTCTCGCTGACTCATGCGCTTCTTCACTTTCTTCATTCCACTCTCTAACAGTTTATTACTCTCTGCGCAGCTGCGCCTTTACTGCTGTACAATGACATCAACAGCAGAAGCAGAAGCAGAGACAGAGACAGAGGCAAGGGCAGAGCCAGCGGCAGCAACAATAACAATAACAATTGTATATGAGCGTAGCTTCTGCCTCTCCAAGGACATGGCATGGTATGACTGATTGATTGACTGACTGACTGCCTGCCTGATTGCCTGACAGCCGCCAATCGGTTCATGCATATATTATGTCTGCTTTGCACTGTCCACTGGAATCAGTTGAATCGTTCAACACTCGCGTGTTGTTTGATTTTTGTGTGTTATGCATGGCATCATTTTTGGACAGCACCAACATGACGTATGCGCAATTTACATTTAAAACTAAACAGGCCAAGCGTTGGCAGCGTAGTAAAATTATGAGAGCGTGTGATAGTCGACCTACAACTACCCTATGGGCGAGGCAAGTACTATAACAATAATTTAATGTGGCAGTCGGCTATACTTGACGAGTAAATACTCTGTAGACTGTAAGCACTGTTATTATTAGCTATATATAGATGTATTTATGGACATTTTATATATATTTGCATTTTATATATAACTTTTCCAGGCATATACTTTATACACATTTTCAATCTAGAGGGTATAACCAGGGCAACATTCTGTGAACTCATCTAAATGCATTGAACTGTTTGTCGCAGCCAAAAAGCGTCGCCAGTTTACATATTATATAGACACTCATGCATATATAAAGATGTATTAAGATATGTCAGTTATCTGATTTATGAAAGATATACATATATATACATTCTATATAGTATTTAGATTAATTTACGATTTAAATGAAAACAAAATGCGATGACACGCGGTTTGAATTAAATGTAACCAAATTTGCGGTTGCATTCAATGAACTGACAGAGTTGAGTGTTAATTGTATATATAGAGGTCTATAAAGTCGGGGAATCGGAATCTAAACTGGAATCTGGATTGACAGACAATCATAATTGAGTGGACAGCAAAACAAAATGAAAACACAAACGGAATTTCAAGTTGAAAGACCAAGTTTTTTATTTTAATTTTATGCGAATAAAATTCGCAACGAATACATCGATTGGAATAGCGCGAAATGCAAATCGTGTCGTAATCGGCATAAGAGGTAAGGTTAAAGACAGGTTTGTTTACGAAGTAGACAAGTGATATAAAAGGAGATAGAAATGGAAACTAGAAAATAGCAGAAAATCTCTATAGCTTGGATAAATAGAAATCTACTCAAATATTAATATAGATATTGAAGAAATAGAATCATATTAATCTAAAGGTATTTTTAGAGGTATATAAATAGAAACTAGCTATTCTCTCCTTCCATCTATAAGAAATTGTTTCTTGACATTGACCTCGTGTCGTATATTTTGTTTCTATTATCTGATAAGTTGATATTATTATATATAGATTGACATTACTGCAATGAAGTAACTCAAACCCAATTGAGACACGTGCAAGAATATAATTAGAATTTTATATTTAGTAAGTGTCCAAGACGTAATTTTGTCGTCTTTGAGCATGCAAACGATGACGTCGATAGTTGCACGACAACGACGTCATTAGGCAAGTGTCACAGTCCAAGAAGTCGACGCTGGTCAAGAGGTAAAGGGTTGAGGGGGAAGGTATATGAAAGTATACGACGAATACTAGCGATACTTGCGTGTCAAGTCCTGTAAAAATTTGCATAGGCCAGTGACAGGACCAGGGCGGGGAACGTGGCAGCTCGAAAGGGCGCAGTCAGAGAGAAAACCCGGTCAAAGAAAGTCATTTGTTAGACGCTTAAGATATTTCCGGCACGCGCACGCTAAATACACACGAATACTATTTATTTACGAATGATATTACAGAATGTGTTTATGTGGCCAACTAGGGCCAACTGAGGGACAGGGCGTAGAGGCGTCCAGGTGGTAGACACTTTTATGAGCTGCAGACGACAGCCGTTGCCAGTTGGAAGTCGACTTGCAAATGGACGAACAATATGTATTTAATGACGCAAGCAAACACCTGATTCGGACTTGCTAACTGTTTACGCGAAACTCTTGACGCACGCCCACAAGGCGGTAGGGATTACATAGACTTGGACTTACTTAAACTGAGATGATAGCAACTCTTAGACATGTCTCGTTTAATTTGAGAATTCAAAAGCCCAGAATGTAATTTGATAATGCACACGAAATTTCTTATTTTCATTTTAGGAATCAGCACGTTTCCTAATAAAATTTGTATACTAACATTGTATATTCTACTTTTGTTATTAATACCAATTTGTTTTGCGCACATCTCTGCGTGTCTTTCTGACATTTGAAATGAAATATGAAAAATCAATTTGTGTTTATATCAAATGAATATCAGTTTATCGATTTATATGCGTGTGGAATTATTTATTTACTTATAAATCTAGCCCACTTATATATCTGGCATTGTCTATTTACCCATATATGTATCTATATATCACTACTAAGAATTATTATTAAGAGGATTGAGAGATTCAGCAGGAGGGATGGTAGGAGATGAAGAATGGATGTCGGGAATAGGAATAAAGGCTGGGCTAATAGAATGGGATAAATATATCTGAATACAATTGATTACATAAAATAAATATTTGTATGCATGTTCAACGTATTAGCTTGTTGCGTGCTCAAGTTAGCAGCTGTCTAAAATGTAAAGCCGCTCTCAGCTTCTATTTCTAATTAAACTCTTTTGCTGACTAACACTCACCGCTCTTGATGTTCCATACCCTCAATGCCCTCAGCAATGACGTTCTCATAGATGCCAGCTCTGGGTCGATCGCTCAGCAAATGCTGTCTGTCCAGATCTCGCTATATCAAAATTAAGAGAGAGAGAGAGAGAGAGAGAGTGACATGTTAGTTACATAAATAAAGAGAAGAGGTGAGAGACTCACTTGTAGCTGCGCCTGCAGCCCGCTGCTGTAGGAGTTAAGGCTAAGGCCATTCATGTCCCTGGCGCCATATTCCAGATCTGAGCTGTTGCCCTCCATGTCGTGTGGACTAACGTCTGAATCGTCGTCAGCTATAAGAGAGATGCAAACAGAGAGAGAGAGAGAGAGAGAGAGAGAGAGAGAGAGAGGCTGTTTAATATATTGAGGCGTATTTGCGATTATGCCAATGCATTTACAGGAGAACTCAAATGAATTGTTTATCATGATTGTTGTTGTGGTTTCTTATGTTGTTTTTCCCCCTTTTTCTGTTATCAATGCTTTAGCCCCGTTGCACAGATTCGGCTTTTGTGACTTTTGAGCTGCCAAGTCTCAACCTCAGTGCTGCGTAATTTGATATCAACTGAACGCGACGCAGGCGTCGACAGCTTTACGGACGTTGCTTTAGTCAGCTGCGACGCAAGCAGCGCAGAGACAGAGACAGAGGCAGCGACAACATTGGATAACTCAGCGTGAGAGCGCAGGAGACAGCAGAGACGCCCCCTTTGCAGCCTGCTAGAGGCCAGAGCGAGGTGATGTGATGCTGGAGTGGGCGCCACTGGGGACGATAAGCGTGCTGCGTTGTTTACTAAAGTTGACATGATTTAAGCGGGCCAAAACGAATTTGGCCAAGATGACAACAGCAGCGGAAACAACAACAACAAGAATAACAACAACAACATTAGTTCAAAAACATGGCTAACACTAATCTTAACAAACTGTCGTGATAAGACGCACAGTTAATTTAAATGCTTGTCTTTGATTTGCTTTGATAAACTTGCGTTACGTGCGGACTTTAATCAAAACGTAGAAGCAATGCTGCGCAGCATGCATTAAAAACTGAGATGCCGAGCAAGATGCTGAGGTGGAGAATCAGGTAGCATTTACTAGCTGCTCAGATGAAAACTGGCGCCTAGGTAGCGGAGTGCTGAAGCGAAATATCTGAAGTTAAAACGGAAGCTGCTAGGACGAATAATTTGAGAAAATTTCAGATGACTCCAGCAGGACACCATTATCCAGATGCTAAGCACAAGTTTTGCAGAGTAAACTCTTGCAAAACTCTTGCACTCCAAAGATAAAGAACCGGGGAGAATTCAGCTTTTGCAAAATCTTGCCACTAGCTGCTAGAGTAACGCTAAAAGGCCAAAGTTAACAATATAACAGTACGATATTTTCACTCGATCTATCTTAATAATAACCAATCATGCACTATCTTTTATCTGGAAATCATTTATTATCTCCTTGCTTTCTTGTTGTATTTTAGATGATTATTACACCTCTTGCAGGTATGCCCAATTCCCGTTCATCTCGTTTCAATTGAATTTCTTGTTCCGCCACAAAGTATGCAACACTTTTTTGTTTTCGAAAGAAAACTTTTCTATTGGCAGCTGCGCCGTCATTGCTGACGTCAGTCGCGCAAATGAGTTGAGTTTTAAAGCTGTTCCCAAAACTGTTTATCAGATTTAGTAGACACGTAACTTGGAAAACAATTTATTGCTGCTGCTGTTGCTGCAGCTGCTGTCACACCAAATTTGATTGAGATATGTATTTAGTTGCGAACACTGATTCTATTTCATAGTATTTTGTATTTGCACTTACAATGTTGCGTTTAACTGTTTTCAACTGCAATTTAGTGAAATCAGCTGGGAAAAATGTGAATCGCTTGGAGAATCGTCGTTTTCTTTATTTTTTTACCGTTTGGCTGACCACGCGTTGGCGTCTTCGAAACGTAACTGAAGCCCTAGAAATGGGTATACAGGTAATTTGAACGAACTCGGATTCGGATTGCGAACGGAACGCACGACAATATATCAAGAATACACCTCAGTGAGAGTGTGTGTGTGTTGTCTAATCTTATCGACATCGGCATTATCGGCAGCTGTCGAGAGGCTAACAACAAAGCAATCAGCTCAAGGCTCATGCTCTAGACCAAGCCAAGAGACATACCAAAAGGCACAGAAATACAGCAAAGCAGATAACTGATAATAGCTAACTGATAACCGATAACCGATAGCCTAGCACAACTCACCCTGTCGATGACGCATATGCGCACTGTGACTGTGCTGCGGATTCCGTATGATGCGTATTTGACGATCCGGATCCGGATGCTGTGGCTCGCCCAGCTCACCGCCCGTATCCTTGGGCAGCTGCCACAGTGCACTGCGCTCCTCCAGCTGATCGCGTGGAAAGTAGAGCGGCGCCAGCACCTCATACGTGCCACGTTCGCTGCTATTGACGCACAGTATCACAACCTGCTGTGTAAATTTGTCCAGAAAGCGTCGAATTGTGCCTGTAAAAATGGTAGAGCGGAAAGAGGTAGATAATTAGGTTCGATTAACCTGATTGTTATTGCTATAGGATCTGTAAACGTTACTGATTTGATAAATGGAGCACGAGAAGCTAGCTGAAGCAAACTTTTCTTGGTCAAACAATCGAATTTATAAGAATATTGTATTAAGATATAATTACAACATAAGTAATACTATCAAAAAGTATAGTATAGTATATATAGTATAGTATAGATATATATCTTTGAATCTTGGCATACTTAACTAAATATTCAAGTTGGGTAAAATGTCTGAAGGAAAGACGAGCTAGCCTTGAATCATAGAGTTAATATATAATGTATTTAGAGAGAGTGCGCTTAATATCAACTAGTCAGAGTAAATAAAGAAATAAACATGGATAAGCCAAGTCCAATCTTTAATCAAAATAGATTACTTGATATGCACTAACTGATACTAACAGATTATCCTTGAGTAATTTGCCTAAAATATAAAGTGATTCAGACAGAGAGAGCAAACTGTGTACCTGATAAGAAACAAATTGATAGACAGTTGGGCAGACAAAGTGACCAAGAAACAACAATCTCAGATAATGCATAGACGTCACTGTTACGATTCATACTCTAGACTAACTGTAACACGCCACACAAATCCCATATCAAATCAGATCGGTCTGGCCTTTGGTTGCTTTACTCACGCAGGGCAATGTGCGCAGCGATGTCGGCTGGAAAGGTCTTCTGATTGCCACTCACATTGCAAACGGCGATGGTGCGCAAATTCAGCTCCTTGGCCTTGCACAGCACATTTCTATAGAAAGAAACCAGCAAGAAATAGGAGTTGCATTAAGAGTTGTCTTTTAATATAGTTCGTCTATGGCCAGTCTCACCTGTAGCAACAGTGCAACGCATTCTCGGCGGCTGTTTTGAGCTTCTCCTTGTAGGCGGGTGCAACGGTGTGCAGAACATACTTGGCTGGCAGATTGTATCCACGCGTAACGCGCACATCACCAATGCGGCACTCTGGAAGATGAGATATATAGTGTTAAAGCAACAGTTGGATATGAAATTCATTACATTATTTAAATTACTAATGTTTTTTCGACTGTTTACAGCCAGAGCAGGAAATAGCAGTTCCAAGAAGAGCAACACTATTTCCAAGAAATATTTCTATGAACGGACGAATTTGAAGGAATTTATCTAAAAACCAATGAATTCATCAGCAATAACACATCTTTTTTGTAAATATCTCTTTTGCATTTTAAACCAACATCTTTTTGTATTTTTCAACAGAATTAGCACCGCTTCATTTGGCTTCAATTAAGTGGGATGCAGCACTACTACATCGACTACTATTTCTGTGAACAGTAGATTCTCAATGTATTTTTTAAGATTGTCATAAATAAATTAAAATTCTGATCGTATACAATTTTACATTTACATTCTATTATCAATCAAAAGTATCGTTTGATTGGTTTCAGTTATATTTTATATATTATACCCACTCCAATAACTTACCCTTTACGGTTGTGCTCAGTTCCTCTTTGAGCTGATTGCCGGCAACGGCAATGATACGCTCCGATATGCTATTGCTTTCAGTCAGGGTTTCATCGCTGCTGTTTGTGATGGCATCCACATCCAGTGTGGTCATATCGCCATCCCTATTTACGGAGAGAGGGAGTGCATTAGCCGATTTCTCAAGACCAACTATTGAATTCACCTACCAAATAACAAAACGATTATTGACATCTTTGGATAGGGGGAAGGGACTGCAATTATGCCGCGGTCCGCCAAGCGTTGAATAATCCGTTAGGGGCAGCCGTGTGTCCGTCTTCTGTGAGCCACCCCAAGTGGCCAAGTTATCCAATTTGACAAGCTAATTACGATTAGAAGAAGACCAAAAAGAACTACCAAGCTTAGTTATATGCCCTACAAGAGTGCTTCAATTGTTAACTTACACATGAGCTGTTGCTGGTGCTGGAGCTGGAATCGAACGCTTTGAAGTCCACATTTGAGTTCGTGTCGAGACGCATTGCGCTATAATTGATTTGGAATTATAAGACGGAGTTTAAGATTGAATGTGAGTGTGCGTGGCTGTGTGTGAAATGTGTGTAGGCAGTCTATATGTTATATGTTATATGGAGGGTAAAGGAGAGAGGGAGTAAAAGAGGAACTAAAATTTTGTGGACTCTTTTTTAGATGAGTTGAACAAATTCTTAGTGGAAACGAAAGTCAAGGCAAGCTTAAGCATTATGTAAATTACTTTTAGTATCATTTTAAGATAAGATAACACGGTGTCCATATCATCTATGTACATATAATATCTGAAAACTTTATTTATCTCAAAGTATCTATCTATATTGCTATATAACTTTATAATTTTTTATGGGAGATATAAGAAAATTTAAATGGAAAACGCTGATTATAGAAATTTCAAGTAAAAAATGAGCACAAATTACTATCTTTACCAGATGTCAAAATACTTCTGCTGCATATGCTCATATGTATTTACAGGTATTCAAATTGAATATTTCAGACAATAAACAATAAAGATCCCCAGATTTGCAGGTTATTCATTAACTTTGGAACTATGTACAGAAGATATTAAAAAGACTTTCTTATCTAATTGAGATTAAAAAAAGCGGGAATACCCCTTTTCTGTAAGGTATGCTGGTAGGTTATTCATTGGCTTAAGAGCTGTGTACATATGATCTTGCAATGGCATTCTATCGCTTATCTTCTCCTGATTACAGAATGCAGGTATGCCCCTACCCCATATGCTCACAATTGTTTACAGATATTATAGATTATCTTTAAACCATATTCTACATATTTTATTTTTATCTTTGAAATAACTTTAACCTGAACAGAAGAACAAACGGCTCAAAGCATTTTCATTAATATATCTACTGTAACTGAATTTGGGATAAACCGAGGCTTAAGCAAACAGCTAATTCTCTTTTGGCCAAACGTCACCTGTTACCGGTTCAAACTGCTCCAAAGCGAATCTATTGGAAACGCTTGCCTTATGTAAAGCTCTGAGAGCGCTGTAGTCAGCGAAAGGAAACAATTTAAAAAGCGTCAACGAACGGCTTCTGTTTTGTTTTTGATTTTTCTATTCTTTTTTTTCATTCTAATTTGCACAAAAAAAAAAATATATATATATAACAAAAGAGAAACAGCAATTTTGATTAATTTTGTGAATAAGAGAATAACAAATGTGCATTCAGTTAATTTCCAGCTGAACAATCGAGTGAATGTCTCATTCACAGTGAGTGCCGCACAGCTAACTGCTGCTGCTGTTCCTCTTCCTCACCCACTCCCGCCCCTTGCTGCCACTTGATGCTCTATTTATGGCATGTGCGTCATACGCGCTGAATGGCAGGTGCAAAAACAAAGGTGCAATGTCCAAAGCCCTTGCAACACGCTGCCTTTTCTAATTGCCATACAGCCAGAATGGCCTAGAGTATCTCCACCTCATCGTCTCTCTCGCTCTCTCTCTTCCCCTCCATCTCTCCCCTCTCTCTCACTGTGTCTTCCAGTTGAACTTTGCCCTTTTGCAGAGGTATATACAGAAGTGCAAACATATAGTTTATACATATATCTGTGACATATATATGTATATATATATATGCTCCAGCATTTTGGCCTAAATTGGCTTCTGTAATCTGGCTCAAGGTGCTATTTTCGAGTGCGGCTGATAACAAAAGCGCAGCACAATGAACATGCCACACACACACACCAATGCAAACACACGTGCACACACACACACTTTCGCCCTCTCTCTCTCTCTCTTCCTCACACCTTTGCAAACAGTCAACGCACGACATTATATAAGAGTCATTTTATATATGTATATATACATTGATAAATTCATCTGCAAATTGTTTGCATTTCAATTCACAGCGCGAACAGAGCTAGGGTATGCACAACTAGTAAAATACCCCATAAAAATACTAGCGTGAACTGTCAGCCCTAATAGCAAAACCGAAATAAGGTATGTTCCCATTAAGATACTAAGATTTGGTTAGGGGAATATAGGAGTAGGGAAACAGTCACAGTAAATTAATGAACCCAGCTTGACTTTCTGCTTATACCAGAGTTAAAACTAGCAAATGAGAATTGTCAGCAAAATAGTTATTAGCAAGCAAATAACATTAATAAGCAGATGTGCTACGGCTTGGGCTACATTATAACGACTAGGGGGACATACAAATTAGAATTATTTGTATAGAAATGTTTTTACCAATCCCTCTTTTTTTAGCAAGTGGATATTATCGCTTACATAAAACGAAATAGCTAAGTGAACTCAAGTGAAACTGAAATGAATGTGAATGTGAGCTACACAACTGGGTAACTACCCAACAGTGAATAGTAAGTGAATGCAGAAGAGCGGATTGTTGTTAAATAAGAATTAATCCGAATCAGCAATAATCTCTCTTTGGCACGTGTTCAATGTTTGTAAAATTACAAATGCTTTAAAGTGTTCTTGATTCGGGGAATACCCCAACATATGAACTCTTAAACCTTGACTTATATAATACAAATGCTATCTGCTGAGAGTCGGATAATTGATAATAAGTAAATATTTAAATTTATTTCACCTGCAACACAAAACAATATTTTTCTTAAAGGTATATTTGCTGATATATGAATACACAGTCAAATTAGCGTAAACACAGCTCAATTTAGTCAACAGCTTTTGGGTTTCACATATGTAGAAATAAAAGCGAAGAGCCGTTTCAATTGACCTGAAAACAGCTGAGATTATTTTACTTGATTTAATGGAGCTTACAAAACTTTTTTAAAATGTTGAATCAGTTGGAAGTTGTATTTTATTGTGCTACAAAAGTAGCACTTCCTTAGTAGATTCCTTCTTTACGTTGCTTTACTGTTCGCCTCTTGGCAAATTTTACTGTTCGTCTGGTTGATAAGGGAATTTTCCATACTGTATACCAACCAATGAAAATGACAATTCAGGGTATAATGATTTATAACTAAACTTTACATGTAGCGAAAGATATCTCGAATAAACACATCGAAAGTTAACATACCAACGAGCTATATATAAAAATGTTTTATATTATATATGAATTTAGGAGAATGTCTTTCTCTATTGCATTATAAAACTAGCTTCGATTATATTTGCATATAATATATATATAAAATAATATATATAAAAAATGTTCAACCAAGCCACGGGGTTTTTCGCTAAAGTTTGCGAATTAATATTACGAATTAATTATTAATTTGTATTATAAATGTTGTTGAAGTAACTTCATTCCCAGGGCTCGCTTGTTTGTTCCACCTCGTCTGATCTAGTAATTCCCATGACTTGACTAGACAAACAGAATTTCGGAGTTTGTCTTAGCTAACTCAACTGACAGTCGCGGAAGCCGTAGATCTACGTCAAAGTTGAACGTAAAATACACAAGTGTCTGGACGGGGCTTTACTCATGTCTAGCAAAAACAATACAAAGCAGAAAGAAAAGGTTTTTCTTTGGGGATTAGCTAAAAATAAGAGTTGATGAACAAATTCTTTTGGAATTTGCAACTGCTTTAAGATAGTTCCAGATGTGTATAGAAAACTGTAGAAGAGGTAGAAGATAAAGAAGGCTTGAGGAGTAGCAAATAATTCTAACCTCTTTAACAACAAAGAAAACTATTTAAACTAGTTAAAGCAAAAAGTAGCAAAAGTGTAAAAATTTAACAAAAGGGAAGAAAGATAAAATGAAACGAAGAAAAGTCATTCACATATTTTTAAGTTCTTGAACTGAATGTTAAATGCTAACTGATTCATCGAGTATTATTAGAGAGCTTTATATATTATTCTTTTAACTATAACTTTTCAAAATTGTATTTATATAATATAAACACAGAAGTTGCTGAGGAGTTCTCTCCCGGAGTTCTCTACTTGAATTCAATACATTACCTAAAATTCTACTATTCTTCTCTATTTAAGAGCATGTATTCACACATATATGAACTAATTATTCCTTGTTCAACAAAATCTGATGATACTTTTGCAGAATCACTGAACCAAATTTGGTCTGTGGAGCTCTCAAGATTTATGAGATATTCTTAAGTGACTGAAGTTAGATATAAATTTCAAACAATTTTTTCGACATAGAGAAAGTGTTTGGAGTATACCTTATTTGTGCACACTTCTATATAAATCCATATAACGTGTATTCCCAATATGGCGACTTTTGTGATTTAAATAAACTTTGATCTGTGCGTGCTAAAGGCGTGGGCACGTGTAACATTTTATGTCTTTAGCCTTTGCACTTTAAGAGCTCAATGCATGCATACGCAGGGAGAGAGAGGAAAACTCTAAGAGCCACACAGACTGGTATATATAGAATTGCATTCTAACAGATTTCCAAACAGACATAATAGATATAAACAGATAGATAGACTTATATAAATATACAAGCAAACAGGCAGACAAACGAACAGGGCTAGATCAACTCAGTTTGTTCTCAAAACAAATACTTTTTGAGGTTTATTTACGTTTTACATACATTTAAATACAAGTTAAACTGACTTCTGATCTTTTAGGGCTTGAACGTGTAAATAGTAATACAAATGGGACAAATACTAACTAGATTATATATATTTGCTTAGCAGCTAGGACTAAAGGGCAAGATTATATTTACAATTGATGAGCTGGACTCAACACGGAATGCAAAACGATTTCCCTTTTACGTAGATGTTTACTAGTCATATATAAATATATATATATATATATATATATATATATATATATGCATTACCCATATATACCCATATATATTCGTATATATTAACTAATATGATGATGTGTTGATTTATTCATGTTGCACATTTTATTTACAGTTCATATTTCTGTGCTATGCCACGGCACACCCTGTATACAAGTCAAGCTGGTCTGAGCAGTATATCAAAATTGACAAATATTAAAGCTAACAAGAGAAAGAAAACAGTAGAGAGAGAGAGAGAGAGGGTCTAAAGTTGCTTTTGCTGTTAGTGCATTTTCATTGTAAAAGCAAATGTTGTAGCCAAAGCAATAGACACATACCATTATGAGCACGTCCGTGTGTGTGTGTGTGTATGTTGACTCTTGAATGAATTACGTCTTAACTTGGCTTGGCTAAACGCGCCTCGTGTACTTTAAAGCTTAAGGCAAACAAATGCCGTCAACACAGCACAAAGACTTGGCCATAATCTTGCTAATAGTTCTGCGTCTGTATGTGTGCGGGTGTGTGGGCTGTATGTGTGTGGGTGTGTATGAGTGTGTGTGCGGTGATGCGTCAGACACGATCACATCATCAACATGAAATACATAGTTTACATTGTAGATATTTCTGTGCCTACTAAGAGATTCACGATGTATATGCCACGCATCATTCATCAATCATCAATCATCAATCGTCAATCATCAATCGTCAATCATCAATCGGCAATGTTACGAATACGCCGCGTGTAACGCTGTTAAATGCCAGAATAGAAATGCATTTGAAATGACTGAAACGCAAATGCCACGCCCCAGCGGCACAGCCCACATTTAGGTGAAATAAGCAGCTGCCGCGACTAAGAATTTCTATTTGTTCAAGTTGTTGTTGTTGTTGGTCCTGTTGTTGTTGTTGTTGTTGTTGTCTACTCCTTAACTTGCTGTTGACGTTGACATGCTAGAATCAATTAGACTATAGTGAAACGCAGTTAGTTTCTTGTTCTTGCCGGTTATATATGTCAAACGGTTCTGACTCGAATCGTAATTTCGTTTTCCTACCCCCAGACAATTACGTGGGCTCCAGCATGGAAAAGATAAGCGTAAAATTGCACATATCTAATAAGTTCCAGACAGTAATTGGTAATTCTCATATATAAGTGGCTTCATGGTGAAATGGAAACATGAAAAACCGAGGAGTTTCCCGTAGAATAATTTAACATGCATGTTAAAATCTTGAATAATTTCAGGTTATAATTGCATATAATAAAAAAAAAAATTACATTGTTGTGAATATTAAATATTTTAATATTCATGTTAAATATATTACTTTTTAGAAAAAATTGAGATAATTCAGTTAACTTGGACACTTTAACATTCATGTTAAATATGTTATGCAGATTCTCTAGTAAACAGCGTAACATGCATGTTTATTGTTGACATTTCAATTTAATACGGTCAAAAACATCCTAAATAATGTTACCTAAATACAAGTGACATATAACAAATTTAATGTTATATTTAAATATTTTATATTCAACATGCTGTTCCTGCACAAATGATATTCTTTGAAATTCTATCATCAAGGCTCATCAGGTAGACTATGAAAAATGATTTATCAATATATTTTCTTATTTTAATGTAAGAGTTTAATGACTCAACCATATAAATTTCAGATAAAAATAAACATACGTTTATTTTTAATTAGGTTAATAAGCATGTTAAATATGAATGTTCTATAAAGTCAGATTTATATTGAATACTCCAAATCCTAAACTCGCTTTTGACATTTAGATTTATGGCACCTGCGTTTAAGGTGAAATATAAAGCTTAAGGGCTCAAGTTTATTTTTTAGGTTAATGGAATTTCGCTTTCTTTTTTAAGCAGCTTCAATACTTTGACCTTGTTTTTTTTTTCTGAAATTCTGTGAGATTTGGAATCATATGGAAATTTTGTTGTATAACAAGTTGATACTATTTAAATAGGAGTTAAATCACCATCAGCAGCATCGAGCAGCATGTCGTAAATGCCAACTAATTACGCTTTAATACTTTTATTGAATATAGTTAAAAATAAATAAATTACTTAAACAGCAAAGCAACTAATTTAAGCTTTAATATTTAGCTTTGCATGCAAAGAACCTTTGCTGTATCGACGATTGCTTTCGTAAGTTTCTGCTACGTTGACTGTCGATTCCCAGGACATTTCCCCGACTACCTCGGCGCCCCCTTTCCCAACAGTTGTTTTATTTTGTTCAAGTTTTATATGATTTTTGGTCGCGCTGCTGAGTTTTGTTTACGCTACACGCTCAATCCGCCAAAAAAACAAAAACTGTTGCATAATCAATGCGAAATTTTTGTCGCCCACATGCCCAAGGACTGCCAAGGACTAATACTAACAGGTCTTATGGCCCGCTTACCCATGACCATATCAGGAATATATATATATATATATATATATATATATATATACAAAGTTGTATAGGTGTATATAACTGTATTTTGGCTCATATTCGTGCATATGGCAACTGCTGCGCTTGGCACGGAGCACAACATTACGTATACGGCCTGTTGGCATTGTCCTTTGCCTTCTTATTCTTATTGCTTCTTTCGTTTCTGATCTCTGCCCATAAAGCGACCAGAAGGCAAACGTAAGTAAGCAAACCAGGTAAGCAGTTGAGGGCGGGCATTGCCATCCGAGTTTTGGTCTGAAGTATTGGGCATGCCGAATGACAATGCCAAGTTTTTTTTTTTTTTTTTTGTTTTTTGTTTTTTGTTTTTCCTGTACCAGTCAGCGAGCGTTCGATTTGTTTATCTTCGAATTTCGACGCTTAACGTTCAACGTCAACTGCGCTTCTTATTATTTTTTTTTTTTTTGTCGACTCTTGTTGTTGTCGCTTGTTTATATTTATTTTGAATGCGTCATTCGTCGCGCTTAGTGGGCTCGGTCTTAGTCCGTGTCTCGCGCGCGATTTCCGACCCTTTTCAAGCATTACCCGAAATCCAAATGGGCCCTGTTTATACTCTATCTCTCTGTGCCTTATCGACTAGATCAATCATGCTCATCATCAAATGAAATATTCTCCGACTGATGTCAGTTTTCGATTTCTTGAATTTGTCTCTTTAATTGCACTAACTGCATTTTTATGGACATATAATCCAAATTTATATACACGCTACTCTATTTCCATTACGCATTCATCTGTAACCCTCATTCTAGTAATTCCAATAATTGTGAGCAAAATGTGTCGCCTTTGTACTTCTCTTATGCCCCATACAATCGTAAATTCCATATAAATATATTTCCACCTAAGCTGCTTATTAATAATTATTATCGTAATGGCAAACATTTTTATTGAACGCACACAGTGGGCAGAAACTAGCAATTTTATATAAAAATTTATATACAAATAGAGCTGAGTCTAAATTTTTTTAGACTTTCTTAGTATTTCAACTAATATAAAATGGTTTTCAAATAATTCCAAGATTTCTACCAAATATAAATATCTTGAGGCGTAACAAACAATAGTTTGGACTATGTAGAAGATTTTTAGACTATGTATATATTCTGTAATATTAACTATTACAAATATTTAATTGGATTAAAAAGTTAGTCTAACATAATTTTATTCATTTTGATTTCTCAAATGGAAAAATATAATTTTTGATATATATAAATCATTTTGATTCATTTTTCATGATCTATCAATAATGTTAACATATTCGCAAGTAAAAAAATGTATCTACATTAATCCATAAATGATATAAATATTCATTTCGAATTATTTTTAAAAGATTGTGTGGGAACATACATATAACTAAATGTTGTTATCCAATATTTATGGCACAGTCGCACTCCCCATTTACATAAGATCTAGTATTCCGCTTAGCGCAGCCAATATGCCACCTATTGTGGCCCAACCAATACCAACAGCTTAAGAGCGCCTTAAAAGCATTTGATAATTGAGCTGCAAAAGCGCACTCAAGCGGGGAATAACAGCTACAGGGTGCACTGGGCAAATATGTTATTGAATAAACAGAGTGTACAAAGTACATGTGTGCATTAGTCCAATGGCATTGACAAGGAAATTGTAAATAATTGGATAGCCGCAGGGCAGAGTTGGGGGGCCAGCAGAGTACGAGCCAACGCTGACAATTAATCAGTTGTGGGAGGTGCACAAACATATATATATATATATATATATATATATATACATATACATACACACAGATAGCCCATATGTAGGGCATGTTTGTGGGCTATCATGCACCTGGTCTAACAGAATATAAAGCTAGGCCTTGGTTTTGCCATTTAACTTGGAATTCTGCACACTGCCCACACTCGACTATATTTTACATATATACACACGAATGTAGGTGTATATATGTATAAATGTATGTTGCTTTTTGTCTTTTTTATTCGTATCTCTTTTATTTATGCACATCAATTCTTAATGCATTGAGCTGCATGTAGAATGGAAAAAGCTTTAAAACAAAGCAAAAAAAAAAAAAGAACGACAACAAAATGCCCATTTTTATTCAATTCTAAACAACGAGCAGCTAGCAATTATAACTAGCATTTGAATGCCGTCAACTTACAGTTAGTTTGTTGTTTTGCTCTCTCTTTCTCATGCGCTGCTACTCAGCTGTGATGGCGGCGGCGACATCTGCAGAGTTTGGTTAGCAGAGCCATTGCACAAGCTGTGAAGGTTACGTTTGGTACGTTACTCACACAGCTACGTACGTGTGTGTGTAATTCTTTTATATTCTATATAGATATGTGTGTTATGTGTGTGTGTGTCTATGTGTTTGGCTTGTGCTCAATAATACTACTATTGTATAACAGCCAAAACTAACAGTTATATTAGTAAAGATCTACACGGCGCTTAGAACTTAGCTGCACGCCCACTCAGGCGCACACACACACACATAAACTTTGGCTTTGGCGACTTTTACAAAATGAAAACACCCAAAAGAAAAGCCAAAGCCATTAAAAATGCTTTCACACACACACACGCAAATACGCACGCATACGTACGCTAGACGTTGGAAGGGGGAGAGGGGTATAAGTTAAGCAGAAAAAAATGCGGCAGTCAGTTATGTATGTGTGTGTGGCAGGTAACTCTACGAGCGTTTATATACATATATGCAAGCTTACATGTGAATGTGTGTATATGTGTATGTATTGATATGAAAACCAGAATGTTTTAGTATAATTTTTACGCACTTTTCTCAATGAATACAACTCGTTTCACAATTTACGCACTTCCCAGCAATTGATGCCTAGTTGCTGCTGTTGTTTTCGTGCACGCACTTTTTGTTGATTTATTGCTTTAACTTCACTTTGTGCACTTTTTATATTTTGGTGTTTATGTGTGTGTTTTATAGTGTTTTGTGTGTATGTGTGTGTGTTGCAAATTAAACTGGCGCAAACACGTCACTACTGCCCACCGCTCGTCACGAATCCACGTTCGACACTGAAAGCTCAGGTTGAGACTTTTGCCAGATAAAGCTAGTTAACGCTAAAAATTGACAAATTTGGTTGGCCATAATGGGAAACAAATAAATACCAACCAGCCAACCAGCCAGTGACAAAAAGCTGGTTGGCATATGTCTGTGCGTTATAAAAGCTTTGGCTATTTAGCGCGCAAGTGTGCCCATATTTGAATGTCTGCAAAAAACACTATTTTTGCTAGTATATAAATAGACTTTGGCGCGTAAATATTAACTAATTTGAATATTGAAATTCAAGCTTTATACTTATTATGTGTTCGATTGGCGCTCTGTGTATATATTAACTTGGAAAATATATAAATCATCAGACATGATTTATGAGCTCGTCATATTTTATATTTACCTTGCAACTTTATCAACACATCCGGGTTCAAGTCACCCAGAGCAAAGACCAATGATTCGGACATTAGGTGTCGCCTGCCTAAGTTATTGTTGTTGTTGTTGTGGTTGCATTTGCTTTGGCCAAACATGACATTATACAATAAACAAGCAAACGAAAATGTTTGAGCGAGGCGCAGGCGAAAGTGAGTTCCCAGCTGCAGTTGAAGATGCAGCTGCACTCGGTATACCGTTAGCTGTAACTGTCATAATCAGCAAATATTCCAAAAGGAAAACACACCAATTGGAAAGGAGGAAGCGCAACGTGAACCGTCGTAATAATGATAAATAGCCAATGGTTAACAAGGAGCGTGGTAGGGGTGGCAGATTGGGAGTAAGAGTAAGAGAGAGGGGAGGGAGATGGAGACGTCGCCTGTCATTCGTGAAATTAATAAATGCAATTTGTAAATTATATTTTTATTTTTTTGTATTTTTCGTTGGTTTTATACTTTTTAGGTATTTTTCTTGGTTTTTTTATTGAAATTCCTTACGATCGCAAGAAGCGCACAGAAGTAATATGTATATGGTAAATTGTTGTTGTAGATACATAATAATAATAATAATAATAATATATAATTAAGATTATTTATATAATATATACATATATGCATATATGTTTTGTAATATGTAAGTAATATTTATATAGTATATATGGTTGTGTGTCTATGTGTGTGTGTGTGTGTTGGATGTGTAGTGTATCTGTGTGTGTGTTAGATAATTATAGCATAATTATAATATTATATACAAATCTCAAGATTGGTTGATTGATTTGATTTCATTTCATTTCATTTTGATTTGCTTTACTTTTTTCTAATTTACATTTGATTTTTTTTTTGTTTTGTATAAATTTAAAATTACATTTTATTCATATATATTTTTTTTAAATTGATTTTCTTGTTTTGTTGATTTTTTTTGTTGTATATTTTCTACACACTTACAGACTATTCGCTCTATTTATCATCATCATCGACTCCAATGCGATTTTCATCAGCTTTCAAGCATTCGCTCTCTTCTCTTTCACTTTCTTATATAGCTATATATGTGTGTGTATATGTATATCTGTATATAAGTTTTATATATATATATATAAGTCATGCAGCCAGGCTGTGAGCAGAGTTACAAAGTTTCTTGCTCAGATTAGCATTTTGTGAATTTTCGGCTTTTCCTTTCCTAAATTTTGCTTTGGAATCCATACACACATACATTCACGCACGCACGCACACACACACATAAACATACACTCATATACATATACACATCAATCAGTTTGCACAAAATATGTTTAAAACTAAATATTATTTTAATACACATTACAAAAAAGTTCAAAAAGAAACAAATCTTAACTAAAAGTTACAAAATATATAATTAAAAGAAAAATGTGTTAAACGCAAATTAAGTAAAGTTAACAGCGTGACAGTTAACATTGTCAGTGCTAACAGCTAACAGCAAAGTTAACAATCTGAATGTTAGCTGCAACAGCAATGAAAACATTTAACAGTAACATTAACAGTTAATAGTTAACAGTGCCACAGCTAACTCTGTGACGGTTACAGCAGAGCTAACAGCGTGAGAGTTAATAGTTAACAGTTAACAGCACTGTTTAACATTACCGAGGAAACACAGCATAAACCATTTTTGTTTCTTTTTGCTTTTTGTTGTTGTTGTTGTTGTCTTACATTGCATATTGTTTTATAACAATAAACAAATCTACATATATATATAATTATTATTTTTTAATTGTAGTTGTATATAATATGCTTTACATTTATATCAGTTGAATCATTCATAAATTATCACCCAGCAGTTTTCCTTTCATTTTCTTTCTCTTTAACGAACAAAAGCCGAAAGATATTTGTTAACAAAAAACAACAAGAAAACACATGCATTCACAATCACAATCAAACAATCATTTTTGCTGCTGCTGTTAACTAGATGTACAATAATTAGATTTACAGTTAGTTATTATTATCATTACAAACTACAGTTCTAAACAGTTTTACAGTTATATATCATATATGTATATTTATATATATATATAAAAAAAAAACACTG